>JAZDUA010000704.1:0-674880 GCA_038098605.1 Gryllus longicercus
TTTCATTAAGGAACAATAACGTTTTTGATATTCTTGCTATGCACAGAAGTTAATGTTGTACAGTGTATAAATTATTTTGTCAGTGTATTTTTGGTGAAGACTGTTGTGAAGATTAATTTATTACATTACTATGAGGGGAGTATATAGCTTGTTGTTCTTGAACAGTGTGTGTGCCACTTTTTGGAAAAAACATTTCGTGAGACTTTGTTCAACAGCATTTTTATGTTGAGGCCTCTAGTTAGTAACATGGTGAAACTGATACGAACGTAACAGTTTCTCCGAATGACATTTGAACGAAAAAGTTTAATAATAGATTCTTATAACACGCATACGAAATATAATGTTTAATGGAAACCACATTTACAGAACACTGATAGTACATTTGCTCTTGAATGTTAGTTAGAAAACAACTAAATATATTTTCTGACTACTTTTAATATTACGTCTCACTAAGAATCCATTGTAGGTGCGTAGGATGCCTGCTTACTAACTTTACTGGTGGGCGTGGTTGATGCGAAATGTTACATTCTTGGCTAAAGAGCCAGTAGTGGCAAAGGCGGCAGTGATGACTGAGGTGGCGACGGCTCTACATGATGTGCCCATTGCACAAGAGAACGTGAGTAGAAGACGAATAGGTGCGATTGGTACTGGAGCAGTAGCTAAGTTACCTGCAGAGGCAAAGACAAGGGATGAGACGGAAGAGGGGTAGGAAAAGGAGAAGGTGAAGGCAAAGGAAGAGCAAAGCGGCGAAGAGCAGGGCAGAGAAGGCGAACGGGCGACGAGGAAGACGAAGGGACAAATGATAGAAAAGGTGAAGGAAAAAAATGAAAACGTGAAGGAAAAACGAAGGAAAGGACAATGAAATAAGGAAAAGAAAGGTGAATACTAAGGAAAAGATGTAGATATAACAGAAATAAGTGAAGGAGTAGGTGCGAAGGAAAAAATTGAAGGAATACGCGGCGCTGGTACAGACGAAAGACATTTGAAGGCGAAGGAAAACACGAAGAAACATGGGTGGAGAAGTCAAGGAGAGAGAGAAGGCAGGAAGACACGAATGAAGGGACGGAGGAGATCGGGTCACGGGGAAAGGGGTGGGAGCGGGAAGGTCCCCAAGCGCAGACGCAGCTCTCACCTACTAACGAGCCACATAATCGGACGGAGTCATCCAGGCAGGCGCGGCGAGGGCGCTCGCGTTACCGCCGAGGTGGGTGTAGGCGCTAGGGACGGCGGGGATGAAGGCCACAGGGGCATAAGTAGCGGGAAAGAAAAGCGGAGAGAGCTGGAGGGGGGAAAGACGAGAGCGCGGTGTTGAACGCTACGAGGAGGAGAGGAGGAAATTAAAGACTCAGAGGCGGACGCTGCGAGAAATGCGAGCCCAGAAGCGTAAAGAAGAAAGATACGGCGGCGGGAGAAGAAGTGAGGGGCAGACGGAGGGGGCCATGGTGTTGGTGGGGGGGACGATGCAGCGGGGCTGGAGGCTGCGGGGGCGACAGGGAGGGAAGTAACGGAGGGGCTGAGGCACGTGCTGCGAGAACTGTGGTCGCAGAAGCGTCTGGAAAGAAGTGGCGGGGGCGGTGTCGGCTGCGGCGTGGGAGGCAGGCCATGGAAGGAGGAGGGACGGAAGCGGGGACTGACGGCGGACGCGGGGGCATCGGTGCGGAGTGGGAAGGAGGATGAAATGGGTGGAGGGTCGGAGGCTGCAGATGAGGCGGGGGCTGCGGGAGCGGCGAGGATGGGGGCGGCGGGAACTGAGGGTGACGGTGACGGGGGGCGGCGTGGTTGGAAGAGATGGTAGGAGGAGGGCCGGAGGTAACGGAGGAGGGAAGCGGTTGCAGGGGTGGCGGGAGGAGGATGCGGTAGTGGGGGCGGAGTCCCGGGTGGATGGAGCGGCGTTGACAGGGGAGGCGAAGGCCAAAGACGCGGAAGGGACGGCGCTGGCAGCCAAGAGCGCGAGCGAGGCGGCGCGTCGGGGGCAGATCGGCGTGAGCGGGGGCGTGGGCGTGGGCGGGGGCGGGGGCGGGGGCGTGGCGTGGGGCGTGGGCGGAGGCGCCGAGTTGGAGAAGCGCTGAAGTGGGTGAGCGCTGCCACCTGCACCTTCTCTCGCCTGGCTTCGCTCTTCCGCTGATTTCGTAGCTGAGGAGCCTCGTGGGAGAGGGCACGCGCATCACCTGCCGCCTGGGAGCTAATCAAGGGGTAACGAACGGAATTAGCGGGAAGAATAATTCAATGACAAACTATTCAATGAAGAGTGTAGTATGATTTGCATTAAACTCCTACTGTTTTCATCAAGAAAAGTATATTTAGAATAATGACCTATGCTCACACTTTAATTTTGAAATTCCTTGAGTTATTTTTAAATCGAAAACTTAAAGAGATGTATTATCGTAATTATGTTCCATGAACCCGTGCAATTCAACCGAGTCAATTCAACAGGTCCATACGTTGGTGGCCTTTATCGGGACACGGGCGCGTCCCTAGGGACTCCCTTGTAAATATTACACAACGAACACAGTTCCCGCACAGACCTCCAGAATACAGGCAATCACGAACACGTGTCACAGAGAAAATCATGAACACATGTATTTCGTTTGTTTAATCTGCCGATTGGGCTATAGATTGCGCCTAAACGAGTAGCAAGAACGGCATTAGTAAATGTTTAAAGGGAACGTTTGAAACGAAATAAAGCACCAACTTCAATTAATTATAAATATAATAACTACTTTAAATGACAATAACCATTAAATTTATAAATTACTTCTAATTTACAAGACAATCGAAAATCAAATATTGAACAATATTTTTAAGCCCTACTACTGCCTCTTTTTTCAAAGATCGTTTGTATTAAACTCAGATAACATTTAATATATTATATTTTTTAAACCTTTATTGTTAATGCTTTCGAAATAAATCAACAAAAAATAGGCCAACATCACTTCTAAACATAATTTTTATTATATGCTGCCTTTCTTGACCTCGGTTCCTATATTTTGTTCGATTATATCTACAGTGTCATAAATACACCGTCAACTTTTTAGCTTTTGTCTCGCTTTAGCTCTCATCTCGACAACTTCCTGAAACGTATTTTTAATCCTAACATAACGTTTCGAGAAAATGCAGTAATAAAAGTCTCATAAAAGATTTTTATGACCCCAACTCAAAATAATTCCCAATGCAAATAGTAATTTAAAAAAATAGTATTGTTCCACGGCATTTTAAGGGTTCTAATGATCGAGTGGTGACAAAAAGCCTGAGACACTTCGACCCGAAGCCATTTTGACGTCAGAGATCACTAAAATCAGTTAAGGCCCGTGGTTAATACATTTTACCTAATGTCAATGATTCAGATGTTCTTATTTGCAAACTAACTAGATTTTAACTTGACTCGGTTTGTCTTTTCACATTTCCCTCCCATAATTCTCTTTCATAAGAGAACATATGGCATCATGCAACTGTTTTCATATTTCCCTCGTAAGCACGATCCTCTCGATGCAGGTAAGTTATGAAGTGTACATTGAGCTCCAAATGGAAAACAATAACAAGCAATAACGTATCAGTAAAAAAATTTTAAAGAAAGCCTATAAACCTTCACATTTCAAAGGAGGCATCGCATTTGCCCTGAAGAGCCATCTTCTCGGGCAGGTGGGAAAGAGCAACACTGTCTCGAATCCCGCGCGTGTGTGGGACGCCTCCACACGTGCACCGCACGAGCCGGGAACAGCGTCGGCTGCATCCATAGTGAAAAGACATGCGTGAGTTATTGCGCATCCTATCCGGCTTTAGCAAATGAGCTTCAGGCACTAGTTTGCATTACAATATTAGCGGGAATTTTAAATGCAAGCACATACTTTATGTGATTTACTTTTGTGATTGATGATGACAAGTAATTGGGGTTTTGCCATGTTGTGGTAAATTAAGTAAGTAAATAAATAAATAAATAAATACATAAATAAATAAATAAATAAATAAATAAATACCTTGTTACTAGTCACTGAAACAGATATATATGTTTCTTTTTAATATTGCATTTTTTATTTCCACTACACCTTCGTGTTATTTTTGGTTTTTCAACCCTTCTCGCTTCTGGCCTGGCTTTTCAAACGAAGTGCCCGTGATGTGGCCGCGCGGAGCGAGCCAAATCGGCGCGCAGGGCCGACGCGCCCACGTCTTTCCGTCACGGGGCGCACCGACCACGCGGCCGGGCGCTGCGCGTTGACGCGCGGTGTCACCGGCCGCCCCTGCTGTGCGCCGTCGCCGCCGCCGGCTAGATGGGGGGCGCCATCTGCTACTGCACCGCGCGGCGCCGCGGGCTGAAATATTGACGATTGTTCGCCGCCGCCACCCACGCCCGCGCCTTCCCCGATTGTCGCGAAGCACCCTCAGTTCCACTAGGCACCCACTAGTTCAGGCAGAGGCGGATCCACGGGAGAGCCCATGGGGTACATGCCCCTCTCCCCAAAAGGCTTACAGATTTCGTTTGTTACTTTCCTCTATTTGGCAAAAATTGATTTAAATATTTATTTATTTACATATTTCAGTTATTTATTAAAATTATGTAATTATTTAAAAAATATAATATTGTATAATATCGTGAATATACTACAAAAATAATATTTTTTGATAACAAATACTTAATATTTAACAATAATTTATGATGGAACTATCCGAAATGATCGGTTGGATTAGCCCTTCAGGGGTGTCCAACCTGTAAGATCTCAAGAGACACAACAAAAATCTTTAAAATAGTTGAGAACAATATTTTCATTACTTGTACGCTTCACATCTATTCTGCATTCTTGATCTCGGCACTGTATTCGGCTTCTCTGAAACCGGGGGGGGGGGGGGAGGGTGGATATCAGGCTGAACCATGCATAACGCAGTGAAACACATTCGGACGACTGTTGAATTCCTGAATTTACTAGACAAAATAATTAAATCTAAACATAACCAATTATAACCCTTGAAGGTGGTGTTGATCCAGCAGAGTGCGTGATCTAGGCACACAATGATCTCGGCCGACATGGATGCAAGTGACTTTCACTTTTCACTAACGACCTTTCGCGGACCGCAGTGAATGGCAGCCCGCGGATCGCATGTAGAACGCGAGCAGGTAGTGGGACCTGTTCAGTGGGAGCGTTAATGTGCAAATCCGGGCAGACAACGGCGGCAGCGCACCGGAAGACGTACGGTGTCATGAGGACAACGGTGAATATTATGCAGGGGATAATACAAAACTCGAGATGGCACGGATGTACGGAGTGTCTTCTTGATGTAATATTATTATTCCTTTCATAATGGAAAGGTTAAATTGAAAGTGGAAAATATTAGCGGAAAATGAAATGAAATAAATAAAATGCCAAAAGGCAGTGCTCACGAGGAATCCCATCCTACCTCTGAGAGTGGCCTGGGTTCTCTTTCGAAAACAGGCTGCTCTCTACAATGTTTTATGATATGGCCCTTGTCAGTGCTGGAGAGTACACAAGTTTCAAGAACGAAAACAACAGTAGCGTTTTCACAATTGTTTATAGATGGCATTCCAAAAATCCAAACAGAGACGACACCATCATTTCGTGGAGACAGCGTCGCGAGTGAATCAAATTCGAAGCCATCATACCGAAATTTGTCGTGTCAGCAAAAATAATTTGCAGAAGTGAAGTTGAAAAATAATCTTTCTGATGGACGGAATGATGTAAAAAACGTTTTCTGCTCATATGGAATCACGATTACAAGGAGAAAAAACGGTTCATTCCAAGAAAGCGCTGAGTTTTTTAAGTTCGATTGAGAGATAAAATGGAATCATTTTATTTATTGTGAATTCTTTAAAACAATTCCTTTAAATAGTTATTTGGTTCCTTTAAATGAGATTCCTTTAAATGGCGTTTTTCATCTGTCTCTATATTTGACGTCAATAAATGTTTGCAATTCCGAGCTATATTAATTTGTTCATTTTTATCGACATAATTGTTTATCATTGCCTTCGATGTGGGGCTCTGGACACACTGCTGTACTTAGATTGAGACGATCGTGGTTTCGAATGAAATATGACAAAAGTTGAATAATGCTACACGTTCTCTTATGGAGGGAATTATGTAAGGGAATTTGCAAAAATAGAGTAAGTTAAAATCTAATTAATTAGTAAATAATTAAATCTGAATCTTAAAAATCAGGTAAAAAAATCTTATACGTACCACGGGCGTCAAGTCGTTATAATAATTTCAGACGCTCGGCCATTTTGTCGCCGGGGTTTACATTACATGATGTCCCTGAGACACTTTCAAACTTAAAAAAAATGGCTCCATCGGTTTTGATTACATTTTGTTGTTGAATAGTGTGAATGACGTTTAATAGAATGGTGTAGGTCCATGTACGGTAAAAACTCTTATTTTATGTAATTTGCTTAAGTTCTATTTTTTCGGAGTCTTCCTGCAAATACAATTGTAAAGACAGAGCTTTTTCTGTTGCTAAAATCTGTTCCTTAAAGGTCGATTTTTAAATAAGGCCCTGTACAATATTTAGTACTTTTCGCGTAATTCTGAGCGAAAATACGGGCGAGAAAAGACGTGCTGTTTCACACCATTACTTATCATCATGATTTATTATTTCCTTAACATAAAATCATAACTATTGCATTATAGAGTTAAGGTGCACATATCTTATATAATTCCCTTATCCAAAAATCTACTGATCTGGAAGCAAGAGGACTGATAAAATGGAAATCACGCACTTAATTTTGTTTTAGATTAATTTTCATGGTGATAAACAAACAAATGCAGATGGCCTACGTCGTTATTGCATTCCCTCTCAGTACGACCGCGGTACATGGTGTTTTGGCAGCCTGAGCCACTCCCTTTACACACAATAACCATCCATCATACGAGTATAATGAGTTCATGAATGAAGCACTTAGAAGCAGTACACACAAACGACGTGTAGACACAAATACGTTAGCGTCGGGCAAGCGATTCGCAAGAGCCCCCCTCCCCTCCGCTCCCCTCCCCCTCTCGAACATAATTTCGCAGCACCGCCCTAGGCCCTCTGCATCTGCCGCAATTACCACTCTTATACGCCAAGGTTAAACGGCGGAACTCCACGAATCACGAGCCCCATCTCGAAAACAATCGAGAGAGGACACACTTGGCACGAGCCCAGCCACTTCCGCCGCTGTCCTGGAGGGCCGTTGATCTGTCACGGCCCCCCGGGAAACACCGCCCCTTCTGCCACCTCCCCGCACTCGCCATTGCCCTCCCTCACACCTCTCCTTCCTCACCACTCTCCTCCCCACAACTCCCTTTCCTCTCCACCCTCCGCCCTACAATTCCCTTTCCTCCCTACTCTCCTCCCCAAAACTCCCCTTCCTCTCCACCCTCCTCCCCACAACTCCCCTTCCTCTCCACCCTCCTCCCCACAACTCCCCTTCCTCTCCACCCTCCTCCCCACAACTCCCCTTCCTCTCCACCCTCCTCCCCACAACTCCCCTTCCTCTCCACCCTCCTCCCCACAACTCCCCTTCCTCTCCACCCTCCTCCCCACAACTCCCCTTCCTCTCCACCCTCCTCCCCACAACTCCCCTTCCTCTCCACCCTCCTCCCCACAACTCCCCTTCCTCTCCACCCTCCTCCCCACAACTCCCCTTCCTCTCCACCCTCCTCCCCACAACTCCCCTTCCTCTCCACCCTCCTCCCCACAACTCCCCTTCCTCTCCACCCTCCTCCCCACAACTCCCCTTCCTCTCCACCCTCCTCCCCACAACTCCCCTTCCTCTCCACCCTCCTCCCCACAACTCCCCTTCCTCTCCACCCTCCTCCCCACAACTCCCCTTCCTCTCCACCCTCCTCCCCACAACTCCCCTTCCTCTCCACCCTCCTCCCCACAACTCCCCTTCCTCTCCACCCTCCTCCCCACAACTCCCCTTCCTCTCCACCCTCCTCCCACAACTCCCCTTCCTCTCCACCCTCCTCCCCACATCTCCCCTTCCTCTCCACCATCCTCCCCACAACTCCCCTTCCTCTCCACCCTCCTCCTCACAACTCCCCTTCCTCTCCACCCTCCTCCTCACAACTCCCCTTCCTCTCCACCCTCCTCCTCACAACTCCCCTTCCTCTCCACCCTCCTCCTCACAACTCCCCTTCCTCTCCACCCTCCTCACAACTCCCCTTCCTCCGCTCCCTCATTCCCGCAACTCCCTTTCCTCTCCACCCTCCTTCTTTTCCGCTCTTTGCCCTGCTCCCTCCAAGCCACTCTCCTCCCTCCTTTGTCCCATCCTCCCCAATCCACCTTCCCCGCTTGATCTTCGCCCTCTGACCTCTCATACCCACACACCCGCAGCCCCACCCCTCTTCCCTATCCACCTCTCGCCACGCGAAGAGCGCCGACTGCACGCAGGCACAATCCACAGAGGCAAGGGCCCGTCACCCGCGTATCTGCGCTCCAATCAGCCATTTAAACCGAATGAGCGGTAGTTAGCTGGCGGGCGCACAGGGCGGGCGGGGTGCAGCGCTGCGAGTGAGAGCAGGGCGAAACCGACACGACGTGGGAGGAGAAGGGCAAATGCGAAGCGTTAGCCGTGGATTAAGAGTGGCGAGACGCTCGGGTTAATGGGCTGGGCACAGTTCAAGAGGAACGGAGGGAGAGGAGAATCGATGGGAGGGGGTTGGAAGATGGACGCGGTTACAGATGAGAGCGAATACAAAGGGAATCACTGTCGGAAGGGAGATGGGTGGGAATGAAGAAGAAATCTGACATTTTCAATGTTAACAAAGGGCAAATACTTGATGAGAGTCGAAAGAAACAAACGCAGGGAGTGTAGAAGAGGAAGAAATTACCGGAAGCAAACAAGATACTCGAGTGGATAAACTAGAGCTTTGCGTAACGAGAACAATGGCTACAGAGTACATACAGGCAAGAATCTAAGCGAGTCAGATGCGAGACTGTACACTGCGAGAAGTGAGAGCTGAGTGAGTGAATGGGAGAGAGAGAGAGACACGAAATAATTGATTATTTCCCATTTCCGAGGGCGTCAACGGCTTTGATTATTAGTCCCGTAAGTGTAGTGCACGTTGTTATCGCGCGAAGAGGCTGTATCTTTTCTCGCTGGATGGTGAGATCCGCCGCCGACCCACACGTCGGCTAGCGGATTTTTCTTCACCCAATCACCTCCCTCCAGCGGAGAACAGCCCAACCTTTCCTAGCTCTAAGCTCCCGACAGGTCACTCTACACGCGTCGTAGTGGAGTGCACGAGTGGGTAGTTGTGTATGTGCGGAATGAGGATCGGTCAAGGATCATCAAGGAAAAATCGCGCGCTGCGCGAGACGCCTCAACCAGGTATCACCCACAAGCGCAGCACCGCCCCAGCCGGAACAGGCTCTAAGTTCCCGACCGGTCTCCCGACATGTGTAGAGGGTAGTGCATCTAAGTGAGTGTGCGTATGAACGAGATGAGGATAAGACAAGGAAGAGAAAGGAAAGATCGCGCGAGGTCCGTCACCCGTTTGTTAGGATACAGCTTCGGTACTCGTCTGTTATTGATCGCGGAAACCAAGGAAAGCTATCAATCAGCCCAGCCGGCCGTAACAATTCTCCTCCAGACAGCAACTGTATTCGACCCAGCTATCTTAGCTAGAGCCACCTCAGCCGGTACCACTAGGTGAGAGAAGAACAACTGCGAACGGTCAGCCGCGAAATGAAGAGTCAAGGGACGCTGGGGTTAATGGGAAGGAGAGTGTACAGAGAGAGCTACGGTGGATCTGGGAAAGCACTAGACGAGAGTTTCATTTCGAGCTGGGCGGCATTTCTAAAGAGAATGGGCAGTTGACTGGGAAGCACTCTTGAGTTTCGAAAGAAATAAAAGAAGGAAAACCCTAAAACCAATAAATGAAGCACAAAAGTGGACAATTATTTGTGTACAAATGCAAGAGACCAATTCGAGCCGACAACCATAGGCGTCCGCAGACCAAAACAAGAGGCATCCAAATACCATTCTAGTCCCTCTTTTCCTTTGGAATTTATTTTCATATGACATTATTCTCGTAACTGAATAAAATATGTAAGGAAAATAAAAATATGACTTTAAAGAAACAAATAATAAACAAAATTGATTTATGTTAACTTTCTGGAAGGTGGCCAGATGACTTGGATAGTCGTTTTTTCCAAATGTGATATATCAATTTTACAAATTGTCAGGCTAAAAAAGAGGAAAATAAGGCTTTTCAGGGGAGCACCCTCACCTCTCCTCCCCTATGCTTAAGTGCATGTAGACAAGACAGTAGATTGGCGGAACTAGGATTATGCAGTGTGTCAACACTCGCCCAGAGGGACTGGCAATGTGCCCGGGCGACCAGATGCGAATGTGCGCTGAGAAATACGTAAATGTGTTGGGAGAAGAAGGATTCCTACGCAGAGACACACGTGGCACTAATTGAGGAAATGTTTGGCTAATGGGGAGGTTGGAGTTGGTAGAAGCGGAGGTATGGATACAGTACTAGCTCGTTGATCATAGTGTCCTGAAGAAACCGAGATGTTGGACGCGGTTACTTATGGAAACATCTTCACAGACATGTAGGCAAAGAGAGTTGCTGGGAAAGGTACGATGAGTGAGTAAGGTAGAATGGAAGAGAAAATAAATCTGATATTTTTAAGATTATAGAAGATTTCCCTAAACAAGGGGAAAATAGATGGAAAACCATAAGAGAAACATTGAAACAGACGGGTGAGGGAAAATTTGAATCCAAGGACAGGAGAACAGCCGGAGCAGCGAACTTAAAAATAGTGGTAAAGGAAAAAAATGAAGCACGGTTATATACTCCATAGAGTCTCCAATGACCACAGGTGGGGCTAATAAGAATGTGGCGATATTGTTAGGCTATACATAGTTGCATGATAATAATATAACTCGTCAATGACAGAAGGTACAGATCATCAAATGTGAATGAAGCCTGTTGAGAAACAGCTTTGGCGAAGGCAATGGCTGCCATGGTGATGGCAAAAGTGAGTCTAACGAAAGAAATCAACTAGTATAATTTGTCTAAACGTTTTCGCGAGCAGACGTGACTCGTAAATTCTCATATTCAATTAGAGTTAATATTTGTATTGTTGAGAGGCCTGGGAGTTAGCGAATAATGTTAAGAGAGATAAAAATTATTATTGACTATTAGTAGAAGAAGGGGGATCCAAAAAAGTAATATAAACATTATACTGTCTCTGGTCGGTATCACATCGACAGCAAACTGTACAGAAATGACTCAAAAACCTATTTTCTCTTTCTCGTAGACGTTGATTTCAAGTTTTTTAAAGCCAGTCGTTCGTCTTTTCGCGATATTGGGGTATACGTGACTATACTTCTCAAAAAAACGACAAACAATATATTCCATTATTTTTTCTATTAAAAGTAAATAATATTACTGTTGTACGAAATACTGCCATTTATTTTGTAGAATACTAGAAACTGTGCCTCATTTTCTCGGAGGCTGTCCGTTATTAACAACTATAATCAGCGTTGGGGATAGGACATTTTTTTAGTTACCGCGTCCGTTATAAAGAATTTGCATGTTATTGAGAAGTAATATTGTCGTTAGAAATACTCCAAGCATTTCTGCCTAGGACTTGCAAATGAACGTAATTCAAAGGTACGCGATATACCGAGGCGTCCATTAAAAGAAGTCCCACTTGTGGGGTGGAGTGACGAGAAGCGGAGCTGATGTAGAAACTGAAGAAACATATCTGAACGGTAGAAACTAAGTGGAGATTGCGAAAGTATTGTAAATTGCGGAGTGGCTGAGGGTAGGCAGAACACCAAAATACGAAAAGAAGAAAAATATGAGTAAACAGAAATATTGAATTCAAAGGAGACGAAAATACTCACATAAAAGTGAGAAAGGAAGGGAACTGACGAGTTCAATGAGGGTGATGAAAAGATTTGATTAGGCTCGGCGGTTAGATTTGCGCACATAAATAAAAAGACAATAGTTCTTCAACGTTTAAAAGCAAATCTATTAGAGCTATTTCAAAGGTAGAACAGGATTCCGCAATTAAAGCACATATCATCTGAGCAGGCTAAGAGCTAACTGGTTAAGTAGTAGTGGTTTCGCGTAATACGAAACGAAAAATATCTAGAGCAACGCAAGCGCAAGTCACAGATGCAGCGAATGAGAAACGGAGGACGGCAGTGGCAGCGAGGAGTGCGCGAGCGGTGGAGGAAGGGCCGGTCTCATCAACCTCCTTTCAGTCGGCGCTAACCCTCTCGTCCCTCGTAACCCTCCCCGGTCGAGGCGAGGGGGCGAGATCAGAGGCAGCGCGGCGAAAGAGCTGGGCGGCGGAACAGAGGTGGAAGGAAGGAGAGCGAGGGAGAGCTCTGGCTTCGGGAAGAGGCCAGAGATCTCGCCCGCCTTTCAGCACGCCAGCCTGTTCGCTCGCCTCCACCTCCCCATGCGTTCGCAACTCACTCGCCCGCTCCCTCGCCCGCTCCCTCGCCCGTTCCCTCGCCACGCTCCCTCGCCCGCTCCCTCGCCCGCTCCCTCGCCCGCTCCCTCGCCCGCTCCCTCGCCCGCTCCCTCGCCCGCTCCCTCGCCCGCTCCCTCGCCCGCTCCCTCGCCCGCTCCCTCGCCCGCTCCCTCGCCCGCTCCCTCGCCCGCTCCCTCGCCCGCTCCCTCGCCCGCTCCCTCGCCCGCTCACTCGCCCGCTCACTCGCCCGCTCACTCGCCCGCTCACTCGCCGCTGCTCGCTCACCCGATTTCTCGTTCACCCTCCCATGCACTCGCTTCCTGTCCACTCCACTGTCTCGTTCGTTCATTCGCCTATTTACCCACTCTTCTGTCCGTTCTCCCACTCGCTCGCAGGCCGTTCACTCTCAGTTCCCTCGCTCGTTCGGTCTCCCAGTCGCTCGTTCTTATTCACTATCTGCTTGATCCTTCGGTCGCCCACTCACTCGCCCACCTACTAGCTCACTCGTTCACTCCCAACTCATTCCCGATTCGCTTGCTCGTTCGCCCACTCGCTTGCTCGTCCACTCGCCCATCTATTCGCCCCCATTTTGTGCGCCCATTTGCTCTCCTTCTGCTCCTCGTTCTATCTCCACTCTCTCACTCGCTCGCCTGCTCGCCGCTCGCCGCCAACCCTTCCGGCTCGGCCCCATCTCGTCAACCACAATTTGCCTCTCTCCAACCCTCACCCCCGCCCCCCGCCCTACCACCCGCCCCGCCCCCGTGCTGCAGGAGAGATTCTTGGCTTGAAGCGCTTAGAGATAAAGAAACGCCGCCGTCGTGTTCCCAGAGGCTTCTTCGTGTGGCGCGGGCGGTGGGGGATCGCCGAGTGGCTCGCGGAAGGTACTCCGCCCAATTAGCCCGCGAAGCCTCTCAACTGGGGCAGCGCTCGCCGCGAAATTAGAGCGCGCCGTCGGAGGAACTGTGATGCGAGCACATCATGCACTCCGCCCGGAACGCTCAAAATTCTTCCGTTAGGAATGCGAGAAGAAAATTCACTATTAAACTCGCTTCTTTCTACTCAGAATACATAAAGATACAGTAGAATACGTAGTATTAGAGACAGTAGAATTCTAAATAATCTGCAAAGAGTCGTCTGTTAGATATTGACGAAAATACAGATTTTCGAGTTTCCTAAAACCATGGTTGGGTATCCTAAAACTGAAAGAATGTTTTTATGTCTCTTTGTTCGTGTATTCGCTTCGTCTGAGAACAACACTAGCTCCTAAATCGTACGCAACAGGTTTTGTTTTTCAAAATGAATTTTCTTCAGTCTATCTGGCTCAACTAGAAACCCAGTACATTTGAAAGTAAATCTTTAACGTATACTTTATATGAAACGCACGTAGAAATGCCACAATATTTTGAAATGATCTTCAAATCTTTCTCTTTATCATTTATTCCACTGGTGTATGATAATATATGGTGAATTAGTTCAGCAAATATTAGTTCTGTTTAGATGTGCGATGTTTTTAGCGTTGCAAACCGATTACAGATGGAGATCTAACGATCTCCATTACAGTCATGGATCAGACTGATCATTATCGGGGTACGTGTGATAGGGAGCGGGTTAAGCTCAACAATGCCTTTAAGTCGAAAACAGATGTATTACTACGGAGATGTACATTTTTAGAATTTTGCTCAGATGAGTCGTTTAATCTACATTTCGTTTAATTATTGTAAATGTGTGACAGTGTGACAACAAGTTATGCTTCCCTTGCAAACGAAGACGTGTGAAGCAGTTTTTTCGCATCCAAAAGGACTTCAAATACGTAAGGATCTACGAGCTCTAGAATGACATATCGATGTCCATACCCATACTCAACATTACTGTATAATATGTAATGAAATAATAGGTCATTCTTTGAAAACTGTGTTGCACTGCGATAACTCTCTAAAAACATTAAACTAAAAATCAAAGTTGAATTTTGCAATAAGACATATCGACTGGAAATTCACTGTTACTTTGGCACCGAACTTTTACTCAACTTATCTATTGGCGCATAAGAGACCTAACGGAGCCTTTCGTTAACAACTACTTTTACAGTATAGAACACCTTTGCGCTGCCCGAATATCGCGTAGGCCTATCTTGGTACATTTACGTAATTACCCAAGGTATCCCTCGGCGCCATCTCGGTGCTTGTACAATTGTTCTTGATCTGGGGATCTAGTTCCTCATTTACACACAATTGCCTGTCAGGCCAAGAGATTACATGAAGGATTAGGGTGTAGATGTAATGCACGCCGGACTCGGATTGCTCCCCACGCCATGAACACGAGCATTCACGCCTCTCACGGGTTTCCAAAACACAACTTAGTGCTCTCATACCTAGGCGCATCAGCCCCAAGCCCGGCTCACAAGCCCCAATCACTTGCCCGTACTACTTGTGAAAGTGTTGCAGTTATAAACATGGCTTGGTTTGTAGCGGAACGGGAAGCCATTGCGTTTCGGTACTTAGTGAACTAAATAGAAAAAAAGAAGAAAAAGAAAAAAAATCAGATGACAAACATTTGGCAACTTCCCGTTATAGTTCCACCAAGTTTTGTAAGCTTAAATTAAATAATTTTCCACTTAAGTTTATTATTACTACGAACAAAATAAAATTATTAGTAAAGGCGATAAAATATTCTAATTCCGTATTTCCTACGTTGTTTATCACATTCACATAGATTCAGTGCTACCATTGTTACTAATTGTTATTACGTATGCTCGATAACGTACGCAGATTATTAAATTATATTACAAATATATAACTATTAATCATTAATTTCAGGTGCGTTGATGAATTTTATAAAATTTTACAACTTAAGCATTAGTTATAAATATAACATAATAGTAATTTGTTAATAACATACCTGAAGCAGACCAATTTCTGCATTTGTGACCTTTAATGTGTGTTGCAGCATTCGATCTCCGTGAGTTTGACACTATTAGTTTTCGCAGCAACAATGCAAAAATGTTACAGTCGCATTAAAATATATCAACTTCGTACTCAGTAACGCAATTTACTGTAAGTTAACCAGTTTTACAAAAAATGTTGCAGGATATACTATTTACATATAGTACCAATTAACAAAATGCAATATTCATTCAATATTTTCATGTAATATTTATATCAGAGAAATTGAGATTTATCAAAAACATGTAATTATTTTCATTGTCTCAATTTTTCAGACCCAAAAATGTAGAATTGAATTATGACTAAGAATATCATAGAAGAGTAAATCCCAATTCTATTGCCCATTTTTATTGAAAAATTAGGATACTCCTTGAGAAAATATCGCTCGGACGTTTCTGGAAGTGATCTTTGAGCTTATTTTCACAGAAAACTTTTGAGTTTCAATAATCTTTACAAGAAATCATTTTAAAGCACTTGTGTTCACAACTGCAATAAATTAAACTGGCTGTTTACACTTACGTAAATACTGTAAATCCGAAAGTTTAGATAAAAAAGGCGATAATGTCATGCCATTCAGTGCGATTGGTATAACCGTAAAAAATTTAAAGAAAAAAAATTGGACATTTTTTAGAACTTTTTTTTTCATTTGCCCGTATTTTGCTCGAAGTTGATCCCAAACTATTAATAATATTATTAATTGTTAACTATTAATTCTAAAAGATATCCACTTTCTATCACGTAGATTTGTGGAAAGTTTCAAAAATTTGAAAACGTTTAGAATTTTAAAAATTATAGAAGTTACAGTGAAAATAGGACCTGTGGCATCTTTATATGCCTATTTCAGTACATTCAAACGAGAAATTTAAAGAAAAAATGGAGTAATTTTAAAACAAAAATTAAAGTATCCCAGGGGCTTCATGTGAACCCTATAAAACTAAAGATTCGTTTTAAAATTTACAGGGCATCGAACGGCCAGATCTAGCAAAATTTTTAGTTTGGAAAAAATCTTATGAATGGTTTAGGCGCTGGCGTTGTTCATGGACCAATAGACAGAGACAGGCGGGCGGACAGGCGGGAAGACAGGTTGGCGGACATCATGTAGTTTTTAAAAAAAAACTCTTTTCGGCATCAGAGTATCTCAAAACGCGTATTTCCGTTAAAATCTCGTCATTGATTTTCCGCAGTATTACTTAAATCTCTCGTATATTACACATATTACTCCTAATACGACTATTATTCCATATAAGTATGTTTACGAGAAAGTAAAAGATGACCCCTCCCTTTTTAGATAGATATAATAAATGTGCTTAAACCAACATTACGTACATAATTGTTTGCTGCATCGGGTATTAATTAGTGCAAAGTTGATATTAGTATTTTTAGTTAGAAAATTTAGAAATGATAACTGTGATAGTTGTTATCGATATATTAGATATAATGAAATGATGTTTATAACTGATATATTATCGTTAGTAGTACTTTTATTAATTACTGGCTCCATTTATCAAAAAATGAAAAACATGATATCACAACTGCCTATCAAATTCAAAACGAACCAGCGGGTGACAGTTGGAAATAAATTGAAATTAACGACCACATGTCATAGATGTTCCTTGGTTTAGACTGACACATTTACGGTGGGACAGTTTTCCATGTGTGAACTTGTCGTAACCCCTCCCCCACCCCAACTTGCCACTGTATGAACGAATATTTACTGATGAATGTCGCCTTACAGGAATTTAATTCGTAGTCGGTCCCGCTTCTCACACTAGCCATTGCAACACTGAATATTTAGGCGACTTGAGGTCATTTTGAATTAGCTCTGTTGCTTCTATTTCTGCTCTTTTCTTCTCACCTAAAGTAATGATGTAAAAAAGCTGTGTCTGCAAACCGTGGGGGAAACACGACGGCAGTAAAAAATCTCATTTTCGAACATCAATGTGCTTTTAATAATGAGTGGGCGCAGATGTAAATGATAACAACACACCTAAGAGCATTTGAATAGCAAGGGAACAGTAAAGGAGTTTAGTAGATTACATAAAAGTGACCATAACCGAGGACCATATAAAAGCTACATATTAATCGCTTTAAGTATCAAAGTATATGCACAGTGGAAGGCATATTCTATATATATATATATATATATATATATATATATATATATATATATATACACCATTTTGAAGTGTATGTCTTACTTTCAAGACCTTCATTAATTAACAATTTTTTCCTAGGACTTTCATCTAGCCCACAGCCGGTTATCTTTACGTCCCGCTGGCACGCATACTCGACCACACAAGACACCAACCCACTTGCGAGCTCCTCTGATGTGGGGTTAGCAGAACGCGAGGCCTTCCGCGACAACACATACATGAGAGAGAAGGGCCAAGGCGGGACTGGAACCCGCGACCCTTTGGACCGAAGCGCTAAGTCAGTACGCGCTCTTAGCCACCTCGGCCATCCAGGTCGGCTAATAATAATAATAATAATAATAATAATAATAATAATAATATAAGAATAATTATGGTTTTACATTTATTTATCAAAAAGAAAAATATTTATAGTATATAACTGTACCCACGGGAGAAAAGGTTTTTGAGGAAACACTTTACAATTTCGTTTTTTTGTACATCTTACGTGTCGAAGTCATTGTAGGAGGCAATGAATTTAGGGCTTTACATGCGCATGGGTAATGTCTGTGTCATATTTGTCTCTTCAACAGTTAAATTTCAGTTTATTGATGCAATTATTCATGAAATAATCATAGTAAATCCATTTGTGATTGAGATGCCGCTAAGCGAATCTGTGAAAACATCGATGAGTATTGCGATCAGGAGGGCACCTTCGACATAATAGAACTCGAATGTTACTTCACTGACTTACGCTGGGACGTATTTGTTGGTTGCACTACTGGTGCTTTTGGTAGTTGGTCTTTCTGTTTCGTCTCTATGGAATATGTCAATTTCTCTGCCGGATCAATGATTCATCTGTATCTCTTACTGCCTCAACCTACCGTAGGGTCTCGGTAGGTTCAGCAACCTAGAAGGTAACCCTCCAAATATGAGAGCTACACGTAGCAATAGCTGGCGAATTGCAAATAATCGAATAAGAAACAAAACCCGCTACGTTTCAGTAGATGGGTAAAGTTGTAAACAAGCGCAAGCTAATGTAATAAAATCTAAATTATTTCATCAACAAATGATCAAAAATGCGATTAGAAAAAGGATGGAAAAATAAAGTTAGATTTTTCATTGCACGAAAGATATTGTGATGTAGTTACTATAATGGTAGCTTTCTTCATTTAGCAGCACATAATTTTTATAGTTAACAAATAACACAAATGGTGTCCAGCAAGGGGGAAAATAGAAACATTGGTGTGTTTCTAGAGCGGAAGATTTCAATACATTCTTAAATATGCCTGAAACAGTTGGATTTCACACTTGACCATATTTTATTCAAGAGCCAAAGGGAAAGATTTTCCATTTTCTGTTTACTCACATACCTGTGAGGAACCCTTCTGTCAACTTCAAACAATTACATCACAATTCACTAAAATATGTAACAAAAGTCTTGAGCGTTCCCAAAGTACGTGCGCAAGTGCAGAACTTCATAGCAACAAACATTTTTAATTCCTCTCCCCAGATATTAAATGCTATTCCAAGATGTTAATTGAGTGTTTATGTCGAGGTCTCTCTGAAACGAGGTATTCACAAACTTCGAAATGGGAATTTCCTGCGAAACGAACAAACGTTATATAAAAATGCCGAGCTTGCATTTTTGAATCCTCCGAAAGAGAGGAGAAACGGAAGGGAAAGGAAGAAAACATATTTCCTCTTCCAGCTCTTGTGAGAAGATTGGTGAGCGACCCATGGAATAGATCCACTACAGAAAGCAAATGCTGGAACATTCTTTGATGCAGGTCACCAACTTTGTACTAGTTATCATCACTCATTGCGTTAGCCTTTGGCGATTCGCATTGTTCTATTTTGCCATTTATTATTATTATTATTATTATTATTATTATTATTATTATTATTATTATTATTATTATTATTATTATTATTATTATTATTATTACTTTTGACTGCTACATCTGTTCGACCAAGTTCGTTGACTTCTCTCATTTCATCTTTGAAGTATCATTTATTGTTTTGGGGATCAGTCGCGAATTTTTAAGCTCTGATTCCTCCTATGACGGAGGCGTGAATGGCTTAAATGGTGATTAAGCAAACGCTATATATTTAATCTGCTTTACTGTCTTTTTAAAATTAATTATATTGTATGTCGCATTAACAACATGGCCACGAGCGACTGACAGTATAAGCTACTACAAACACACACGGTCTGTTTACATTGCCCTTTAGATTTTACAGTTTACAACTTTTCAATACTGCACTTATACATTATTATTATTACTATTGATTATTGCGAATAATACCAATCATTTTCCATTTCATCACATTGCGTGAACAATTTGTTCGTTATTACCCTTTTTATAAACAGTACAGTTAATATGTCTAAAAGACAAGTGTTAAGCAGTGATATCAAGTTAAAAATCAAAAAATATTAACACTTCTGTACAATTTAATGACTCTCTTTTTTTTAAATTTACTTTCTGCCTGTTCGGCATAATATGCCTTTCAGGTTTTTTAATTTACAATTTATTAATACACATAATTTTTGGCCTTTCGGCTAACAGTATTTGAGGAGGGCCACACGGCTACTTCGTAAACAAAGTCTGCAGAGCAGTAATTCAAAGGAAATTCATTTTAAGTTTGGTTTATTATTATTATTATTATTATTATTATTATTATTATTATTATTATTATTATTATTATTATTATTATTATTCACCTTTAATTATTCTAATTTAAGGTGATTTAAGAGAGTCTTTGGGGTATCGGGAAATAATGCGGGTTGGGATGGAAGCATTTTTGCCTAGATTAAATATTTGTGCACTTGTACACGACGGAAGAAGGGTGAAAAATCTGTTACTCATCTGTTGAATATATTCTTTAATGGAAGGAATGTTTAGCTCTCTGTGAATTTGCATATTTGGAATAAACCAAGGGGCTTGTACGGCTTTTCTTAGGTACTTGTTTTGAATGATTTGTAGTTTCTTTAGATGTGTGTTTGCTATATTGTTCCAAATTTGACAGGCGTATGTTAATGAGGGTCGTATTATCGTTTTAAAAATTGATAGTGCGCAGTCCAGATTAAGCAATGACTTGTTATTAAATATGGGATATAGTTTGTTAATTTTTGAGTATGTTTTATTCGTTATTTCTTGAATATGGTTTTTCCATGTTAATTTTTGATCCAGTAATACACCCAGATATTTTACGGGCGTTTCATTATTGAGCCAAGGAATTGCAGTATTATTAATTTTAATTTGTCCTGGTTTATGTATTTTTCTTAGTGAGAATATTTTAGGCTGTGATTTGGTAGGGTTTATGGCAATCCTCCATTTCATTGTCCATTCGACAAAATCATTTAAGTCCGACTGGAGATCTTTGCAAGCGTTGGTAATGTTTGAATTTGCATTAAATAATACGGTATCATCTGCATAAAGTGCTATTTCTGAGTAAGTCATTTCTGGATAGTCTGCTATATATATGTTGAACAATAAGGGAGAAAGTGGGGAACCTTGCGGCACGCCGGCTTTGATGATATGTGCTCTTGATTTATTGTTATTAATACTAACTTTCAAATCCCTCTCTGACAGAATGCTTTTAATGATATTGTGGAGATAATCGGGGATTCCTAAGGTTTGCAACTTGTAAAGTAGTCCAAGATGCCACACTTTATCAAAGGCATGTGCGATGTCGAGAAAAATTGCAGCTGTGTACATTCGGTTATGAAATGCTTCAGCAATGTACTCCGTTACTCTTAGTAGTTGATGGCTTGTGGAGTGGTTTAGACGGAATCCGAACTGCGTATTTGGTAGCGCATTTGTTTCGGTAAAAAATTTGAATAGTCGGGATTTTATAAGTTTTTCGAACATTTTGGCAAAGGTCGGTAACAAACTAATTGGTCTATAGCTACGAGGATCTTGTGGATTTTTGTTCGGCTTGCAAATTGGTGTTATAATAGCAGTTTTCCAGGTCTTTGGATAATAGCCTAATCTTAGACAAGCATTATAAAGAGCTGTTAATGCAGTAATTGCATTGCGAGGTAATTCTTTCATCATTTTGTTATTTATTAAGTCATGGCCTGCTGATTTTCTCGGTTTTAAAGCCTTAATTATTTGGCATGTCTCAGACGGGGCTATAAATTTAGTTTTTGTTGGGACGGAATATCGCGGTATTGATAAATTTTCTTCCACTTATAATTGGAAGTCAATGTCGGTTACCGGGTTAGTTATAAATATTTTCTCAAAATGGTCCGCTAAAGTTTCAGCTTTTTCGAAATCCGTCGTTGCTAGTCCTGTGTTAAATGTGTACACCTCACTTTATGTAATTCTTGTTTAATTTTTACAGATAAACTATTTAATTTTTGTTTCACAGTTTTATTGCGTGAATATTGCCACATTCTACGAAGGTTATGTTTTTCTTTAATTAAATTTAGGAGTGGTTTAGGAATCGGAGTATAATTTTTGGTGAAATTCCTAACTTTAATAGATGACCTTTTGACAGCATTTTTAATTATGTTTTCGAGAGAGTTGATACCACTGTCTATTTCAGATGATGTTTTAAGATTCTTAAGATACTGACATTCATTTGTTAGAATGTTTCTATACATGTCCCAATTTACATTTCCCTGGATAATTTTTTCGTTTTGATAAGCCTGAGGTTCAGCATTGAACGAAATTATTACTGGATTGTGGTCTGAGTCTAATTCTGGTTTCACATTTTGGTAAATCGGAATGTTTAAATTTTGTGTAATAACTATATCTAGAATATCAGGAACTACATTTGGGTTATAGGGGTAGTATGTGGGCTCTGGAGGAGCTAGTATATTTAGATTTCTTTGCAGTGCGAATTTATGAAGAAGTTTCCCATTATATGAAGTAGTATTACAGTTCCAAACTTGTTTTTTACAATTCAGGTCTCCTGCTAATATTATTTGCGATCTTCCATCAAATAATGCTTTCAAGAAACTTGAGGGAAACTTTTTGTTGGGAGGTTTATGTGCTGCAATCAAAGTTATGTCAGAAGAGATCAATTCAATTTTGATAATAATTGTTTCTATTTCATTTGAGGATGGGGATTGTATCAGTGTATGTTTAATTTTCCTATTGATGAGAATTGCTACCCCACCTGATGCTATTTGAGAAATTCGATCACTGCGGTATGATAAATATTTTGGGATCGAAAATTTTTCTACCAGCTTTAAATGTGTTTCTGAAATACAAGCAACATCTATGTCATGGACTTGTAGAAAGTATCTGAGTTCGTTCTCTTGGCGCTTTACGCCATTTGCATTCCAGTTGAGAATTTTGAAGTTTTCTATTTTATTTTGTGCCATTGATATGAACAGAAATAAGTCTTTGAACCATTTGTTGCGACTGAGGAATGATTGCAGAAAGAATATTATTTATAATTGTTTGGATTAGGTTTTCGTTTATCACATTCATATTTTGGAGAACTGGGGGAGAATTCCTGTTATCTGGCCTAGGCGGCTGACTAGTGCGATAAGCGAAAGAAGGCAAGGGCGTTGAATTAAGCGGCAGAGGAGGAAACTCTTGAGGGGCATAGTGATAAGGCTGCGTGTTCTGATTTAGTTGGTGATTAGAGAACTGCCTATTTGGCAGTTTGTGAGCTAAAAATTTTTGATTAACCTGATTTCAATTATATTTTTTAACTGCTTCTTTGTAAGCTTTGCAGCCTTTATAGTTAGCCGTGTGCTCCCCACTGCAGATAACACACTTTGGTACATTATTATGTTTAGGTTTATTTCATTGCGAGTAATGATGGCTTTCTAAGCATCTCACACATGTAGGTCGCCTTCCGCAATTTGCCTGTGAATGACCGAAAGTCTGACAATTTTTGCACATGATGGGAGTTTTAGACTTTATGCGAATTTGAACTCTGACAATGCTGTATATAAACTGATTTATTCTTAAAATTGCTTTGTTATTTTCATTATCCGTTAAATCGACCGCAACGGTAGTTAACGGTTTACGTTCTCTTCCGAACAGTCTAACAACTTTTAATACTTGAAAGTTTTTCGAAAGTTCGTTAAATATTTCCTCTTCTGAATAGGTAATTGGCAGATCTTTTATTACAACCGAAAGTTTTTTGGGTAGGGTCCCTATATGTGTGATGCTCGATTTTCTCTTTTTCTCAGAATTTTCGGTATTCTCTATAGTCCTCTATTGAGATGAATTTAAATTTAATAGTGTCTTTATCTAATTTAGTAGAAAAATTGTCTTTTGTAATAGCTTTTAGTTCACTGATAAATAGGGGATAGTCGAGTACTTTATGGACTTAAAAGGGGGTATTTTAATGATGGATTCTTCACTTTCTTCCCTTTCGTTTGGCGAATTTTCTTCGATCATATTTTGAAAACCTTGGTACCTATTTTTGACGGGCACGTTGTACAATATTCTTTTAGAAACATTGTTTTCATCTGGTAGATCTACGTGCATGCGTTTTAGACTTTTACTGTTTTCATTAAAACTACTGGTTGACTGTTGACTAACTGATTGCTGTGGGGCAACACCATACCTGTTAAAATAAGCATCTTTAGTGCTTACTGACTGAAGGTTGATCAGAGTCCCTTCCGTTTCTCCATCCTGCTGCTGGGAGGGCGGTTGTGACGTGTTGAATTGTTCCAGGGGTTGAATATTTTCCATTTGGGGTGGAAATGGAAGTACATCTCCATTCATTGCTGTGAACTGATCTGGTGTGTCACCATTTAGCACGTGAGCTGCTGACATTAGTAGATCCCCCAACGCGGGGGGACTTGTTGAGAACATACAACTTTCGCTGCAGCACTACACTTTCACTGACGACTAATATATTTTGTTAAGCACAATAAAAAAATACTGTTTCACTCAAAAAAACAACACCGTTCGAAGTATGGGGAGCCGTTGGTAGCGGCGCCCGTTTGTACTTGCACTAAACACGAGTTTGAGCGTAACACTGAAGCACAGCGATAAGCGGATCGATGCTAGCTCTACGACGTCTAGAGCGAGACTGACTTTCTCTTGAAAACTTGACATCAAAATAGTCTTGAAAATTTATTCCCTTAGGTTAAAGAGTCTCTCTTGACTGTAATTTACACAATCATTAAAAAGGTGGTTCAGAGGATAGATTTGTGTTACAATATTCACATAAGGGTTGTAGGGATTTGTTTATAAGGTGGACGTGTGTTAGATGTATGGGGCCTGTTCTGATCCTCGAGATAAGTCTGTTCTTTTCAATTCTGTTTAGAACTTGTAATTAGTCCAAAGCTGATAGTGAGTGAGTGAGTGAATATAATATGCTTCATAGTTCCATATTTCGTTATTTGCTTCTTAGCAATTAAGAAGACGTACTGCTCAGATGAGTTCACTGAGATTGGTAAATTGGGGGCTTGATTAAGACTGCAATTGCTTTATGGATTATCATAATTAATAAATACAGACTAATGTGATTTGTGAAACTACGTTATTTTCAATAAAAATGAAAAAAATTAATAAATAAATAAAGTTTAAAATTAATAAATAAAAATTGCAGCTTATTTTATCGGGCACTCAATATGAGAAAAAATGAACTCCAATTTTTTTTCATAATATGGCAATAGAGTGTTAGAGCTTGTGGCCTACAGCAGCAACAGTGCTTCTGTACAAAAGCACACAAAATGGTTTCCTAAAACGTAACAAACACACGGATTGAAAACAACTGATAAAATACGCTAGTAAAACACTGCAATAAAACATCAGGAAAAACATCCTCCATGTATTCGGCTGTATAACATTACGAACATAACGATACAAAGTTCTTCACTTACCATGGTCATTAAAATAATTTATATTCTATAACGCAACCCTTGAATAGCAATTATGCGAACGTTCTCTTTCCTATCACCCTTGCTAATGATGAAATATTTCAACTGTGTCATGAGCAGTAGCATATGAGTAGTGCCCGGATTTCTATGCAGTAAAAATGCTTAAAATATGCCGTATAATCTTAATCTAATGCCGTATAATGCTTAAAATATGCCCACGATAAATCTCGAAGGTATGCCATAAATTTACAGTATAAAATTCACAACAAAATAAACGTTTATTAGTAAAATGCAATGCAAATTACGAGTGGTATAAAAATTTTTATAGTGAGTGAGTGAGTGAATATAATATGCTTCATAGTTCCATATTTCGTTATTTGCTTCTTAGCAATTAAGAAGACGTACGTGGTATAAAAAATTTTATACCACTCGTAATTTGCATTGCTTTTACTAATAAACGTTTATTTAGTTGTGAACAAAAGAATCACCGGTAGAAAAATATGCTTTGAAAATAATTTTTGGTAGGCGCGACTGACGACTAGCGAGCAGATGGTGCAGTGATGCCCACGCATAAGCTGTCGCTTGCTGGAAAACGATTCCCGACAGATAAAGGAACTAAGGACTATCATATTCGAGTCGCAGACACCAAGAAAGACGTCAATGCCCTTCGCCCGAAATCCAATCTTACCTTTGACCGTCCACATGGTACAAACGAAATATACTAAATCTACATCCGTCGACAACAGTTTCGATGCAAAAAAGTCTTTAGGGTCACAAGTGAGCAGTTCCATAAACCACCATAACTAAATATCACAATACACCATTTGAAAGAAGTTTGATTTAAAAAAAATATTACCTTTTTTACATTATTTCTCTAAAAATTACCCTGAGTATGGAGAAATATGCAGTAAACTTAAAATATGGCAAAATAAGCAAAATGAAACTAGCCACGAATGCTCTAAATGGGCTGATTCGTAAAGATATGTTATCGTTTTTCAAGTAACAATTAGCAAAATCGGGGCTCTAGCTATGAGTATGATAATTCAGTCCACATGACCAGTCAGATAATATTCGGATTAATGCAATTAAATTTCTCCATTTTTCAAAACTGTTTTATTGTTTTTTAGATTTTTTCCGAAAAACTAGAGGAGCTAAAACCACATACCTTCTTCTTAGTAATGCTACCGTAATTCTATTTTTACCGTAATTTCTCTCCGAATTAACACATCGCAGTCATTTTTGTAAAACTCAAATTTTCGAAAAATTGTTCATGGCTTTATTTCAAAATCTATCTTTAAGGAATAGATTTCATTAAAGGAAAAAACTCAATTTTAAATATTTTAGCTGTAAGAAGACGGGGGAAAAATTTCAACTTCACAATTTTCGAAAAATCGTTTTTTTAACGAACATGAGACCTGCACCATCATCTTAAAAGTCTTTCACACTATCCAATAACAAAGTTTAATAAAAGTGGGGGAGTCATTTTTTGAAAATTTTGGAAATGTCCCAGGTGCAACATGAAAAGAATCCCCCACAATTAAAATTTCGCTTTCAAACTCAAGGAGCCGGAACATCAGCCAGGTCGATCGGGGAATGTCACTTTTGGAGAAAATCGGCTAAATGGTTTAGCCGCAAGCGTTGTTCACACACAGACGGACAGACGGATGGACGGGCGGACGGAGACATACGTTTTGCCGTCATAACAATTTTTCTGTATCGAGGACCCACAAGACATGCATTTTGCTACACCACGTGTTAGAAGATTTTTTTCCCCGAAATTTATCAAATTATTTTATCAACTTTTTCGTTCTCACGGCCGTGTAAAAAGTGTTTTTCTGCCGAAAATTCGCCGTTTTTTCACGCAGCATTACATAACTTTCTCGCTACCGCGTACACGGTAGCGAGAAAGTAAAATGTATAAAGGTTCCCCCTCCACCAGCAGCGCCCCGAACCCTGTCAGCGCCCCGCTTTCATCCCAGTCCTCAACCCCGTTCCCGCCCCGCCCCCCTCACCTCCTGCGATGGCTTCCCCTCCTCGACCTCCCACCGCTGCCCCCAACCCCACCCACCCTCCCCTCCGCGCGACCAGTGCTGGCGACAGTCCTCCGCAAAGGAAGAGACGCGTCTGTCTGCGACGTTCTTCTGTCGAGCGGAAGCGGAAGCGGCAGCGCCAGCGAGCCGGGAGGGAGTGAAGGGGCGGGGTGAGAGCCCTTCGCGAAGACGGCCGATCGGCGAGGCTGCGTTCGACAGCAGGCGGACGAATGCAAATGACAAGGGCTCTCGGAACAAAGGCGGGCTGATGACTCGGGGGGGGGGGGGCGAATAAATCTGCGGAGGCGAAATAAAGTCCCCGCCCAGACGCAACTTCGTCTTCGGCCGCCGAGGCAGCCGCAGTAATACGTTTTCGGAAGTTCCCGCCGAGATGAAAATGCGCCGTTATTCATATTAATGAAGGGCAAATGTTCGTCTGTCTCAAATATCAAAATGCGGCGCGAAGTTGGTTTAGAAGATTGCAAATTGCTGTGTTGTCCTTTACACTAAACTTGATTTTAGATTCTATTAACCATAAACGAGTAACATTAATAGTTTTCCATTTTATTGTAAGACAACGTTTTCAACATACGTTGATTCTCTACACTCAATTTACATTTTTGTTGTTTGAAAGGAATAAAAATAAATTGTGATTCATAATATATTCCTGTTCTTGAAAACTGATACACAGTTAAATAGTGCACATATTCATTTAATTTGAACCTCGTAAGCATGTAAGAGTATTATTATCTCCGCACGTTTTCTTTCATTACACTACAGAGAGAAAGAGAGAGAGGAGAGCGGGAGAGGAGAGAGAGAATGAGAGAGAGAAAGAGAGAGAAAGAGAGAAAGAGAGAAAAAGAGAAAGAGAGAAAGAGAGAGAAAGAGAGAGAAGAAAGAGAAAGAAAGAGAAAGAAAGAGAAGAGAAAGAGAAAGAGAGAGAAAGAGAAAGAAAGAGAAAGAGAGAGAAAGAGAGAGAAATCAGGGAGAGGTAGCTCGATTTTGGATGCAAAAATACTACTAGTAATGTTGGTAAAGGAGTGGGGGTAGGGATTCCGGGGCCCCAGAATACTAGCAAATCTATGCAAAAATTGTCAAACTACTCAAAAACAAATAAAAACTTACCATTAAGAATAAAAATCGGAGTAACAATTTATAAATCTATAATTCGCCCGTCGGTCATCCAAGCGTGCTCAGTATAGGGAAGAGCTATAAACACGCATATTAATAAAGCCGGAATCATCCAAAACAAATTCCTAAGATTGGTTATCAAATTCCCTGGCCCAAAGGAAATTAAGCATTAGTTGTAATAAAGTGTACTAAAGAACTATCGATAAACTTTTATTTTTAGTCTTGAAGATTGTCCTAACAAAAAAAAAAAAGGAAAAAGAAAGAAATTCAACCTTTGACGCACAGCTTATTAGTTTATTGGCCGCACAGCTCCAGGATATTGTCACACTTTCCAAGATTGCTTAAAGCCGACCTGAATTGCTGGTGATAAGGTTATAAACATTATATGTGGTTGCAATTACTGTATAAACGTTTTATTCACAAGTTTGGTATTTTTACTCAATAATATATTTTTGTATTAAATGAACAGTATATACATTAAAACATAAGCTCAAGTAAGTATTCTTGTGCCCTGATGTAACTGGAAAAGACATGTTCTTCATAAAATGTAGTATATTTTGTCATTAATAACCCCCGAAAGACCTGTAGGGTCGAAAGGATAGAAAGTGAAATAAAAAAGAATACTTGCGTGTGTAATAGTGTCAGCAATCTTTTTCATGTCGAACATGTTATTTTGAAAATCCTTTCAGATTGCTCTTGGAACTTGCATGGTCGTAATAAGACATTTGAATCATTTATTTAAATTGTAATGGAAAACAAAGGATTATATGGTTCTAAAGAACGATCATGTTAACATCAACGCAGAAACATGAAGTCCAATTATATAAAAGTTGGAACATGCGGATCTATTTTCGAATGTCGCTTTATTTCGCATTATTTTCACAATATTGACTGCGTACACAAGCCTGAACACACACATACACAATCAAACAAAATACTATTACTCAAAAGTGGAATTAACGAAATATACTTTTTCCCCTACCGTCTCGTTGAATGAGCTTGTAGTGGAATATGGTTGCTTTATGAAAAGCTGCTGAATTATCCAATGAAAAATGACATACCTGCAACAGGAAAACAATTATTAGTTTTGCAACAAATAACTTACTACTGCGTATTAAATATAGAACTACATATTGTAACGAATTAGCCAGCGTGCCTCGTGGCATCTATTTGGGGACGCTTGGTAGAGGATTAGCCTCGCCACAGGAAGGAGAGAAGGGTTTTTCCGTAAAGCAAGAACGCGGAAACGGGAGACACAAGGCTTTGGGGTCTTCCGGTCTTTAGAAACCTTTAATTGTTATAACAGCGGTGGGGGTGCCGTGACGTAGTAGGTCACGTGAGCCTCGTCTATATAACGGAGTGTTCAGAGCCAGTGGGTGGGTTTTCTATGTGCATTGCAAATGTCAAAGAGCTGTCTAACGTAACTCCTAAATATTTGACATTTTTTGTCCAATTAATCGCGTCTCCGCATAGCGCATATGCGAGCCAGGCTCCCGAGGCAAGTCACGAGTTGACGAAGCCTGCGGAGGACTTTGTGTCCTTGGGTGACTGCGGTCACGGGGGAACGATGCTGTGTGCGTGCTCCGAAGTGAGGAGTGGTTGAGTGCCACGATTCACGCCGATTCTCAATTGGATAAGATCGCTCCTGCAATCGAGGCAAACCATCCGTTGGTACGCCAGAACGGACTTTGTGTCCCAGTGTGACATCCGGTCACGGAAGCTAGGCTTTGTGCGCGCTTCAGAAGTAGGAGTGGCGAATGCCACAATCGAAACCGATCATCAATCGGGTTTGGATCGCTCCCGCGATCAGGGCATAGTAGGTCTATCAGAGCTAGGGTGTAAGAAGGAAATTAATTGTAAATATTTGTTGTGTTTTCTTTGTTAATAAATATATTTGTTATATGAAAGCTCTGCGTCTGTGTTCGCTGTGAGTATCCATGACGTCACAATATCATGTATAACTGTATATTAAATATACATTTTAAGTAATAATCAAGAAACGTCCATCCGCCTATGAATCTGCCAGATTCTTCACTGCTAGACCCTTTTTCGATCCATCGATCGAGACAAATATGTTATTCGACGCGTTTCGATCTACTGGTAGGGAACTGATTTTTTTTTTTACAAATCAATTCAGAAGGTTCAAATAAATCTGAAACCCTGTGGTTTGGGTTATTAAGTAACTAAAACGCATAATAGATGACTTACAGCACCAACAGAAGTGATCAATAGCGCGGTCGATTCCTCTCGAGAAAACAATTCGATTGGTGCAATTCTTTAATTAAGTTTTCGTCATTTATAGTAAGGAAGAAATTTAGAATACCACATGTATTAATGTTTTTGTGGAACACAGTATTGTGAAAGCCGCATGTTGTCACAGAATCGTGAAAAATACATAGTCAGGGGAGACAAATCAGAGAGATAGCATAAACAAGTTCATGAAAGGCTAACGGGAGAATTATCCCGAACAGGAATGTAATCTAATACGTGTAGTTGATGAATAATCCCGATGATGATCACATGTTCTTTACGAAGAAATAAGTGTTACAACATTGCTTTCGCATTTTATTTACAATTGGAGCCTAACCTTTAATAAACAGTTATAAGCTCTCCTTGACACAAATCCAAGTTCACGCATTTTAAAATATTGCGCGCCCTGAATAGTTTTATTTCTTTCCAAAATATGTGGCGTATAATTCCAGACAGAAAAACACGCGAAGTAATATTGTACATATAATATTATACACAGCACTTCTCAGCGTCGCTACCACACAGCTGCGGTCTGGATGAGCACCTGACGTGATAATTTCTAAGAACTCGAACTAAAAGAAGACACCGTTTCGCTTGCATTGTTGAAACGCGAGCAGAGCGGCATCTGGTCGCCATATTGTTTCTAGAAGGAACAGAGAGGTAGTCGCGTAGTCAAAAGTTCAGTCGCTATTTAAATTTCAGTGCGTTACTGACAATCTTTGCCGGGTACGTAATGTAAGATCCTTGAAGACATACAGATACACGCGCATTAAATGTGTAGGCCCAGCAAGATACTATGCGAATGTCGTTACAGGAAAATGATTCAAAACGAAATCCCAAGTCGCGTGCAATTCACTGAACGTTAAATGCATTTCCCATTTTAGATTCCGGAACATATTGAAGAGAACTGATTCAGACGTTTTAATGAATAATAGTTGGTTATAATAGTTATAGTTGGTTTCCCTCTGCCCTGAAATTATTTAAGTAACTACTACAATCTTCGGCGTACGAATGTACTGTTTTCGGACAATGCAACGATAGAAGCAGAGTTCGGAACTTTGAAATGAATGTAGCAAGACACTCGTACGAATTGCGTGAATTAATGTTTAGAACCAATTCACTTAAACTTGCAATTTGTTGCAACTTGCATTGGGAAATCATTCGTCTTATGAGACGGCAACGTCACGACGTTTCTTTGTCTCGCTGTTTTTATTTACATCCACGAACGTGTTCTGCAAAGAGCAACCCATTAATCAATAAACAGTGACCTGAAGAAACAATTGCCATCCTAGCCAGCTACAAAACTTGCTTTTAGTACATATGAGCGTTTTAAAGAGCGGAAGAGTTGTATGGAGCGGTGTCAGCGCAGGATTCGCAGAGCACGTGTCGCACGCGCGCGAGGGCGGCGAGGGCGGGAGGGGGGCGGCGGGGCGGTGGGGGTGACGGGGCGGCGAGGGCGGCGATTGCGGCGAGAGCGGCGAGGGCGGCGAGGGCGGCGAGAGCGGCGGGGGCGGCGGGGGCGGCTTGGGCGGCGGGGGCGGCTTGGGCGGCGGGGGCGGCGGGGCGGCTTGGGCGGCAAGGGTGGCGGGGGCGGGGCGGCGGGGGCTGCGGAGGCGGAGGGGGCTGAGGGGGCTGAGGGGCGGCGAGGAGGCGGGGTAGCGGGGCAGTGGGGCGGCGGCAGCGACGGGAGCGGCGGGGGCGGCGGAGGCGGTGGTGGCGGCGGGGCGGCGGGGGGGGGGGGCGGCGGTCCTGTGACCCACATCCAGCGGCGCGGCGCGACGCGGCAACGCAGCCCCCAGAGGCTCAAGGCTGACATTTTTTGCTTCGTCCGTTGCTGCGTCGGTCGCTGTCAGGGTACGCTCTTTTCCTTCCCCGCACCCCATTCCTCCTCCTCCACGCTCCTCTCTTTTTCCTCTCCCTTCATTAAATATCCTCTTAATCCGACTTCACTTCCTCCCCACTTTCTCTTCCTGGTTTCCAAATTCCTTCTCGTTTTTCGTACTTTCATCCTCCTCGTTAATTTGTTCTATCTGTTTGTCTCTTCTAATCCCTCTTCATCCTTAATTTTTTTCCTCATCTTTCTCCTAAATTTCCTAATTCTTGTTCACATTATCTTTACAGCCTTTTTCTTCTCCGTAACTTACTCTTTTTATCAGCTCCTCCTCAAACCCCAGATGCTTTAATGCCTGCTCTGCCATTGCCAGTCGACAGTCATTGCCACACACACACGCACAGCCACCCCCCCACATACATACATACATACATACATACATACATACATACATACATACATACATACATTTGACCCCAATAATACTCTGATATGTATAATCGCTGCGACAGCCTCCCCACCAGCGCAATCAACCTTCTCACCCCCGTCCTCTGGACGTCCACCGCCGTCCCCGCCACCTCTCCAACTCCATCTCTACCGCTCCCAGAGCCACAGTCGGTCCATCGCCAACTTCTCCTGGTCTAGCCCCTTCCCCCCCCCCCATCTCCCGCAACATCCACCTCCACAGTCCCATCTCCGCCACCAACCTCTTCCCCGAGTTCTCCCTCGTCCTCCTTTTCCTCCTCCCCGTCACAGTTCGTTGTTCTGCTCCTCCTCCTCCACTGTTTCGCTGCGGGCCGCAGTGCTGACAGTGAATCCATCTCCTCCCCTCCCCACATGACGAACGACGGATCGTAATTCTTCTCGCTAATATCGGCGCAACACACGGTTCTCAGGGCCGCCCGTTCGTGTTTCTCGTTTCGCACGCGAAACGTCACATCCGTCACGTTATCCGAGCTTCAGTCGTTCTGGCATGCGTGTAAAAATTGCTGCGACATCCTCTGGGCTGGAATTTTCCTTTCGTGTATGAATTACAAGAGAATGCACGCAAAAATATTCGGTTTTTGTAATCCCTTGAATCGAAAACGTAATATTTTGGAATTACATCACAGTGTCAGTACTGTGACAAGATTGCGTGTGATAGTATTGGATTTGTGTCTCGTTTTCCAATCTTTTTCGTCTATCATCATTTCGATTAGAAATCAAGAATTATCATCACAGAGATGTCATCCCCTCTTTTATATTAGTTATAGGTATCCCACCCTCGAATTTAAAGACTAGTTTTGTATATCTACTTCAAACATCGCTTCTTTGCCTTTCTTTGTGAAAAAAAATAATTCCATGCTTGGTTGAAGTTTTCTCTTTTAACTGTTGATCGTTCTCACTGTTCAATTTGCTCAATACTTACAATATTGTGTAATTTTTCCTTTTCTCATGAAAATACTTTAATTAAATTTCTTCTAACACGTTTCTCATTCCTTTCGTTCCATAACATCATCCTTTCTCTTTCTTCCTTCCTCCTTCAATAAACTCTTTCATGCAGTTTCAGCTCCTCATAAGCGTAGCAACATTAACCTGGCCACCGTTACACCCAGGCCGCCAAATGCATATCATATGAATCTCTATTTCTGGGCATCGTTTCAGTTTTCTTCCTTTATTAAAATGTTATTTCTCATCAGAGTGCCATCTGCAAATTATCGGCGCAATTTCTTCCCCCACACGTTGTTTCCTGTTTGGTTAATGTCACAAGTAGACATTTTAAACGACTCCTGAGATACGAGGAGGTCCTCGGTGGTTCGTTGATTAAAGTGCTCGCTTTCCATGGAGCAAACGTGATTTCGATTCCCGGTCGGGGCAAAATTATAACTGTGCGATCTCCTTACACATTTCTCAGCATCTATTGCTGTGTGACGATGAGAAAGCCCACGGTAAGGTTATGAAGACCAGTGTATACGATGGAGGGGTGTCCAAGAGGCTGGGCCACGGCTGGGCGGCCTAGACCCGCATCAGGTTGTCGAGCGAAAGGGCTGGACAGGACTGAGTAACGAGAGCAGGTGTGTTCACCAGGAAATGGGAGAGATTTATTTCTCATGACTCCATAACTTTTGAACCAATACAAGGATTTTGAAGATGGAAGAAAAAAATAATCTCGTATTTTTTGTGTTCATAGGCTGAACAAGTTAGTCCAAAATCCAAATTAAGGACAGTAGACAGATGAAATAATAAAGGGACGTACGTCAATTGATTTTATACTGAGCTTTTATTTGGACAACATCATACATTATTTAGCAGTCGATTTCTTTGTCATTCAATAGAACAATAATCAAACTTGAATCTTTCAATATCTTTATTTTCCCGTTTATCATACTTTCTTCTCTTCTTCTTTCTTCTCATTTTCTCTTAATCTTTTATTCCCTGCGATATCATAGCTCTATTCCATGCTCAATACAGCTTTCATAAGTTTCATGTACCTAAACCAGGCAGTCATTATATCCAAGATTGCAGGTATAACGTATCTTATTTCAATCTTTAAGCGCTTCATTAAGGCGGTCTTTCTTTATTAAATTGTGTTAAATCTCATTTAAGTGCCGCCCGCAAAATAAACTACAGTATATCCTCCTGACATGGTTTTCTATTTTGTTTGTCGCAAAAGCAAGATTATTTGAACTCCTCTTGCATACTACTTCCCCACCTCTTTCTCCTACCACTCCTCCGTCTCCCCTTCCCTCCCTTCCTCTTCGTCCCTTCTCGCCTGCAACGGCGTGGCTGTATTACTAGGCCGCGCCGTCCTTCATAAGCCACCTGCGTACGAGCTCGGACAACGCTGCATCCAGGAGCGCAGGTGTGAAGAGAGCTCGTATTTCAGGCCGTGCACGCGTGCGAGCGAGCGAGCGTGCGTGCGTGCGTGGCTAGGCGTGCGCGTGCGTGCGTGACGTTACGAGATCGACCCGGGATTACGTTAGCTGGGGGTCATTTTCCCCTTTAATCGCGTGATCCATATTTATGCTCCAGGCGTAGATACAGGCTTTACGTCGGCGGACCGCGACTGCGCGAAGCGACGCCGGGCAGATAGATGCACGAGGGGCAACGGGGCTGTCGAAGGGCAGGGCGACACAGAGCAAATAATTTCGCCTCATCCCAGGGTCTTTATTCTTGAATTATAAAAAGAGTCATTCTCATTCAACTTTTTAGGTTTTTGTATGTTTAAAGTAAATCATATATTACGCAAAATATTAAAAACACTCACAACTAAATTTTAACTCGTGAAGTGTCTACCAGTGAGCTTTGAGAAATTCATCCATTTCGAACTAATAGAAATGATTTATATATGTGATTTTATCACTTTCGTTCTTTCACAATCGTTTTAAAGCCCCAACAGGTGCGTACATTTAAGAACATATATATACATATATCATATATATATATATATATATATATATATATTGTAACCGAACCGATTACCTGTGGAATCGGTTGGCGACCCTGCCACTAGCTCAGATCGGTGATGGAAGGAATTGTTACAATGTACGGTGGAAACACAAAATAAACACTTGTTCACTGGTAAAAATTCACATTTATTCCTGGGCAGTATGATTAAAATGCCCCAGGGAAGTTACACTCTTAAATTTAATAAAAGAATAGCGGAAAATTAGATAAGAGGAGAGAAAAAAAAATGAAAAGTTAGTTTTAGGAGTTAAGCTTAAAGAACTAAAAAGAATTATAGCTAACAATTACAATGGGTAAAATTACTACTAGTCAGTGTGTCAGAGCGTGACACCGCATTACTAAAATTTTATACAATAGGGCGGGAGCCCTAACGATACCACTTGGAGAAGGGTCTTTGTGCGGCCGGGGGGGCGGCCGTGGCGCGGTCGAGAGGGTTGCCTGGCGGCCTTCAAAAAAAAATTGCCTTCGGGAAAAGGCAATGACCTCTCTCGTCGCCAGCTGGGCAGCCGTCTCGTAGTTTCACGAAAAGGCCGCGATGCGTGGCTGCATAGGCAGTGTCTAGAAGTTCTGGTTGATCTGGCGGATTCTAGAAGTTCTGGAAGTGACTGGCAGTACTAGCTGAGCTGGCCGGATGATCTCAGGAACGGAATTACCAACTATGCGTCTCTCTCTGACTTTTATGATAAGAAGTCGAACACAACTTCGGACAGTTTAAAATTCGATTGGAGAAACATTCGCCTTTCTTCACGGCGAAAACCCACCCCAGAGAAAATTCTCTCTCCACTGCAGTCGGCTCACAGCTCAAAACTCGCAGTAAAATAACATAAGTCCCCACATAGGCATTGTCGCCCGAATAATTCCCACCCCCATATAAGTTCTTCTCTCAACTGTCCTCAATCAAATATTCAAGCTCAAACAATAAGAAGTTTCCCAGAGACACAATAGTCTTTTCCCCGATGCCTAATACTCGTCAGATTGATGAAAAATTTCTAAGTCCGGCAGAGGCGAACTTTGCCTCTGGCCGACGACTGTCCCCCCCGTCTAATGATCTGGCCCCGTCTGATGCCCAAGCTCTTCTGATTTTCTTTCCGTCGAAATCTTATAAGGTAAATTTTTTCCCCCACCCAATTCCTCTTATGTGCCCTAGCTCTTTATAAAAGTCAAGTCACTATTGGCTCTAGGTTGTTGCGCATCACGCTATTTTCAGCCAATCGCCACGCAAGAAGCCACAGAATTTTCCGCCCTGCGTGCTAGCTGCACGTGCACAATGTTATTTTAATTCCTTCTAGAACATCGCCCCGTGCTTGCATCAGGGAGGGCGCGTTCGATGACAGAAGTATCGCTCTGGGCTCCCCCGAAAGTGAACGGTCTCGAAATCTGCAGCTGGCCGCGCACACGTGCACAGTATCTGTCGACGGTAGTCCTCTAGATGGCTCCAGTAATGGGCCGGGGGCGTTAGGGACCGTGCGCGATAAGCGGAGTCCCGCACGTGCAACCGTCTGCGTAATCTCTCGGCAGAAATCCTGGGTGGCCGAGTCTATTTGTTTAAATTTTGATCCAGTGAATTTCGTTTACAAAATAATGATGAAATCGGTTTCGCCACATTGGCCTTCCCCTCCGAATAAAAAAAATTGGAGTTCAAAAAATTAAATTTTGAAAAGCGAGAATTTTTTTTGTTTAAGTCAAAATTCAAAAAAATAGCGAAACCAGAAATGAATGCTTTTACCCGTAATTCTAATAAAATTTTTATTCACCATTGTAAGTTAAAGATTAAAATGTGATTTCTAATTAAATCTAATAAAGTACAAAAAAATTGAAAAACTTAGTAAAATTAAAAAATTTAGGAAAAGAGAGAAACGTTTGGTGAAGCCAGGGTGGTTTTGGATTTTCTTTCTGCTTGCCCCAGAAACACAAGTTCTGCGGAGGAATCCACGAGAATCTCACATCTAATACGCCTATCAAATTTACCGTAGAATTATTTTCCGTTCCCTTCCTTATTCCTTCTTTTAATAACCGTTGTAAATCTTGACCAATTCCCCTCTTTAGATTTTCTTCCCCTTTCCTGATATCTCCCCCATCGGTAATACCTGATTTCTTGAATTGCGGAGGAATCCACGATAATCTCAAATCTAATGCGCCTAGCAAGTGTACTGTCGGATTATTTTCAGTTTCCTTCTTTACCTCCACTTTCACTAATCGATTTAAATTTTGCACAACTTCCATCTTTAGATTTTCCTCCCTTTTTCTGATATTTTTCCCGTCGATGATATCTGATTTCTCAAATTTATCACGAATCTGGCTGACTTCTGTGCTAAATTTGGGTTCAATTCTATTCGGTTCGTCGCTCATTTCTGCCCTAATCTCGGTAATACTTCCGATAACTGGCTCGCGGTACGCTTCAATTTCGCTGTCACCTGCCTGGAGCTTTTGACTACCTTCTGCTTGAATATTCCCAGAATACGAATTTACATCAGTTCTCGAATTCTCTAATTCTTTGCTCAAATTTTCTACACTATTCTGAATTTTCACAAATCTACCATCGAGACTGTTCCGCAACGTCCCAATCTCGCAATTAAATTTTGCCTCTAACCTTTCAAATTTTTCAGCATGGTCAGCCAAGCAGCCGTCCAGCCGGTCAAATCTCTGCGAATGTTTCTCGTTAATCTCCGAAATTTGTTCTGAGAGGGTTTTCTGATTTTCTGACATTTTCATAAGTTTATCATTATTTTCTAACATTTGAGTCGTGAAGGATTCCTTAATTTCTAACATTTGTTCCGTGAATGTTTCCGTGAGAGTTTCCTTAACCTCTGAAATCTGTTCCTTATTTTCTGACATTAATTTATTGCTTTCGGATTGTTTTTTGTTAATCTCCGAAATTTGTGACTTTTGTCCCGTGAGGATTTCTTTGTTCTCTGAAATTTTTCTGTCTAGCTCTGACATTTGTTTCGTGAAAATTTTCATGAAGTCATTATGGGTGATCTCGGGCGGTGATTGTTCCCCTGAACTCCCCTCTTCTGCCACATCGATACCCGATTCGTCCAGCATTTTGGAAGTTTTGAATGAAACGTGCACACGAAAGTCACAACACACGAATCACAACACAATAGCACTCACAAACAAAATACAATAATAAAACAAATCATTACCAGTCAACAAGTTGTTTCTCTCGTAACAATATCTTTCCATCCATTTATAACAAGAATTTTGGTTGAATTTAATTTTAAAATTGGGCGTGAAAAAACCTCAATTATTCGGCTGTCGAGCCCCACGGTGAATAGCGCCAATTGTAACACTCACCGCGGTAATTAGGTCGTCGAGGCCCCACGTTGGATAAGCCAATTGTAACCGAACCGATTACCTGTGGAATCGGTTGGCGACCCTGCCACTAGCTCAGATCGGTGATGGAAGGAATTGTTACACTGTACGGTGGAAACACAAAATAAACACTTGTTCACTGGTAAAAATTCACATTTATTCCTGGGCAGTATGATTAAAATGCCCCAGGGAAGTTACACTCTTAAATTTAATAAAAGAATAGCGGAAAATTAGATAAGAGGAGAGAAAAAAAAATGAAAAGTTAGTTTTAGGAGTTAAGCTTAAAGAACTAAAAAGAATTATAGCTAACAATTACAATGGGTAAAATTACTACTAGTCAGTGTGTCAGAGCGTGACACCGCATTACTAAAATTTTATACAATAGGGCGGGAGCCCTAACGATACCACTTGGAGAAGGGTCTTTGTGCGGCCGGGGGGGCGGCCGTGGCGCGGTCGAGAGGGTTGCCTGGCGGCCTTCAAAAAAAAATTGCCTTCGGGAAAAGGCAATGACCTCTCTCGTCGCCAGCTGGGCAGCCGTCTCGTAGTTTCACGAAAAGGCCGCGATGCGTGGCTGCATAGGCAGTGTCTAGAAGTTCTGGTTGATCTGGCGGATTCTAGAAGTTCTGGAAGTGACTGGCAGTACTAGCTGAGCTGGCCGGATGATCTCAGGAACGGAATTACCAACTATGCGTCTCTCTCTGACTTTTATGATAAGAAGTCGAACACAACTTCGGACAGTTTAAAATTCGATTGGAGAAACATTCGCCTTTCTTCACGGCGAAAACCCACCCCAGAGAAAATTCTCTCTCCACTGCAGTCGGCTCACAGCTCAAAACTCGCAGTAAAATAACATAAGTCCCCACATAGGCATTGTCGCCCGAATAATTCCCACCCCCATATAAGTTCTTCTCTCAACTGTCCTCAATCAAATATTCAAGCTCAAACAATAAGAAGTTTCCCAGAGACACAATAGTCTTTTCCCCGATGCCTAATACTCGTCAGATTGATGAAAAATTTCTAAGTCCGGCAGAGGCGAACTTTGCCTCTGGCCGACGACTGTCCCCCCCGTCTAATGATCTGGCCCCGTCTGATGCCCAAGCTCTTCTGATTTTCTTTCCGTCGAAATCTTATAAGGTAAATTTTTTCCCCCACCCAATTCCTCTTATGTGCCCTAGCTCTTTATAAAAGTCAAGTCACTATTGGCTCTAGGTTGTTGCGCATCACGCTATTTTCAGCCAATCGCCACGCAAGAAGCCACAGAATTTTCCGCCCTGCGTGCTAGCTGCACGTGCACAATGTTATTTTAATTCCTTCTAGAACATCGCCCCGTGCTTGCATCAGGGAGGGCGCGTTCGATGACAGAAGTATCGCTCTGGGCTCCCCCGAAAGTGAACGGTCTCGAAATCTGCAGCTGGCCGCGCACACGTGCACAGTATCTGTCGACGGTAGTCCTCTAGATGGCTCCAGTAATGGGCCGGGGGCGTTAGGGACCGTGCGCGATAAGCGGAGTCCCGCACGTGCAACCGTCTGCGTAATCTCTCGGCAGAAATCCTGGGTGGCCGAGTCTATTTGTTTAAATTTTGATCCAGTGAATTTCGTTTACAAAATAATGATGAAATCGGTTTCGCCACAATATATATATATATATATATATATATATATATATATATATATATATATATATATATATATATATATATATATATCACGACCGAGAGTTAATAGCAACAAAAATTTGATGTTCATACTAACATTAACTAGTTAAAGATTGTTGATATTAAGTTAATTTACCAACATATTTATTTATTTTCTTTCGTGAAATAATCCTTTCAAATATCAGTTCTGTTTTGAACATTACAGTTAAATTTTTTTAAAAAAATATCGTGCTTTTACTTTTAATAATCTACTGCCTTTATTGTATCCAACTGAAATTCATTCTTTCATGTTTTAACCAACACAATAAAGAAACACTGAGACTTTTCAGAAGTAATCCCTTTTCTCTGCTCAGGAATAAGTCTCCTCGAATACTGAAATATTTAATTTCACGTCATTTGTTCTCAGATGGAAATCCTACGTCACCAATTTTCAGGAGAATCGCAACTCATATTCTGGTAGGAAATGCGTCTCATACACAAATGACTCGTCTATTCAAATTTTCAAGAACGTTAGTTTTTTTCAGCCAATGTTGTTTTTAATGACTCATTGTACAACTGAGTTATTACGTCCTGTATAATTTACGTACGTTATTTGCGGACCCATGTTACGAATCACAACTGTGACACTGAGCAAATATGGGTATAGAATCAGAATCGCTAAGGCAGTAGTGCCTTGACGATCTCGACCCGAAGAATCGCGGGTTCGAGTCCCGCCTCGGGCATGGTTGTATTGTGTTCATCCTTTCACCCCCTATCATCATCATATCGCGTCATTGTCATAGTTACCATACCGTTACACGCAATAATGGTTGCTAATGACCTAGACGTTGATGCGACCTTAAATAACAAAAATAACATTTACAGAAAAATAGAGCAATTTATAACTATGGTATTTTGTCGAGTAGGGAAAAATAAAAACACAATCATCCCTCTAAAAATGGAATTAAATACATTTTCAAATTGTATAAAAGGACACTACAAAAAGGAAAAGAAACTTTCCGTAATGTTTTCACTCTAAATGATGCTGAAATATATTGCTAGTAGCACCTCCAGAATGTTCCTAACTATGAGAAAAAACATCGAAAGCAAGCAGAAGCGTGGAAAAATGTTGAGAGAAAAGCGGCGCGTATTTATTTTTATATTTATTTATTTATTTTTATATTCATTTTTATATTTATTTATTTATTTTTATATTTATTTATTTATTTTTATATTTATTTATTTATTTTTATATTTATTTATTTTTTTTTTTTTTTTCGTTGATCGGCCAACTAGGACCACGCAGGCAAGCACTCTGCCTTTACCGTGGCCCAGTTTTTATTCATTCTCACGGAGGCAGGTGCTTGCGACAATTCTTTGGGGGGACCAGCATTTAAGCTGGATCCGGTTTTTATCCCCCAAGGTTGTTAGCCCTGGGGGTATGGAAGATGAAATGACGATATGATGATGAGGGGGGTGAAAGGACAATACATACAGACATACACAAATACATCCATGCCCGAGGCGGGACTCGAACCCGCAATCTTCTGGTCCGAAACCACTCCGGCACTACTGCCTTAGCGATCTCGGCCATCTGATCGGCCTATTTATTTATTTATTTGTTTATTTACCGTTGGTTCAGCGTTTGTTTCAAATTAAGAAAGTCTACGTACGCTTATGGTGTTATACCAATATTATTTCGCAACTGTACCGCATACATTACCGTTATTATACCGCTTGTATCGTTATACCGATATTTTACCGCTCTTTTCTCACTTGTTACTGACGAGGTGTAGAGGATATTCTAACACGACGGGTGAATTTTATCGCGACCACTTAAGAACGATGTACATAATTACGAGTATGTACTTGATTAAAATGAAATCATATCAACGACAGATATTGTCAAAATGTCGCAAGTCGGGGAGTGATATGACTATAAACGAAACAGTGAATTTTATTAGAACCTCAAATTTAAAGTACTATTCCTAAAGGGTGTACACATCGGGTTGTGTACTCATCGTACATCAGTCAATTGTAAATTCTCGGCGTATGAAGGCCATTATCTCTGTAAGTTTAGTGCAATTATTGCTCGTGAGTGACAGATGATCTCCCCCCCTGGATATTGGGATCCGGCGCCGACCGTCTGTCAGCTAGCGGGATTTTCCTCAACCACTTATCCTCCCACCAGCAGAGCACCGCCCCAGCCGTTTGCCGACCGGTCTACCGACATATGTGGTAGTGTATTGCAAGTATGTGTGTGTATGAAAGAGATGAAGATAAGACAAGGAAGAGGATGGAAAGATCGCGCGAGGTCCGTGGCCCGTTTGTTAGGGTACTGCTCCGGCATTCGCCTGGTGTTAGTCGGAGAAACCGCGGAAATCTTCCGATCAACGCAGCCGGTAGCTACAATTCTCCTCCAGACAGCGTCCGAATTCGACCCAGCTATCTTCCGAGTGTCGAAAACCCTGTCTCCGACGGGATCCGAACCCCAGGACCTCCCATTCAGAGGCACTGCAGTGCCAACAGTTGAGGCCCTGAGGCACCTCTCCAGGCACATCGGTGTTACGTAGTCGATGTAGCATCCCTAGTTGCTACCCACAGTCCGCCCCAGGGAGCACCTGCTCAAAAGTTGCCCTCGCGGCTCCGTCGGGGGCGAGGGAAACGAATTACGAGATTAAGGGCGTTAGCGCCCAGCCACGCGCCTGCACGGAGCGCTTTCATTGGGGGCACGCGCGCCGACGGGCAGCGGGCAATATATTCATTGCGCGAGGAATAATGTAATGGGCACGAGCTCGCTGGGATAGATGTAATTAGCGCCGTAAACTTCTGTAATTGCTGAGTGGGGATATATAGAAAGTTACATACTTATTTCAGTTCCGCCCTTTCTGGTGGAACGAGTGTCTAGAGGGGGATTCCGCTAATTTATTACGAGTAACTGCGAATCATTTTGTAATTTTCAGTTCCATGCTTCGGTCAGTCAAAAGGTACTTTGATCTTTTGAGAATTCGTTAAAAAACGTCTTTATAAATTCAAGTATTTGTTTTACATTTATAGTAATAGGAATTATAACTAGGACACGTGTGATGCAACAATTCTCCACAATTCACTCTTGTGGAATGTCAGTATGTTGAATGAACATATACATTTTTTCTAATATAATATAATATAATATAATATAATATAGCACACACTGTACTTCGCTCTATTGTAAATGATTGGAAACATATTTTTTAAATACAAAATGAAACAAATCAATTATTACGACAAAGCACTAGGTGAAATTCTAGGTGAAAAGGTGAAATTCTTTATTCCTCTCATTATGCAGAGATAATGTTGTACGTCATCTGCAATTTTGTGGAAACGCTGTTAAAAACAGTTTATCGTGACAGTATTGTATTGTAGAGAACTTGTTGCAGAAGGAATTCCAACCGCCGAACTTCAATAGAACTCAATGCGCCCCGTCCACTCGCTCCCAAACACGAGAACTCTGATCTCGGCTAATTTGAAGTCTGAGGGAACTGATTTTTTTTTCTTTTTACCCCACTAATTCAATATTAGGAGGTTCCAACGCAAGTAGTTGTTCAAGTATACGTAGGAGAGGAAGTAGAATGAATTGTACAATGCCTATGACATAAAAAAAGATGGGAAATACAACGGACATAGCATAGTCACCTAGCCATTCCGTAACACAGCCACATTCCCTTCCAATTCAACTTAGAAAACACTGAGGACCGAGAAGTAGAACAGATGACTCCAGAATACGAACTGTATAAGCGATCGAGAACTGCGAATTGGTAATGGTCAGTGCGTTATCCTACTATTTAATATGGCGTAGAAGTATGCAATGGCAACAAAAATACAAATCGTGTGACAACGTATATCGTATTTCTCGTCCAAAGAAAATGAGTAGAACGTGGTTAAATATTGTTTAATTTTGGGCCGCGTATTTCAATACCTGCTGTTTCTGTCATATTGTAGCTTCGCCCGAACAACAACTTCGACCTACAAGAATAAACGGATTGAGGGGAGAGTAATGCTATTATGTTGTTGCCTTTGCGTATACAACACCAGTAATAAATGTTGTGAGAACAAATTCGAAATAACTTTACATTAAAAATAAATTATTTTTATGGCATGACCGTCCATTTCCGTCATTTTCGAAGTCACAATTTCAAAATTAGAGCGTTCGGGTGCGACACCGAGCGAAATGCAAGAACGATGTGAAAGCGCAAAATCAATGTGTTAAATGTTGGCTACAGACACGTGAACAAGTATATACGTTTAATCCTGAGCTGCGGAATGTTTTAACACGTGCCGCCCCTAATGTATAACAGCGCCGCGCGTACAACAGGTTCGAGGTTCGACACGCAGCGGGAAGAGGGCTGGGGGGGGGGGTGGACCACTCCACTCAACAGCGAAAGCGGCGGCGCCGGAGGGCAGCACAACGAACCCCATGCAGAGTAGGGATTGAATTGAACTGAGGCCTTATTTTACGTGGCGATTCTCTGGCCATCAGGCCCGCTCTTCCGTCTGACCACGCAAATTTCGATACGCTCCTTTCACCCACTAGCGCAGGAAGGAGGTATCACTCGGGCGACGAAACAGGTGAATTGAATTTAGCTCAGAGAATTCATTTAGGCCAGAGGATCTTTTACATGCAAGTAAATCTACTAACATGGGACAGCCGGCTTTACTTCCCCTCCGAAGGAAGGCGAAGGATTGTTTTGCTCTTAAAAATCCATGACTTCGATCGGGTTTGAACCCGCCAACCGGGGTATAACAGTCCATAAACCGACAAAAACCATTGATACTACTAAGCATCGATACTCAAAATTAAAACTGAGATGTTAATAATTAATTGATTGATTAGTAATTCCCGGAGCAACAACTGACACAGGTCATTAGTTTCCGTAAGTGTAGTACATGCTTTCATCGCGGGAGGTGGCGATGGTCTTCCACCGATGGTTGGAAGGATCCGGCATCGACTTACGTCGACTCGCGGGGTTTTTCCCCAAGCAGGAATCTCTTACCAGCGGGGCACCTCCTTAGCCTGCACAAGCTCACGGCCAGAGTAACAGTGTAGTGTATATAAGCGAGAGTGTGCGAAAGGAATGAGAATAGGACAAGGAAGAGGAAGGAAGGATCGTGCGCGGTCTTTGGCCCGTTTGTTAGGGTACTCCTCCGGCATTGGCCTGGTGTTAATTGGAGAAACCACGGAAAACTACAGATCAGAGCATCCATAGTCAGCGAGTAAACTCGAGCGAACAGTGAAGCCATCGAAAATTCTGCCACCATCGGAACTCGAACCCTAGAACATCGCTGTCAACTTGGCCTGCGGTGACATCAGTGAATGTCCTGAGCCACTTTGCCGGACCCCATGTAGACTCAAAACCATTGATGTTGTTAAACATCAACGTTTTTAAAACTAGGTAAGTAACCATTGAAGTTCAAGCGGAGAAGATTTAATTTGAAAGTGGTATCGTTTATTACATTTTAATAGAGATTTCCCTCACAAAACAAAGTCTTCAGAATAATTATCAATATTTTGATTAACTGATTTGTTACGTAAAATATTATATAAACTTCTTTATTGACGAAAACTCAGTTTTATCTCAGTCATATATATTAAAATTAGTGTAGAACTTTGTTTATATCGAGCTTTTTTCATTTAAAAAATATCAACCGCGTAAAATCATCACAAAGAATCGACGTTAAAAAAAATCGGCTTCAACGTATCCATGTTCAGTACAGTAGAACTCCGGTAATCCGAACTAATTGGGGATATGGTCTCTTCACATTCGGAAATGATCGGATTATCCGAAAAAAAATGTACCGTACATATACAAATACGTATGTAGGATTACCAGACAATGCAAATTAGCGTGCGAAGTGAGAAAATGGCATTGTAGCGAAGCAATCTCATCATCAAGCAGATTCAGTTCCTTACTACAAAAGAAGATTACCGATTTGCCATGTTCTTCTACGTGAAAAGTCCTGCAACACAAATATGTGATATACACCGTTGTTCCGAATGCAACAAACGTTTCATTTGCACAACTTGTGCTTCAATAATTAGTTGTTCAGTTCAACAGCAATTGTAAGATCCCTTCCTTACCTTACAAAAAAGCATTTCATTTATTTTGTGTCCCCCCATTTATTTATTTATTTATTTATTTATTTATTTATTTATTCATTTATTTATTCATTTATTTATTCATTTATTTATTTATTTATTTATTTATTTATTTATTTATTTATTTATTTGATGTTTTCCTCCATCCCGAATATTATTCGGATTATCCGAAATTTCGGCTTCGCGGGCTTCGGATTAGCGAGGTTCTACTGCGAATCGATGATTACATAAAAACATGGATGTTTTCAAAACATCGACGTCGACGCGTCGCATCCCATGTGCAGAGTGCGCGCGGGGCGGGACACGCGAAGCGGCAACGCGCGGTGTTATGCTTCGCTGTTTAGCGTTTACGGCGGTTGCGTTGAAACCATTCGCGTGTTCGCTGCGCGCGCGCCGGCCCCCACTCCCCCTCGCCCCCTCGTTCCAGAGAGCGCTGGTCGCCGCCCGCGCGCGCGAGCGCGGAAACGAACGCACGAGGTCGCCGCTGCGGCCAGCTCGACGTTCTGCGAGGGGCATTGGAAACATTTCCTTCTTCGGACAAGGCGAGGAGGGGGAAAATGAGATTGCGTCAGAAAATGGGTGAATTGGTAATCGTGGCATAGACGTAAAAAGCTATTTGACAAATGTACAACAATTTTGTTCAGTTACAAAAAAAAGTAGCCAGTTGCTATTCACTGTGTTTCAATGTACCTACTATCGTATATATTTATTCATGGCATATAGGTATCATTTTCAATCTTAACTGCACCGACGACGGCGTATTTCAATCTGCATGATTAATTACCTTTCCAAAGTGTTTTCAATTCTAGATAATTAGTTTAATTATGTAATCATTCAGTTTAATTATACTTCTTAAATCAATTTGTGGTTTCTGAATCTCCTTATATGACAGTTATCGCTCCAGAGTATTATATGTTTCTATTTCACACATATAACAGGATGTATGTTCGTTCACAAATATACTGGTCCTTCGAAAGCTTCCGTAGTATGGGGCGGAGTGAGCAGCACGTGGTAAGAGAGCAGCAGTAATAGGGGATCTCCCCCATCCAGTCCACTGCTCTCAGGCTGCTAAGCTCCTCCAACGCCTGAAGAGAGCCAGCGACAGGATGAAAATGGCAGCGAAGCGCCGAAATAGAAGCACGTCCCTGGCAAGATCGTATACCGAGCCTGGGCCTCGTACTAAGACCTTGTACCCTCAGTAACCTTTTCCTTTTGGCCATCGATTTTTCAAGGAGCCCTTCGGGTGTTTCATGGACAGCTACCTAACATTCCGTGGAGCGACCAGTATTCGATTCTTGGTTGTGGCAAAAATAAACCTGTTGCTTTCTAATACAATAGCCACAGTTTCTATAGCTTGGAGACGAAAGAAAATCTCGCGCTGGCCAGATATGTTAGATACGGTGATGGAAGTATGCCATGCTCGCCATGTGTCTCCCTTAGTCCCTGGCCTGGATAATAAATAAAAAAGGACTCAGACCTGAGAACAACGCTTGCCAGCAAAATTCAGATTAATCCGTCCCTAAAATGCCAAATATATGTTTTAAGTAAAGTGTCCAAAAAAACATAAAACAATCATTCAGATACGCAAAGAGAAGAGAAGAGCATGTTATATCCCCGCCCACGGGTAATAGGCAATTAATACTGTTTATTGGTACGAGCAGTAAAAAGTCCCTCAGGGATTTCTGATATTTACGAAATAATATGTTTCGTTAAGCGTGTCGTAGAATTTTGTAAATATTTTAAGGTTTTTAACGTCCCCCGGCCGATGTAGAGAAAATGAAAGAACCTGATAAACTTTGTAGATCGATGGCATAGCCGTGGTTAGATGTACATTATTTGTGATATGAACCTGTATTGGGCCATACTTTTCGTAACACCATCTTCTTGCAAGAAAAAAAACATATTTTCAAGAATTATCATGCCATGAGATAAAAATACACTTACGTTGTTTTCAGTTAAAACCAATTTGTTTCAATTTTACTTAATAAACTGCAGATTGTTAAAGCTATAACGGACGCACGCTATTAACAGTGGCTTTTTGTCCTCGCTTTTATTGCATTAAGGCGACAACAGTACAGTGTTACGAAAAAAATATAACATTTGACTATTTATCCTGGGGACTGTGGCAGTTAATAGGTTATGTAATTAGGATATTTATGTTCTAAGAATATTTATTATGAAAATAATGATAGTATATAATAGGGGGAAAAGAATAATAATTTTACAGAACTGAAGGGTACGACACCGGGGCCGACGTAGCATAAAACAATGTTTTTTAAATGTCAGTGTTCGAGCATCCGCTTGTGAAGTGAGTGAATATTATAGACACTATTTTGGAGTCAGGGTTTTGGGCAAGTGGTGTTGGTTAAACTAGCTTTAAAGCTGATATTAAAATTCGGTGACCTATTTTCCTAGAGCGCAGTTTTATACCGAAGACCATTTAGTTATTGGATTCATTTAGGGGAAGTTCAGCTATGCATCCGAGATAACCCTAGTTAACTTCACAAGTTTCCGCATAAACTATGTAGGATTTGCAAAGCGGTAGGAAAGAGCAAAGAGAATAAGTGGGTTTAGTAAAATAATTCCGTTACATCCCGTCCCTAAAGTATCCGAGTACATGCAAAGCTAACTATAAAAACGAGATTATAATGCAGCCATTATTCAATTTTATCCGTTACATACGAGAGCAGAGTTCTGCTTTATATATTTGCCGTTGTCATTGGTCAAGTGATTTGTCATATAGGAACACTTTTGAATAATTTTGGCGTAAGAGTGCAACGAACTATATAAAATGTAAAGTATTCAATAATTTACTTTCATGCCGTCTATCTTTTTTCGTTGGATATTTCATATTTAATATTGCACGAAGAGCAGTTTTTCTTTTGCTCCATAAAGTATTTTCTCTTTTTCCAAGTAACGTCCTCCATTCTTGTGCTACTGTAAAATACAAAATTAGGGTGTCCCTGCGAATATTTCGGACCGTGCAAATCACTATTTTGAAAAGACTCCAAATTGTACTTCATATTAAGTATTCCCAGTAAAAGCGTAATTTTATCTAAGTATTTATTATCAGAGAGACTTAAGAGTCGTGTTATTAAATCAAACAGAATATCAAATAATTAATTCATTAATCAAATATTTGATATTACGCTCGCCTGAGAGCTCTCAGGCCAAAGAGTGGCAGTAAACCGGAAGAGCTAACCCCTAAATAATATAACCCGAGTTGTAGGAAGGTATCATTGGTGTATTATGGCGCAAGAACAAAACTTGTTGGTCCCATAAGTACCTGTAAAATTAGTTGTTAAATACCTACGACGCACCGTTTCCGAATATAGCTTGATTGAACGAGCGGGAGAGTCATTTGATTGCAAGTGCAGAACATTCTAATTTTTTAATATACAACAAAATCCTTTGATGTAAGTCAGAAGGCAGTTTAAAACCTTTATCTGAAAACTCATTGATCGTTGCATGGTTTATGCATTTGAAAAGGGAGACTTTGAGTCAAACGTAACGTATGGACTAAAAATAATCAAACAAACAGTTCCGCCAGCAGCCGACAGTAACAGCAGACATGCCTTCCACTTTAGAAGGTACAACGCCCTCACCCTTTGTTCCTCCAAAAAAAAAAAAAATCTCGGGCGGTCGAGCTGAGAGAGGTGGTCGGAGAGTCGTCAGGGCGTCGGACGGAGACGCTGGTGGCGGGCGACGTCGACAAAAGATAACGAGGTGGAGGACGACGACTTCAGAGGTGCCAACGACACTAAGGGAGGCTAAGTGCTCCCTTTTTCAACCCGCGCCCCGAATAGTGGCGTGCGGCGGGGGCAACGAGAACAAAAAAAAGCAGAAAAGACGAGAGGCGCCCCCTGCCATAGAGCTCGGCGAAGCTCAAGTGTCATTAAGGTCATACGCGCTGTGAATGTTTTAAAGAACGCCGTGTGTCTTTGTCAGGTTCTTCTTAGCTTGGATTCGACGTTGTAAATTTTAAGACTTCCGCTGAAATTCTACCGTAAGTACTTATAGTGGTCGGCAGACTTTCACCGGAGTGAGTCATGAACTGGTGATATAAAACTAACAGCCATCTTTTATTATTTCATTTTATTGTATTCCATAAGCGTTCTCTTAGCATCGATTTATTTATGCAAGGGAGTTTCTGATTGCACAATTCCTTTTTTCAACCAACTTGACAACCGAATAAGGTAATAAATAAAATTATAGTAAATAAATAATGCTCCTTTTGTGTTGTTCTACGAGATATTCTGATCCCATATGTGGATTTACGGGTACGTATGTTTGCATTCGAATAGATTTGTCAATACTATATACATCTCTACAACTTTCCTCACAAGGATGTGCGAAAATATTCACACTTCGTAGACCACGAACGCCCCCTACCTTAAAAATCAATTGCAGCCCGATTCAATGGAATATAGGACCAATTAAATATCTTCGTGTACACTTTGATAAAAGATTAACATGGAAACCCCATATCCTTGCATTAGTAAATAAAGCTCAGGGGAAAATGTCAAAACTATTTCCATTAATAAATAGAAAATCCTCATTAAAAATCGAATGCCAGCTCATGATATTTAAATCGATCATTTTACCCACCCTAACATACGCTTGTCCTGTCTGGGGAAATGCAGCACCCTCATCAATAGAGAAACTTCAGACGGTACAAAACAAATGCCTTAGGAAAATCATACAAGCACCTTGGTTTATACCAAATTCCCAGATACATGGGGAGCTACGTATGGAACTAATCAAGGATCACATCTCTACAATTTCGAAATGCTTTTATACTTCACTCAACATTTCTCACTTAACAAATAACTTTAACCTAGGACGAAATGCTGTGCACCCCTGCCGAATCAAATCCAAATTCCCAAAAGATAAGTTTCGCCCTCCGTAAGCACATGATAAAACCAATTCAAATATCCAACCTAACATAAAAGCATGTAAATTCTAAATAAACAACAAATCATTCCAATCCCAATCCAACACCTTAAAAACGGAGCAGTGATGTCAAGCCCAAAATGCCAAGGATGCCTATTCCTAATAATGAAAAAGCTATTGTATCCAAGCCCTTGAAAGGCCACATGGCCGAACAAGAAGAAAATAAATGAAAAAAAAACAAAACAAGGATGTAATTCACTAATACATATTACAAGAAAATCTGCTGAAATTCAATCACAAAATAGCTTCTTCTCGTGCCTCAGCTGACATTTGTTTTACAATATTTGTCAGAGCAAGCTATTTTTTATTTCATAATTATATATTTAATTTTATTCAAAGACGTACATCTTTTGAAGTTCTTACACAATGGTGCAACTCCGCAGAATTTACGCTTCCAATAAGCTTTCAGATTGGCACGTGTGGCAGAGCCTCATTTCTTGGTAATCCTCACGCCACAACGTTGCTCAATCACCGAGCGCAGCTGCGCGCTCAGAAATTCCCAGAATCTTTCACTCGCAACAACGATCTCCGTTGCGCACGGCTCGTGGCGGCATCGCTGCCTCGCCGCCGACGCTCGCGCGCCTGTGTGTGTGTTGCCATTTTTCCCAGAACTCCCAGTTGCAACATGGCGCAACACGGAGCTCCACGCTCGCGGCACGCTGCCGCCGCCACCGCGGCGCCGCGCCGCTCGCGGGCTGCCGCCGCCGGCGCCCCCCTCCCCGAGGCGTGTCGCCGGAGGGTGGGGGCTGGCCTCTTGCCGCGCCTGCGAGCAGCGGCGCTGGCTCCCGCGCCCCGCTCTCTTGCATGAGGCTTCCAGATCCTTCCGCCGCCATGCGGCCAAGGCTCCCCCACCACTGCCAGAGCTTTCCTTTATGCAAGAATTTTCTGGAAGCCTAACCGACCCGACGCCGCGCCAATCGCCTAACGGCCAAGTCAGTTCTCGTCTGGCCTCCATGTCGAGCAGACGTGCTCCGCGCCGCTCTGCTAGTGGCGTGAACAATTAGTATTGCTCTGTCGCTTCTCATGGGCAGATATACTCCATGCTGCTCTCCTCGCAGCAGTCTCTCCATGCTCGTCCGAGTTTGCAACTCTGCGGACGGGCGGCGCCGCTCTCCTGGCGTCATCACCTGGGCCCCACGCTACCCATGGTACTGCCTCAACTTTGCGGCCATTCTTGCCGTCTACACTCAATGCTGCTACTGGTGACTATTGCGCCTCTACTACTTGCTACGTGCTCAATTGCACCTTATGCTCACGATTCATGTGTTGCATATAATTAACTATTCAACAAACTACTGCTTGCCATGTGTTCACGTTATGTGCTGCATGATTAACTATTCTACAAGCTGTTGCTCGCCACGTGCTCAGCTAATTTTGTATTTACGTCAGTAGTAGGGATATAGGGGTTCGGAAACAGGAAGTGCTTATCTTATCAGCTTATCTTATCTACTTCCTGTTTCCCTCCCCCACATCCGGTGTAAACAACCGGCGCCACCAATTATAATGGCAGGAAGTGCTTATCTTATCAGCTCTTATCAGCTTATCTTATCTACTTCCGGTCCAGCGCCCAACAGTGGATGTCAACAACCCACCACCCCTTCCCCCACCCCGCCCACTTCCGATGTAAACAACCGGCGCCACCCATTATAATGCCCAGCCGAATGTCAACAACCCACCACCCCCACCCCCTCCTCCGCCCACCCGATGTAAACAACCGGCGCCACTCATTATAATCCCCCCCTCCCCCTCCTCCGCCCACCCGATGTCAACAAACGGCCCATTATAATGCCCCCACCGACCGGGGTCACCCTCTCCACCCACCCCTTGCGACCTCTGGTGGCGAAGTGTGGAAGCGTGCGCGCACTCTGGTGGTGAATTGTGGAAGCGTATGTGTCTGCGCTCTGGTGGTGAATTGTGGAAGCGTGTGTGTGTGTGTGTATATGTTTCAAAAATGCTGCTCCTTGAAGTGGATTCGAACCAGCCTCAATTCCCCTGAGGCGACCAGCACTTTGGCTCTGAGCTACGGTGACATCTCGAGTCAAGCTGCCTGCTTTGGGGTACAGATATTACACGCGGTCGGGAGGGCGCGCGCTGCGGATGCTGATAAGGGCGGGGGCCGCTGAGGGTGCACGCTGCGGAAGTAGATAAGATAGCGGGGGGAAGGGGGCGCTGAGGGCGCGCGCTGGCGACGCTGCGGGTGGCTGATAAGATAGCGGCGGGCGCTGGCTGCTCTGTTCGCCCACTCATTAGCGCTATAGAGATACTACACGCGCGCGCCCTCTATGAGCGATTCGGAGAACGAGAGGAGATGGCGCTGTGCGTCGGGGCGCGCATTTTGAATGCACTCTATATAAGATAGCCAGCCGCGCGTCTCTCTCTCTCTCTCTCTCTCTCTCTCTCGAGTCGAGAGCGCTGACGCTCGCTCCCCCGCTGAAAAGACTTTTATAATAGAAAAAAAAAGGAAGTCCTAAATGGCGGTGACAGGGAAAAAATAAATTGAAAAATCAGTACAATTGAAAGAATGTTTTTTGATTTATTGAAAACAAAAGAATTATAAAATTATTTTCTTACATACATTTCACAATCAGTTTTATTGTTTTAACGATCGTTTCTATTAAATTTCTCCAAATGATGTGTTTACTTTAAAAAACATAGAAAATATCATTATTTCTTTTATATTACATATCCTTTGCAAAGAGAGGTTGTGTTTGTAATTGCATGTTTTCATTGAAGTTTCATAGACCTTTCAAATTTTCTTACATAACATTTCAAAACATTTGCATGCTTAGATATTTTTATGGAGAAATTCACACATGTTTGAACATTTTTCATTACATACTGTATATATTTAGTGTTATATCTAATCTATGAAGAACTTAAAATGAGTTTTTACATAATTTTTATAAATAGCACATCATTCTTAGATCCTGACTGCATACAGTTGTATTTTCATATTGTTATACTACGCTTTATAACCCTCTGTACATAGGCTAGATTGTCAAAACGAGTACAAACTCGAGTCTGTGCTGACGTAGATGGGCGTCAATCTTCGTCACTGTGGACTGGAGGCCGGTGCCATATTTTCGAACGGCCAACACAGCGTCTGGATGGATTGACGAACGCGAGCGCTGTCGCAGTGCCGACCGGTGAAGGAAGTGGTCGAGTCAAGGACAGCTAACGCTTCAGCGTCGTGAGAATAAACTCCTCCGGTTGGGGGGATCTTCTTTTACCAACTCCTTCCGCCCCGTATGATTTGTGTGCACTGTCCAGGGGGATGGGGGCACGCTGAGGGAGCGTTCAAAGCTTTCTGGATGGCGCAATAGCGCACGGTCATCAGCTTCACAGGAGGTCACCGCATCCCATACCACTTTCTCGTGACAGCCAATCACGTGTGAAGAGTTTTTTCCTTATCTTCTTCGACATCTGATGATTCTTCCTCGTGACAGCGTCGGTCAGCACACATCAACGGTCGAGCGATAGACTGCAGCGTAGTAGGGGCGCTGAAGACTGTTGTTGTAGGCGATGACGGTGCAACGTCGCGGAGGCTGTTCCAATTCACCACCGCTTCTTCGTCTAAGTGAGTTTGTTCCATGGCGACAGGCGATGGACGAGTGTTGAGACCTGTCTCAACGTGTTGAGACCTGTCTCAACGTGTTTGCAAACGCTCCCCCTACTACTAGTTGAAAGTGATTCATCATAAATCTCCCTACTACTAAAAGAGTCTAACCATAAAATATATAAAAAATTGAAAAATACTACTAAAAGTGTCTAATCATAAAATATATAAAAAATTGAAAAATACTACTAAAAGTGTTAACAAAAATCATAAAATAAATGCCAAATCATAAAATAAATAACAAATCATAAAATAAATAAAAATGAATGCTAGTCTAACTGAACCCCGCCTGCAGGGACGAGCGTGCACGCTGAAGAAGAAGAAGAAGAAACGGACGGACGCGTACGCAGGATGCGGAAATGACCCCATGGCAGACTTGTAAATTTATCAATCCAATAGCGTTTGTCGTCGGACACGGACAACGAACGCTTGTTTTGAACAAATGAATAATTGATATGGGATTTGGACCGAATAGTACATTGTTTGTCGATTCTATTTTCGTTTCGAAATAAACAGTCCAAATAATTTTGAAATTTATAGCGTTTGACGACCGAACGTTGTACTCCCTTCGCCCGAGAAGAACATGCCCGAGATCGGGTTTCGATGGAGTACATTTTTGGACGTAAACCTACATAGCCGAGCAGGGGATCACTTCCGCATTCGTCCTTAAACAACCCTAAGACCTTTTTATTGCGAGGTGTCACGCCAAATGCGTTATCGGGAGCGAAACAGGATGTATCAAACCAGGATGGATGCCGATTCATCTCAGCGTACACACTCGTGGAAGTAGAAAGAATGAATGAATCGGTATCCATGTAGAGAAGGTGAAGATCACAAAGATGTTTTTGACAGTAATTATAAAAAAAGTCATACATTCTATGCTTTGAAATTTCTAATATACAAAACCCCAAATAGATGGGCTTTGTGAACTTCACCTCCGTTTTTCGCAACTCGATGGTCATGAGATCGCCATTCACGTGATGACTACGCACGAAAGCGGGATCGGCGATGAGACGTCTGGCCCCGCACCTCCCTTCCCACTTGTTCACGAGATAAATGCGTCGGTGGTTGCGCACGTCCTCCATCGACTTGCCGTAAATTGAATTGTTCATGAGTTTGAAAAATTTATCCTCGAAATCGGAGGACGCGCGCTGTCGACGTGCGTTGTTTAGGTCCATGTACGTGGCAAGCCAAGGTCGTTGTGAAAAAGAGAGAACGCGGTGAATTTTCGTGAGTTGCACTCCCAACTCGAGGGCCTGAACTAAATTTCGAATGTGAATGATGTAACGACGCTTGGGGAGCAGCGTCGCTAGCAACTTGGCTTGCCTGCTCTTCGAGTCGGGGGGGACGCGGGTTTCCGGACAGGGCGGCAAATCGCTCAAGCGATCGTGGATGGCGTCAGGGTAGTCGAGGTCGACCTCCAAAACGTATCCCCGATCGACTTCCGCAGCCGCCTCTGCGATGTTCAACCGCTCAATGTCGGTTTCCGGCATCCACCGGAAGTCGCCCACCGGAAGCGGATGTGACATCGAGAAACCATATAAGTTATTCGCGTCAACGTAGGCGAGATAAGATGCCTTATCGCTTGGCCGGAAGCGTTCACTCCGCAAAGGGGTGATTGGCCTCAGCGTGACGACCGATCACTTGCACGAGTCCCCCCCGGATGCCCCGTTCGAAAAAGAGAACCATGTCGATGTCCGTCAGTAGCTCTAGTCGAACGCCGGTGGTTTTCAACATGGCGTCCCACGAAAGCCCGGGAGCGGTGTAGTAAAAGAGAGGATCGAGCCCGTACACCTCCAAACACAAATTTCGAAAGGTTTCCATCGTGTCGGTTTCTAACAGCACGTCGACTTTCAAGTACAAATCGGCGTACTGCAGCAAATTTTGAATAGAGAACGCGTCCCACACGGCCTGCGCGTGCGCGTACTCCGAGTCCGACACGGGTGTGTCTGTGAGGCGACTGTAAAAGCCCTCGGGCGACGGTAACCTCGTGTCGTCCAATTTGGACATGTCATTGACATAATCGTAGGGAAACACCCCCTTCCTTCTGGCCAACTCGAAAAGGCGATCGTCGGGAAAGGCTGCACGGGTGAACTTCAAATCGGCCGAATCGAGCGATCGACTTAAAGAGTCGAGCGATGCACCTAAAAATTTCAATGAATCTAAAAAGCGTAGTTCCACTTTCCCGATTCTCTGGGAAATCGCCACGAATCTCTCGTGATTGTGTGGAACCACGCGCAGCCCGTCGTTGTTCATACAGTTCTTTTCGCCCCAGGCCTGAAGGAGAAAATGCCAATCGTAACCGCTCCCGTTGTGCATGACGACGGGGATGAACTTTGGTGCGGGAAAGTTGACGTTGCACGCTTGATGAGCCGCGCCGCGAAAGACACCCGAAAAATGATCGTGGTCCCTGACGCGAACGGAATTTGGAAGAAAAGGTCCTTTGCATATGTGACATATATCGGAATTTTGAAAAGACGCCTCGTTTTCGTTGTTCATCACGAGGGGAGAAGGATGACTCAAAAGTTGCTCATAATCTTTCGCGAGACCTTCTAAGAATGCTAATAATTGTATCGCGACGTCGGGACCGTGAAAGTTGACCAGTTGATTTCGCGACTCATCAAACGAGCACACCACTTGAAGCGCGGCCGAAAAGGGTTTGTGAATTTGATATGGTTGAAGGAAGGATCCATTCAACGACGGCTCACATGAAGACACGGGGACCGTGAGCGCTTCGAAGTCAACATAAACCGCGATCGGGCATCGTTGTTGTCTTTCGATGTGCTGAAATTGCATGAAGCGCTCCTCCTCTTTGCCCGTCTCCGACGGAAGGATCAAACGTGCGGGGGACCCCACGGATCGGCAATCAATTTCGTGAGCCTCGAGATGCGCTTGCGAGTAAAACACATTCAAACATCTGTCGCAAACGAAAATCCTACCCTTGTAAGCCGTATGTTGAGACCGAATCAGTCTACTTAAATTTTTGATCCAAACGTAATGGGACTGTCCGCCATCGCCATGAATCAACAAGAAATTGAAATGGTTCTCTTTCTTCGACCCCGAAAAGTGTACAGGACCTACGATTTTCCAAGTTTTGTTGGCCGAATCATACTCTAATGTGAAAACATTGAATGAAAAGCTAAAATTTTGACGTTCGAAACGTTTGATCTCGTGAACGGGCAGGGGCCAGGAGATGCCGCGCAAATCGAGACTGGTTTCCAATTCATCGAAAAGGGTTTGATAGATACTGGTACGTTGGGGACTGAAAATTCTGATGTGTGGGGGCTGACGTTTATGAAAAAGAGCCGAAGCCACCGCCCACAGGAAACATTTCTCGTCTCGATTTTGCACGTTGATCACACCTTGACGTCTCGCGATGGTTGCCGGAAGAGGAAGATAAGATGAGGCAGAGTGAGCGATAGGTTCAAACAAGTGAGCCGAAACATGAAGAGCGACGATAGAGGCCAACGATTTCCCGGAATCTCTCTCGGAAAACTCGTCGAATTTGGAATTTATAGGTTGTGCTATATGAGAAAGGAAAAATTCCGAAATGTCATCCGCTTGCGTTAACACAGCCGTTCGTGCCGAAAGAAAGATAGGCTGCAGCACCCCTACAATTTCGTGCGTCTCGACGTTCTCTTTCTCAATTAAAAATTGACACTCGAGTTGCGCGAAAATTTTGAAATTAGATCGACCGAGAGTGTTGTTGAGCTCTTCAAACATCTTACGATGGAAGGGAACACGACAACGGTTGAGAAACTCGACCGGATCCGCAATGTCATGTGGGGGAGGAGGATTCAAAATGACACCTCGAAATACACGGGCGTTTAAAGACTGAACGACGTCCGTCCATTGGGGAGCGTTTGCAATGTCTCGTTGTTGTTGTTGTTGGTACGGGCAATCTATAGAATCAAACAAAACACACATACATAAATGATAATCATGCAACACATCACTAACCACTCCTATTAAAAGAAATTTATTTTACCATCCTCACGCTGCGGAGAAGACACTTCCGCTTGTCGACCTGCATGAGACTCACTTTCGTCACGACGATTGAATAGAAACGGGACATCTATAGAATCCATGAAAACACATACATAAATGATAATCATACAACACATCACTAACCACTCCTATTAAAAGAAATTTATTTTACCATCCTCACGCTGCGGAGAAGACACTTCCGCTTGTCGACCTGCATGAGACTCACTTTCGTCACGAATGTGTCGATTTAACAGAAATTTCTTCATCTCAAATCGAATCACTGAATGCTAACAATCACACGTGACTAACACTCAAATAGCAGTACACAAGACAGAGTTGAATCACACGTGACTAACACGACGTCAACACTCAAATAGCAGTACACAAGAAGGTCCGCACGCTTCAAGAGCAAATGGCAGACTAATGCCAGAGCTCTGTGGACATGGAGTTTTAAACCCTATGTTATCTCACACTATCACATCCAGCACGTGCAGTGCGCATGCGCAGAAGCCATTCATCACTCCCCCAAGCGATAGTGATAAGAACAGCAGTCGACCACAGCCGGAAGTTATAATTAGGAAAACAGGATGTCATTGATATCGCTCGAGCACCGGAAGAGATAGTGGAAGCATACGCCGGTCCAGCGGACATTCTAATTGGTGCACCGGAAGAGATAGTGGAAGCATTCGGCGGTCCAGCGGACATTCTAATTGGAGCACCGGAAGAGATAGTGGAAGCATTCGGGGTACGCGAGAAATTATTGTGCGCGCGACAGATTTTGAGAGCAGAGATAGGTGTCTATTCGTATAAGCAAGTTTCGAATTCATTCGCAGAAAACCAGTTTAATATGCTAAGAGACGAGTGTCAGAACAGCCAAATACACGTGATGTTGGCAGCATCACAACAGTGAAAAAAATTGGAACTATCCGAAACCGTTTATACCAGATTGTTCCAGCAGGGTTTGCACCAAAAATAATGAAGATATTGGGAATTTTAAAGTTGGATGGAACCCTCACGCCTATTCCCACCTCTGTTACCTCCGCCCAAAATAAGATAGCGAGTTCTTTCACGAAGGACAGGAACATATTATTGAAAATTTTAGTAGATTTCGCGAAATATGGCGTGCAATATGTGCTATTTACAAACAAAAACAAGATTTTCTCAAAACTGACTCCAATACGAGCCTCTTCGGTATTTATTCATTCTGATTCGAAACGTTTTTCAGAAAAAGCTAGACAAGATGATAACGGGCTCGCAGGCCTTGAGGCGGGGGCCCCCCTCACCCCCCCCCCCGCGACCAGATGTTTCGGATGATAGAGGGCGCAAACAGAAAAAATATTTTATGAGATTGAACTCTATTCAATTTTCATGCATACAAATCAACAAAGAAATACACCAAACACGTAAGTGCGGCGACATGGTGCATTTTAGAATATGTGTTTGAATAAGAAGACAAGAAAGATCCCATCATTCAAATTTTTTACTTCAAATTTTAGATAAAAATTATATATTATATTGAGATACCTCATATTTCAGATTAGAATCAACCATTATTAACTTACTACATACAATACAATCAATGAGTTCATTTTTTGAATGAACAATAGTGCAGAAGTTTTCTGTCAATTGGATACATTGCGTATTTTGATGTTGTCTGATTGTAGCGTTTCCAATATTCAGTAATGGTTTTGAAAATACTTGTTCCATCGAATCATTATGTAAATCGCATATTTATAGTCAATCGAAGTGTTTCAATGTATTTCCATAAAAATGATTGTTTCAAACATACATTATTCTCATCAACATAAGTGGAGTGAGAAATGTCAGGTATGTCTATCGGAACAGATAGTAGTAAAACAGCTCCAGCGAAGAGTTGATTATTGCCGTTTATTTCTTGCATAGTTGTGTGAAAAGCTTCAAGAGAATGGCCTCATAGCACACTTATCGCAGATAATAATTGAATTTTTTTTCGTAACACTGCAAACATTCCGCTTTTGTTTCTAATATTACACATTGCAATTGGTTTACTGTGAATGACTAATGATAGCTTCAAAGCTGAATGCACCGTTCGTCCACCATCGAACAAAATCCACGCTTCCACCCTCGCCGCTGGACAGAGCAAACCAATTCTATCAAGTGCTTATCAACTCTACCCCCAGTGTGCGTCTATTATTTTGGATAAAAGATTTAAGAAAGAATTTAATTATATAATTATTATAAAAATTATTACATATCATTTAAACGAAAAATATTGTCGCCAACCAGAATGCCGTGTTATAGGAAGTAAATGTTGCATTCAATAGTAAATACCCAAGGAATAAGCGTATGATACCAAGGAATTATAATTATGCGTTCTATGCTGAATGATAGAAGGAAAGTGTATTCTCGAGGCACGGGTATTACATATGAACATAACGTATCAACTTTACCTTACTAAGGACTTATCGACTGTAGCTGTTTTTAACTAAGGAACTAAACAAAAAACATTGCCATCGAAAGTATCATAAACGCCTTTTTCAGTTTGCAAAACTGCAAGAAACACCATTTCCGACACTTCTGCTGCTGGGTTGTATGCATAAAAATTAAAATGTCTAAACAACCGTGTCTTATAAAAAATACAAATATTTACAATGAGCAATCAGTATGAATACATTCTACAATTCCGAAAAGTTGGGGTTTCATAAGAAAGTGTCTGCCATCGGAGAAATTTCAAATTTACTATCATATAATATACTACCAAGAATGGAGTAATTTTGTACTGAACTATACACAATTAAAAAACGGATGCAATTGAATCACTTTATGGGTTCATTTCTGATTTTTTCTCATTTTCAGTCAAAATTTAGGCCTATGGACACTTTGGGTTGGTGATTTAGGTATAATAATTTTATTTTTATAATAATAAAACGCAAAAATTGCAATTTTTTATTTATGAGTGAAATCTCAAATATGCTACTTACCGCTGTTATTGAATCTAAAGGTTCTGCAATCTTTATGTCTAGAGAAAAAATGAAGATTGCAACTTTAGTTGTGCTTAAGCATCTAATATATTAGAAAATTTTCCATTCAATTCCAATACATTTTTTTGCTGCAAATATTTTATATTTAAAAACTTTCAAACCATTATTCCTTTGATGCATAGAACAGTCCAATCCAGTGCTGTTGTATTTAAGATTCTACTGCAATTTTGAATCAAAGCAGAGTATAGCGGGCTCCTGGCAATCCAGTCACTCGATCAATTTTATGACAATGATTCTTCTAGTGAAATTGTAACTGAGCCAGTCACTCAGGTCGTTTGAAATGTATGCAGGAATGTTAAAATCACATAAGTCGCAATGTTTAAAACCCGTTTTTAACAGCATTTCTTGGGTGAGAAAACGGAGTATTCGCCCCCCTGCCCGTCACTTGATTCAGAAACTTTTCATTATGCTAAGACATATTTACGAGACTCTTCGGTAAGAACATGTATTCAAATTTCTTTCAAAACGTTTTTCAGAAAAAGTGAGCCAAGCTGATAACAGATGACGCCATCTTACCTGCATCAGACATCGATTCAAGGAAGAAATGTCTCTACTCCACAATCCGCAATGTTGATTGATAGCAGATATGAAGTTTTCAATAGTATTTTCATATGCACCAAGATGACTTCTTGCGGGAGATTAAAACGCCGCGCATTGTAGCCTCTACACAGGGTTTGGATGTATTTTCAATCTTTTTATTGATAATCATACTGTTGTTTTCAAAAAGCGTCAATAATATGTCATATAATAAGAAGTAAGAAATATGTGATGTTCAGTGCGGTTCGTACGAAAAGTACATGTTCACGTAAAAAAAAAAAATAAAAAATTCACATTAGAACAGTGAGACGTGGTGGTAGATGTGGTGGTGGCGGTGGTGACATTTCTAAAAATTTTGAAAACTTTCAGGCCCAGAAATACCTTCTGCTGAAACTTAAAATCCTAGTAAAACTTACCGACAGACACAAAGAATACTTAAAATCCTAGTAAAACTTACCGACAGACACAAAGAATACTTAAAATCCTAGTAAAACTTACCGACAGACACAAAGAATACTTAAAATCCTAGTAAAACTTAACGACAGTCACAAAGAATTTATCCAATGACACATTGTTGAACTTTTGGAGGAATTTGCATAATTTATTCATTTTTGTAGATGTAGACGACCCACCTCTTCCGACGTCACCACCATTACCACCACCACATCTACCACCACATCCACCACCACATCTACCACCACGTCTCGCTCCACCGCTGGCGACAGGCGTAGGGGTGGGGGACATCTTCCGCGCCAAGCGCGCAAGTGTGGGGGTAGATAGTGAGGGTGCCGAAGCCCGGGTGTTGCCTGTGGTACCCCCCCCTGTTTCCTGATATTCGAGAGAAATCCACTTTTCAGGCTACGTCTTGAATACCATCGAGAAAGACGCAGAAAAAATGTTTGAAGAAAACGTAATCTTTCTATGCTGTTCTAATGTGAATTTTTTATTTTTTTTTACGTGAACATGTACTTTTCGTACGAACCGCACTGAACATCACATATTTCTTGCTTCTTATCATATGACATAAGATTGACGCTTTTTTGAATACAACATTGTGATTACCAATAAAAAGATTGAATATACATCCAAACCCTGTGTAGAGGCTACAATGCGCGGCGTTTTAATCTCCCACAGTCTCGTAAATATGTCTTAGCATAATGAAAAGTTTCTGAATCAAGTGACGGGCAGGGGGGCGAATACTCCGTTTTCTCACCCAAGAAATGCTGTTAAAAACGGGTTTTAAACATTGCGACTTATGTGATTTTAACATTCCTGCATACATTTCAAACGACCTGAGTGACTGGCTCAGTTACAATTTCACTAGAAGAATCATTGTCATAAAATTGATCGAGTGACTGGATTGCCAGGAGCCCGCTATACTCTGCTTTGATTCAAAATTGCAGTAGAATCTTAAATACAACAGCACTGGATTGGACTGTTCTATGCATCAAAGGAATAATGGTTTGAAAGTTTTTAAATATAAAATATTTGCAGCAAAAAAATGTATTGGAATTGAATGGAAAATTTTCTAATATATTAGATGCTTAAGCACAACTAAAGTTGCAATCTTCATTTTTTCTCTAGACATAAAGATTGCAGAACCTTTAGATTCAATAACAGCGGTAAGTAGCATATTTGAGATTTCACTCATAAATAAAAAATTGCAATTTTTGCGTTTTATTATTATAAAAATAAAATTATTATACCTAAATCACCAACCCAAAGTGTCCATAGGCCTAAATTTTGACTGAAAATGAGAAAAAATCAGAAATGAACCCATAAAGTGATTCAATTGCATCCGTTTTTTAATTGTGTATAGTTCAGTACAAAATTACTCCATTCTTGGTAGTATATTATATGATAGTAAATTTGAAATTTCTCCGATGGCAGACACTTTCTTATGAAACCCCAACTTTTCGGAATTGTAGAATGTATTCATACTGATTGCTCATTGTAAATATTTGTATTTTTTATAAGACACGGTTGTTTAGACATTTTAATTTTTATGCATACAACCCAGCAGCAGAAGTGTCGGAAATGGTGTTTCTTGCAGTTTTGCAAACTGAAAAAGGCGTTTATGATACTTTCGATGGCAATGTTTTTTGTTTAGTTCCTTAGTTAAAAACAGCTACAGTCGATAAGTCCTTAGTAAGGTAAAGTTGATACGTTATGTTCATATGTAATACCCGTGCCTCGAGAATACACTTTCCTTCTATCATTCAGCATAGAACGCATAATTATAATTCCTTGGTATCATACGCTTATTCCTTGGGTATTTACTATTGAATGCAACATTTACTTCCTATAACACGGCATTCTGGTTGGCGACAATATTTTTCGTTTAAATGATATGTAATAATTTTTATAATAATTATATAATTAAATTCTTTCTTAAATCTTTTATCCAAAATAATAGACGCACACTGGGGGTAGAGTTGATAAGCACTTGATAGAATTGGTTTGCTCTGTCCAGCGGCGAGGGTGGAAGCGTGGATTTTGTTCGATGGTGGACGAACGGTGCATTCAGCTTTGAAGCTATCATTAGTCATTCACAGTAAACCAATTGCAATGTGTAATATTAGAAACAAAAGCGGAATGTTTGCAGTGTTACGAAAAAAAATTCAATTATTATCTGCGATAAGTGTGCTATGAGGCCATTCTCTTGAAGCTTTTCACACAACTATGCAAGAAATAAACGGCAATAATCAACTCTTCGCTGGAGCTGTTTTACTACTATCTGTTCCGATAGACATACCTGACATTTCTCACTCCACTTATGTTGATGAGAATAATGTATGTTTGAAACAATCATTTTTATGGAAATACATTGAAACACTTCGATTGACTATAAATATGCGATTTACATAATGATTCGATGGAACAAGTATTTTCAAAACCATTACTGAATATTGGAAACGCTACAATCAGACAACATCAAAATACGCAATGTATCCAATTGACAGAAAACTTCTGCACTATTGTTCATTCAAAAAATGAACTCATTGATTGTATTGTATGTAGTAAGTTAATAATGGTTGATTCTAATCTGAAATATGAGGTATCTCAATATAATATATAATTTTTATCTAAAATTTGAAGTAAAAAATTTGAATGATGGGATCTTTCTTGTCTTCTTATTCAAACACATATTCTAAAATGCACCATGTCGCCGCACTTACGTGTTTGGTGTATTTCTTTGTTGATTTGTATGCATGAAAATTGAATAGAGTTCAATCTCATAAAATATTTTTTCTGTTTGCGCCCTCTATCATCCGAAACATCTGGTCGCGGGGGGGGGGGGGTGAGGGGGGCCCCCGCCTCAAGGCCTGCGAGCCCGTTATCATCTTGTCTAGCTTTTTCTGAAAAACGTTTCGAATCAGAATGAATAAATACCGAAGAGGCTCGTATTGGAGTCAGTTTTGAGAAAATCTTGTTTTTGTTTGTAAATAGCACATATTGCACGCCATATTTCGCGAAATCTACTAAAATTTTCAATAATATGTTCCTGTCCTTCGTGAAAGAACTCGCTATCTTATTTTGGGCGGAGGTAACAGAGGTGGGAATAGGCGTGAGGGTTCCATCCAACTTTAAAATTCCCAATATCTTCATTATTTTTGGTGCAAACCCTGCTGGAACAATCTGGTATAAACGGTTTCGGATAGTTCCAATTTTTTTCACTGTTGTGATGCTGCCAACATCACGTGTATTTGGCTGTTCTGACACTCGTCTCTTAGCATATTAAACTGGTTTTCTGCGAATGAATTCGAAACTTGCTTATACGAATAGACACCTATCTCTGCTCTCAAAATCTGTCGCGCGCACAATAATTTCTCGCGTACCCCGAATGCTTCCACTATCTCTTCCGGTGCTCCAATTAGAATGTCCGCTGGACCGCCGAATGCTTCCACTATCTCTTCCGGTGCACCAATTAGAATGTCCGCTGGACCGGCGTATGCTTCCACTATCTCTTCCGGTGCTCGAGCGATATCAATGACATCCTGTTTTCCTAATTATAACTTCCGGCTGTGGTCGACTGCTGTTCTTATCACTATCGCTTGGGGGAGTGATGAATGGCTTCTGCGCATGCGCACTGCACGTGCTGGATGTGATAGTGTGAGATAACATAGGGTTTAAAACTCCATGTCCACAGAGCTCTGGCATTAGTCTGCCATTTGCTCTTGAAGCGTGCGGACCTTCTTGTGTACTGCTATTTGAGTGTTGACGTCGTGTTAGTCACGTGTGATTCAACTCTGTCTTGTGTACTGCTATTTGAGTGTTAGTCACGTGTGATTGTTAGCATTCAGTGATTCGATTTGAGATGAAGAAATTTCTGTTAAATCGACACATTCGTGACGAAAGTGAGTCTCATGCAGGTCGACAAGCGGAAGTGTCTTCTCCGCAGCGTGAGGATGGTAAAATAAATTTCTTTTAATAGGAGTGGTTAGTGATGTGTTGTATGATTATCATTTATGTATGTGTTTTCATGGATTCTATAGATGTCCCGTTTCTATTCAATCGTCGTGACGAAAGTGAGTCTCATGCAGGTCGACAAGCGGAAGTGTCTTCTCCGCAGCGTGAGGATGGTAAAATAAATTTCTTTTAATAGGAGTGGTTAGTGATGTGTTGCATGATTATCATTTATGTATGTGTGTTTTGTTTGATTCTATAGATTGCCCGTACCAACAACAACAACAACGAGACATTGCAAACGCTCCCCAATGGACGGACGTCGTTCAGTCTTTAAACGCCCGTGTATTTCGAGGTGTCATTTTGAATCCTCCTCCCCCACATGACATTGCGGATCCGGTCGAGTTTCTCAACCGTTGTCGTGTTCCCTTCCATCGTAAGATGTTTGAAGAGCTCAACAACACTCTCGGTCGATCTAATTTCAAAATTTTCGCGCAACTCGAGTGTCAATTTTTAATTGAGAAAGAGAACGTCGAGACGCACGAAATTGTAGGGGTGCTGCAGCCTATCTTTCTTTCGGCACGAACGGCTGTGTTAACGCAAGCGGATGACATTTCGGAATTTTTCCTTTCTCATATAGCACAACCTATAAATTCCAAATTCGACGAGTTTTCCGAGAGAGATTCCGGGAAATCGTTGGCCTCTATCGTCGCTCTTCATGTTTCGGCTCACTTGTTTGAACCTATCGCTCACTCTGCCTCATCTTATCTTCCTCTTCCGGCAACCATCGCGAGACGTCAAGGTGTGATCAACGTGCAAAATCGAGACGAGAAATGTTTCCTGTGGGCGGTGGCTTCGGCTCTTTTTCATAAACGTCAGCCCCCACACATCAGAATTTTCAGTCCCCAACGTACCAGTATCTATCAAACCCTTTTCGATGAATTGGAAACCAGTCTCGATTTGCGCGGCATCTCCTGGCCCCTGCCCGTTCACGAGATCAAACGTTTCGAACGTCAAAATTTTAGCTTTTCATTCAATGTTTTCACATTAGAGTATGATTCGGCCAACAAAACTTGGAAAATCGTAGGTCCTGTACACTTTTCGGGGTCGAAGAAAGAGAACCATTTCAATTTCTTGTTGATTCATGGCGATGGCGGACAGTCCCATTACGTTTGGATCAAAAATTTAAGTAGACTGATTCGGTCTCAACATACGGCTTACAAGGGTAGGATTTTCGTTTGCGACAGATGTTTGAATGTGTTTTACTCGCAAGCGCATCTCGAGGCTCACGAAATTGATTGCCGATCCGTGGGGTCCCCCGCACGTTTGATCCTTCCGTCGGAGACGGGCAAAGAGGAGGAGCGCTTCATGCAATTTCAGCACATCGAAAGACAACAACGATGCCCGATCGCGGTTTATGTTGACTTCGAAGCGCTCACGGTCCCCGTGTCTTCATGTGAGCCGTCGTTGAATGGATCCTTCCTTCAACCATATCAAATTCACAAACCCTTTTCGGCCGCGCTTCAAGTGGTGTGCTCGTTTGATGAGTCGCGAAATCAACTGGTCAACTTTCACGGTCCCGACGTCGCGATACAATTATTAGCATTCTTAGAAGGTCTCGCGAAAGATTATGAGCAACTTTTGAGTCATCCTTCTCCCCTCGTGATGAACAACGAAAACGAGGCGTCTTTTCAAAATTCCGATATATGTCACATATGCAAAGGACCTTTTCTTCCAAATTCCGTTCGCGTCAGGGACCACGATCATTTTTCGGGTGTCTTTCGCGGCGCGGCTCATCAAGCGTGCAACGTCAACTTTCCCGCACCAAAGTTCATCCCCGTCGTCATGCACAACGGGAGCGGTTACGATTGGCATTTTCTCCTTCAGGCCTGGGGCGAAAAGAACTGTATGAACAACGACGGGCTGCGCGTGGTTCCACACAATCACGAGAGATTCGTGGCGATTTCCCAGAGAATCGGGAAAGTGGAACTACGCTTTTTAGATTCATTGAAATTTTTAGGTGCATCGCTCGACTCTTTAAGTCGATCGCTCGATTCGGCCGATTTGAAGTTCACCCGTGCAGCCTTTCCCGACGATCGCCTTTTCGAGTTGGCCAGAAGGAAGGGGGTGTTTCCCTACGATTATGTCAATGACATGTCCAAATTGGACGACACGAGGTTACCGTCGCCCGAGGGCTTTTACAGTCGCCTCACAGACACACCCGTGTCGGACTCGGAGTACGCGCACGCGCAGGCCGTGTGGGACGCGTTCTCTATTCAAAATTTGCTGCAGTACGCCGATTTGTACTTGAAAGTCGACGTGCTGTTAGAAACCGACACGATGGAAACCTTTCGAAATTTGTGTTTGGAGGTGTACGGGCTCGATCCTCTCTTTTACTACACCGCTCCCGGGCTTTCGTGGGACGCCATGTTGAAAACCACCGGCGTTCGACTAGAGCTACTGACGGACATCGACATGGTTCTCTTTTTCGAACGGGGCATCCGGGGGGGACTCGTGCAAGTGATCGGTCGTCACGCTGAGGCCAATCACCCCTTTGCGGGTGAACGCTTCCGGCCAAGCGATAAGGCATCTTATCTCGCCTACGTTGACGCGAATAACTTATATGGTTTCTCGATGTCACATCCGCTTCCGGTGGGCGACTTCCGGTGGATGCCGGAAACCGACATTGAGCGGTTGAACATCGCAGAGGCGGCTGCGGAAGTCGATCGGGGATACGTTTTGGAGGTCGACCTCGACTACCCTGACGCCATCCACGATCGCTTGAGCGATTTGCCGCCCTGTCCGGAAACCCGCGTCCCCCCCGACTCGAAGAGCAGGCAAGCCAAGTTGCTAGCGACGCTGCTCCCCAAGCGTCGTTACATCATTCACATTCGAAATTTAGTTCAGGCCCTCGAGTTGGGAGTGCAACTCACGAAAATTCACCGCGTTCTCTCTTTTTCACAACGACCTTGGCTTGCCACGTACATGGACCTAAACAACGCACGTCGACAGCGCGCGTCCTCCGATTTCGAGGATAAATTTTTCAAACTCATGAACAATTCAATTTACGGCAAGTCGATGGAGGACGTGCGCAACCACCGACGCATTTATCTCGTGAACAAGTGGGAAGGGAGGTGCGGGGCCAGACGTCTCATCGCCGATCCCGCTTTCGTGCGTAGTCATCACGTGAATGGCGATCTCATGACCATCGAGTTGCGAAAAACGGAGGTGAAGTTCACAAAGCCCATCTATTTGGGGTTTTGTATATTAGAAATTTCAAAGCATAGAATGTATGACTTTTTTTATAATTACTGTCAAAAACATCTTTGTGATCTTCACCTTCTCTACATGGATACCGATTCATTCATTCTTTCTACTTCCACGAGTGTGTACGCTGAGATGAATCGGCATCCATCCTGGTTTGATACATCCTGTTTCGCTCCCGATAACGCATTTGGCGTGACACCTCGCAATAAAAAGGTCTTAGGGTTGTTTAAGGACGAATGCGGAAGTGATCCCCTGCTCGGCTATGTAGGTTTACGTCCAAAAATGTACTCCATCGAAACCCGATCTCGGGCATGTTCTTCTCGGGCGAAGGGAGTACAACGTTCGGTCGTCAAACGCTATAAATTTCAAAATTATTTGGACTGTTTATTTCGAAACGAAAATAGAATCGACAAACAATGTACTATTCGGTCCAAATCCCATATCAATTATTCATTTGTTCAAAACAAGCGTTCGTTGTCCGTGTCCGACGACAAACGCTATTGGATTGATAAATTTACAAGTCTGCCATGGGGTCATTTCCGCATCCTGCGTACGCGTCCGTCCGTTTCTTCTTCTTCTTCTTCAGCGTGCACGCTCGTCCCTGCAGGCGGGGTTCAGTTAGACTAGCATTCATTTTTATTTATTTTATGATTTGTTATTTATTTTATGATTTGGCATTTATTTTATGATTTTTGTTAACACTTTTAGTAGTATTTTTCAATTTTTTATATATTTTATGATTAGACACTTTTAGTAGTATTTTTCAATTTTTTATATATTTTATGGTTAGACTCTTTTAGTAGTAGGGAGATTTATGATGAATCACTTTCAACTAGTAGTAGGGGGAGCGTTTGCAAACACGTTGAGACAGGTCTCAACACGTTGAGACAGGTCTCAACACTCGTCCATCGCCTGTCGCCATGGAACAAACTCACTTAGACGAAGAAGCGGTGGTGAATTGGAACAGCCTCCGCGACGTTGCACCGTCATCGCCTACAACAACAGTCTTCAGCGCCCCTACTACGCTGCAGTCTATCGCTCGACCGTTGATGTGTGCTGACCGACGCTGTCACGAGGAAGAATCATCAGATGTCGAAGAAGATAAGGAAAAAACTCTTCACACGTGATTGGCTGTCACGAGAAAGTGGTATGGGATGCGGTGACCTCCTGTGAAGCTGATGACCGTGCGCTATTGCGCCATCCAGAAAGCTTTGAACGCTCCCTCAGCGTGCCCCCATCCCCCTGGACAGTGCACACAAATCATACGGGGCGGAAGGAGTTGGTAAAAGAAGATCCCCCCAACCGGAGGAGTTTATTCTCACGACGCTGAAGCGTTAGCTGTCCTTGACTCGACCACTTCCTTCACCGGTCGGCACTGCGACAGCGCTCGCGTTCGTCAATCCATCCAGACGCTGTGTTGGCCGTTCGAAAATATGGCACCGGCCTCCAGTCCACAGTGACGAAGATTGACGCCCATCTACGTCAGCACAGACTCGAGTTTGTACTCGTTTTGACAATCTAGCCTATGTACAGAGGGTTATAAAGCGTAGTATAACAATATGAAAATACAACTGTATGCAGTCAGGATCTAAGAATGATGTGCTATTTATAAAAATTATGTAAAAACTCATTTTAAGTTCTTCATAGATTAGATATAACACTAAATATATACAGTATGTAATGAAAAATGTTCAAACATGTGTGAATTTCTCCATAAAAATATCTAAGCATGCAAATGTTTTGAAATGTTATGTAAGAAAATTTGAAAGGTCTATGAAACTTCAATGAAAACATGCAATTACAAACACAACCTCTCTTTGCAAAGGATATGTAATATAAAAGAAATAATGATATTTTCTATGTTTTTTAAAGTAAACACATCATTTGGAGAAATTTAATAGAAACGATCGTTAAAACAATAAAACTGATTGTGAAATGTATGTAAGAAAATAATTTTATAATTCTTTTGTTTTCAATAAATCAAAAAACATTCTTTCAATTGTACTGATTTTTCAATTTATTTTTTCCCTGTCACCGCCATTTAGGACTTCCTTTTTTTTTCTATTATAAAAGTCTTTTCAGCGGGGGAGCGAGCGTCAGCGCTCTCGACTCGAGAGAGAGAGAGAGAGAGAGAGAGAGAGACGCGCGGCTGGCTATCTTATATAGAGTGCATTCAAAATGCGCGCCCCGACGCACAGCGCCATCTCCTCTCGTTCTCCGAATCGCTCATAGAGGGCGCGCGCGTGTAGTATCTCTATAGCGCTAATGAGTGGGCGAACAGAGCAGCCAGCGCCCGCCGCTATCTTATCAGCCACCCGCAGCGTCGCCAGCGCGCGCCCTCAGCGCCCCCTTCCCCCCGCTATCTTATCTACTTCCGCAGCGTGCACCCTCAGCGGCCCCCGCCCTTATCAGCATCCGCAGCGCGCGCCCTCCCGACCGCGTGTAATATCTGTACCCCAAAGCAGGCAGCTTGACTCGAGATGTCACCGTAGCTCAGAGCCAAAGTGCTGGTCGCCTCAGGGGAATTGAGGCTGGTTCGAATCCACTTCAAGGAGCAGCATTTTTGAAACATATACACACACACACACACGCTTCCACAATTCACCACCAGAGCGCAGACACATACGCTTCCACAATTCACCACCAGAGTGCGCGCACGCTTCCACACTTCGCCACCAGAGGTCGCAAGGGGTGGGTGGAGAGGGTGACCCCGGTCGGTGGGGGCATTATAATGGGCCGTTTGTTGACATCGGGTGGGCGGAGGAGGGGGAGGGGGGGATTATAATGAGTGGCGCCGGTTGTTTACATCGGGTGGGCGGAGGAGGGGGTGGGGGTGGTGGGTTGTTGACATTCGGCTGGGCATTATAATGGGTGGCGCCGGTTGTTTACATCGGAAGTGGGCGGGGTGGGGGAAGGGGTGGTGGGTTGTTGACATCCACTGTTGGGCGCTGGACCGGAAGTAGATAAGATAAGCTGATAAGAGCTGATAAGATAAGCACTTCCTGCCATTATAATTGGTGGCGCCGGTTGTTTACACCGGATGTGGGGGAGGGAAACAGGAAGTAGATAAGATAAGCTGATAAGATAAGCACTTCCTGTTTCCGAACCCCTATATCCCTACTACTTACGTCTGTGTGGCGCCTGTGATTTAACTATTCTGCAAACTGTACTACTGCCACGTGTTTAGCTAACTTTGTATTCACGTCTGTGTGGCGCCTGTGATTTAATTATTCTGCAAACTGTACTACTGCCACGTGTTCAGCTAATTTTGTATTCACGTCCACGTGGCGCCTGTGTAACTATTCTACAAGTTGTGTTGCCGACATTATATGTCTAACTGGTATTTCGTGTTCTCTCTGGTGCTACTTACGGCACCCACAATTCCCCGAACTGCATCTGCCTCTGTCGGGCCTGGCCTAGCTAGCCGCCCGCAGCCACACCAACTTCAGCAAGATGCAAGAGGAGCAAGTTCTGTGCTACCGCACTAATATTGTATTTACATTGTGATTTTGTATGTTGCAACCCTTTGTTCCTTCTCCCCGTATAGCTTAAGATGTATTTTTATGTATTTTATTTTTAGAATATATGTTTACATGATTCAATCTACATCTTTCATGGTAACAAGCACTCTCCTTCCTCCTCTATCCTTGCAGTCCCAGATCTGCAAGAGTGGTTACAACCTGTTCTCTCTTTACAGGAATCTGGGTGGTCCTTCGAAATTAATCCAATTCGGGCTATGGTGGGAATGTTTGGGAGGAGTTGAAGTTTCATTATTTCACAAACCAGTCCACTTTGCTCGACTCCCCCATCCAATATTCATGCAAATGGCGAAATTTATGATAATTCTACCAGAATGTAGTAACACATTGCCACAGAGAGTTTGGAGTTTATTTTCATAAATTATGCACAACTGATTTTGAAGGGTGCATTCAATATATTTTCAATGCGTTGAAATGTGTGTTGATATAATTATGTGCTGTCAAAATAAAATTTTTTGAGAAAATTTACTATTAATAAAAATGTGTCACAAACACTAGATTGTTTTGAATAACTGGGCATTACAGTATTAAAATCTGTTTTTGAACAACAGATTTCATTAAGTAATGAATACCGATCTTTTACAAAGACATTTTGAAAATGCTGAGGCTTTACGTAAAGATTCACCTCAAATGATACCCGTTTCAAATTCGCAGAGACTCGAGTTCGTTCAGATCGATCAGAGAATATTAATTTTGAAGAAAATCGTCTGAACGATTTAGGCGCTATCGTTGACCACAGATGAACAGACGGACGTTATGCCAAGAATCAATTTTTTGGTATCAAAGACCCACAAAATATGGACTCTCTAAGTACCCAACGTTTAATGACTTTTCCGTTACTACGGCCCAAAAATACGTGTTTGTCAGAAGTTTACCGATTTACACAGCAGCATTATAATCCATTCTTTTTACGACGTAAGTACGTATAGATCGAGAAAGTAAAAATACTGATTAGGCTAACATCATGAAACAAAGGATAACGACCGAGATAAACTTGAGGTTCGCCAAAAGTAAATGTAAGAGATGGGGGAAAAAAGAAAAGTGAGAGAACAGGTCACGAGAACGAGAAAATCTAGCGAAAGGAAACTGACCGAGAAAGAGACATTTGCGCCTAGAATCCTCCCCGCCCCAGCGCCTTTTAATAACCCGCACACGCACTCAAGCGCCCCCAACGCGGGGCGAACGCTCCCCAGCCTCGCCGCCTTCGTTAGCGCGGAAATCGGGGCGGCACATTAACGACAGGCGACGCGGCGGAGCGGTCGGTCGGCTGTGGCGGGGCTGCTTGTATATTCGCGGGCCCATTCAATTAAGCCTGCCTAAGTGGCACGCTCGGTGCGTTGGCGGCGGCGGCGGCGGCGGCGGCGGCCAGCTCCCGGCAGGGCCATAACGCCAACGCGCTGCCTCGAATCGCGGCTATGCGGTCCTTCACGCGCGACCCTCCATTCTTGCCGGCGTTCGCCGGCCGCCGCTATCATCAGACGTACACTTCTTTCACACTCCATCTTCCGGCATTCATCATTCCACCGTAGTCTCTCTGCCCTCCATCCGTCCTCTGCGCACTCTCCGTTCTCCCGCCGTTCACTACACAATCTCCTTGCTCCATCAATCCACCCACCCACCATACTATACCATCCCTCCTTCCTCCACGTGATGTCCTCCCTCCATCCACCACACTCTGTTATTATGTACACACCATTCTGATTCTTTGCCAATTGCACGTGGAGTCCCGCAGGGATTGATTTTAGGCCCTATTCTGTTCCTACTATACGTAAACAATATGCCCTCGACGATTAGAGACGGGAGAACAGTTATCTTTGCGGATGATACGAATATTCTTTGCAATAAAGAAACCGTAAATAGTACAATATCAGATATTTCAAATTGATTCTCTAAAAACAAATTAATAGTTAATGAAAAGAAAACTATTTCAATGCAGTTTTCCATTTCAAATAAACATCTCTGCATTCCACTGAAAATGAACGATATGTCATTGATTGATGTTATGGTAACAAAATTTTTAGGTCTCTCAATTCAGACAACCCTTAAATGGAAGGTCAATTTAAAAAAGTTCTTTATGCTACTCTTTCAGAATTCTTTCAAATTCAGTCAGGCTCTACAGCTCCGTTGTGTATATTTTGCAAATCTTCATTCCCGTCTGAGATATGGCATAATATTCTGGGGAAATACACCTGATAGCTCCCATCCTAAATTACAAAAAATAAGCAAATCCCACCCACGTGAATCTTGTAAGCCTCTCCTTATTAATCTAGACATTTTACCATTTCCTTGTCTCTTCATGTATGAATCAGTGGTTTTTGTAAAAATGACTTAAGGGCGGGAATATATTTTTAGCAAACGCTTTTCTATAACTACAACACGCAGTAATCATATTCATCAGGTGACAGTATCAACAGCTTAGTACAAAAAATTCACATACAATACATGTGCATTATTTTACAACACATTGCAAGGTGACATTAAACAATTAAATTCGATGCAAAAGTTTAAGTACAAAGTAAAATCTTTTTTGTTGCATAACTGTTTCCATACAATTAGAGACTATACCAAGCATCCAAAAGAAAACAAATATTAATTTTAACAATAACATTAAATGTATTATTTACCATTTGGATTGTATAATTTTAAAGAACCTGTTACAAGTATTATACTTCAGCTTCTGGATCAATGACCCCCATCTCGATCAGGTTTTCGTCCAGTTTCTCTGATTCTCGAGCAAATGCTGAGATGACCCCCTGTTTTGCTTCTGGACATAAATGTAACTTCAACTTAACTTCTCTTCATAGCATGTCACACACAGTTTTTTAAAACTCTTTTTGATGTAAATAAATAAATAAATAAAAAAAACATCTGTCCTCCCTCTATCCTCTTTATTCCACCCTCCCTCCATCCAGTAACACTCCATCTCCTATTCCCCCTTTGATCTTTTAGCGCAGTCCATTTTCCACAATTTTCCACCCACTTTCCTATCAACTACTAACTCCCAACTAACATTGTTCAATACTTCATCGTTGTTGGATGTACGCCATAATAGCAATGTAAGAAAAGGGTGAATATTAATCTCATATTTTCCTCTTATATTCAATTGCTGGTTGGGAAGGTCGAGCAATATCAAACAGCAGATATTTTAGTAAATTAATATATTATCTTCGCCTGAAACACTGCGTGACACTTCTTTAAACATGCCAAATGAAATGAAGTCGAATCTGCGTTTACCTGTTATAAAAAAATAATCATTCGCACCTTGTTAATTAGTATCAATTCAGAATTCAAATGAAAAACTTACGGCAAATAAGATCCCAATTTTCTCCCTCTTTTTAGAGCCATTAAATGCTTTGTAAGTCGCTCTTTTCGAAATCTAATCCAGAAAACGATTTGCAGCAGCTGCTCTAGCTTTCCAATTTCTCTTTTTCCATTTCCTGCTTTGATGTCTAGAAATTAAATTATTCCATAGAAACCTGCAGTTCGCCTTGGTTGCCTATCTGAAACAAGACACCATCTTCTCCCGGGAGGCAGACGGAGTCGTTTCAATTCCAGGCAAATTAGAGGACACGGATTTTCATAATTGAAAAGTCTTTAATAAAGCGTTGAGAGATATTTCCTTTTTAACAAAGACTGATTGAAAATTAATATTACATAAATCTGAAATGCAGAAATTAATGTTAGTCGTATACAAGAAACATCCGCGCATTATCGTGCTACATTATTGTGTAAATATGTAGCCTCAAATAACTACCATTATACTCGTACATATGTAGAAATAGGATGATTTACAAATTGAAGCAGAAAGTTCAGGTTTTCTTTTGCGTTAAGACACGGTATTTATTTTACTTCACTACACTGCTGAAACACGATAAGTAATCTACTATATTTTTATACTACTATTTTTACTATAATATTTTTTTAAGTAGTATCAACCAGAATATCCGGAAAACTTCATTAACTGGACCTTTTCAAAGAAATCTTAATTCTTTTAATCCGTATTATTTAGTTGTTTCAAACAATGAAATGTCTTTGTGTTTTAAAGATCTTAGTGGCACAAATTCATCAGCCAATGCCAATTTTCTAGAAGGCCTACATGCCATTATCAAAACATACATCTATATTAAACAGGAACTTAGAAAAAAAGTAGACATACGGTAAAATAGGATAGAGGAGCCGAACGGAAACAGTAATTGAAGGGATAAGAAAAAAAAAATAACGAAGGCGTCTGCTATTTGCAAGCGCGAATATTGTAGCGTCCTCGAAAGCGGGACGAAACGTAAGCTTTTTGCCCATTAACCTTCAAGTGAATGTCGGCCGCTTCCAAATGTTTATGAGCCGTTTCCTGCCCCAGCGCGTCGCTTTATCCCGCTTTTCACGAGCGCTTCCTTCCTGCACTTCTCGCGCGGAGGCGGAAGAGGATGCGGCGAGAAGAATCAGGGAAGAGGTACAAGCGGAGGAGAGAGCGGAGACAGTGGTGGAGGAGAGGGCGATGGTGGTAGAAGGTGAGGTGAGATGGAGATGGAAACGGAGTTATAAGGGAGGCGAGACAATGGAAGGGTGAAGGGATGGGTAGAGGGGATGGAATAAGATGGGACAAGATATGGATAAGGAATTTGAGAAGGAGTTGGATGAATTTGATTGGAGATGATTAAAGATGTTAAGGGATTTGAAATGGAGTTGAAGAGAAGGTAGAGATCAGGATAGAGAGAGAAATAAAAATATAAAAAGAGGAGGTAGTGGGAGAAATAGAGATAGAAGCAAACGTAGTGATAGGGATAGAAATAGACAAGGGGTGGTGGTGAAGAAGGAAGAGAAGCTGGAGGTAAAAGGGAGAGTGGAAGTAGAGGTAAAGAGAGTGGGGAAAGTAGAGGTATGGATGGGAGTGTGGAAAGAAAAGAAAGTGGAGTTAGAGGGAAAGGTGAAGGCGTAGGCGGAAGCTACGGCAGAAGTGAAACAAAGGGAAGGCTAGAAGACGTAAGATGGAGTGGACCGAACTAAAGAGTTGAAGACGGAAGTGGTGAAATTGGCGGAGGTGGCAGTGGAGGCAAAGTCTAGAAGTGAAGTTGGCGGAGGTGGCAGTGGAGGCACAGTCTAGAAGTGAAGTAGAAGGGAGGGGCGTCTGTTGCGGCGAAGGTAGAGCAGAGGGCGACGAAGCAGGCAACGGCAGCGGCAACCCCAGAAGATGTCATGACTGAGGAAGAGGTAGAGCCTGCGGCGGCGGTGTCTCTGGCAAAGGCAGGGACAGGCGTTGCGCCACCCCGTCCGCGAGGCTGGCTCATCGGCGAAGACTCGTGTCCGGGAGACCGCAGGCTCCGGCCGCCGCTCGTCGGCGGACCGGGGGACGGAAGCGGTCGTTAAAATAAAACAGGCCGGTCCCCACGAAAGCGACAGATAAGGGGCTTCGAGGAGCCGTTAAGCGAACGTCTTGCGTCGGGCCGGAGGCGGGGCGCCGCGCGGAGGGTTGCGTCGACCGAAACTGGCCCGAGGCCTCGGGCGCCCGCAGGAGGGTCTGGCGGTGGCAGGCGATGCGCGATTCCCTTCATGACTGTAATAGAAGGTACCCTCGAGAAGATTGATTGATTTATTGATTTATTGATTGATTGATGAATCCGGGCACGCCAACTACTACGGTCCTATTAGAGTAGTGAATGTTTCACTCTATTCTCTCCGCATTCCAAATGACCATACACGCATTCTTACCAACTTTAAAAATTAATTTAATAAATTTTACATTAAAACTTTTGATGTCATTCAGAATTTATCAACGGTAGTTAACATTCCAACAAGTCACCTGCGATCAGTTACGAATCAAAATACTTTCAGTTACGAAATACTGCGGTGTTCTCGTCATAATGGATTTGTAGAGCAAGCGCGTTTCTATATTCTAGGAGAGACAGGAGAGACGACGTTAATGTCACAGAGGAAAGTTAATCTAGTATGGTTAGTACGAGAGTCTGCACAGAATAGTTGGGAACTTTGCATGTGATTCAAAGTACCAAGATTCACAAAGAAAGTGAGTAAGAAGGTTGTCCGAACACTGCAAAAGGCAGCCTTCAGTTTTAATACAGTGAGAACGACTGTTCAGTGAATGATACCACGTGCATAGATAAAGGTTACAATGACAATTAATTAAAACAAATTAAGAACGGACATGAAAAGGCATTGAGAATAACTATTTGCTTTTGAAGCGACATATATTGTCAGGTTACACGGTAACACGAAAAAGGACAGAAAAATAGTATTAGGGTAACAATAGTGAGAACGGAAAGAGGGGGGAAATAGTTGCATAAACCAGAAAGTATGTGACACGAGAGGACTTATTAAAGCTATAACAGAAGTTTGCAGTATTTGCATACCTTTGAAATTGCTTCTCTAGATTACTTTCAAATGTCCGTTTTTTTAGAAACAGTAACTACGAACAAGATGGGAAATAAATTGCATTTCCTTGCATAGCTCCAAGCAACACATTGTACTGAGTCGACAAAAAAGAATAGACCTCACAACACACGTCATGGCTACATTAACACCGGGATTGCCCGGCGTCACCTCTGCAGTTTCGTGATGAAGTCCGCAAGCCAGCAAAGTAAATACCTTGTCTATAATAATAATAATAATAATATTAATAATAATAATAATAATAATAATATTACTAATAATATTACTAATAATATTACTAATAATATTAATAATAATAATATTAATAATAATAATAATGATAATGTCACAAATAATAATTATATGACAGAAAATACTTACAAAAAATATTTGGGTTCCAAAAATATTTTAGCCTGAAATTTCAGTTAAAATTAGAGCTCAGATTATGATGTAATTACATATTTTTTGCTTTTCTATATTCAGTTCACGCGAATCATAGCTATCCTAAACCGGGAGAGGTGGCTCAGTGCATCACCTGAAGTTACTGTAGTGCCTCTAACCGAAAGTTCCTGCCGATGGCAGGATTTTCGATATTAGCAACAGGGCGAGGTCGAAGTCAGTCGCTGCCTGGGAGAGAATTCTAGCGGCCGGTTGCTCTGATCGGTAGTTTTCCGTGGTTTCCTCAATCAACACCTAACAAAAGAACCACGGACCGCGCGTGATATTTCCTTCCTCTTCCTTATCCTATTCTCACCCCTTACTTACACACACATTTACTTTAACTAAACTACCACTCATGTTGAAAGACTGGACGAGAACTTAGAGCTTGTCCCGGCTGAAGCGGTGTCCCGTTGGTGAAAGATACCTGGTTGAGGAAAACCCCCGTAGCCGATGGTAGGTCGGAGCAGAATCTCACCATCCATTGAGGGAAAATCACCGCCACCTCCAGAGAGAAAAACACGCACTACAGTTACGGGATCAATGACCTTATCAGATGAGCGCCTGGAATCACTCATCAATAAATGACAATCCTACGAGTAACACAATATGCAAATTTTTCGTTACGTATTATTAATATATTTTGTGCTCAATTACATATTTTGCTTACATTGTACTTATTGAGCAAAAATTTATATTATGTTCTCTTCAAATATATTTCAAAAGAAATATTAATGATTTTTTTTCAAAAATCGGGATATTGTTTCTTATGAGAGCGTAGGCTTCCGCACCCGAAGTCAGTATGTACTTGGCTGTCCGCAAGACGCCACGTCCTACGCACAGGTGCGACATTTCAGTTGCCATTCTGCGACCTTCTTCAGGGCGTAATAAGCGGAGATGGACTGTGCACGAGTTAATTCAGTACTAAGTTCCCCTCGAATCATCAGCTGGTTGACCGGCTGATCGGCCAATGCGGCCATGTCGGGCTTATGTATCTTAGGGAGACCAAATAATCTAGGAATGCAGTGTGTGCACGTTTTAGCCTAGGTTTGGACTCCGGTTTTATGTCAACCCAGTGCCTTGACTTCTTCCCTTTCCCCTTCGTACCGAATAACTTTGTAAGACAGTATAGGTCTAATCTGTCAGCAACACCTCAACTTTGAAGTGACAGTAAATACGTCTCATGGCACTGCTTTGTCCTCGGGTTCTACGACGAGGTCCGCGCGCTTACGCTTAATATTCTTTAAAACAACGTCAGTTCATAAGGCCCAACAATATTTATTTTAAAATATGGAATAATATGTTTTTACTTTTTCATTGCATATTTATAATAACATTTTGCCGTCTTATACTACCTGTTGTACCTGTCGTACTACTATTACGTGCCTCTGAATGAGCAGATGAGTAAGCTGCTCTTTCTGTAAAACTTTCCGATTCTAAAAGTCATTGTATAGGTCACACGCAAACAAACGACTACAAAAAGCATTAGTACTTTGACTGACATACGTATCAAAGTGATGCACAGGACATCCCCTGTACCTGGTCTTTTGTATAAGATTGATAAACAATTTTAGAGACGCGTGCATGCGTTTAATAAATTCCTTTGAAATGACTAATGAATAAGTTTCCTGGCCTCCAGGAAGAATCGTAAAGGTTTGATTTCTGTGTTCTCTCATCGTACTGTAATTCCGACAATTCCATTTTTAGCCTGCTAATAAGACGATTGTAACTGGGTTTGAAGTTCTAGTGCCTTCGCAGTGTTTTTGAAATTTTTAGTTAAAGACAATGTTGGCTTAGGAGCACTGGCGGATCCAGGGGAACCATGGCCACCCCGTCGAAGAGCCTATAGTTTTCGTTTACATTCCTTTATTTCGCCAAATTTATTTAAACATTTATTTATCTTCGAACTATATAATTATTTAAACAATAATATTGTATAGTATCATATCTACAGTACATAAATAGTATAAAATGTAATAACAAATATGTTTATTATTTAAGAAATCTCTACGATACCCCCCCCCTTCAAATATGTTCGGCTGGATTCGCCTCTGCCTACTAGAGTAAGTTTCAGAAAGTTAAGTTCACAGCTCGAACGTATAATAGTTATACTCTTCCACAATAGAGCTCAATCTTCTCACAAGAATTTGTCAAATTAGGTCTGGCAGTCACAGAGTTAAGAAGTGCGAGTTGAGTGTGTTCCCGCCGTTCGCTCCGCCCTGCCCCGCCCACTGTCCTCCCGCGCCGCCGCCCCGCACACACCGCGCCTCGCGCATAACTCTTCGCTTACAGTTTCCCTCCCAGGACACTTTGCCGGATGGATGGTCGCACAGCTGGATGCTTACACTCACACACACAATCAGAATCTCAGCTTTACACTGGCAGCAGTGCACACTCTCCACCACATCACCCCTTCCACCCACACTCGCTCCGTACATCAGTCGCCGAGTACTCAGTCACCCCGGTGGTCTCTGCGGCCAGCTGGTTGCTGCTAACACCCTCCCCTCCCCACCCGCGCCGCACCCCATGCATCCCAAGGCGGCCTCCAGCTGGCGCGGCCGTGTTTTATGCCGGACAACCAAGCAACGGCCGCCGGCGGCGGGCGGGCGGGCGGGCGGGCGGGCGGGCGGGCGGGCGGGCGGGCGGGCGGGCGGGCTGGCTGGCTGGCTGGCTGGCGGGGCGCCGGCTGTTGCCGGGGTGCGGCCGCTCGCTGGCCGCAAGGGGGGAGGGGTAGCGCTAAAGTGTGAACATACGCCGCATCCACGCAAAGACATTTGGCACGCGCGCCCGTCCGGCTGGCAGCATGGCGTTTGGGGCGGGGCGGGCGTTGGGGGTGGGGATGGGGTGGGCGGGGCGGGCAGGGCTGCGTGGTTGGAAAGGGCAGTGTCGTTGGTGAGGGTGGCGGTGGGGGGGGGTGACGAGAGCCATGGCGGGGTGGGGAGGGGCGGGGTGGCGTGGTCGTTGGTGACGGCGATGGTGGAAGCTGGGATGGGGGGTGGGGTCGTGGGGGCAGCGGTAGTGGAAGTGGAGGCGGACGCGATGGCGGCGGCAGCTAGACGGGCAAAGCGGCAGATAAGAGAGCAACCGAATGCTTTCCGACCACGCTGTAACTCCCGCAGTGGCCGACAGTGCTGGGAGGCGGTTTCTATTATTTTCCTAACAAATAGCATCGAATTATCTCCTCTCACTTTAACCCACACGAGCCAGGAAGTGAATATTATTTTCCAGTTTTAATGCAATTGAGGCACTTGTGTGTTAACAGAATCTGACATTCTGAACGAAATCGCGATTATTGACCTTTAAAAACAAATGAGACAGAGACAACCCTTACGAACTGCCTGTTCTGCCGGCCTGTGCAAACAAAAGGTTGTGACAGCCCGGTCGTACGATATATCTTTGCCTCTTGTTTCGTATAAAACTGCGGTTTCCTTTTGAATTTCCTTGTGAAACGTACAATGTCACAATTATTTAGAACGAATACTTCAATTTTTGAAGTATATTTAGTCTTGAAGATCGTATTGTGACGTAGTGAAAAAAGAATAAATTCACATAAACAAAATAAAAATAGTATATTGAAAAGTTACAGACTAGATACAATAAATTGCATAAATAAAACACTCCGGCAACCTTTTCTTCCCAACACCCTGCTTTACCGCAGAAAAACAAGCTACGCGTGATGCGAGCCTCCGGACAATTACCGTCCCGTGACAATTTACCGTCACATGGCCTGATGCCAAACTTAAAACCGGTCGCCGTCTGGCGAACCACGTGCACGAAGCACCCGAGATCGTCTGGCCCTTACTCTCCGGACATCTCGCCCCCACTCTTACACTCCCTGTACCTACACGTACTAGGCCCTCCGAAGTAAACTGAATGAGAACGCGAGCGCAGCTCGCGCCGCGTTAAATAGCTGATGGCTACACCCCCCACCTCACAAGCTCCCTAGATAGGCTCGCCCGCTGTCATAGCGAGGACTCGTTTGCCATGATCTTTGGGGGAGATACGCCCCCACCACACAAGATTCCAGGTAGGCTCGCTGGCTGTCTTCCTAGGAGTTTACAGCCTAGGGTTATTTTTGGCTCTGCCACGCTGCCTGCGCGTCAACTGCCAGAGCCCAAATCCCGGATGTACAGGCTCAACCCCTTCCTCCCCCGCAGAGCACTTTCACCGACCTAACGGCTCTGGGCCTGGTATTAACGACGCCACAGTATGTTCCAAATGTTTAACTATACTCTTATTACCAGAAACTAAAAAAAATATTTTCGATGTAATAATTTGAAAAGTCCTTTTTGCCAATAAGTGCGTATCAAACTGTTCAATAATTTTATTGACGGGCAGGAGCGGGGGTAAGGAAGGGCGAGTGAGGAGAGCAGAGGTGAGAGAGGTGGGAAATGCAGAGATGGGCACTTGCGGATATGGAGAGAAAGAACGGGGAGGGGGTGAGAAGGTGACCCCCCCTCGGGAAATGGATGTGAGGAGCATGGTGGACAAATATTCAGAGAAAAGAGTGGTGGGGCAGGTGAAAGTGGATTGAGGGGGTCGGACCATGAAGATAGGAGCGCACGTTTCGGAGAGCGGTAAATGAGGTGGGGAAAGGTAGGACGATGGTGGGGAAAGAGATGTACAGAAGACAACTGGGACAGCGGTTGAAAGGGGCAGAGATGAGAGGGCAGAGAAGCTTCAAACGATACGAAAGCTGTGGAGGCGAGACATAATAATGAACGGGACACCGTCTTTTCTTATACGCTTGTACTACAGCGATTTAGTTTCCCATCTGATTGCCCTGCATGATGCTTATTCGGCCAAGCGTTTTGCAAATAAATGTACCAGACCAGTTAACAACAAACAAAAACACGAGGATTCTGTACTTATGAAGTGTAATTTAGCCCGCGTTCCAACCGTATACGCATATTCATAGTGAGTAATTAACATATGAAAGGAAATGTGCATTTCATATGAGTTGGTATAATACCAAAAGCACCCTGCATTTTGGTTTGAATTTAAAATGAAGTTTATCGTGAATCTAAATTTAATAATATCTTCAAAGTAAAACATCACAGAAATCCCAAAGTGAAATAGGTACCCTACAATCCTAGCATCGATGTGAACGAAGAACTGCACGTTTTTCATTAGAACAGAATTGTACGTTATGACGTAGCCTTTATTTATTAAACATAATTGAATTCGAATTAATAAAGTGAGCGACTATGTTAGAAATAGAAACTTCATGACATAATGTTTCATCAACATCAGGGTAAGATTTGCGATTTACATACTAGAGATCATTTATGTGTCTTAATTTCAAAATGAGAATGAAATGTTTGTTCTAGAACATTACGCATTAACGCTAATATGGTATTGATAGGTTCATTTAATATAATAAAGATGTAATTGTTGAACTTTTCAGTAAGAATTACCATGAAGGAGAATTGAGGAGTACATTACCATGAAATTCATTGATAATTTATAAACAAAGGAAGATTCATGAACGTACTGCTAAGTTGATGTTGCTGTGAATCAATACACAACGAGTGAGAAATTAATGATCTACTGTTAGCATTCTAATTACACATTTTTGAATACGTAGATTTTTCATAGTTCATGCATTTTTCTCTTTCTGCTCTAATCAATGTAACATACAGACGCTCAACTGAAGCGAACTTGCCTTTAATTCTATATCATTCTGTGCTTGCAATGCATTTTTTACGTGCCACTGCAAACTCGTACGTACCGCGAAACCTTGTTAAGATCAATAAAACAGAAAATTCCGCGAAATAGTGTTCGTCGCTGGAAATTCCATGACCTATCAGAATTCCGAAAATTAATTTTTAACTATTCACACGGATAGAGCGCTGGACATACAGGATTGTATTGTTAGATTGTTCATTACCAGACAACAATTTTCAACAAAAACGAAGCACATCGATTTTTTATAACACTATTTTATTTATCTGCTGTTTGTGAAATTAAACCTCTTTGAAGAATAGATGTCGAAATGTAAAAAAAAATCTATAAGAGCAGTGACTAAACTTACAGATATTAAAAAATACATTTTAAAACGCTTAAACAAAGTTACACCATTTTTTTCTCATTAAGCAGGAACTCCCCGATTCTAATTTCACCAATGTCGCTATTCCACTCAGTGTAATTATTTTTGCTAGTGTGCCAGTTGACCCTCCCCCCCCCTTCCTGCTCCCTGCGGTACGCGATACGAGGGCGCTTCTAGGTTGCAAGCCTCGCGAGACAACCATGGCTCCGAGGGGGAGGGGAGATCGGCAACGATAACGGCGCAGTTGGGGAATTGTGGGGGGAGGGGAGAGGACGGTTGTACGAGGTGCGCGGAGGGGGGAAACCAATTGGTGAAGGAGCATTCGACTGATTGATTAGTGATTCCGGGCGCGTTCATGGATAAAATCACTAGTCCCGTAAGCGTAGTGCATTTTTTTCTCGAAGGAGGTAGCTGTGATCTTCTCCTGCTTAATAGCTAGGTCTTCCCCAACTAGACATCTCCCACCAACGGGGTACCGCCCCAGATGGGACAAGCTCTTAGCCTCTGACCGGTCGCCCGGCATGTGTGGTAGTGTAGTGCATGTTAGTGTAAGGCTGTAAGGGAGCCGGGAGAGGACAAGGAAAAAGGAGGAAAATCTCGCGCCGTCCGTGGCGTGTTAGACATTACATCTTCGGCATTCGCCCGGTGTTGATCGGAGAAACCACGGAAAAAACTATCTATCAGAGTAGCCTGCCACTAGAATTCTCCTGCAGATAGAGGCTGACTTCGACCTATCATAAATTGTGTCGCTGCGGACACTCGAACCCTAGGACCTCCGGGTGAAAGGCACTGCAGTGACATCGGTTGGTGTTCTGAGCCACCTCAGCCTGTAATCCCGCAGAGACATCCCCAGAGCCGAGGGGAAGGGGAGATCGCCAGCGATAACGCGGCGGAGGGTGTGATGGGGATTGGTCGGGGCGAAGGACGGTGGGTGCCACGTGCGCGGAGAGGGGAAGCCAATTAGTGACGACAGTTAGGACAACACTATCACAGTGCTGGAGATTGGTAATGAAAGAAAATACGCTATTGTGAACAGTATTGCTAGGAGCAGCAGTTACAGATTGATTAAGATCTTTCAAGCTTACATAATCTTCAAAACCATTTTTGTTGATAAATGTATTTACATTCGTATTTGAAAGATCTAGCATTATCAAACGAATCCCCCATCTAGGAAACAAAACTTCAAGTGGAATTTAAAACTTCAGATACAAATTTGGGGATACTGTTTTAATAAATTCTAGCATGAGCCAATCCTTTATTATGTCACAAGAGAGCGCACTGATTTTATTACATACCGAATCACCTACATTCATAAAAAGACGTCGCATGTGGCTGCTGATCTATCTAGTCCTATTCTGGAGGGACTGAAATGGTTTCCGGCATTCAGATTTCGTATGGCCTTTGGCTCACACCAATGTAACACATCAGCGGGCGTCGGAGTGGAAACGAGGGGCCAGCAAGAGTGGAGGGGCGGCGAAGGAGAGCGGAGAGCGAGGGTAATGGAGGCGGTGTGAAGTGGAAGTGTGGGGAGTGGCGGAGAATGGGGCGGGGCAGGGCGTGACGGGACGGGACGGGACGGGACGGGACGGGCGGGGCGGAATGGGGCAGGCCGTAGCTGGGGGCGGGGTGGCATGACGCAGCACGGGGCGGGACAAACTGAGGCGAAGTAAGATAGTGCGGGGAGGAGAGGGACGGAGTGGGGCCGAGAGAGTAATGGGGGCGGTGTGAAGCGGAAGTGTGGGGAGTGGCGGAGAATGGGCGGGGCAGGGCGTGACGGGACGGGACGGGACGGGCAGAGAGTGGCGGGGCGGAATGGGGCAGGCCGTAGCTGGGGGCGGGGTGGCATGACGCAGCACGGGGCGGGACAAACTGAGGCGAAGTAAGATAGTGCGGGGCGGAGAGGGTAATGGGGGCGGTGTGAAGCGGAAGTGTGGGGAGTGCCGAGGAGTGCCGAGGAGTGCCGGGGAGTGCCGGGGAGTGACGGGGAGTGGCGGGGAGTGGCGGGGAGTCGCAGTGGTCGGTGGGGGCGGCGGGGGTAGCGGGGAGAGTCAGGAAGCAGCAGTGACGACGTGAGTGTGGAAGGGGACGTAACTGGGAAAAGATGTGCGGGTTATGGCAGGGAATGGTGGGTACGTCGAAGCGACGGGGACGGGTAGGCGGGGCAAAAAGACCGACGGAGAGTGGTTTTTTTTATTGACTGATCGATCGATCAGTGGTTCCTGGTGCGCCAACTGCGAAGGTCTTTAATCCCGTAAGTGTAGTCCGTGTTTTTTTGTTTTGTTTTTTTTTTTGCTCGAGAGGTGGCGGTGATCTTACCCTGATGGAAGGTGAGATACCATCCTACGCCGACCTACCATCGACAAGTGGAGTTTTCCCTAACCAGGTATCTCCCACCAGCGGGATGCCACCCCAGCACGGACAAGCTCTAAGCTCACGTCCGGTTCCCCGGTCCGTGAGGTAGTATAGTACATGAGAGCGTGTAAGTACGGGTGAGATTATGACAAGGAAGAGGAAGGAATTATCATGCGACCCGTGACCCGTTTTTAGGGTACTGCTCCGAAATTCGCCTGATATGAAAGAGAGCGGAGGAGAAGCAAACGATAGAGGAGTGGCGGAGGGAAGGGGCGGGAAGCGACAGGGTCAGCCGAGGCTTCACAGATTGACAGGGAGTGGCACGGTTGGAGCGTTGTTGGGAGGGGCGGTGGTCGGACTGGAAAGATGCGAGTCTGGAGGGGCGAGAGCGACAGGACGGAGGGGAAGAGAAGGAAGAGGTGGGGTTGACCGCGGCGACGGGGGGCGGCGGGGAGGGGCGGGGTGTGGCGGGGCGGCGAGGACGCAGGGCAGCGACCCGCGCAGCTTATGAAGCGGCGCACTGAAGCGAGAAAGCGGCCGCGCCCTCCGCTGTCCTATTTTTAACGAAAAAGTGCCCCGCCCCCTCCCCTTGTCACGTGCCGCCAGGAGATTGAGGGCGCTGGCGACTGGGCAGGACCACGCACGGAGAAGCGCTCAAGGGAAAGTTGGTGGCAGTTGGCCGGCCTGGCTCGTGTGCAGGGCTTGGAGTCTGATGACATGACATCTTTTCATTGCAGCATTATACACCTAGCTAGCTTGTAAATGAATGTTTATCATGGCATGTAGGTAATAGAAATGTATACTTATTGGGCCATTTTTTGTAATTGTTTTGCCATTTTACAATTATTAAAATATTTTGTACATTTCCGTCAATTTAGTCATGTTTAGTCATCTTGCATACTATTTGTGTTTTTTTGTTAGTGAATGTTTCATTAATTTACAATGAGGCTCTAAAACAAGTTTTTTATTGTGTTTTCAGTCCATGACAAAATTCACTACTGCAGTGGACTCTGTTTATCGAAGTCAAAATTACACTGATCTTCGGGTACCTCGACCTTTCGAAATCATCGACCTTTCACATTTCACGGTTGGAACATTAAAGCTAATTATTACATTTCCTCATAAAATAAAGACTTCGTATTTATTTCAAATTGTAAAATTCAGTGAATAAGTTATTTTCATACAGATTTTTAAGTATTTTAAAAAAGGTCGTTGTCGCCTTAGTTCTCATTTTATGGCTCCTTTTTCTCTTTAAGTCATTTTATAAGTATTTTTTAAAGAATTTTTAGGTCATCAGAATCCGAGCCCTGCTCATGACGATATTCAGTAGAATCTCCGTCATTCAAAGACCATTTCTCTTACATACCGATTATTGTTTATTACTCCTCTGTTGTGTATATATTTATGAACTGAAACTTCGATACATCATATTTTCCCCTTGGGAACGCAATTTCATGAGCACAAAAATGTAATTATCCAACGTACACATTGATACAATTTGTATGATTTCACATATTAGTTCCTGGAAGAATGAAATATAACGAAGCCAGAAAAGAAAAAAAAATGTTTTTCATATTCTTCTAATTACTAAAAAAGAATCGTGTCCTAGAAAAATAAATTGCGGAAGTTAACATTCAAAACAAAACTTCAATCTTTATTCTTACAAGACACAATAACAAAGCATTTTGATAAAGGCATAATGAATCTCTACCTCTGGAAGAGAAGTCACTTCTACTTCATTTGGGGAAACTGATATCTTACCTGTAAAGAAGAAAAATAGTATTTCTTTACAATTGGACAGCAGTATGCAGAATGATAGAGAAATATTCAAAAGAACAGAAAATGCGAATAGGAGAGAGAAATCAGTATATTATTCCTATTCACGATGCTATAATTTAAGAATAAGGTGAATGTGTGTGTGTGTTTTGAATAATCTACTCCATGGAATCATTTAGAATACACAAACGCTCAAATGATCTCCAAAACTGAAAGATCTTTAAATAATTTTTGGGAAACTGTGTATAAGTTGAGGATACAATGTTCAACAAAATACAAATTTGAATACGGTTCTTTAGTATATTATACACTCATAGCGTTCATAATGTAATCATTATCATCCCCTTTCTCATGGATGCTAAAGCTGGAATGAAATGTTCTCGTCTGAAGTATTTTAGTGCTGAGTTTAAATATTTTATTCAATCATTGCATTGATAATCAATATATAAGTGTTTGTGTCATTTAATTGGGAGTTACCTTCTACGATAATATAGCTTTGGATACCTAAAAAGGTATAAGTACATTAAGTGTTCTCTTGAATCCGCGTCATTCACATATCACATTCTTAAAGACATCCTTGTGAAAGCAAAAATGTATGAAAAAGAGGGAAAATTCAAAAACAGCTTTCGGACATTGTTGGCTGTTAACAGTTTTACCTCGTTGAAAACGGGAGACAAATTCCATTTTGTTCAAGATACGTTATCTTTACAACCAACATATAATGTATAACCACTTTGAATTTCACGTCTTGTAAACATCGCCATTCCTTGCTTCTATGTAAGAACACATGTGCAATAATGGTCCATTAATAATAAAACTTACTGTGCAAAAATTTGGATTTTTTTCATGTCGCAAAATTGTATTATTATCAATAGATGTCATACTTTATTTGAAAATGACTAAAGAGAATCTGTTAATGGAAGATGAATGTGTTTCGATGTTTTAGAGTTTATACATTATAAGGAATCAATTTTTGTGTATTATTTGTTATACAAATAACTTACGTATCAACTTTTCATTTGAGAAAAAAATACAAAGAATATATTTCTCAATCTGTATTTTCACTGCGATTTGTTCGATTTTGCACACACTTTAACTATAAAGAGAGCTACTTCCTCTTTTACATCAAAGATAATAATCACAGGCAAAATGTCAGATTCCAATACTTACATCCGCATTACAATTTCCAAATCATAAAAGGGAAAGGGTATGCTTCTATATGAACAGACTGAGAATCAGCTGAAATTCTGTACTATCTTCTTCCATTCTTTATATTTTCAGTACGTGACAGGTTAATAGTCAGTCTAACAGGTTTAGATTGAAAAATATTGTCCAAATATCAGTTGTCGTTTCTCATCGAACAGTTCTGAGAACTTGTGTTTTGATGGTCGACAAAAACAGTTTGGGTAACTAACAAACACCTTACGGAACAAGCACTCGAAGAAACAATACTTTGTCTAACACAAGTCGGAGAAAAAAGTCTAATTGGCGTTGGATAGTCTTTAACGCCTCATAAATAAAATATGGCTGAACAAAAGTGCAAAAGGTACATGGATCTCCTTATATTCAAATATAGTTCTAAATTAAATATTTTATATTTATTTCTTGGGTTCACCAAAACAGATTTTACAAAATCCATACCCATCTACGGCTAACCAATTATAAGATAACGTATAATTTACGCATGTATTCGTAGAATTCTCAAATGTTTACTCTGAGAAATCACACACTACAGAACGACGGTAGCGTTTCTGTCGCGCTCCTGTACTTCCTTTGAGAGAAACCCCAACACCCACCAATGATAAACGATAGAACTAAAAAGGTGGTAAGAAGTAATGCTATTTTCCAACCCAAGTCCTACAGTTACATTACAAAATATTTTCTAATCGATTTAACACGGAGAAACACGAGTACAAATCTGTCGCTGACAATGACGTGTGTTATACCATCTGGTCCAATGTTTATTTGTATTTTACATCTTCCCCGAGGGTCTTTTCTGGATACAATAAAGAGAACTGACAGAATATGGACATGTTACGTGTCGACTATTCCTGAAATAAAATTTACATGTTTGTCGAAATATCTGTTATAGATGTTAGCTGTAAGAATAATAAGATCGAAATAACTCAGATTAAAGAAGCAATTTTATTTAATACACAATTCACATTCCGAAAATCCGATGATAAATTCTTAAAGAGGGTGATCAACATTCAATTTCGTGAACCAATACCGTTTATCCTATTAAGTTTCTTTCCATATTTATCGCTTCATCTTTTATCTCTTCTCTTTACCTTGTTCACTACGCCATTCTTCAATCTTCCTCTCTCTGTTACTTCTATATTTAAATCTTCCTGATGATATTCCACTAACTTCGATATATCATCATCAACAATGATGGTATGGGGCAGATTTGAATGAAATGCCATCTTTTTTTCTTTTCACCTTAGAACAATGTGGTTTAGTATAGAAATTCATTTTATGTTATGACAAAACGAAATGACCCATTTTTATACGTCATTTTTTGGATTTTTCATCGATTTCGACTAATAAGTCATTTGTTTACTTTTTACGTCATTTTTAATACATTTTTGCTGATATCATCGATTTTGATACCATTTTAATGATATTTGCTTCAAACAATATTTACGGGGTGCAACAAACCACAAAATTCCTGAGTTGGCCTATTCGATTTCTTCGCTCATATAATTGTAAACTCAGCCGTTGTAATCTAAGGTTCCTGTGGAGCCTATTGGCGTCATTGTCAGTTCGGTCAATTTCGCGATAAATAAAGGAAGATATTTTCTTTTAAACAACTGTCCAAACCAAAAGTTTACAGGCTGAGCTAACATGAACAAAAAGAAGAAGCCTCAATTACATCAGTAACATATCCATCTGTGAGTTGTTCATCTGAAGTGGTTTTGATCAACTTCTTACGTCATTTTTCTTCGTTTTTGGTGCATTTAAAACATTTTACGAATCATTTTTGGCAATGCTTTTGGTCATCGAAATCGGCCTCCTAATGATGATGAACGATAATGTGGTAAGAAAGAAAAATAAAGATAACGTGGAGGAGAGAGTTAAAGCATAACGAAAGAGAAAGCACCTAAGAAACTTCCCGTGATCGCGAACTCTTACCTTAATTTACGCAATAACTATTGGGTTTTGAACTCCGGTATGCAGTTGCGGAAAATTTCTGCACTCATTCTTGTAGAATAAATATTTCATTGATTTGCTAATAAAATATTTCTGACTAATTCATTAAATTATTCGCTGACAAATTTTCCGTAAGATTTGAATGTGCCCTGGTTAAATTTCCACATATAACTTCACAGAATTTCTTTGGGACTGACTGTTAGTAACAGGTTTCCAAATCCTATTTATCAATGCCAATTTCATAATCACTTCATTTTTTTGAAACAAAACTTATTTTCTAAACTAAATTCATATGAGTAAGCAATTTTGATCCTGATCCTTCAGACAAACTCAGATTGACTGTTTTTGCATACGAGTTCCTAGAAAATTGGAAGTCAACAGGATCGCTGATAAATAACGTGCAATCACTCTACACGACGCTTTGCACCAATAGCTGTTCTTTTAAAGTCACAACGCACGAAAACCCAGAACCCTATCAATGTGTCCCTGTCGCTTGCCAGCGGAGTCGATTACTGCCTCAATTTCACGCAGGCAGCGCGGAACGTAATGGCGTCGCTTCGTCCAGGTCTTGACCTCGTCTGCCTCCGTTTGTTGCTCGTCCTCTGCCCCTCTTCCCAACTCACTTGTTCTTTCCTCATCGCCCTACTCAGTGTTTATGCCAGCCAGAATTCCGTCCATGAGGAGTTGTACAAATGAACACTGAACATTCGAGACTAAACCGACGGCGTACTATTTGGCAAAACCTGGTTACGAAATTCCTTCGGGATGTGAATCACTGGTTCATTAATTTACGTAGTTACGTGTGTGGGGGATGGGACGGGCGGGGCAGGACGGGCGGAAATAATTTACGAAGTTCAGTTGAAATACGCAGCACATGCAACCGAATATCATCCTCATGTCTCCTTAATGTATTCGGATTTAAATAGGTGTTACTGAAAAGTAAATACAGATTGACGTGCCACGTAATGGTAGGTAATCGATTGAACTGCAAGGTGAAATTGATTATATTAACGAACAAGCAAAAGTGATAGACATTACATTGCAGATGTCATGAACTCAAAAGTGATATGTATCTAATGGGAATTTAAGGGTTGAATTAATCAGACTTTTACCAGCTACCGGTGTTCCCAAGCCTGAACCATGTTTTTGTTTCATATCCAAGCCCTGAGGTAAGGGAGATATGTGACGCAGATTCCCTTCATTGTATCTAGAATGCTTGGTCTGTCAGTAAGTCTATCAATATAACTAACACATAAAAAGAAGGCAGCGAATCAGTAATGAAAACATACAAAAACAGATGAAAGATGCAGCGAGATATGTAGTCACGAAATAACAGAAACCTTATTTGGAATAATAATGAACGAGAGAGACAGAGAAATGGAAAAAAGAGGGAGGGTGTAGGTAAAGAAAGAGGGTCAGAAAATGGTAAAAAATATAAAAGGAACTGAAGAAAGAAAGAAAGAGAGACAGCGAGAGAGAGAGGGAGAGAGGGAGAGGGAGAGAGGGAGAGGGAGAGAGAGAAACGAGCAAAGTAAAAGCGCGAGAAAAACGAACAAAGTAGAGAGAGAAACAAGCGAGAGAGTGAGAAACAAGCGAGAGAGTGAGAGAAACAAGCGAGAGAGAGAGAGAGAGAGAGAAACAAGCGAGAGAGAGAGAGAGAAACAAGCGAGAGAGAGAGAGAAACAAGCGAGAGAGAGAGAGAGAGAGAGAGAAACAAGCGAGAGAGAGAGAAACATGCGAGAGAGAGAGAAACATGCGAGAGAGAGAGAGAGAGAGAGACAGACAGACAGACAGAGAGAAGCAAAAAACATACAGCAGTAAATGAGGCGTGCGAGAAGCCCACTCACTGGCGAGATATAAATACACGAAGGGCCAACCCAGGACGAAGCGGGCTGCAGGCCCTTTGAGAGCTGCGAGCAAACTGTATGGACGCGACGTGTGTCAGCGCGTTTGCCGGGAACGCTAATCTCTTAACGCCGACTGGATGAAGCACGGCCCCTCAGCGGGCGTCGCGCGCCCTCGCGTGCTCATCCGTCACGGATCCTCATTGTACGCCTTTGCGCACGCGCTTTCGAGCCACGCGGCAAGCGGCCGTGTCGCACCGCCGACACTTCACAGAAATCCGTCAGGGAACGTTCTACTGATAGTGATGACATTCGCTTCCCTAGCTATCATTGCAAGTGATGCATGAAAGACACTCAGATTTAGGATTGAGTGCCTGACGCAGTACATGTTTCTACCAAAGCTTACTTGCTTGCTTGCTTCAGAGTACACCAAATTCGGCGAATTCTCTATTGAAGTCAGTCGGTGCTTAAATGCTCTATTCTTATTTATTAGGCCTTCTTTCAGGAAGGGAGCAACGCAGGTGGCTCCATGCCGAAGATTTAAGGCATAGTAACAGTGTAGTAACATCTTTATTGGCCGCCACGGCACTGACACATAAGGTGAAAAGCCCTTTAATAAACTTAACACTACCATTGCAAAATAACGTAACGAAAATATCATGGTTGGGATGGAGATAGTATCTTTCATTCTTATTTCAAATAAGGTTTCTGTTATTTCGTGACTTCATATCTCTCTGCATGCTTCATCTGTTTTTGTATGTTTTCATTACTGATTCGCTGCCTTCTTTATATGTGTTAATTATATTGATAGACTTACCAGCAGACCAAGCATGCTAGATACGATGAAGGGAGTGTGCGTTACACATTACACATTGGATATTACATAAAAACAGGGTGCGGAGAGGGTACAGGGACAGAGACCACCAGTAGTTGGTAAAAGTCTGATTAATTCAACCCTTAAATACCTATTACATGCTCAGACCTAAATAACGGGATGTACAAGCTATACTGTATTGAATCATTTTAAACAGCATTGAGAATGGTGTCTTACAAACACCTGAAAAACTAATCTGGTTAGCAAGGATGGTCCAACATATCAGAAACCGACCACAGATTATCTGTGTAACGTTTCTTCTGCATATTTCAAAACGAAAATTTTATCTTAACAACAGAAAAGCAACGACCTGCATGATACCTACGGAATGACACTCGTACTTATGAACAGAGTGGGAAAGTGGTGTAGGCGAAAGAGGGAGGTTCCCAAATCCGGAAGGAACAGTGTGTATTTGACACAACAATTACGTATGTCGAGAAGGAATTGTCGATCTGACCAACCGATCAACCAGTTATTAATCCAGCAAATTGAATTTTCCACGCGTAAAAATTAATGAATAACAAAAAAATGAAAACGAGGTATAAACTCTCGTAAGGAAATAAAATAAATTGTTTTATTAATGCACAAAATCAGCCACAAGTAATTTATTCATCCTCGATGTTCAACAGCAAGATTAATGTAGTGAGGTCATTAGCATAATTGCAAGATGAAAATGCAGACATAGGAACAGGAGGCTAAAGTTTTCACCAACAAAACTTGTAAGAGCATGTCTGATGTGTTGCGTTTCTTTTTCTCCCCTCATTCCACAATTTTACATCAAACCCCAGTATTTATGTCAAGATTTAAATAAAATATTAGAGAATTGTAGAGATGTAGAGAATTACAAATTGTTACATAATTAGATAATAATTTTCTGCCACAAGCGAGTGCGTAGTGAGAAATAATGAACATACTCCTTTCCATTTTTCCAAGCGCTTAAACTTGTCGTTGCGTTCGGCCCTCGTCAAAAGCTTTTACTGCCCGCAGAAGGGGCTTATTCCATCTTGCCACATGCTCTGGACCTCCGATGAATTCCTCGCCGCTTTGGGGGGAGGCTGTTGGTCCGACGGGCATTCACAAGCCCTTGACAAGCGCCACGGGCGCGCGGTGGCGGTCCCGTCGCCCTGGAGAGGGCGGGGACGCGGCGGGAGCAACGGCGATCTCGGCGACAGAGCAGAGCACTCGCTGGATGTTGCTGCGGTGGAGGCGGTGGCGAAGATGGAAATGCGGAACGTTGCTGCCGCAACAGCAGGAGTACTCAGCGGAGGAGGAGAGAGGATGGTGGAGGCGAGGGGGAGAAGTGGGGCGGGAAAAAGTAGGGTGGTGGTAGCAGCGATGGTGGAAATGGTGCGAAGGTAAAAGAGGTACCATGAACGTGAGCGATACCCAGGGCTGGTGGTAAGGGTGGGGTTGCGAGGGGTGCGTAGGCGAGAGAGGCGAAGGCAGCGGAAAAGGGTACGACGTGGTTGTGGCGAGTCCGAGGCGAGTCGGAGGCGAGTCGGAGGCGAGTCGGAGGCGAGTCGGAGGCGAGTCGGAGGCGAGTCGGGGGCGAGTCGGGGGCGAGTCGGGGGCGAGTCGGGGGCCAGTCGGGGGCCAGTCGGGGGCCAGTCGGGGGCCAATCGGGGGCCAGTCGGGGGCCAGTCGGGGGCCAGTCGGGGGCCAGTCGGGGGCCAGTCGGGGGCCAGTCGGGGGCCAGTCGGGGGCCAGTCGGGGGCCAGTCGGGGGCCAGTCGGGGGCCAGTCGGGGGCCAGTCGGGGGCCAGTCGGGGGCCAGTCGGGGGCCAGTCGGGGGCCAGTCGGGGGCCAGTCGGGGGCCAGTCGGGGGCCAGTCGGGGGCCAGTCGGGGGCCAGTCGGGGGCCAGTCGGGGGCCAGTCGGGGGCCAGTCGGGGGCCAGTCGGGGGCCAGTCGGGGGCCAGTCGGGGGCCAGTCGGGGGCCAGTCGGGGGCCAGTCGGGGGCCAGTCGGGGGCCAGTCGGGGGCCAGTCGGGGGCCAGTCGGGGGCCAGTCGGGGGCCAGTCGGGGGCCAGTCGGGGGCCAGTCGGGAGCCAGTCGGGGGCCAGTCGGGGGCCAGTCGGGGGCCAGTCGGGGGCCAGTCGGGGGCCAGTCGGGGGCCAGTCGGGGGCCAGTCGGGGGCCAGTCGGGGGCCAGTCGGAGGCCAGTCGGGGGCCAGTCGGGGGCCAGTCGGGGGCCAGTCGGGGGCCAGTCGGGGGCCAGTCGGGGGCCAGTCGGGGGCCAGTCGGGGGCCAGTCGGGGGCCAGTCGGGGGCCAGTCGGGGGCCAGTCGGGGGCCAGTCGGGGGCCAGTCGGGGGCCAGTCGGGGGCCAGTCGGGGGCCAGTCGGGGGCCAGTCGGGGGCCAGTCGGGGGCCAGTCGGGGGCCGGTGTGTGTGTGTGTGTGTGTGTGTGTGCCAATGTCGACAACGCAGGAGTAAGACCTGGGAGGAGGGAGGTGAACCCGGTAGATGGTTTACGTAAGAGTACGGGACGGGGTCAAGGCGGAGGCGATGCCCTGCGGCGTGAAAACCCGTGGGTGCGGTACCGTGGCTGCTGTAAGCATGGCGAGGGAAGCGAACTGTGCGCCGCGGTTGGGGGGGGGGGGGGTGACAGCGGCGACGGTCGCGAGTGCCGCCCACCGCTTCATTATGGAGCTCGAGCGCCGAGCGCTGAGCGCCGCCGCCGCCGCCGCAGACGTCTTTTGTTAGCGGTGGCGGCGGGGCATTGTGCGGCGGCGCGCGCCCGCGGGCGGCCGCCAAATCGGAGGGGGAGTGAGGGGGGAGGGTGGGGAAGGGATGGAGGGGCGGGGACAAGAGCGGAGCGCCCGCGGCGCAACCACGACGAGCGCGCCCACGGCCCACGCGGCAGCGACCGACTGCCCCGATTGACGCACCGCCTGCGCGGGGAGCAACTGGGCAGAGAAAGGAAACAGGAAGACGTGATATTTTTAACGTTCTGAAACCAACCAGAGGAAAGAAACAAATATATAGAGAGAGAAACTGGGAGTGAAGAACAAACTACTAACAATTCAAAGTTATGTTAAGAGAAAAAGAAAGTGTTAAAAATAGGTAATAATAATATCGATATGGGAACGAAAGAGAAGTATATTAACAGATTAGGTGATACAGAAAGATGGTAAATCGATGACGTTTTATCTAATAATATTAGCGGATGAGAGTAATAAAGAAAGAGAGACCACAGAACTATTACAAGGGAAACAGAACGGAAGAAAAAATAAAAGAGATGGAGATAAGCTCACCAATTAAGAACAGTACATGTCGCTTTTTTATTACAGAGTCAGTGAAAATCAGAAAAAAATTAGAAGGCAGGAAAAGTAAATTGAACTATAAAGATATTTTCACCAATGTGAGTTTATTAAGCTAAAGGTAATTGTTTCTTGTGTCGGAGGTGACCACGAAGGCGAAGAGACACTGGCCAAGTGAAGGTCATACTGCATTTTATAATGGAAAATGGTGAATGGCCTTCACGCTTCGCTTGCGGAACTCCACTAAAGAATTTCTACTTCATTAAACGAAACATACTCCTTGAGTTGTTTTTTATAATAAATGAGTTGAGTTGAGTAGTATATTCCCTTCCTTTCCCCTCCATTTAGTTGAAATTTAGTCTTCCATTTTATAGACATTTACTAACTTAAATCGCCCACACCAACATCGATATTGGCCAGCTTTAGGTGGGGGTTCGCTTAAACGGACCGACGACGGATAGTCGCTGGTTGGTTGTCTGTCATGTGTTAAACATCGACGATTTCCCATTCCCATTCACCATTCCTTTCTCTCCATCTCCGTCCAATCCGGACTGGGGGGGGGGTCATGATAGAGGGGGTTCCACATATGGCATGCCACGTTTTATGCTTTTGTGAACGCAATTATACGAGTAATTTAAACATGAAGTTAGTTTTATGGTAACTGAGATTACACCTGAAGATGTGGATTTACATTCACAAATCATATTATGAATAAACTGTGTTTGTTTTCATAACACAGTGTTGACTTGTGTGTAATTATCTTTAGTCATTTTATATACCATATCAAAAGGAAACTTTCAGTAGTAGTAACGTGCTCCAAAGTTTGACTTTACAATTGAATCAATACAGCATATTCTACTCGTTTTATTCATACAGTACAGCTATTCGTAAAATAAAAATTCCTGTCTGCAGACTCCCCTGAGGGCAACCGCAGCCCTGCCCCCCACCCCTCCTCGTCCGCGGGGCACGCCCCTGCGCCCGCACAGCGCCGCCTGCGTAATTGCTTCGCCGTCCCTCCCGCGCGCCCGCACCGCCCACCGCCAGCCACACCAGATTGCGCAAGCCCCCTACTTGCGGGCCCCGACGTTCAAATCCCGGTCGTTTCATTGGAGTTCGTCTGTCACGCCAGTGGGTTCGCAGTAGAAAAGCTTATTTACGAACGGCGACGAGCAATATTTTACCATAATATTTGGCCTACTCATTACTATTCCACTATTGTCCCAATTCCTCTTTAGACACGTAGTTCGCCATAAAAAAATTCGATTTGAGGAGTTTTAAAGATTGCTTTTTCTTCTTGACCCAAAGTTCCAGATATTCTGCGATTGACCTATTGTTGTTGGTTTTTTTATTGTTTTTTAGGGACACTTGGGCATATTTGACTTATTAGCCCAAATTTTGGAATTATTGCAGGGAAACATCCACATGGTCCAGAGCTAAAGTTTGGTATTTTATGGTCGTATTGGGGTGCAGTTTGCAATGCCCGCTATGAAATAAGGAACACGTCAATACGTTCCACCAATGCGAACTGATAAAACATTCAATGTGTTCTTTATTTCGCGGCCCTCGCGGCGTATGGGGGCCGCTGCCACTCACCGCCAGTCACTAGGAGCGTAGCTACGAGCTAAACCCGTCACACTGATAAACTAGTGGTGCAACAACATCACACATTTTGTCGCATTGTTTGCAATAGCTACGCAGCGCAGTGTTGTAATACGAGACAAAAAAGGAAAATGTATTTATAACTGACGACAACGTTACCGTAATAATGTAGGACTTTGTATGAAAGAAGACCAACAGTATATTTAACTGATTAAGTAAACTATATATGTGTGTGTGTGTGTGTAGTTACGTAATAAATTTACATGTTGATACGGCAAATTGAATACCTGTTTAGGACGTTTTCCTCTAGCTTCTTGTATGCAATATACATGAATCTATTGGTTGCAAACGATTATTATCACAGTGCAAGTTCTTCAGGCTGATAGGGGACACTCCCATTACGCAAGCAGGATGCATCATTGCCCATCTTTCCGTAATAGCCACTTTATGGGCCCCTTGCCTAGGTGGGCCCTGGCTAAGAGCGAATTTCAAAACAGATCAAAATGTGAATTATTTTGCACTGTAATTGCTACTTTTCAGTACAATAGAACGTTTTTCAAACGATACACGTAACTGAAATAGTGTGTAACAAGAGAATAACGCCTGATTCCTGATAATGTCCCGATTCCTTTTTAGATGTTTAGTGAATTAACAATGCACCGGCAATATAGTCCGGGTAATCAGACTTTCGCCCAGCTAGCGGGGATCCCAGATCCCTCGTGGCGGCCCTAGCACCCAGCTAGCGGTGATTCCTGGGCCTATGGTAAGAGGGGCATGCAAGGAGCACATCGCATTCCCATCCCAGAATATAGCATTTTTGGCCTGCCTGCAATTTTTTCTTCAGTCAGCTACAGAAACCGGGGTGATTTGTAACGAGAACATACAGCTTTATTTTAGCCTCGACTAGGGATTGAACTCGGGGGGCACCTCACAGAAAGCTAGCACGTTGCCCATGACTCACCCAAAGGGCTCGATTTAATAGCAACAACAACAATAATAATATTAACAATAATAACAATAATAATAACAATAATAACAATAATAATAATAATAACAATAATAATAATAATAATAACAATAATAATAATAACAATAATAATAATAACAATAATAATAATAACAATAATAATAATAACAATAATAATAATGACAATAATAATAACAGTAATGCCAGAACATTTTCATCATCCCGACAATATTGTATTAGCGTAGTCCAGGAAAGAATATTTGTATGAAAATCGGAGAAACTGGGGATGGTTGGCAATCCTACAGCTGCTGTTCGCCGCGGGGGACACCGCTTGGGACCATCTCTCAGAGTGTTTTCGTTCGTTATTCGCCGCTTGTGGAGAAGCCCGGCCTCTCATTTGCACATGAAACACGTCTCTTTATCTGCGGGGACAATACGCGGTAATCTCGTGTGTCTGCGTTGTTGGCAGCCCTTTGTCTGAATGCCTGAAAAGATTCGTCGGAGAACGAATCAACGCGGAGGGAGATCCCTCTGAATAGGATTCGTTGAAAAACTCTCGTGTTTCGCAGCTGCGGGCGGTTTGAAGATAGCGAAGGACAGAATTTGAGGACATGATGTCAATTATAAAAGTTTCGTTTCCCACTTCCATTAGTCGTTTTGATGAGAGTGAAGGACCAGAATATTTTCATCGTGAATCGCGTGTAACAATAACTACAGAATGACCAAACAAAGTGGAACTCCACAAAAAAATGGAATTGTGTTAAGTGATGAAATGAGCTGATTTCGATAGCTTAAACATAATTAAATTTTTTATTAAAGTTCCAAATCACAAACAAGTGACATTTAAAAATTGTGCTTTCCACCATTTCATAAGTGCAATAAAATGCGGTTCTGGTCAATAATTTGCAATGTTTGCAATAATTTGTAATAACTAATCCATAATTCACCGCCTACGTATTCGGACCAAGTAACTCTGCGTAGTCAAAATATTTATCGGATTTATGACTGGTCGGCTCTACCTGCCTCAATCAGACCGTCTACAATGCTACGAGTTGCTAACAAAGATCTGCATTGCGGGATTCCAGTAACACAAATTGTGGGTGTCACCAAACATTTTGAGATCACGAATCCGTCTTACGTTTTTCTCGACTTCCCAGAAGTGTCCGTAGAAAATGCGAGATAACTATCTCTCAATTCATTTCAAAAGTATAGTAATTAGTGCATTGAGCCTCAATGGAACTTGAGATTTGTTGTTGAGTAGAATTTAAGAGATTGAGATTTGTTGTTGAGTTGAGTTGAAGAGACACTAAGAATCCAAGAGACTCCAATGATTTACCTAAATAAATATTTAAAATTTTGCATATTTTAGAGAAATTTTAAAAAATAAATCAATTTCTGCAAAATCTGTAGGATGTTAGGTATAAACACGAACTTTTTAACTTAAAATGCTATTAGGCGTCGTCCATAAATTACGTAACGCTAAAGAGGAGAGGAGGGGATTTGAGGCAGCGTTACGCCGTGTTACATACGGGTAGGGGGATATTAGTTTAGTGTTACGTAACATTGATATATTTTTTTCAACATTTTCTGATATAATTCTTTTTTTAATCTTGAACTAAAACATTAAAATATTAACTAATGAGTTTGTTTGAAAGACATAAATAAATTAAAATGTTTGTATGTAAATTGTTACAATATTAATGAAAATATTTTTTCATAAAGTTTTAATTGAATGTGCTAGATTACGAAGAAGATTCAAAATATGCAGTATATTCTAGAATACATTTAAATCGTCACACTAGACTCTCGCTCATGCATCATACACGACGGCATGTGCACGACTTGTAATCAAACGTCTTCTCGCCTACGCGTCCTTCTTCATTCACAACTTGCCCAAATCTTATTGTTAGGAGCAGTTGGCATCGCCAACTATTTTCTACTTTAATTATCATTAATTTTTATTCACGACACGTGTAAAAAATACAAATTGTTTGTGCTGTGCTATAATTTGTTTTCACTGTTTTTGCATTTACAAGGGAGTAAGAGTTGTAGCAAGCTTTACGTAATTATTTGGGGGGGGGGGGTTGCCCGCGCGTTACGGATGCATTACAGGGCTGTATTGAAAATACTCTAAATTTGCGTTACGTAATTTGTGGACGATCCCTTACTTCTTCTGTTCTGAATGCATAATATTAGAAAGTATAAATACACTTGTGTGTTTCGTGATTTTTTAAAATTCTAAATTAATATTATTTATGTTTTAAATTGATATATAAACGAAGGAATTATTTACACTGGTCTTTCAAGCTGTTCCCAAGATTGTAAGTTTTAAATACTGGGTTTTTAATGAGTTCATTTGCTTTAATTAACTACGTCTCAGTCCTGCCTATACGTGTTTTAGCTCCTGCGGGGTGAATAGCAAACATTATTAATAGATGACTAAAATAAATAAAATAAATAATATAAGTAATATAAATAATATAAATAAAATAAATTAAATAAATTAAATAAATAACATAAATAACATAAATAAAATGTGAGTAAAATAAATAAATAAAATGTAAGTAAAATAAATAAATTGATTAGAATAAAACAATTTATTTTCAGATTCCTAAAAACTTTCAGAACGTGACTGTCCCATCCCACATTTAAGCGCGACAACGCACAAACACGTTCGTGAATACGTCGCGTTCATCGCTTTTTGGGCGGCGTCAATGTATGCGCGCGCCGCAGCGGGCGGGCGGGCGGGCGGGCGGGCGGGCGGGAAGCGCCGCGCCGGCGAATAACCCGCGCGGGCGCTCGATGCAGCTCCGCGGGCGACGCGTGACAAACGCGCGCGACGTGCGCGCGCACATAAGCGCGTCCGCTCGCGAGGACGGCCCGGCGGAATCTGAAATACGCGCAGCTGTTTTCTGCTGTTAACGACTGCGACCTCGCGGAAAATTCATCACTGTTATCCGAGCGGTGTTGGTTTGTTTTTTGTTGTTGTTTTTTTTGCCGAAAAAATACGTCGCAATTTTCGCACATTTCTTGCAATGTTGAATGAAGAATGGCTCGAATTTCTCACGCTGTAAAAATTTATTTTTTTTGGTAGCCATTTCTATGTCACTTTTTCATATCTAGTATTAGTGATGGTGGTGAAGTTCATCAAATAGAAATTACTATTTTATGGAGTAGTCTACCGTCTCCATAGAAATGACGGTGTTGGGATAATTCCATACGATTCACTAACCACAATAACATTATACTATTTTTAATTATTTCCTATCCGATTTTACTTGCTTTGTGTTTCACGGAATGTCACATAGATAAAAAAAAATAGTTCACAATCAATACTGGATAACTATTAGGGATCAGAATTTCTAAAATATTAACATAATCACGTAAACAATTAAGTTCAATTTTTTTGAAGTTTTATTTTCTAAGATAAAAATTAATGGAAAATTGATTTATTTTAAATTATTAAATTTCCATTCCATTTTATTCATAGTGCGCGTTTAACCTGTTTCTTCTCACCGATAGCGGAGAGATAAATACGGCACAAGTTATTTCAAGAAAAGAAGAAGAAGAAGTAGTAGTAGTAGTAGAAGAAGAAGAAGTAGAAGAAGAAGTAGTAAAAGAAGAAGAAGTAGTAAAAGAAGAAGAAGTAGTAAAAGAAGAAGAAGTAGTAAAAGAAGAAGAAGTAGTAAAAGAAGAAGAAGTAGTAAAAGAAGAAGAAGTAGCAGAAGAAGAAGAAGAAGAAGAAGAAGTAGCAGAAGAAGAAGAAGAAGTAGCAGAAGAAGAAGAAGAAGAAGTAGCAGAAGAAGAAGAAGAAGTAGCAGAAGAAGAAGAAGAAGTAGCAGAAGAAGAAGAAGAAGTAGCAGAAGAAGAAGAAGAAGTAGCAGAAGTAGCAGAAGAAGAAGAAGAAGAAGTAGCAGAAGAAGAAGAAGAAGAAGTAGCAGAAGAAGAAGAAGAAGAAGTAGCAGAAGAAGAAGAAGAAGAAGTAGCAGAAGAAGAAGAAGAAGAAGTAGCAGAAGAAGAAGAAGTAGCAGAAGAAGAAGAAGAAGTAGCAGAAGAAGAAGAAGAAGTAGCAGAAGAAGAAGAAGAAGTAGCAGAAGAAGAAGAAGAAGTAGCAGAAGAAGAAGAAGTAGCAGAAGAAGAAGAAGTAGCAGAAGAAGAAGAAGTAGCAGAAGAAGAAGAAGTAGCAGAAGAAGAAGAAGTAGCAGAAGAAGAAGAAGAAGAAGAAGAAGAAGAAACGTTCAATGCATTCAGCTAGGCGCTCAATTCTGAATTTATATCAGGAATGTCAAGGTCGCAAGCAAGGTAACTTGATCCCTAGCATTTCTTGGGCTGTGTCGAGAAACTCTCGCGAGATTTAAAGCAAGCCTTGAATAAATTGCTCCGGGTGGCGGTACAACACTAGGTTCCTGACCCATGACAGCCTCTTAGAGTCGTGACTTGGCGTTCATTGCCCTCAAACGCGATAATAATTCTCATTTTATCTTCTATAACAAAGAAAATATCAATTAAACGAAAATACAGAGTCATTCTTCAATTGTCAATTGAGAAACAAAATATGGGTCGAAAGGAGCTCGATTTCGTAATCGCATGCACTGAAAGTAGCAAATATTGCATTAACTTCCAATGTTGAGGTAAGGCGTTATAACAAAGATTTTTGCCTATCAAAAGTGCTGTTCGCTCATTTGAGGCTTGTTAATTTATGCCACATTACTGAAATATCAAATAAACGAATGGTTTTGTAAAACATCAGGAAAAACGATAACAAGCAAAGAATTCGCCATTTTTAAACATATCTGCCTCTTGCCAAAACTATTTAAACTTGACAGAATTTAAAATTAAATAATAATGGTGATATTATTTAACTTTGCAACTTATAACAAGTTGTATAAACATTATTCAAATCTCGGTGGTTTTATAGGAAACATCGGGAAAATTTACTTCCGTTTAAAGCAAAATATTTTCTTCATGATATCCCGAGTGCTTTGTACTTCGTTTTCTTTCTGTACGAGTTACACCCTTTCTGGATTTGAAAGGGAAACCAGAGTGAGTTCAGGGTAAGTTACCCGTCGTCACAGGAGCGCCTGGCTTACCAGAGCGGCAAGTACGTCGCCCTCCTCCCACCATAACACACTCGTAACGTACACCTAAACCCTTCTAAATAATTACGAAACGTTGAGAAAACACTCCCCCCCCCGGCATTTACAAGAAATACAAATGAATTATAACACTGAGAAAACAATTTGTATTTATTTTATGTGTTTATATTTTAAAATTTATGATAATTTAAATGAAAATGAATTGGCCAACTACACATAATAAGATTGGGAACAAGTGTTGTGTGAAGGAAGCACGCAGAGGTGAAACTTTTTTACAACCTGTGATCACGTCGTCGTGAATGACGCAATGAGCGGCTATCTATGGCATCTATTTAATTGGATTCTAGAATATACGAAAGATCAGTGTGGAATATGTTTTTCGTAATCTTACACATTTAATAAAACATAAAAGACCTTCCATTTATTGTAACGAATTCCACATAACTTTAATTTATATGTGTATGTTTTCAGTAATTAATGTTTTAGTCTAAGACAGAAAATAGTAATTATTCACAAGATGTCAAACAATAAAAAATATATCTGTTACGTAATACTAAACTAATACAACCTACTCTCGAGTACACGCAGCGTAACCCTGCCTCAAACCCGCTCCCCCTCCCCCCTTCAGTGCTACGTAATTTATGAACAACCCCTTCAGAGAACTGTATCCGGAAACGACGCTTTGACCTACAGGACACGGGCGACCAAGAACATGTAATCCGAAGAAAATCTGGTGGCAAGTTACTTCAATGGAGTCAGCCTCACCCCCGCGGCGCGGCCAGAGAAATCGTGTGTGCTGCGCAGGTGAAACAGAAGGCTAAAATCCCTCACGTTCCCCGAGCGTGTGTGGGCCCTTTATAACTCCCGCTGCCGGCACCGTGCATTCAATCTTGTTGATGCCAGAGCCGCTTGTGTACCGGTGCAGCGAGAGCCACCTCGGAGGTCAGCCCTTAGCATCACAATGCGCCCCGGCCGGTAGGCGGCGCCGATACGCGCACGGGTTTTTGCCCCGCGCCGACCACCGGCCGCGCCACCGTCGCGTCGCGCGGCGCCGTCTTTCTCATGCTAATGCCCGATGCGCCGAAGAACGTGCAAGGGCCACGCCGGGGGCAGGAAGGGGAAGGGATGTGCAGGAGGAGATGGCTGAGTAGGGAGAGGCGACGTGCGGGGCGAGGCAACGTGCGGGGCGAGGCAACGTGCGGGGCGAGGCAACGTGCGGGGCGAGGCAACGTGCGGGGCAGGGCAACGTGCGGGGCGAGGCAACGTGCGGGGCGAGGCAACGTGCGGGGCGAGGCAACGTGCGGGGAGAGGCAACGTGCGGGGAGAGGCAACGTGTGGGGAGAGGCAACGTGTGGGGAGAGGCAACGTGTGGGGAGGGGCAACGTGTGGGGAGAGGCAACGTGTGGGAAGAGGCAACGTGCGGGAAGAGGGAACGTGTGGGGAGAGCGAACGTGTGGGGAGAGCTAACGTGTGGGGAGAGCGAACGTGAGGGGAAAGCGAACGTGTGGGAAGTGGGGAACGTGTGGGAAATGGGGACTGTGTGCGAAGAGGGGAACTGTGTGGGATGAGCGAACGATTGAGGAGAGGGAACGTGAAGGGAAGGAAATGTGTGAGAGAAGGAAATGTGTGAGGGAAGGAAATGTGTGAGGGAAGGAAATGTGTGAGGGAAGGAAATGTGTGAGGGAAGGAAATGTGTGAGGGAAGGAAATGTGTGAGGGAAGGAAATGTGTGAGGGAAGGAAATGTGTGAGGGAAGGAAATGTGTGAGGGAAGGAAATGTGTGAGGGAAGGAAATGTGTGAGGGAAGGAAATGTGTGAGGGAAGGAAATGTGTGAGGGAAGGAAATGTGTGAGGGAAGGAAATGTGTGAGGGAAGGAAATGTGTGAGGGAAGGAAATGTGTGAGGGAAGGAAATGTGTGAGGGAAGGAAATGTGTGAGGGAAGGAAATGTGTGAGGGAAGGAAATGTGTGAGGGAAGGAAATGTGTGAGGGCAGGAAATGTGTGAGGGCAGGAAATGTGTGAGGGAATGAAATGTGTGAGAGTAGGAAATGTGTGAGGAAAGGAAATGTGAGGGAAGGAAATGTGTGAGGGAAGGAAATGTGTGAGGGAATGAAATGTGTGAGAGTAGGAAATGTGTGAGAGTAGGAAATGTGTGAGGGAAGGAAATGTGTGAGGGAAGGAAATGTGTGAGGGAAGGAAACATGTAGTGGAATTGAACGTGTAGGGGAAGGTTACGTGTGGAGAGAGGCGATGTATAGGGAAAGAGGGAGGTGTACGAGAGGACAATGTTTAATGGGAGGATGATGTTTAAAGGGACGAGGAGTTTAAGGGGAGGTAGATGTTTAAAGACAGGGAGATGTATTCGGGGAAAATGATGTAGAGGGGGATGAGGATGAGTGGAGAAATTGGTGTTACGGGAACAAGCCAGTACTGTTCGGAACAAACATTTATCAGTGTCAAAAGTATTGCTCTACCGAAGTGTGAAGTTTAGAACGCACATTTGTTCCCGAGCTAACAGATACAAGCACAGGCGTAGCTATTGAAGGCAAGAAATATTGTGTATTGCGTGCATGAATGTGATCCTGAAATTAAGTGACAATGAACATTAGCTACTTTTATATAGGTGTTTTGCATGTAAAATGAGTTATCATATATAAAATGTGTGACAATTCACTATTTCGAAAGAGAGTTGAAAACTCTTTATCAGTATGTTCACAATCACTTCTGTTTATGTTCTTCCAGCACGCTGCAAGCACACTAAATCAAGAGAATTCAATCGGACACTTAGCATTTGACACTTACCATCAGATAATTTATCAGTTTAAATTGTTCAGTTGTAGTCCTCCCTATCGGGAATCGAACCAGCACTCGAGTCGTGCCTATTTCCAGTGACAAATGTTCTAAACAATTTATGTAATCGTCTGGTTAAAAAAATAACAAGATCACATAGTAGAGTACGTGCGCAGTATGAAGCATAATTAGACTTCCACCAAGAGAAAAATTATGCTGAATAATGAGGATTGCAGAAAATCTTATAGTGAAGTTTACACCTCTACCACTTCCGTGTAAAGACGCTCTATGTCAAAATAGTTGAATTTGGAATTCCCCAAAGGAATTATAGGAATCAAAGGAATATAGGAATATTAGGAATTATTATGCTTTAATCAATGAAGGTATGTGTAAACTTTTATTTTGATAAAAACCAGTAGGGAATTGTGAGACTACATTGCCCGTGGTCGTCAATGGATTTTTATTCTGCAATAAAAATATGTATTGCATAATTCCAAGCTAATTCATGAGCTTCATTCATGTTGTGAAAGGATCTACATTATTGGCTTAATTTCGCTTCCCTTGCCTCAAATATTTACCATCTGGCCTTTCGCGGAGAGGTTTGCTGACCTTTGCTTCATACCACCCAAGGGTCTTCAAAACGGAAACTTTGTTTCCTCAGCGCAAACACCCAGAAAACTAAAGAGAACGTTTCGCTCTCCTCTCAATGAAATCTCGTCATTCTCTGCTCGTCGCTCTGATTGCCTCTGTGCGCTCTGAGCATGTCTGTCCGTAATTCAATTCTAGGTTTAAATAAATCATTTTATGTTCATTAGTGATTCAATTGAAATCTAAAATTTCGCGCATGAAATAATTATTCGGATTCAAAAGTTCGACCTATGCAAATGTGAATTGGCTGTAAATAATTCACCAGAGCTCACGTTGGAGTTCGAAATGACAAAAGTGGACTTTATCACAGATGCTTATGGTGACAACCAGTTGTTCGAAAATTGATAGGTATAAAATATGCAATGATAAGTTCCATTGCTGAACACATCTTATTTAATTAAAAATGATAAGAAAAGCATGCTATGTCGTAAAATTATATTACTGAAACATGCTTGACGTTATTCAATAACAAAAAACAAAAAAATGTATTCTCATTATTATTCGCATAGAGAAATTACGAAAACTACGAATAACCGTAGGTTTCTAGGATCTCTATGTATCGCCTTTCAGAGACACGAAGGTAAAATAAACCGAAAATTTGAAATTCATTTCTTGTGATATAAAGCAGATACAACATCCCAGGCGAGAGACATTCACGTATTTTAGAAAATGATAATTTATCAAAAACACATGTTTTCCAAATTCTTCACGCATCAAAGTGGATTCATTATTCCTCAAAAAATCATTCGCGTCTAATATAGAAAATTGACGAACATTTCCATTTAAAAATGTGACGGACTCTATACTATACATTCATGAATACTACTCATAATTTATTTTACTTGTAAACATTAAACTCAGCTAACGTTGTCGGTAAATATTTGAATTCACCTCTCTCACCTTGGTCCAGAGCAGTGAAAGAGAATACGTTTGCACAGCAAATGAAAGAGAAAGTGAAACGGCCCATGGATTTAAATTTAAACGAACGGATTCATCCACACTATGAATATCATTAGTCTATCTCGAACCAAATATGCTCTGTGGTGGGTATAAGAACCACATGCAGTTGCTACGAATAATGAGACATTTGATATAATGCATTGCAGGACGTATCTTTTAAATTATTATTCAATATTCTCAAATTTAGACAAATCATGTAAACATAAAAAATGGGTCGATATGTTCTGTGTCTTATCAAAACCAGTGTTTTGCGTTTGAGTGTGTTATTGCTCTAAAATATATAGAACGTCATAAACCAGTTTTGGCGGTATTGTCTTTCAGAGTGCCAAGAATAGAAATAAGTGAAGAATGTAGAACTAACATTTTTAGTTGGATAATGCTTGTTATTGCATTGCCTATTAATAATTCGTTCGAAATGCCATGTACTCGTATAGGATACTATCTATTCCTAATATTATAAAACAGTATTTCATAGCATGTGTTTCTACGAAAGACTCCATTCGTTTTATTTTATGTCTAGATTTAATTCAGCTAAATAATAATGCTTGTAACCATTCCGTACTGAGGAATCCGCTGATTGATTGTAGTTGGCAGTACCCTAAACTTGGCACAGCCGAAACGCTAAAATACTACAAGACAATATGAAAAATTAAGACTAATTTTAGTTAAATCAAATACTTTAATCCTATATTTAAAGGTCTTACTGTTTTCAGAATGCTCTTCAGTTTTGGTAATCTTTTCTGGAGCAGAACTCAGAACTTTTCTGGATGGATCATATTTTACATTTGTTTATTAAACAACTCGTTATGGGCTTTGATCACCTTCTTTGGGTTACCAGAACATATCGTTTGAAAACAAATTCGAAGGTCTATCAAATATAAAACAGAGCACTTAATTAGCATTTAAGAGTACATGCGGTAATGTTTTGTCGTCTGAGTTGTGCTAACTGCAGGCTATTATGCATGGCCTGTTGGCTATTACTGAAATATATCTTCTACAATAAATTCGCCAATAATAATCTATCCATCTAGGCTTCCAATTCTCCACACTATCGTCTCTGGTTCTCTTTTCAGGCACCATTGCCGCTCGGGCGCTGTGCAAGACCTCGATCGACTTGGAGTGAGCTAATCGGCTTGGGCTCACCGACCACAACCGCTCGAACACAATTGGGGCTCCCACTAACCAACAGGCGGCGTCTGCCATAATGAACGGGGTTGCACAACTGATCTGCATAAGTTGATTTAGGGAGGCCTTTGCTAGAAGTAACAATTAGTAACAAGATGAAACGCTCCCGTTGACGCGCTGAAGTAACCAATCAAATCAGAGCAAAATACTTAGCCAAAATGGCGATCGTGAGTGTCGCGAAGTGACCTACATCGAAACTAATCAAGGGCCAAATGAATTTTAATATCCGAGTCTTGTAAAATTTATTACATTATGTCAGCACTACAAACCTGGATTCATTTTAATGAAAGTAGTCTTGAAATGTAAAACACATTAACAATTAATTACAGTACAAATAATTAACTTTCAAATTCCGAAACTGTTTTATTTCAATCATAAATAACTAACATTTCAACAGCAACATTTAATAACCATTTTGTGAATAATCCTAATTGTTATCAAGTTTTTGAACAGATTATTCTCTAAAATTCATCTAATAGTACAGTGAGTTGGAAAAAACTGGACAAATACGGCTGATACAGGGTCCATTACAGGTGACATGGTCTCTGTCCTACCTTTTCAGCGCACATCGAATAGGTGTATGTGGTAGCTGGAACTCACCTGCAACAAGATTACGGGCAATGAATTACAAATAATTACAACTAATGTCTTTCAGTAGAAAACATTAAAGTCACATCATTTAAAATAACTGGGAATGGTTCAAAGGAAAAAAGTAACAAGATTTAGAATAGGTAAAAATGTAACATCTATAACATTTTGAAGACGGATGCACGCTAAAAATGAGTCCTATGAAACATCCATTAAACATACTTTTTGATAATCCAAGCAAAAAACTTATCATCGGCCACTTTCTGCAATGTTCTGCATTATTTGGTTAGCAGCTCAATGCAAACTTGCGATGGATGCATTATGATAATAAAAACGATCATACGCATGTCTCAATGAAGTATCTCAGTTAAAATGCAGCTCAGTTAAAACTCAGTTAAAACTCTTATTGGCTAGCATCTCCATTTTTTACATCCTCTTTTAACTTCAATTACAATTACTCTCAGTACTACACAAGATAGCGCCAGGTTTGAATTCATCTTTTCATGTGTTTAATCCATGATACGTGGGTATATAATTTCTCCATTTTCAACTATTTTCATTTGTGTATTTATTTATTAATTTTGTAGTGTTATCACATAATAATTATATATTATTCTTATTTTCCTTTTATAGGGTCACTAATATATTCTCTTGTAAGTGCCCCTGATATCTCTTTTATCCTTACAAGATTTCTAAATTCGTGGTATCGCCCTAGATTGAATAACATCGTACCTTAAACATCGATTTCGAAGAGTAAAAATACCATACTGTCACGAAAGGACATTATTTACTCATCTTTCCAATTCTTCACCAATTGAATATGCGGCCCCGCAAGGTTCGATCTTAGTTCCTATCGTCTTTCTGTTATACGTAAACGATATATCCTCGTCTATTCAAAACGGAAGAACGGTTCTGTTTGCCGATGACACGAATGTTCTTTGTAAAAAAAGAAACAATAAATAGAACAATTTCAGAAGTTTCAAATTTGTTTTGTAATTACAAATTAATAGTTAACGAAGGAAAAACAGTTTCAATGCAATTTTGCATTTCAAGTCAGCAATCGCATGCTACATGGAAAATGAACAATATGCAATTAGCTGATGTTAAGGTAACAAAATTTTAAGTTCTCTCAATTCAGTCAAACCTCAAATGGAATGTACATATAACAGAATGTTTTCAAATTCTGGTCAGCCTTTATGCAGCTCGTTGCGTGAATTTTGCAAATATGCATTCCCGCCTGAGATATGACATAATATTCTGAGGAAGCTCATCTTGTAGTACCCAGACCTTTAGATTGCAAAAAAAAATTATTGGAATAATGAAAAAATGCCATCCACGTGATCCCTGCAAGCCTCTCTTCATTGAGCTTGGAATCTTGTCATTGTCTTGCCTATTTATTTTCAAATCCGTAATATTTGTTAAAACTGACTTACTTAACGGTAGGAACATATTTTCATGCAATACTGATATTTATAATTAAAACACACGTCGTAAAAATCACGTTCATCAAGTGTCAGTATCAACAGGTCACTACCAGAAATCCACATACAATGCATGTACGTTACTTTACAACACATTGCCAGATGACATTAAACAATTGAAGTCAGTTCATAAATTGAAGTTAAAAGTAAAATATTTTGTGTTTCATAACTGTTTCTATACAATTAGAAACTATACTGAACATCAAAAAGAAAATAATGTTTATTTTAACAAAACAGTGATATATAATAAATTAGTTTACATTTGTACTGTATATTTTTTAAAGACTTAATACGCTTGTAACAAATAACGTACTTCAGCTTTCGGGTTAATGACCCTCATCTAGATCAGTTGTTTGCCCAGTTTCCCTGATACATTGAGCAAATGCTGAGATGACCCCTTGTTTTGCTTCTGTAGCTTCACTATGTTTTTTTTGAACTCTTCTTGTGCTTGTAGTGGTAGGAGTAGAGGTAAGAATGTGTTGCTATTTTGTTAGCAATGCAGAAAAATCAAACCTGCAGTTCGTGTACCGTTACAAGTAAGTTTTTTAAAACACTGGAAAGAAAATGTCTAGTTTTTTCAAATTTTGCTAATATCGCGCTTTTTTAAACTTTATGTTTATTTATTTCTTTTTCTTTGACTTTTACTCATCTTTCAACTATTTATAGTTAAAATGATGGGAAGGGATTCTGGAAATCAAGAAAACGTGGGCAGATTATCTTTCCCCCATATGTCACGTACAGTTTTTACAGTTTCCTGACTAAATAAATATAAATCTAAATATAAATTATTACATAGTTAAATCTTACTTATTAAAGCATGTAGGGAATAGACGGTGAAACTTATAATGAACTTTACCTTTGTGGACGCTAAATTAAATGTTTTGGAAGGTGTTCGTATCCCCCCTCATGGATTACAAGAAACGTTGAAAGTATTGTTGTGTTTATATAACAGTATTGTACGAGTCTTTGAAAAATAACAAAACAGTTACATAATACAATGTTCGACGATTTTACGCACATGATGCAAGAACTATATTAATAGCAAAATAAAACGATTTTAATGTCACAGAACTATAAGTTATACTCTTTCTGCACTAGCCTATGTATCTCAATGACTGAGACAGAGAGACATGAAATTACTAAGATTATTTATATCTTACTTCACTCACCGCCTTTATTTTGCTGTGAAAAATGCGACCGCAATGATGGTGTTCAAACGAATTTATTAAAGCACGCTTCGTAACTACGCTCATAAAGCCCGCATGAGTGCGCTATCTACTAACCTTTCAAGGTAAGTTCAAGTGACATTATTTATAATGGCATCGTATAATATATTTCCTTTCATTACCACTGACCATTTTCTTTTTATGATATTTAGACATCAGTATTAATGTCGTTCTATGATTATGCAGTCACTGCTACGAGAGTTAAGTCTACATACTGTACCGCATCATTGCGGGGAAAAGATTTTATGATAGTTTAAGCGAAACGGTCGTCTAACCTCTAAAACACACAACTACCACTACCAACGTACACGTTTGTGTTGTTTTCTAAAACCTTTCAGGAAATTGTTGCCCAGTAAATAGCAGTTACACAAATTAGAATAATCAAACTTACTCGCTACCTACACATAATGTGTTAATACTGTTACCGACTCCTATTTTCTAAAGTGCTCGAATGGATGTTTCTCTCCGAATAATAAAATATATCGTTCTTCACGCTGAATATACATTTTCTAGTAAATAAATATCTTTCTCTACTCTCAATATCAGTTTTTACTTTCTTGTATATTTCCTTCTACCGGGCTTTTCAAGGGAATTAACCACTAAAAATGTGCAACTGAAAATTTAATAACGACCCACAGTCTCACCGCTTCTGCTTACATTAACTATTGCATTTGAGGTTAACCGGCTTACAATTTAACCACCCGTTCTATGTAGTACACTAAAAAAATATGGAAGGATGACCACTTATAAGACACTATCGACACAAAAATCCAAAAGACTGCTACTTTCTAGTTATGGTGTTGTCCACCACGGGCGCATCAAAGATAATTGAGAGAAAACATTCAAGAATTTCGCAAATAATAATAATAATAATAATAATAATAATAATAATAATAGAATCGTTTATTTTCCATCAAATTTGTTGTGGGTCCTGCTAAGTCAAACTGACTTAACATCAGGTGCCCATTATTACAGAATTGTGCAGCAAATCCGCAACTCACTTTCGGCTGTAATTCAAGTTGGTATTGTACTTCGCTTGAAATTATTGATTTGTGTTCTTAAACTCGTAACAAACAACGTTGCAAATTCTATGAATTTTCTTTGTATTCCTTTCAAGACTCTCACGAAGTGAACACTTGTGAATAATAACTTCTCCGGAGATGGACCTTTTTTTTCAGTCGCTCCGAATCCATGTTAAGACCTGATCGGCGACATTCTATGCAGGGAAAATGCTGGTGTTCAGCAATTTTTTGGTTTTAAACTACATAACGCATTTTTTGTGAAATTCCGTACTGATGACAAACGCAAGCGCGACACATTTGTTCGACGTTCTGCACGCCACACTTGGCAACGGCGCACTACGTGCGCCACCGCTTGCGCGATACCATCTCCCAGTGGTGCAGCGGAGTGACGCAACTCGGAGGGAGCAGCACCCGCGGACGGCCTCCGGTCACGCAGCCCTCAGCGATCGACTCCTCTCACAGCCGGCAACACCTACGACGCGCGAGATTGCGCTAATGGAGTGGGCCAATTTTCAGAGTACCCACACTAAGCCACACGCGCACGGGTCAGTACGGTAGGGACGGGCGGTATTTTTTAAACGTTCTTTACATTGATTTCCGTAAGGCTGTGCGCACAAGGACGTCACGGTCAGGGCGGGATGATTCGCACCTTCCACTGTTTCCCTTTTCGTTTGTTTGTTTGTTTGTTTGTTTGTTAGTAATTCCGAGCGCGTTGACAACTGAGATCATTATTCCCGTAAGTGTAGTGGATGCCGGGTTGTGGCGGTGATCTTCTCCCGATGAATGGCGAGATCCGGCTCAGACCTACCGTCGGTTAGCGTGTTTTCCCAACCAGGTATCTCCCAAAAGCGGGGCACCACCCAAGCCGGGGCAAGCTCTTAGCCCCTGACGGGTCTCCCGGCATGCGTGGTAGTATAGTGCATGTAAGTATAAATGTGTGTGAGTAAGGGGTGAGGATAGGACAAAGAAGAGGAAGGAAAGATCACGTACGCTCTATGGCCCATTTCTTAGGGTGCTACTTCGGCATTCGCTGGTTTTGATCGAAGCAACCACGGAAAACTACCAGTCAGAGCAGCCGAACTCTAGAATTCTTCTCCAGACAACGACTGAATTAGACCTAACAAGCTAGTATCGAAAGTCTTGCCACTGTCGGGATTTGAACCCAGGACCTCCTGGTCGGAGGCACTGCAGTGACATCAGTTGATGCATACTTTTGTCATCATCGTATTTATAAGACAGGAAAATTTGGTATTTCTTCGACTCCTTGCCTCACTTTCATCTTCCGCTATTAAAAATGAACACAATGCGGTTGTTTCTTTACTTAAATTATGAAGCCGCAGCCGCAAATTATGAAGCCGCACAATGCAAGTCGCAGAACGAGAAGCCGAACTGACTCAGAAACTGCCCGAAGTGTCCGTGCCGTCCCGCCCTACTGTTCGCGACCCACACAAAAACTTGCGTCCGTCCGTTCCTGTCCGTCCGTGGGTTACCGATCCAGTACGCGCGTAGTTACGGAGATCTTTCTAAAACAGAAGACCAACTGTCCCGACTCAACATCTAGGGTGTCTTCTGGACAATTTTTCTTGATCAACATATGAAATTCAATACAACTGTGGAAGGTCAATTGAAATTATGCAATACTAGAGGTATTCTATCAATGAGCGAATTTTTCAGGATACAAGAAGGTGGACGTACTTTACTATAATGTCTTGGGGACTGAATACGCCACTTGTTATCTTCATACGAATATAACTGACAAAGAGAATAGAAATTTAGGGCGAGGCTAATGATCAAGTATTACAGGCACTATATTAAACCATAGATTTTCAGAGAATCCACTGTTTAATTTAATGTTCATAATGTTTTTCTTTAATGTTACAATTATAGCATAATTGAATAACAAGTGTGTCTAGTACCTTTGAGTACAGTTAGAGCATAATCCAATAAATAACTTTCGTTTTCACTCAATAACGCGTACATGCTATGTGTGATCCGTTCGCGTTGTCTGTATTGTATATGCACGTATGTTTCGTATATGGGCGGGATATACTATAAGGCAGGTGACACTAGCTAAAATATTACGCCTTTATCCTAGCAACCTAGGAATACCTAGCAGTATAAGGTTGTTCCATATTGAATGCTCCATTTACAAATATGTGAAATGAACATCCTTTGACAAAACTGAATTCAAATAATGACTATATTTTCCTAATATCAATATTTCAGCTTGGATACCAACACAGACACATATTTTACACCTCAAGATAAAAGAAAAAGCGTTCGTGTTAACATTATTAACAATCTCGTATCGTGCTTCCTACAATGTTCACCTGACATAATGATGAATGACGTAGGTGTAAACACATTAATTCTACCTAATACTTCCGAGCTTATTCGGCTCTTGATAAGATGATGGATTAATCGATTGACCGGTTCGTACCCGTCGGGTTCTTATCGTCCTATTACGGCATTCGCTGCTCTGTCAGCCAGTGATGCCCTTTATCTACTGAGCGAGCGCCCTCAACCCCTGTCACGTCACACAGAACCAGCGCGACGCAGGAAGTCGGACGGAAATGGCAGCGCCGAAGGGCCGGAAGATGGAGAGGTTAGCTTTCATGTGGACGTAATACGAATGGAAGAAAAGTGAAGATGTCGAAAAGGGCTTGGTCATCTGTAAAGAATTGGGGGGGGGGATCCTGAGAGGAAATGGATGAATAAGTGGGCGATACTGAATTCAGGGTGCCTCCTAAATGTTTCCCCGATTCCAAATCGGAGGACGAAGATAGCGGACCATTCCAGTACCAAAAATTTAAGTCGCAACGAAGCACGCGATTGGAGTGGAGTGTCCAACTCGTGACCTTCAAGTGCTATCGTGTTTAAATCGGAGTATATTCAAGAAGACTGGAAAAGATGCCTTTAGCAGGGCGTGACCTTGAAACTCTCCCGTTCTCAACGTTTCCAGGGGAGTTGAGCGCACCGTTCCTCGGCGAGTGACGGCGCGTCGGCCGAGCAGAATTTCCACCGCACACTACAATAAAATAGTAGCACTGTAGAATAGTATCAATTTTTTTTTTCACCGCAAAGTCCCTACTTGCGAGAAACGCTCGCACTCACGAACTGCTTTTATCAGCGAGGGGCCAATTCGTTGCCATGGACACCTTATCGCCCGCATTGCGCGCTCCCCGCGAGCGCGCAATGCGACTGGGAGTTGCGGGCTGCTAATTCCTGTTATTCCACGCCAGATTGCGCAGCGCGCGCGGATCTTCCGTGCACGGGCTCTCGCTGCTCTCTCATTGCCCTTCAACTTCAGTGGTGCAGTGGTGTCCTCGGGATATTTAAAGTGAATCAAAACACGCATTTACTTGAATGTCTGTCATAGTTTATTATAATCAAATGCACCTAACACAGAACGTTTCACGACTCAATATGTCTGCATCAACAGGTAATCTCAGATCAAAATCCCAAAATATTTTGAAGAAAAACACTCATATAAAAAAAGACACGAACTACAAATAGTCAAGTAAAAGCAAAGAAACAGAACTAGATAAGAGACATGTGTAAAGGTCACCTCCACAATCGGAATCAAACATTCAAATACTGCATTTAAATATCCATATTTAAAGTAAATGAGTGTTTTGAGACTCTCAGATATTTACTCGGATAGAACTTACAATCGAATGCCGCGGTGTGACATGTCGAAACATGTCCTCATATTGTTTTCATTGAATTTACATGCCCTTCTGATACCATGATGTAAATTTCGGCTGCCGATAAATACTGCCAATTACTTTAAAAATTTCCAAATTTGCCAACATTTTCGCGGGCGCCGAGGTTTGCGTTGTAGAGGGTTGTTTCCTCAAGTCAAATGGCATTCGGTGAGAGCAGGCCATTCCCAGTACACTCAATGCCTTCCTTATTGTCAAAGTCCATTTTATTTGAAGTATTTTATTTCCTACTGTTTTAATTATGAATGTCGTCAATATGCATAAATATTAAATATTGAAAACGTATATCATATAACTATTGTATTACTTTATAATTAAATTATGTAAAGAAGAGACTTAAGAGTTGGTTTGTGAATGAAATTCACATGTTATGGCTTCATTTTAGTTTTTTGTTTGCGAAAATTACCGTTCTTTAATTTGTGACTATTTGTGTCGATAAATCAATTTTCTCATTCAAAATTCCGAAAGACTTTCAACTATACCGCACTTTTCTAGTTTGCACGGACCTTTCGCGTGTGATTACACAACTGACCTGTTGCGCAGTGAACGCAGACAAGAGCTCTCAAATTCGTGAGGAAAGAGCTCCAGGGGAGATAGCTCATGTTGGATGGAAGATGAGCGTTGCGTCAAGATTTATCTCGACGAAATGTATTTCTTACAAAAATGAGCAACAGAAATTTAAAATTCGGGAAAAACTTGTATTAGTAGTTTAGACTACGTATACTTAATATTAGTGTTATTAGTTTTATTATTTTGGCTGCTAGGAGGGGCAGCTGCCTCCCCGCCTGCCCCTCGCAGGAAACGACCTTGGAAGCTGTGTGCCGTTTGCGGCCAGCAGTGGTGTTGAATCACAAGCGAGCCCGCTAGGTATCACCTGCTTTGCAGAGTTGGCCATTTTTACATCGATGAAAGCGTAGGGCCAATTTGCAAATTCAGGGTGTTTTTTAATTGGCTTGCAGTGTGTATCGGCACCCAAAAGTTTGATCGTGAGATTAATACGATATGTGCTTCCGACGAAAAGAAGGATTAGGACAGGTTTCGTCATGTCACATCGCGGCATTCCCTTGTTAGTATATACATGAAAAACTCTTCTCTTTAAAATTCGAATGTTCAGCTCCGATTTGTCACGAATGGCGGAGGTCGTAAGAGTGCCATCTCGTCCTTCCAGAAGTAGTTTCGTCGCACGCGCCATCATTAAGACTGCGCGTGCAGTCTCCTCAGGATTGGGGGCGGTGGGACGCTGGGGGGGGAGAGGCACGAGGGCGCAACGCTCGTTCATCTCGGGAGAGGCGCCACTTGGACGTGATTAAGATCGGGGACGACGACGTCGTCGTCGTCGTCGTCGTCGTCGTCGTCGTCGGTGGCGGTGGCGGTGGCGGTGGCGGTGGCGGTGGCGGTGGCGGTGGCGGTGGCGGTGGCGGTGGCGGTGGCGGTGGCGGTGGCGGTGGCGGTGGCGGCGGTGGCGGCGGCGGTGGCGGCGGCGGTGGCGGCGGCGGCGGCGGCGGCGGCAGCGGCGGCGGCGGCGGCGGCGGCGGCGGCGGCCTCGGAGAAAGGAGCAGACTACTGGTCTACGGCGCGAGAATATGGAATGAATACTGGGATGAAGGGTAATAAAGACGGAAGAGAAGAGGCGGCGTAGTCCGTTTAAGGACGAGAAACTACTTGAAGGTTGACAAAGCTGGAGGATGAGTTGAGGGTACAGCAGAACAAAGTAGAGAAGAGAGGAGAATTAGAAATAAAAAGAGAAGCAGAAAAAATGGGGAAGAAAAGAGAATAAGGAATCCCAGGAGAAAAAATAGGGGAAAGAAGAATATGGACCGAAAAGAGAAGTGGGTGAAGAATGAAGAAATAAAGGAGGAAAGGAAAGTTTCGCATCACGTTTGTGCATCTGTTCATGCACAGAAGATCGATATTGTAGTCGATTGCTGTACGCTGTGCAAAAGCTCCAAAATATCTACAGAAAAATGAAATTAAAACTCGTAATAAACACCACCACCACCACCACCACCACCACCACCACCAACAACAACAACAACAACAACAACAACAACAACAACAACTACTACTACTACTACTGTAGATTATCCTAAGAACCGTAGAAACATATCTTGCGAAGTACCAGAGTTACTTTCAATATTGCTCTCTTGCAACGAGATATTGAACTGTGTGGAGGGGATTCATTGTCTCACCCCAAGCACCAAGTCTCGTTAGTTGCTTACTGTTACTGCGGCAGCGCAGGCGCTGTGGCATATTTTTCTTCCCTAGCAAAGAGCTCCACAACAATGCGAGAACGGATTCAAAGACAATCGAACGGCACTTTGAGTACGTCATTACATTCGGCGTTAACGGATAACGTTTTGCAACCGGACCTCGCTATAGGCAGAAGTCCGGTACCGCGAAGGCGCTTAGGGTATCGCAAGCAGGCGGGGGTTGGAAAGTCCCGAAAAGCAGGTGAACAACATTCCAGAAGTATTTTGGAAACTTCTCGGAATTGCAAGAACAAACAGCAGCCAGGTCTACCCAGCCTGGCGGAACCGCGTGGCGTCGTCGCGATCACGTGATGTTGTATGCCGGTCAATCACAAGTACGACGTCGCGAGTCACGTGGGGTGAGAATATAAAAGTCAGAGCGCGCGCGCGCGCGTGCGTGCGTGCGTGCGTGCGTGTGTGTCTTTGAGCAGAGAGTGAGACCTCGTGCGGATAAACAAAACTTACGCTCAAAGGGGTGCGTTGAGGAGCGATGCTCGTGTAGCAACCCGTTTGTCGGGAAGTCTTCGTGGAATATCAGTTCCACTTGTGACAGTGTTCACGTTGTGCTACGCTTTGTGCGTAGGTCTTCGATTAGTGGCGAGGGTCTTGCGTCTAGCAATTAATTGCAGATTATAAGGCATCAGCCGATCCGGGGACAGCCTATCATAGCTGCCTATAGATACTTTGATTTATTATTGCTTGAAAATAATATTGCAAATAAACCTCTGCAAATAGAGTTGAGCTTATGTCTGTGGTTTGCAGTGCGATTCCCACGCTGTCACACATCACAGCTTGAGTGCATGCGTAGTGGTATTTCTTGCTTCACCTCCAGAATCAGCGAGGGTTTCAGTTTCCGACGGCGCGGGAAGGGTCAGCCACGGTGTCGCGTGCCTCAGCGTCCTCACCCCTCTCAGCGCCCGCGACACCTCAGCACGAACGGCGCGCACGCCACGGCCTCTCAGCACCGCCCCGTCGCACGCGCTCAGCGCTCAGTGCTCACCTCTCAGCGCCACCAGCACTTTCAAAATACCCATATTTGCCCCCTACAAACGCTGTTTGGTAGTTTCCCGATCAACAGGCGAATGCCGGCGAATCTAACAAACGGGCCACGGACCGCACGCGATCTTTCCTTCCTCTTTCGTGCCCTATTCTCACCCCTTACTTACACACATTTACACTAACATGCACTACATTACCACACATGCAATGAGACCGGTTGGGAGCTTATATCATGCTCCGGCAGGCGCGGTACCCAGTTGGGAAGATACCTGGATACCTGGAAGATGCTTCAAGCTCCATTTTCAGAACGTCCAACACGACCAGCTCTTTGAAACTCCTCTCTCAGACTTCCAAGCAAAATAATACTTTGTCGTATTTTTGTATTAACAATTGCCGGAATTTTACACACACACAGAGCGAGGGAGAGCACGAGATAGAGCGAGAGAGAGAGAGTGAGAGAGAGCAAGAGAGAGCGAGAGAGAGAGCGAGAGAGCGAGAGAAAGAGAGACAGAGGGAGAGAGACAGAGGGAGAGAGACAGAGGGAGAGAGACAGAGGGAGAGAGACAGAGAGAGACAGAGAGAGAGGGAGGGAGAGAGGGAGGGTGAGAGAGAAATATTTAATGTTTCCACTGAACATAGAAGTTTCACGTTGGTTTCGTTTGCGGATTTTCAGAACAATCTCTTTCAGCTTGTTCTCGGAAACACAGGAAATGCTTCTTGAATTCCAACAGATGCAATGCCATTTCAATTTCCGTGCGGTGCCGCGGGCCGCTCGGCGAGAAGGAAAAGGGCGAGGGAAGGGAGAGGGGATATGCGGCCCAAGCAGGATCCCGCGGGTGGTAGACCGACTGCAGCCCGCGGTCAACGTCTCCAAAGCTGTTTACACACCTCACCCAAAAGGGCGTATACAGACTGCATCCCGCAGTTAAATCTTCCTAAGCTATTTTCTCCCTCACTCAAAAGGGCGTATACCGACTGCATCCCGCAGTTGACGAAAGCTTAAATTTTCCTATGCTCTTTACCTCCCTCACTCAAAAGGGCGTATACCGACTGCATCCAGCGGTCAATTTCATCTAAGCTGTTTACCTACCTCTCCAAAAAGGCATAGCCCGACTCCAACCCGTGCTGTTTCCTTCCTTAGTATGAGGAATACTTTCTTTGTTTCGAGAAGTCTGCTTACGATAAGTGCTTAGGATAATTGTTCCATTATAATTTATCCACTTCTATCTGTTTTCAAGAAACATTTGCATAACATTTTAAAGCACTGGCAACGTTGAAAAATTTGTGGTAACAAAACATTAAATCATCCATCAAGAGTATCTTCTTACCTCACTGAGTATCACAGGCAACTCTGAAGATTCTATTTCAGTTCTTCATAACAAAAATTTCCGGTTTTGATTTTGAAACTGTTTTAAGCGGTTTCCCCCGGTTTTAATTCAATCATTTTTGTAATTAATAAAAATGATGTAGAATTTAGGATTTTTCGATTTAGGGTTTGTTGTTATTATTGAAACTACTTTTAACGGTTTCCAGTTGATGCCATTGACTGATGTCAATACATTGAAAAAACGATATCGCGATTTAGGAAAAACCGATATAATTTTGTCATTCCTGTCCGCTCCGCACCGCAGCGCGGTCGTCAAGAGCGTTCCTCGGCTCAACCCTCCTTTTTGCACAACGAAGCCAAAAACATTCACTCCAGTACCAGCCAAACAACATCAACCACGGCCACTCCCACCAACCTCACGTTTCCCACAGGCATTTGCTTCAATAACTACCTTAAACGCCACTCCCATTGGAGCTAACTCCCGAACCAACCTGAATCCGCAATTACCTCACGTCACTCAAACTATAGCGTCCATAAAAAATGCAATTCCAGTACTCAAAAGTGTTATTCCCCTATTGCACAAACCTATACTTGCCCCATAATATAGTCACTGACCCCTAACCTTAAATTCCTCTTTAGTCCAACACTACAGTCCACTTTAGACAACACAGAATATGATTTCACAATTCCTCTCCAACCTCATAAACCAAATAATAACGTCCTTACCACTAACGTTAAATAACAACCAAAACAGCTGCCAACTCTAAACTTCAACCTATAAATCTCTAGCTCTCGTAACAATTCTCCAACTCCCCGATATTTACCATTATCCATCCGTCAACTAAATAATTCAATCGCACCTCTTCAAACGCTACTGTTGTAGGACTGCAATTGGATCATCCTGCAATATTTTGTGTTAAGCTCACTGTACTTTACAAATGTTAACCGCACATGTAAACCCAAAGGTCATCAAATAATTGTAAAGGTTGTCATTGCCAACAAAAGTATTTAATGTAATAGCAGCTTTCGATGGCTTAGCCATCATCATCAGTTGTCTGATACAAGTAGAAAACAAAACATTAGTACGTGAATACAACAAGATTATGATAAAGGTTACAAATAATTTACAATTTTTTTGGAAATAAATTTAACATTCAAGAAACAGGAAGAAAGAAAAAAGTGTGTGTGGGGGGGGTTAAGTCATAGAAACTAAAGAAAAGCGAATGAAATAGAAATAGGAAACGTAAAATTTTTTTAAACAGAGAAACAGAAATGTAAGTTGAGCCACTTCTCCAAAGGTCATCACTGAAATAAACACAAAAACGAGAAAAAGAGAGAGAGAACGAGAGAGAGAACGAGAGAGAGAACGAGAGAGAGAACGAGAGAGAGAACGAGAGAGAGAACGAGAGAGAGAACGAGAGAGAGAACGAGAGAGAGAACGAGAGAGAGAACGAGAGAGAGAACGAGAGAGAGAACGAGAGAGAGAACGAGAGAGAGAACGAGAGAGAGAACGAGAGAGAGAACGAGAGAGAGAAAGAGAGAGAGAACGAGAGAGAGAACGAGAGAGAGAACGAGAGAGAGAACGAGAGAGAGAACGAGAGAGAGAACGAGAGAGAGAACGAGAGAGAGAACGAGAGAGAGAACGAGAGAGAGAACGAGAGAGAGAAAGAGAGAGAGAACGAGAGAGAGAACGAGAGAGAGAGAAAGAGAGAAAGAGAGAAAGAGAGAAAGAAAGAGAGAGAAAAAGAAAGGGAGAGAGAGAAAAAGAAAGAGAGAGAAAAAGAAAGGGAGAGAGAGAAAAAGAAAGAGAGAGAGAGAAAAAGAAAGAGAGAGAGAAAAAGAAAGAGAGAGAGAGAAGAGGCGGCTCGGCGCAGGCCTGTGATAGACGAGCGGAGAGCGATAGCGCGTAGAACGCGCGGCTGATGAGTCGGCGCTGATAAGTCACGGAAGACCTGCGGGACGCCCGTATCTGGCCGTCACCCTCTGCCTCGGCGCGCCGGTTGTCTCCCGATGGGACAACATATGACTGCCACTACTGCATATCGGATGGCAAGGCACTAAAACCGTGTTTGGGGAGCGTAAACATCGAGATATATCTGCAATGTTCGAAATGAATTAAGACATAGTCCTCGTGCTATTAGCAACTATTTTTATTTTATTAAGTGTTCCAAGAATACAGCAGCGACCCAGTGATAGGAATGTTCCCGACCCCCTTTGTGTGTTTCGAAAAACCACACAAAGAGGCAAATTACAAAATGAGCCAATAACATATATTTTTATTATAATTATTCTCAAGTTCAAAATCGTGGATTGTTGCCAGCAAAATGATCCTTAGTACGTATCTCTTCCCAAGGGAAAAAAAAACTGGATCTCATATTCCATAGATTTTCACTTCGTGAAGGACCCACCAAAACTCATTCTAATACCTCCGAGTTAAATTCAATAACCCCTCGTCTCTATAGAAAAACATTCATTCGTTAGTACATGGGTTTGTACAGACATAATTATCTATTAATATTTTAATTGACTGTTCCAAAAAATCACATATAATTGCAGTCGTGTATTATAAATTGTGGGTTAGCCATAGTTCCTTCAAGGCTTTGAAATGTCTCATTCTATTCGTATTAGGTTTAAATAAAATATGAAATTCTATGAAAATTAAATTAAAATAAAATATGAAATTCTATTTTAAGGTGGTAAAACCTAATGTAAAAGTGCAGACAATTAGATCATCAGTGTAATTCCTCACTGTGCAATAACATTCATGTCTCATATGGAAAAATATCACCTGTTTAGTGAGAAAGTCAGAGTATTGAAGGTATTACTAGGAGAGGTAAGGTGTTACTAGAAGACCAGTAGCGGCATCGTAAAGATATAGTATATAATGCATCAAAAATAAATTTTTATTAGTGTTTTCAATATATCACCCAATATCTGAGCTTCTTTCTCTGCTACATGTCACTATTCGATAATTTCATAACTTTTTTTTTGTGCTCCTACCTTACAGGAACAACAATTCAGGTAACCGATGACACAGAAAAGAGATGTTTCGCAATTGCGAAAAAGCAAAAATAGATTTCAATGGAAATAGAAATTATTCTAAATATTTCAAAACGTTTTCAGAAAACAAACTACGTCCTCACAATTATCCTGGGTAAAAGAAATTGGCATTAGTTCGAATCGCAGGGAAATGTTTGTGTAAGTATTTCATACAACACACATGGCGACACAGTTTTATCCGAAACATTATATACTTTTATTAAATTAAAAAAAATACGTGATTCGAGGAGATGAACAGATTTAGTAAGCTACAAATGAAGTTGGTGTGTGTGCCTAGTGGAGTAACTAGAATTTTTCTGTAGGCAGAGTGACGAACCGAGTTGATTAATTTTAATTTTTTTCATCTACGCGTAATTTGCAATTTATTTGCGTTGATAATTATTTGTAGTGCTTTCAATGGAGATATTAAATTATATTTGTACGGTACAAAATTAGTTAAAACTATATTTTTTTGTGAGGAAGTATCATTGACTTATGGGGAATACTACTTTTTTAATACATTCGTTTATTCCTTTTCCATAATATTTTCTTTCAAAATACTATATTGTCACACACTATAAAATATATTACACTATACAGGCTATGCAATAAAACATTTTTATAAAATTAAAATCGGATAGAATTTATGGAATTCACACCATCCAATGAAGCTTGCGAACGCAATCTGCCAATGCAAACTTTCTACTAAACCCTTGTGTTTCACTTTCAGAAACTTTGTCTCCAACAGTTTTTGTATTTAACAGCACGTGATATTTCCACAAAATGAAAAGCGTGCAGTTGCGGCCGCGAATAGAATTCACAACATACCTATGAACCCTACAAGCGGAACAATTCAATCTGCCAATGCAAACTTCGTAATACATCCCAGCGCGGGGTCCGAATATCATACCACGCCAACGGGCGAGGCCCCCATGCATTCATTCACGGCCTCCTACAATGCAGCTGCGCGAGCGCCCTCGCTCCTCCCGCGGAAACTGTCTAACTACAGCACGAGCCGCTGCCGCCGGACGAACAGCGGGAACTACTACAAGCGGTTGCAGCGAAGTTCGAACACGGAATTCAACAGCGCAGCACGACACGGTGGGGGTGGGGGGGCGGAGGGGGGGTGGGGGTTCAATTGAGACGGTGCGCCGTCGCGCTACCTACAGACCGTATCTTACTTCGTGAGCAGGTCACGTGAAGAGCTGTTCACAGCGGTGAAATACCTTGGCCTCTTATGTGGTAGCGTGAATAACACAAAGCATGAGACATTTTACTTGCAGACGGCCTGGGCACGTAGGAGTTTGAGACAGAAGCGTCCAATTACGCGATACACTAAAAGCAGGCTTTGAATTCCACGTAATGCACGGATGTTTGTATCAAGTGTTCGTGGCACAGCGGCCTTTCCGCAGCCTCCCATTCTATTAGATCCCAACAACCATTCAACCATAATGTGTCCCCACATCCAGTTTATAAGAGCCGTGATAGGCCTGTGGGGTGTCTCGACGTAAAAAGATGGTGAGGTCAGAACAAGGGAGGGGGGAAAAGATTGTTGGGGCAACTTGCCTCTGGCCACGACTTAATTGGAGCCGAATTTTATTTCATTCAAATGGAATAAAAATGGATTTAACTCTAATTCAAATTAACCGCTCTAAATGACTTCCTTCGTTTGAAGAAATGCATTTTGTTTATGTATTGAAGGGAGAAAACTTTTGTTTGAAATAAGAACCCCAGTGGACCTACTGCCCCAGGCATCTTTCATCAGGGCGTTTCTGGTGCAAATAAATGAATGTCTAACCAAGATGGTCTATGGACTTTGTTTTGATTGATTGATTAGCGATTCCGGGCACGTCAATTGCTAAGGTCATTAGGACCGTAAGTGTAGTGCATGTGGTTTTCTCGAGAGGGGGCGGTGATGCTGGATGGTGAGATCCCGCCCCTAAGTACCGTTGGCTTACGGGGTTTACCCCCAACCTAGTACTTGCCACAATCGTATCGTATCGTAAGTACTGTATCGTAAAAAGAAAAGTCGGGTAGGGTTTACAAGGTACGATACGGACTAAGCGTTAAGTTTACTGTAAATATAATTCATCAGTATTTAATAATTAACAATTAAAATTATAGTATGACAAGAATGCGACGCACGAAGCCATCACAACTTAGTCATCACACAATCACTCGTAATAGGATATGAGTATAAGGGCACTCATCACTGAATTGGAAATATCTAGTTCTCTGTCAGCGGAGCGCAACAAGACATGGCGGAGCCTAGCGAGGCACAGCGTGGCCGGCCGAAGCGTGGATGCGTAGCGTGGCGGGAAGAAGTGTGGCAGGGTTGAGGGTGGCGGGGAGGAGCGTGGGAGGAAGGATACTGGCAGGGAGGAGCGAGGTCCGAAGGAGCGTGGCGGGAACGAGCGTGGCGGGAACGAGCGTGGCGGGAACGAGCGTGGCGGGGACGAGCGTGGCGGGAACGAGCGTGGCGGGAACGAGCGTAGCGGGAACGAGCGTGGCGGGGACGAGCGTGGCGCGACGAGCGTGGCGGGGCGAGCGTGGCGGGACGAGCGTGGCGGGACGAGCGTGGCGGGACGAGCGTGGCGGGACGAGCGTGGCGGGACGAGCGTGGCGGGACGAGCGTGGCGGGACGAGCGTGGCGGGACGAGCGTGGCGGGGACGAGCGTGGCGGGGACGAGTGTGGCTACATCTGCTGCTTTACTAATTAATCAATATAGTACAAAAATATTCCTTTGTAACATTATAGAGAACATTTTTGTTCGTTTCATTAAAAGAAAAAATATTTCAGGATCATTATACACCTCATACAATTTATGAACAATCGTATGCGAATGTACTTCCCATTACTTGTTGTAGTGACAAGACGAGACAGCTCAACACGAACATTTGTTATTAGGAATTAATACTTTATTTATTTATTTATTTATTTATTTACTTATTTACTTATTTACTTATTTATTTATTTATTTACTTATTTACTTATTTATTTATTTATTTATTATTTCCTAAGCTATTTAGAAATAGTATATTATACCCTGAATGAACGTTATATACAGTTGAATACTTTTGATCCAGAATACAACCTGCGTCTTGGGTCACGGGTTCGACTCCACTGTTGTGCACCAATGCGCCCATTGATCCTATTAGTTTCCTGAGCTGCAAGTGAAATCGAAGTGAAGTTCACTGAATTTCTGACGTGGAGAAAGACGTATTAGTTTAAATCCGTGTTATCAAACATGTAGAAAGGTACAAACTTAGGTTACATGCTCCGCAATGCGGCACTAGATAAATCAACCATTCTATTCACTGTCCCTGATCACGCACCTTTTACATATAATGCGGGGTGGACACGAATCTCGTGCTTCTGGGGTTGTTTTACAGCTTTATCGAACGTGATTCTAGGCACAGTTTTTGGCCAACATGCCCAAGAAACATATTTGAATTCATTCTCATGATCATTTTGTGCTTTTATTGCATTCTTATATTAATGTTTCTGAATAAATATTTTTATGTGGCTAGTATCTTAAAGTCTTTGTCATACGGATGAAAAGCTGGCTTTTCACATTTTGAATTGAGTTCGCTAAAGACACTTTCGAGATGCGTTCATTATTTGAAGTACGAATTCGTGGATACTTGGAGTCATTCTAAGTATAAGACGCGGCAACATTGTTGATTTCATGTACCCCAAGTGTTTTGTTTCATTTGAATAGCGCAGTTGTATATGGATGTGACCTCTTTGTGGATCGCGAGCGGCGAAGTACATTGCCGCACGCGCACACAACGTAAAGCTTTCTAATCAATAAACAGCGAAGGTAATTAGAAGTTTTCATGCCTGAAGGTTAACAATAACTATTTTGATGAGAGGTTTGATTGACGTATTTCACCAAAAAAAGGTTTTACTTCTTTTCACTTGACATTCCGATCTTCCAGTTATCCTGCTTCTATTCATACTTATTTTTAATGACGTCTAATCCAATGAGTTCGTCCGGCTAGTTATTCATTTATTTATTTTGTCCTAAGGAACACAATTAAGTAATCATTAAAAGGGGAGAACCGCCAGTTTGGAGAAAATTTGTATTCGTGTCTGACGAATCTCGCCCATGTATGAACTTGGAGTATTAATTTTGAAAACCTTCATCACTAAAAAACTAAATTCCTCTGTTTTTTCTTTACTTCTTACAATAATTTATTTGTAATTATATTTCGTAAATGTATATTTAGCAATCTTTGCAATGTCCTAAAATCTCAAGATGTTTTAAAATATATTTTTTCTGTTCATTTCGTTTCACTATCCTCTGAAACATTTTTTTTTTTTGTTATTTGAGGTCGAATCAACTTCTAGGTCATAAACGACACTATTGCTTGTAACGGTATGGTAACTGTGAGGGTGACACGATATGATGGTGATAGGGGGGTGAAAGGACGAACACAATGCAACCATGGCCAAGACGGGACTCGAACCCGCGATCCTCCTGTACGAGATCGCTATGGCATTACTGCCTTAGCGATCTCGGCCACCAGATCGGCTTTGAAACATTTTATCTCGGAAATTTGCAGTTATTAACACACGTCAATTCCCATTCTTTAATCGAATGCAAACATAAATTTTACAACATGTTGCGATTTAAAACGTGAACACAAAGTATTCAACGCCACGAGTCGGAGACTCGTCTCGTTTCTTCCACGATTCCCAACAACTAACAATTTCTTAGAGTTCATCTACGTGCTGGGTGGCTCCCTACTTCAGCTGTCGCTTCAAATGTTTACAAACATTCGACAAAATTGGGTCACAATTGTCTCCAACGCATTTGTTAATATTACTTGCACATATTCACTGCTTTTCGAGCTAAAGCATTATATTGTATTATCGTATTGTATTATATTGTATTTCATTTTCCTATTAGTCGATCTATTTTTCACTGACGAAAATTAAACTTTTATACATAAACTGATATGTAATTATCAATTAATTTAACTCATAACACACATTATTTTTCATTGTTTTGCAACTGCAATACGTCGATGTATTTTGTACGGATTTATACTTCCACTGTTTATAAAATCTCTATAAACCATTATGAGATTAAGATTTACGTGAATACTGAAACATTTCAAAGAAAAACATGATTATTCACTCTAAATGAATAATGATGATACCATAATTTGAAGCTATACAGAAATCTTTCCCGAAATTTATTCCTAGAACAATTTACCTATGAATACAAAATATACATCCAACCGGAAGAACCAAGCAAACACCTCAGCCGATTTTGTCTCATGGAGTGGCACCCGTCGCTTCTTGGTGAAGGCCATTTCGCGCTTACCATAGCTGGGCCTTCATTGGCTAATCCATGTTGACTTTGTGATAGTCTCAGCAGGGTTACTGTCCAGTTTTCCCTACCCCTTTTTTAACCCCTTCTTCGGCACCCTTATCTTCATTGCTATTATTTTCTAATTAGTTCACTAGCTGTAGGCCTCAATGAGCTCAGCTGTTGAAGAGCAAATAAATACATCTGGCTCACACAACCCATAAAGCAAAATTCAGTGTTCGTTCAGAAGAAAGTAAGCAAAAACTAGTCAATAGAAATCGCATTAATACACAGAACCCTACAATAGAACCGAGTCAACCATTTCAAAAAGTATAAGAAGACGTAGAACAGCCGCATGACGATAACTAGTTTAGGCCAATGTCTATGGGGCAGGAAAAAGATCTGGAAAGCCGAAATAATACAGAAAAAAAACTTTTTAACATTTTTATTAAAGATAATTTCGTAAGTGTTTGGAAATCTACAGATGAATTCACGAACACCATATTGGCGAGTAAATTTATCTGTAGTTCCGTAGTTGTGGTATTAGAAGAATTTCAGGGATGATAAAACAATATATAAATATTCAATGTTTAAAATAATGCACTAGATGCGGGTGCTAGAATCGATGCGGCGGTAATAACTTTAAGAAGGCTTTTGAACTTGTCCCCCATGATAGACAACTTGAAAAATTAGACAGAATAGGGCTAAATTCGAGAGTGATACTATGGATTAAGTATATTCTAAATAACCGGCACCAGCGAATAAGAGTAGGAAACAGCCTTTCGAAAAGATTGTAACATTTTGGATTCCGCAGGGGAGTGTACTAGGACCTTTACTATATTGGAAGTATGTAAATGATATAGCAGAGGGAATAGGCATAAAAATTAAACTTTTTGCGGAAGACTGCTTTGTTTACAGAAAGATCGAAAACCTATCGGTTGAGGATAAATTACAAGGCGACTTGCGATGCTGGGAAGAATGGACGGAAATCAATAGAATGAAGATAAATACAAATAAATGCAAAGTAGTTTTACGTGTAGTAGAATAAAGGGACAGCTAAGTATTTGCTTGGGGCAAGATAATTCCATAGGTAACTAGTTGTAAATATCTGGGGGTGATAACCAATGAGCAGCTTGGATGGGGGAGCACGTCAACTTTACTGTTCGGAAGGCGTGGAGATCTTTACACTTTATAAAAGCGAGTGCTAAAGAAGGGAAGAAGTAAATAAAGATAACTAGCATATACAACCATTGTGCGTCCGGTATTAGAGTGCGGAGCAGCGTGTTCGGATTCGTATAGAAATGGCCAATAAACTCCATCGGAAGAGGTCAGACGAGCAAACAATTTGTTAAAGGGGAAATTCTTTAAGAAATAATTCCAAAAATGTATCGCCATGGGAATCTTTGGCGAGCCGTGGGTAAAAAGCAAGGTTGTGTATATTTTACAAGCATTAGAGAAAAATCTGGCTTGGCGGGAAATTCAGGAAAGAATGCATGAACACGTTTACTTAGCACGTCACGGCAATATTAAAAAAATACGTCCACGGAAACAGAGAACTAATGTTGGAAAATACTGTTTTTTAAATAGCACTATAGGGTCATGGAATGCACTACTCATGGAGGCTTTTCCCACAAACATCAAGTCTATTATGGTAAGATTAAATTGTACTAATAGTGTTGTAAGCAATACGATTATTAGTCTGTGAAGGGCCTCTGAATTTAGTAGGCATGCCTTAAATGAAATAATATTGTACTATGTATTGTATGTATTTGAGTGTTCTTTATATTATATTATTATTATATACTATATGTATTATATTATTGTATTAGATGTTTAATAAGTGTTGAAAATTTGCCACCGGGCTTAATTCCCAAATCAAATTAACTAATTATATATCTAACTATAAATATGGCTATTAAGTGACATTTACTATCAAATATTAAAAATGCATCGTTTGGTAGCACACGTGTCTGTACAGGGGTGCCCATTACCACCCGAAACGACACACCTGTTCGACCAAAAATATTCGCCAATTACCTCGCTTCCATAGCAACCACCCACCGTCCAGTCCTCCCTCCGTCCAACTAGCCCCGCCCTTCCTCCAGTCCATTCCCCGTCTAGCCCAGTCTCCAATCCGCTCGCGTTACCCAGGGTCTGTCTCCACCTCGGAGGAGTTTCGGCAGCTATGGTTCGCGCCGTCGCCGCGGTGCCGCGCAACGGGCGGCGATAAAGAAAGCGCAGGTTCCCCTAATTGGACGCTCAGCGACCCACGCCCCGGCTACTGGAATATCCATTCTCCGGCGCGCTGCAGCCGCAGCGGAAAGGGAACCGCGAGCGGAAACAGAGGAGGAACGGGAGCGCGAGCAGACGAGAAACGGAAAGCGGGAGCGGAAACGAACTGAATGGAAGGGGGCGATCAAATGCCAGAACGAAAACGGAAGCTGCAACGCGAAATCAAAGGACGAGTGAGGAGGGAACGTAGATGAGATCAAGAACGGGTGAAATAACAGAGTAGGGAAAGGAACAGAATGGAGATGAACTCATGAGAAATGAGAGATAGGAGGCAAAGCAGAGGCAAGTGGTAGATAGAACGAGCAGGGGAGCGGCAGTAGGACTGGGAAAGGGTACAGGAATGGTAGCTAGAATACAAAGATGAACGAATTAAAAACGGGAACGGGCGAAGTAGCAGGAACGAAATGTAGCAAGATCGGAAGCGAAAGAGAGGTACTTAAATGGAAAGGGAAATGAGAGGGAAAATGGGAGCAGGAGCGGGAGTAGTACATAAGATATTTCGAAAAATTATGAAAATGATCAATTTTTTTGAGAATTCAAGGAAACACACTACAGAGGTAAGGGGATTTGCAAGAATATAGTAAAGTAAGCGGGAACGGGAGTGCGAACGGTTGTGGGGGCGGAAAGGAGAGCAGGAGCGGGTCTGGCGGCGAGTGTCGCAGCGGGAGGGAAACAAGGAGAGGTCTCTCGTGGTGCTCCGGCGCGGGAACGGGGAAAACGGAGCAAGAACGGGATCGGGAGAGCAAAACTAGAGCAGAATAGGAAGCGGGTTCAGGAGCGTAGAGGGCAGGAACCCTGGCAGTGAGAAGAAGGTGCTAGACCAAAGGGATCGAGAGTGGGGACGAAAATGGGCGCTTGAGCTCCACTAAAGCGGGAGCGGGTAGGCTCGGCGCGGTCTCCAAGCTGTCGACCCCTGCGGCCGCGTCGTTGCGCGGTGCAGCGCTCGCCCTCGCGTGCTCTCCGGGGGCCGCGCCGATCTTTCGGATGTTCGCTCGATTACGCCCCAACGGCCCGTCGGGGCGGCGCGACGCGACACGGGGCGGGGCGAGGCGGGGATGGGTGGAGAGGGAAGTAGGTGTGGGCGGGAGGGGAGGGTGGAAGGTAGCTAATAGCGCGGAGCATTGGGCGGATTGCGGGGAGGGGGTGGGATGGTGGGAGGGTGGGCGGGGACTCGGGGCGGAGGGCGGGGAGAGAGGCGGGATGGGGCGGAGCGGAGTGAGGGGAAGGGGAGGAAATGCAGGGCAGGGTAGAGTATGGGGTAGAGTATAGGGTGGAGTATAGGGTAGAGTATAGGGTGGAGTATAGGGTGGAGTATAGGGTGGAGTATAGGGTGGAGTATAGGGTGGAGTATAGGGTGGAGGCAGACGGCGGGGCGGAATGCAGTGTGGGGGACCGATGGCCGAGGCAGAACGGGAAAGGGCGGGGCTAAGCGGAGCGGGCCAGAATAGGGCGGGGCTGAGCGGGACGTGGCAGGGCGAGACGACGCGGGGCTGGGCGAGGAGGGCCGAGGCGAGTCGAAACGTGACGGGGTGTGACGGGGCGTGACGGGGCGTGATGGGGCGTGACGGGGCGTGACGGGGCGGGACGGGGCGTGACGGTGCGTGACGGGGCGTGACGGGGCGTGACGGGGCGTGACGGGGCGTGACGGGGCGTGACGGGGCGTGACGGGGCGTGACGGGGCGGGACGGGACGGGGCGGGACGGGACGGGACGGGGCGGGGCGGGACGGGACGGGACGGGGCGGGACGGGGCGGGACGGGGCGGGACGGGGCGGGGCGGGACGGGGCGGGACGGGGCGGGACGGGGCGGGACGGGGCGGGACGGGGCGGGACGGGGCGGGACGGGGCGGGACGGGGCGGGACGGGGCGGGACGGGGCGGGACGGGGCGGGACGGGACGGGGCGGGGCGGGAAGGGACGGGGTGGAGTACGGAAAGGAGTATGCGAGGCGAAGCGTGGCGTGGCGGGGCGGGTGGGGAGGGGGAGGGGAACACGGGACGGGGCGGCGCGGGCGCTGCGATGGTTCTGGAGCCTAATGGCGCCGTTGCGACCCCGCATTATGCCGGCGCTCGTCGCACGCACGGGCGCGGCCGGGTGCACGCGCGGCCGCTCGCGGCTTTTAATGCGGACGGCCCCCGAATCGCGCGCTATCTGCGCACTCGAAGCGCACTTGCTTCTTACGATTCCTTTTTAACGTTACACGGGAATTGCTGAATGAACAGCATGTCGCGCAGGGAAACGAGGTCATTTGCGAACAAGTTTACGAGCAGTTTAATTTGCGTTTCCAGCACTACCAAAGCCAAATGTTGCTCATTTATTATACACTTATTGTTTAGTAGTTAGCAGCACGTACGGCATTATTTGTACATGTAACTAACGCATTAAATATGCAGAAAACATGAAATGTATAATTAATAGGCACTGCAGAACATAAAAGATCTTTTGTACTTCTTTGAATATATTATTTAAGCTATTTTTGCAAACGGCTTCTTTCACGCTCAATTTCTATAGTCACCTCCCATTTCACATTGTTCAACCATGGACAGAATTTTGTTTAAGCTCTTCAAACAAAAATCGCAATTAATTTCAATCACCATACACAAATTGAAAATTTAAAGGTACTTCTCTATGACTTCAATAAAAATAATCTTCATGTTTAAAAAAAAGAAAAGATTTTTTTTAAGTGCCTTCAAAGTTGACGAGCCCTCCAGCTCAGTTGCGGCAACACTAGAACATCAACTCGTTCTCTCTATGCGCCATATCAACCGCCACCCAACATTACATTTGTCGTTGAGCGATAAAGTCAACGGAAGTGTTCAAATGTCCACTGCCAAATATCCTACCTTTTCAACGCACATCAAATTTTTTTGAATGTCGGTTGGCACGCACCTGCAACAAAAAAATATTAAATAGCGATTTCAAATACACTACACTGTATAAATAAAAAACATAATATTTATGCTGGAGATAATATTACTGCTACAATATATTCACCTAGTTCAGTTGAGTTAGGAATAAAGGTAAAATAACTTAACCTAAAAAAACCCGTGTTAGTCACGCGACGCAGGACAATTCGATCCCACGACATTATACTGTATGTTTTACAAGAAAATGCAAAGGGAAAGGCAGAGGGAAATTAGAGAGGATCAGAGGTCGCTGGAGCAAAGGAGATGCTGGAGCAGGGGAGCTATTTATATCAATAAACGCTGGGCCGCCAAGGCCAGGGCTCGTAACTAGGCTGTGTTAAACAACTCCGATATAATTATTCATTTTCCAGCATCCTTTTGCCCTTTTCCGTTTTCATCTTAAAATATAGGTGTTGTGGTGCGTTATCGTTGGCATTTTTCATGAAATAATTGTAAACGTTGTCATTGCCAACAAAAGTATTTAATATAAGAGCAGCTTTCGATGGCTTAGCCATCATCATCAGTTGTCTGATACAAGAAGAAAAAAACAAAACATTAGAACGTGAATACAACAAGATTATGATAAAGGTTACAAATAATTTACAAATTTTTTGGAAATAAATTTAACATTCTAGAAACTGGAAGAAAGAAAAAAGTGGGGGGGTAAGTCATTAATATTAAAGAAAAGCGAATGAAATAGAAAAATGTTTAAAAAAATTTTACGTGTCCTATTTCTATTTCATTCGCTTTTCTTTAATATTAATGACTTAACCCCCCCCCCACTTTTTTCTTTCTTCCAGTTTCTAGAATGTTAAATTTATTTCCAAAAAATTTGTAAATTATTTGTAACCTTTATCATAATCTTGTTGTATTCACGTTCTAATGTTTTGTTTTTTTCTTCTTGTATCAGACAACTGATGATGATGGCTAAGCCATCGAAAGCTGCTCTTATATTAAATACTTTTGTTGGCAATGACAACGTTTACAATTATTTCATCTTAAAAGACGTTTTGGGGCAACTCCTGCGGCAATGTTCACGACGTTAGGTGCTGCCGTAGCCGACCCCGGGTCAATGGCCACCAGTTCGTGGAATGTTGGATGTCTTGGCCCCGCTCTAGCGAATAGATCTCACATGTAGAAAAGAGCTTTTAAAAAATGTATACAGATGTGGTTTTTAAAAACTCATTTTTTTTCTTTTACTTTGTCGTGTTTCCTAGCTATCATATAGTTTCAATATTGAAGCTAGAAATTTCTTTCTTATGGAGTATGTTTTTTCAATATTGAATCTTTCAATTATTTCGTGCTCACGTTTTTCGAAATATTAATAGTTTTCGAGTTATTTTGAGTTAAATCTTGAGAATTTGCTTAGGTCTCACGCCTGACTTGGTGAAAAGTTTTCAAGGATGTCTGAAGTGATACATATACGATCGAAGTTGCACTACATATATTACATATTCCACAACTGTTAGCAACATCACAGCTAAGAATGTGCTGTTGTAGCACCAGTAGTTTTCAAACGATTCGCAAACCTGGAGCATTCACAGAAACGCAACTCAGAAGATGCATATTACCGATCTCTCCCAGATAGAAGGTTTGTTTAACGCCCTATCAGACCTGATCTTTTCTGATAAGCACCATTCACGGTAAATTGCTACAATCCTTAAGGTAACCATTGAAAACTCAATTTTTGTTATTATTAATTTTGAAATATGGAATATCCTATGTTTTTCACTACAATTTCATATTTTATCGAATTCTTATGGTACTCAAAACATTGTTCCCTTCGTGAAGGACGACTGTAGCAGTAAATATCGAGACGTGTGCACTCGTATGGACAACTAACCAATGTTAGGGCAATACAGAGGCGAATCTATGGTATGGGTGGGCACCACTCATCCGCTAAAGCAAATAAAACCAACCCTAATTTCAACTATCCTGACTGAAGCGCATATTACCTCCCCCAGGCGTAAGGTTTGCTTAAACTCCGTAACAGCCCTGTTCGCTCGCAGCATCCGCGCCCACTACGGCGGTCCATCGGCAGGCGACGGCCCGCGGTGCCTTCTGAGGAGGCCTCTCAAACGGCCGAGCGCTAATTTAATAAAAACACTTGCAGGGCAACGACGGCCCTTTCCAGCGCGCCCAGTTCCAACTTCCCAAGATCAAAAAAAGAAGAAGAAACCCGTGTCTGTTTCCTGTTGGCCAGCTAGGGAAGCGGTGGTGGTGATGGTGGCGACAGAGGTACGACAGCGACGTTATTTGTACAAGAACGCGATGGAGGCCGACGCATCGGAAGAAGCGAAAGTTGTGGTAGAGGGGGCGGTGGTTCCTGATGACGGAGGGAGAGGAAAAATGGGAGGCAGGGAAAACTGAGTTGGAGGTGACGGAGGTGGCGGGAAAGGCGGAGTTGAAAGTGAAGGTGATGGCGACGGTGCCAGCGACGGCCAAAGGCGAGAGCGAGGGCGAGAGCGAGGGCGAGGGCGAGGGCGAGGGCGAGGGCGAGGGCGAGGGCGAGGGCGAGGGCGAGGGCGAGGGCGAGGGCGAGGGCGAGGGCGAGAGCGAGGGCGAGGGCGAGGGCGATGGCGAGGGCGCGGGCGAGGGCGAGGGCGAGGGCGAGGGCGCGGGCGGGACGAGGGCGAGGGCGAGGGCGGGACGAGGGCGAGGGCGAGGGCGAGGGCGAGGGCGGGACGAGGGCGAGGGCGCGGGCGAGGGCAGGGCGAGGGCGCGGGCGAGGGCGAGGGCGAGGGCGAGGGCGAGGGCGGTGGCGAGGGCGGAGGCGTCGTAGACAGCGACGGCGAAGGTAACAGTGTGAGAGAAGGCGCACACGACGGTGAAGGCGAAGGGAGGGCGAGGGCGAAGGCGATTGCGCAGGCGGCGGCGAATGCGAGGGAGAGGGAGTAGGTGACGGTATTGACGAAGGTGGAAGCATAGGCGACGGCGACGGCGAAGGCGAAGGTGAAGGCGAAGGCGAAGGCGAAGGCGACGGCGACGGCGAAAGCGAAGGCGAAAGCGAGGGCGACGGCGACGGCGAAAGCGAAGGTGAAGGCGACGGCGAAGGCGAAGTCGAAGGCGACGGCGACGGCGAAAGCGAAGGCGAAGGCGACGGCGAAAGCGACGGCGAAGGCGAAGGCGAAGGCGACGGCGAAGGCGAAGGTGAAGGCGACGGCGAAGGCGAAGGCGAAGGTGAAGGCGACGGCGAAGGCGAAGGCGACGGCGACGGCGACGGCGACGGTGAAGGCGAAGTCGAAGGCGACGGCGACGGCGAAAGCGAAGGCGAAGGCGAAGGCGACGGCGAAAGCGAAGGCGAAAGTGACGGCGACGGCGACGGCGAAAGCGAAGGCGAAGGTGAAGGCGAAGGCGACGGCGACGGCGAAAGCGAAGGCGAAGGTGAAGGCGAAGGCGACGGCGACGGCGAAAGCGAAAGCGAAGGCGACGGCGACGGCGAAAGCGAAGGCGAAGGCGACGGCGAAAGCGAAGGCGAAGGCGCCCGAGAAAGCGAAGCAGCGGTGCCGGGGGAGGTAGGAAAGACGGCACGGCAGTGAGGGAGGCAGAGGCGGTGGCAGCGTTTGCAGGAAAACCTAATAAATGGGCGCCAGTTATCTTGGACGCGGACGACGAGGGGGGGCGGAGGGAAGCGAGGGGGACGGGAAGAGGGGCGGCGGGCAAGGGGGCGAGGATGTAATTACATCTCTTTTAACGTCGCCGCCGCGCTCCCGCCCGGCGGACGGTCGCAGATACCCCGACTGCAGTCCGGCGTGTTTCAGGCTCCACGACGGGCGCACAGCGTGAATCATTGTGGTCCCAACGCAAGTGGCTGCGGGCGAGCGAGAGGGGGCCAACGCTTGCGGACACGCGTGGGACCCTGTTTGCGTATCGGCCGGCCGAGAGGTCAGGGCAACTACTGTTACATTGAGGGAGCTGTGACCTGATTTATATACCCTTTTTATTTAAATGGCCTTTTAGCCCTGCGGTGTATACGCATATGTTTCTTGTTGTATAATGCACATTCGGATCTGTAGTACAAGATTTGAGAAATTTGCATAAGTTATTCTATTTGTAAAGCAAATCTGCTGTTCTAAATTGTTACATTTAGATATTTTGAATATATGTTTCTGACATCACTATAAATTTATTTCATGAAATCATTTTACGTACCCAATGATAACAAACACAATTTTTAATAGAGAAACGATATGACAAACATGTAGTGTTTGCAGGAACTGTACGTAGTTATCACAAACTGTACGGCTCTGTGTATGACACATTCATATGTTACATGCCCAACAAATGAGATTTTCTTTCCTTCTGGGTCAAATTCCACCTCCCTTCTATACCTGTGGAGACATTTATTCACCGTAAAAGTCACTAAATGAGTTAGTGGAATGAAATGTCAGCAAATGCTCAACCGTACTGGTAACTTAATTTCCATGGAGCAGTAGAGCAAAATTTTTGAGGGAAAAAAAAATGCTAGGAACTCACAGACCCCTCAGGGTGTTCGTGGAGAGTAATGACATTAATGGTATGGTGGAATAAAGCGTATCACGTCATGTAATGTCAGAGGATTACATTAAATGTCGACTCTTATAAGTGGCCGTTTTATTTCAATAGAAATGACAAATTGAAGAACTCAAGTAGACTAAAGTTTACTCTTTAGACTTACTTACGATTTGTTGTTTGTGTTAATCAGAGACTTTATTCACTATATATATAAATTTTCTTTTCTTTATTACGATTCCAGTGTACATTCACATATTACATATATTAGTTTACAAAATTTAATCAAGCATTGAAACTTCTGTCTTACGCTAGTCCTAGATTACATTGATATTAAAGTCGGAAAACCAGAAAACTGGTGAAACAAACATTTCGTATTTCAATGTTTCTTTCAGTAAGTCAGCATCTACGGACACTAAGTATTAGGGGGCGGATTTTGATGACTTAAAACATTGCTAAGAATGATAAATAAAATGTTTTAAAAATACCCTAAAAACAAACAAAAATGACGTACAAAATTTGATCAAAACCACTTTAGATGAACAACTCAAGCTGTTGGGTATGTTACTGATGTGATCGAGGATTCTTCCTATTGTTCACGTGAACTCAGCTTGAAAGCTTTTGGTTTGGACTGTTCTTTAAAAGAAAATATCTGTATTTATCGCGAATCCGGCCGAACTGACAAATGGCGCCGATAGGCGTTACAAGAACCTTAAATTACTTACATTACAATATTACTGACATTACAATATATGAGCGGTGAAATAGAATATGCTTCTCAGGAATTCTGTGGTGAACATTTGTTGCATCTCGTTAATGTTTTTAGACGCAAGTACCGTTAAAATAATATTAAAATCGATGAAGTCAGCAAAAAATGCAATAAAAATTATGTATTAAGGGGAAAAAATTACAGCAGTAATCGACGAAAAATGCAAAAACGTGACATATAAAAATGGATCATTTCCTTTTGTCACAACATAAAATGAATTTCTGTACTAAAAGGCATTGTTCTAAAGTGAAAAGCTGAAGAATCATTTGGTATATTCGTAGTTTCCAATGTTTATTTAATTTTGTAGAAATTAAATGCGACAAACAAGCCAAAAATGTAGAAAAAAAGGTGCAAAAATATAAAGACCACGAAAAAAGGTGCTTGCATAAAAAAGGTTCAATTAAAACGGAGTTTGCACGACCTGGATATTCTAAAAAGGGGTCTACGCCAATCTTAACCATCTTTTTAAAATATCGCGAATTGACCTTAACCCTGACGTGTGAGAGAAGTTATAGATGAAGTTAGAGGTGACTACTAACCCTACTAAGTAACCTAGTAAACATTTAAATGAGCACAGAGGTAGAGTGATCTTGATCTGTGTGCAGATGATTGAATCTACAAATGGTAAACTACACTATATGATCAAAGCAGGGAAATTCAGACGAAGGAGTTCATTTAATATTTCAAGATCTGAATAGGATGTTGGGACGTTGCGTATGATATTGTTGTTTTTGTAGGATCATTGTATGATACAATATATTTTTTAAGTCAATTTGCTTCTCAGTTGAGAATAATCAATTGTTGTTGCAAGCTCTTTTTTGTATACTCCTTGAACTTTTGTTTGAAATTTGTTATGATGTAAAATTTCTGTTAATTTAGATAGTAGTTCTGTATATAGTTATAAATGCAAATGGTGGTATGGGATTGTTAATTTAATGTTGGGATTGTTAAGTTAATGAAACTAATTGTTATTAGTTTCTTCACCAGTTGTTTCTGTTTCTTCAGTAGGTTGATTTTGAAATCTATTTTTTAATGGTACGTTATATGCGCTATGCAAAGAACCAGGGGCAGAGAAGCCATTACGTGGCATTTTAGCGAGATTTGGATAGCTTTGTATTTGTTCTGGTTGTGAACTTGAAATAAAATAGTTAAATGAATTAGGTCCATTGTGTTCAGTAGTCATATCATAATTCATAGTAGGCTGCATGAAGAAAGGATTATCTGCATGTTGCGGCAGCCGATACACTTTCAGCAGAGACATTTGCATATGGATCACAATTGTAAACAGTTCTAAGTGCTGGCAAGATAGCTTCAGGTAATCGTGGAACGTTTTCCATCTTGGGAATCCCAAGGTCTACCCCACCATTCTAATATAAATATCAGATAAAACACCTAAAGTGTTTGGGAAAATGTTGTCAATCATTTAAAGAACAAGATGATATTTCTTCAATATTCAGCTCATTACTTCAAATCAGGAAATAACTAAAATCTGAGAAGCCGAACATGAACCGTCCAACACCTCAAGGCCTCCTCGATGTTAGTCTACATAATCCTATAATAGTAATAAAAATGACTTCATTAGATTTTGTCCAAAACTTTTATTCAAACTTCATGATAATCTAGATTTAGATTTATTTAGTCATAAAACAGTAAAAAACTGTATGTGACGTATGGGGGAGAAGATCATCTGCGCACGTTTTCTTGAGTTTCAGAATCCCTTCCCATCATGTTAACAATAAATAGTTGAAAGATGAGTAAAAGGTTAAAATAAATAAATAAATAAATAAATAGAAATAAATTTTAAAAAGCGCGAGATTAGCAATATTTGAAAATAAACTAGACATTTTCGTTATAGAAAACTTATTTGCATCGGTAAACGAATTGCAGGTATGATTTTTCTGCATTGCTAACAAGACAGTAACTCACCGTTACCTCAACTCCTACCATTCGAAGCAGAAGGAGAGTTCAACAAAACGTGCACCTAGAGAAGCAACATTTACTCGTTCGAATTATATTAGGTTATCTTATCTCCAGTAAAAGTTGCTTCTTTGAACTCCGGTGCTTCTAATGCGGCAGTGAAGTTGATTTCACTTTAAATTTCGCTCGCTTTGTCCGACGTCCTGAATTCGTCACTTGATGGTAACGGGAAATTGCTATAGTGATCTTCCGACGCAGTTCGAAAACATCAGCTGTCGGACGAAGATGTGTTTCGTTTGGTTTCGTCGGCCGGATATCGGCCGACCAAAATCGGCTACGCAGGGACCGCCGCCCACAAAGATAGGAGATCCAATATTTCTAAAAACGACTCGGTCAGATTTGCGAGAGCGGGATTTCAGACTGAAACCGCAGGGCTAGAGAAAGGAGGGAAGCGAAAAGTCGGCACGGAAAGCAGAACAGGAGCAAATACTAGAAGTCTCAAATCCCTCAGCTTTGCGGAAACTGTTCGCTTTGGCCTTTAGCTAGCGCCGAGGAAGAAGTTTCCAGAATGCAATATCGGCTCGGTTACATTCTAACGGGTGGGATGGAAGGTTGTTTCTACTCCACTTTCCGTTCTCCTTGAACTTCAGGAGACAAACACAACGCGCTTTCACAGCAGCGGAACCCTGAAACTAAGAGAATATTCGAGCGCAGATGACAAATTTTCGCAACGTAGTTTCGCAACATTTTGGCGACCAAGATCGGTTGCGAAGAACGAAAAAGCCCCACATGCTGAGTTACCTAAGCCAGAAAACAAAGAAATGCACTAAGACTGCAAAACGTGGACTGAGAATTTTGTTGCATTTCGATGTAATAACGAGTGGCTCATCAAGTATTAGAGGCACTTAACCAAAGTGCTTACAGATAGCGGGAAGCGTAAACACAACCGCTTACAGTGGCGGTGATCGGAAGTGCGGGTTTGCTTCGCCAAGACGTTTCCCACGACGTTTCCCACGTGATCTCCCACGACAAAGAAATTCGCGTTCAAGAACTGTGAAAAAGTTCGGAGAACGAGTCCACCAAAGATTGGTGATCAGTCTGCGTGACAAATTTCACAAATAACTTTTAAAACTTGTCTTAAGTGTGGTGCGGCAGTCTTAAAGTGTTGATGTTGGCAACAGAGCAATAAAGGTTTCAAGTTTCCAGTTATTTACAGAAAATCCGTATGAAACAGGATCGGTATTCGGCAACGTCGTCGGATGGGTTATTTCTCAGCCATCGCTCTTAGATTTAAGTTAATGACGTCATGACGCGCCGCTGGGCTCGCCCAGACCACAATGCAGACGTGGTAACGTCGGTAACACACGGTGCCAGAAAATTACTTCATGGGTTTAATTCACTGAGTTTCTAGGCCGTCTGAGTTTGTAGGCCGCCTGTGGTTTCTCTGGTCACTTCCAGGTAAAGCCAGACAGCACCGCATTCAACAGGTTCTGGTGCGAACATTCCTTCCCTTCCCTCTCCCACTGTCATCTCTCCAAATCTGGATTAAACTCCTATTCTTTGGAGTCCTCCCCTAAAGTGCCTGCCTTAACCAGCGTACGCCAGTGGAGAAGCTTTTGAGGACCCTGAAAGTACGGAACTAATGCTAGAAAAAGAAAAGGAAGAATTGATTTGATTTGAATTGATTTATTTTGTCAATGATAAGTAAAAACTGTATTTTAAATGTGGGAGAGAACTACTATCTGCGCGCGTTTTTGTGAGCTTTGGAATGTCTTCCTCACCTTTTAACCACGAATAATTGAATAATAAATGAAAGTTTCAAAGCAAAAACGAGGGCAGGAAATTTTGAAAATAGATATTTTCGCTGCCGAGTTCTATACTGCGATTTATTTACAGCTGCATCTGACAGGACATCAGCTGTTTCGATGTCATCCAATCGGGACTCACACATCACTACGGTAAAGTTCAATCTCCCGATTGGATGACATCGTGACAGCTGATTTACGTCAGAGGCAGCTCTAAATAAATCCAAGTATAGAAATCGGTAAACGAACAACAGACTAGAGTTGTTAGTTTCCCTAACAAAGTAGTCATCATTACCCCCGGATCTACTGCTACCACAACAAGCAACACGAGATCTCAACAAGATTGGCATGAGTAGAAACTGATACACTTTAGTCACATGAACAATACTTGCAACCCAGCTTCAAACAAACAAAAACGCCAGGATTCACAATTTTGCAAGTTGTAATTTTCTTATACTCTCTGATTGAACAAACTACGTGAAGAAAAGAAGACGTAAAATCTACCAAAACTCTAATAAATTATGATGAATTTTTAAAAGAACTAATATGAAATAGGACCAGAACAATTTTTATTCAAATTAAACCGAAGTAAATGTAATACATTTTTGGAATTGCTATTATTCCCTCTAAATCTCCTGGAACGTGCTTTTGGATGTCCTCGTAAATAAGTTAGGAGATAACGGATTATTCACCATCGTTCCACACCAGACAATACTTCGTTATAAATACATCGAATTTTCTCCTGCACGCATCATCGCCAGAATGCACAGACAGAGCATTTTTACAAACGCAAAAAATTTGTAACCCGAACGCAATCGATCATCGGGGACCCATTTCACCGTTCGGAAGGCAATCACCCAAAGAATAATAAAGGTCGAACAGTACAATATCTGGGATATCGGATGGAGATTTTCGCTGAAACGAAAAAAAAAAATTAAATTCGTCTGAACGATAGAGTGCACCTGGGACTGCCATCGCCACCGCCATGAATAATGCAGTCTTCTGCCACAGCGAATCGCAGGAACTCCCTTGGGGGTGAGAGGTGAGCATATGTAAAGGAACAGGGAACGGGTGACTTGCCTTCAATAGCGACATGGCCAGGGGGAGGAGGTTTAAAAATTAAATAAAACGGAACAGTACTGCGCCATAGCACATACTCCGCTAGCTCACTCCGCTATCAAGAGAGCGAATAATATTAATTTCTAACACCAATTCCTCGAAATGTAACTTTTTATGTAATGGAATCTTCTAAATAGTTTTCGCTTATAGACGCAAATAACCTAAATATACATTTTCATTCATGCAATTCACTAAGGTTTTCAATCCATGTCTCAAATACATTTTTTTATATACCTCTTTCATCACTTTCAAATACATCCATCGTTTTCATACATTTTCAATACGGTACTGGAAACAAACTGTCCATACCTTTTGGCATTTTTTTACGCAGGAACTTTAAAACATTTTGCAATTTTGTTCGAACAAACCTCTGCAACTGTGAGAATGCAATAGTAATTATATATAAACACTGTTCCGTTTTTCTGCCCGGCGTGTGTGACAGTGCAATGAAAGTAAGTGTGTGTGTGTGTAAGTAAGGGGGACAGGATAGGGCAAGGAAAGGAAAGATCGCGTCCGTGGCCCGTTTTTAAGTGTACTACTCCGGCATTCGCCTGGCGTTGATCGGAGAAATCACGGAAAACTATCGGTCAGTGCACAGCCAGCCAATAGAGTTCTCCTCAAGACCGCAGCTAAACTCCATCCAGCTATTTAGGTATTATAAAAAAATCCTAATCCATCAGGACTCTCGAACTTTCTGGTCAGTGCCGCTACAGAGAACACGGCAATTCTGAGCTTCTCGCTATCACGTGATGCGTGTGTGGAACGGCAGGGGAGCGTGCAGGGCGAGCGTGATTCCCCATGGGGTTGTCAGTGGGGAAGGGTTTAGGCGGGAGGGCTCTGCGGAGTGATCCCATCAGATAGCGGCGTTACGTGTTGACCGCAGGAAGCACGGAGCTATTGCGGTGCTCGGACACGAGGTGAAAATCGAAATGTTCTAAGCGCCTGTTCTGCAGGCGAGGGCGCAGAGGAGCGTTTAAGTACTTGCGAGCGTATTTTCTTTTCATGTCCATATGTGTGCCAATGCGAAACTAGAAGACGCGACCAATTTGAATTTTCTGGGGCACACAAATTTTATTACACTTTGTTCATGCATCTTGTACCATTTTTTAATACTTTATTATTTCAAATATTGTTATGCTTGTGTAATAACCATGAAGTCGGTCATGTTCTTGAAGTTAATGCGACCCTGCGATTACATCAATTTAAAAGAAAAATTACGGACTTTAAGGTAGTGTAAGAAGTGAAATGAAATGTAAACACAAATACCATTTTTCTATGATGTTTACGTATTGAGTTATAACGTAAGTGCGTTAATTTCCACTTCAGAGCGTTTGGCAGCAATCCCTGACAAGTATTTTATCTGCTGTTCAGTGCCTCTTTGTCAATGTCCCTCTGTAGCGACTGCTTCACTACTCTTTTCGTTTCGTTAGGAATGCCGACGTTGCGAAAGTCTGCGACTTCGAACTCGTCCACATCTACAAAAACGAGCTGAATTCAGGGAATTGTGTTTCTGAAAATGTTTGGGACACTGCCTTCCTTTATCTGTCGCCCTTCCTCTCTGTCCTTTCCAGTGTCTCGGCAACCTATGGAGCCACCAGGGCCTTTTAACTCCCATATAACGTGGTGAAAACCATTACAGTGGCGCGCCCTCGAGCAGCACCTTCTTACAGGAACTAAAACACTAACTGCTGGCAACGATACTTCAAAAGGGCGTGGCTGCTGCGTTAGTTCGCGGGCCGCAAGCAGGCTCGTAATGTTACAAAAGATAGCGCAGATGTTCACGCCTTCTTCAGATTTTTTTATATATGTATGTTATGAATAATTGAACATTTAAAATTCACTTTTCCTATTTCTCACTAATTAGTCAATTTGTATGTGCGAGTCGAACCTGCAGCTGTACCTGGCGGCACTAGCGTCTCCTGGAGTAGCAGCCTCGAGCTTTGTCCCTGATTTTGATGGAGTCCCTGGGCGCCGCACTGAAATCGCGATTTCGGGGGTGAATCGAATTGCGTTCGCTCTGTTTCCTCAAGAACAATCGAAGAGAGATTGTATTTAAAATCCTGCTAACAAAACCAGAAAGGGGAGAAAGTCTCTATTGACCAGAAAAATTAATCCCCTCGCGTCACTATTCCGGAAGGCAGAACAGGTGGAGACGAGCGTATCACATAGAGTGGGAGGAGGGAGCATCCTTTTCAAACTCAGACTTTCCAGAACTGACTTATTGTATGTATGAGAACTGACGGTACTGCGGGATGGCAAACTTTGTTCTCGCAGTTGTCATTGACGGAGATAATAACAAAGAGGGATTCGACAGAATAAAACGCACCGTTGCCATTTCCGGATAAAAGGCATTACAATGGCAAGGAAGACACTTCCTTAGATTTAAAAATGCCGCTGCTCGAAGAGCACTTTAAAAAGATACCTTCCAATTTCTATTCAAAATTTATAGCGTCAAATAATGACATTATAAAGAACTTAGCCTTGTACGAGCCGAATACGACGGCAAAGTACAAGCGCCCGAGACATACGCAGCATAGACATAGCCCGCCAGGATGCCTAAGTATGCATGCCGCCTATTAAGCTTAGTATGCATACTACCGGGCTATGCAGTAGGTAACCCCGTAACAGCAAAACGGGCGAAACGGCAACTCTTACAAGAAAATTGCGGAAACCAACGCCAAAAAGCTCGTCGAACGGCTTGTGTGTTTTGTAACCTCTTATTTTTTATGTTACAGCCATAGGTGCCCGCAAGCATATGTGTGGCTTCAATGGGGGGAAGTGCACCACGCGGCCAAATGGATCTGTGGTGTATAGAGATGACTGGAAGTTAGGGGGGATTTTATGAACGTACTCAAGGAATTTTCGTAATGACAACCTCCGGCGGATCCTTCCTATTGCAATGATCTACAACGCCCTAGAATAGAATCAGTATCAGAAGCGTAACTAGGTTCTGAACAGGATGTCAAACGAGTTTTTATCTCAACCCAATAGTCAATTCTGGACAAGATGAAAAGTGTAATATTGCACTTTCAGAAGCAGTGAACCTAGTATTAAAAACTACATTATACATTACAAATGAACATCAGAACATTCGGTTAAAGAGAAAATTCCACATTGGTTTTCCTGAACCTAGGGAACAACTTCAGGAAAGAAAATGTTGCTTCACTACAAATGAAGTAAGTATTCAGTGCAAGAGTCCTATAACGGTGAAAATACTGTTCTAAGATAATACTCAGTGGGTAATGTATAGTCAAAAAAGGAAAAAGCATTCACTCTGGACGAGGAACTGAAAAAACCTGCATCCAGCAAAATAAACTTTTCAAATAACCTATTATTTCAACGCACAATGAAGAAGTAAACATTTTGAATTCGCGGTGTTTTAATATTTTATTTTACCCCTGAAATAATAAAATCAATCACGGTGGAATGAGAATCTACAATGCCGAGGAATGTTTAAAAAGTGAAAAGGTGGCTTTTAAAAGGGGATTAACGAGGAAGGGGGGACAATACCAATAAATACGAAAAATACACGCAGAAGTAAAAATCTATTAAGTGCCGTTAATAGGTGAAGGATATTGCTAGACTTCGGAATTTTAGATTATATCTCTTCCGTTGTAGGCCTAAATGAGCACTTAAAAGACGAAAATATTGCTCAAATTCTTCAACAAGAAATATAAATTAAAAAGTTGTTTTTCAAAATTGATTTTATTTTACTTTAAGTTACTTTATTGACACTTTTTTTAGTATTATTGTTTAGCCACGTCGAAGTAATAATGTGTGTATTTTGACTATGACATTTTGCTGAAGTTAAGACAATGTTTATTACGTGGTTGACAAACATTACGTTCGTGGGTTTAAAAACAAACTAATTAGATTGTCGTACGTCGAATAAAAAGAGTTTTTGCTATTAATTTTCTAGATATGATATATAATTCACTTCAAGTGAGTTATTTGCAGACTGAAGGGACAATGCGAAGATTCAAATTCCCTGGCATGGTTGATCGAATTCCCTGCCACCTCAGATCGGTGGCTAGCTTCGGGAGTAAAACTAGCCGAGTAAGCTAAATTATAATTTGACACAATCGCTAGTAATAAGAAGCTCCGAAATTACTTATGATTAAGTTCAGAGTTTATAAATCACACAATAGTTTGTGTTTGAAATAATTCGAAATTACCTTGCAATTAGCCAAGATAATAAAAATCTGAAATTGATATTAAAGTGATGAGAAATCATTTTTTGGCTCTAATGCAGAAATAGGCATTGTAGGCACTATAAATTAGTTTCTGAAATATTTCCACACCGTGAAAAGTGTTTATTATTAATTTTGAATGTCTACGTCTGAAGAGAAAGATAAACATTTGCCTAAAAATCTTTGTCTAGATATTAGGCAATTGCTTAAAGTAATATGTACGCATTGAAGTGATAGAAAAGTGGGGTTGTTGAAGTACTTGAAGCAAACAACATGTGGAAGCATTCATTTAATGTATATGTTTTTCAATGAAACATTTTAATCAGTGATAATGGAAGTAACTGGATCGAATAAAAGAAGTACTAAATTAAGTGTTAGTTGGAGGTTCCCTTTTCAAGATCGTTAAATACATGCATTTTCAGATCTAAATGAGCTAAAATGATTGATGTTATGGAACGATTACGGATGTTACATTACGAATTACGATAAGTGAACACTTTTAAATATTCATGGTTCAATAATTATACATGGGCTATAAAGTACAGTAAAATAAACTGGTTACCTTGACTTTCATACATGTCCTGATTTAGTTGTTCTAAAATAGAATGTAACCATCAAATATTACCTGTCCTTCCCGGAATAAAAAGCGATGAGACATCAATGTGTGGTATACTCAAATACAAACAGTAGAGTGTGCTAACAACCGAACAGAAATTCTCATCTGAGCAAGTATCCGAACAAGGAACGAAATTTTATTCATCTTACCACAACTAGAGTGGATATTTTAGTGGGTTTCACTCACCGTACAATCGGCCTTTACACTTGCTTCATGGAAATATGCAACATGAATCTATGGCAACGTAATGCTTACCTTCCATAAAGAACTCACTTGCAATCGTCGCAACTTGCGTGAGCGTGCACAGACGTAGTAATGCTCTCTCTCCGATTTCTACTTTCCCAGTAGTTCATTTTATTTTCCCAAAGCGAGTCACACACATCACTCAATGTTACGATAGTGAAGAATCTAATGGATCTCTGCGAATATCTTGATTTCAGTGCCTAACACTTTCATGTCTAAATCTCTGAATAATAGCAAGTCGGTTGTATCTCGGCGCATTTACTTTATTGAGTGTCTTCTATTAATTCTAATAAACCAGATTAAAAATTAAATAACAGGGTACAGATGATGGTACCAGAACTGTCTGCAGCAATAACTTATTTCTCAGATAGTATTAGTCGGTATATTTCTTCTAGGGCTTTTTCCAGCAAATAGCAGATTACCCTTTACATCTCAATGGGGCGCATATTCTACCATACACTAAATACCAACACACTTGCGGGCTCCTCTGGTTTTGGTCAGCAGAACGCGAGGCCCTCCACGGTAACACATACCAGAGAGACAAGGGACAAACATCCATTACTAATGCGGGCCTCGGACCCGCAACCCTTTGGACAGAAGCGGTGAATCGGATCACGCTTTTAGCCACCTCCACCAGCCAGGTCGGTTAGCCGGTCTTACGAACTGTAAAATATGCCCGATGACAGAAAGCTTGCGTTGGAAGCCCTTTCTTCAGAACTCACCGACGACCGACACAGCTCGCCCGAGCTTCCACACACAAACACACAAACACACACACACAAAACACACACACAAACAAACACAAACAAACACAAACACAAACAAACACAAACACAAACAAACACAAACACAAACAAACACAAACACAAACAAACACAAACACAAACAAACACAAACACAAACAAACACAAACACAAACAAACACAAACACAAACAAACACAAACACAAACAAACACAAACACAAACAAACACAAACACAAACAAACACAAACACAAACAAACACAAACACAAACAAACACAAACACAAACAAACACAAACACAAACAAACACAAACACAAACAAACACAAACACAAACAAACACAAACACACACACACAAACACACACACACACAAACACACACACACACACAAACACACACACACACAAACACACACACACACAAACACACACACACACACAAACACACACACACACAAACACACACACACACACAAACACACACACACACAAACACACAAACACACACACATACAAACACATACAAACACACACACATACAAACACACACACATACAAACACACACACATACAAACACACACACATACAAACACACACACATACAAACACACACACATACAAACACACACACATACAAACACACACACATACAAACACACACACATACAAACACACACACATACAAACACACACACATACAAACACACACACATACAAACACACACACATACAAACACACACACATACAAACACACACACATACAAACACACACACATACAAACACACACACATACAAACACACACACATACAAACACACACACATACAAACACACACACATACAAACACACACACATACAAACACACACACATACAAACACACACACATACAAACACACACACATACAAACACACACACATACAAACACACACACATACAAACACACACACATACAAACACACACACATACAAACACACACACATACAAACACACACACATACAAACACACACACATACAAACACACACACATACAAACACACACACATACAAACACACACACATACAAACACACACACATACAAACACACACACATACAAACACACACACATACAAACACACACACATACAAACACACACACATACAAACACACACACATACAAACACACACACATACAAACACACACAAACAAACACACACAAACACACACACAAACACACACACAAACACACACAAACACACACACAAACACACACAAACACACACAAACACACACACACAAACACACACACAAACACACACAAACACACACACAAACACACACAAACACACACACAAACACACACACAAACACACACACAAAAACTCAAACACACACACACACAAACACAGCTATACTCCTTCCTCGACTCCCATCAGGTTGTTTTCTTTCCCCAGGGCGTGTCACACACAATGGCCCATTAAATCTTTCACGGGCTCGTGGGACGAACGACGCGAACAAAAAAAAAGGTACGCGAGCTCTATTGGGTTTTACTTTCCTCGTGCTGCAATATGAGACGATGGATATTTCAGCGGGTTTGTTTGTTGGGGAGCCGCGAACGCGCAGCTACGCCAGCTCTTTAAAAGCCCGGCGAGCGTAGCGTGGAAATAATAAATGATCGTCGGCCCGGTACAAAGCACGTTCCCCCGGCGCCGTGTCGCAGGCGACAACGCCCTCTCCGCACTCACGCAGCCGTCGCCGTCACGAAACCGCGAGGACGTCTGCGAAGTCGATTTCTTGACGGAATTGCTGGACCGTCCTGACCATTTTGAGAAAACCGACTGCCCTAGAAGAGGTTTATTTTTAATTGAGCCCTCATGGTGAAAAGAGATGGATGGGCTGTTGCGCCTTGTATCCGTCTTCTGCTAGTGAATATAGGTGTTGTGGTGAATTATCGTTGGCATTTCTAATGAAGTAAGGTAGTCGTTTTTGTGGTTTCCATATAGCAGGAAACTGATGATGATGGCTAAGCCATCGAAAGCTGCTTTTTTAATAAATAATATTGTTGGCAATGACGACGCATATAATTATTTCATTCTGCTAATGAACTTTAAGCATCAGTTTGCGTCGCAATATTAGCGTGAATTTTAAATGCAGACAGATACCAAATATATTATCTTGTTACAAGTTACTGAAGGATGAGAATTTCTTTTAAATATTGCATCTTGTACCTTCATTGTTCTATTTTTGATTTGTCACCGTTAAAAATGCTTTTATGCCACTTTCAAAATATTTCTCCACACTTCTCGCACTCCGTGCCACGTCGGCGGCCAGCGACTGGTCTGGCTTTTCAAAAAAATGCCCGCGCTGTAGTCACGTGGTTCGTGAAACAAACTGGTGCTGCGCAGAATATCGGTGCGCAGGAAGAGCTCACCCATTTCTTACCGCCATGTGTGAACATAAATTTGATTGCTAGTGGTATTCAGGATGAGGCTGGACATGTACCACCATAGGCAAAGTCCAATTTACAAGTATTTGTTTGTGATATCTTCTTCTTCTTCTTCTTCACTTCATGGATTACGCTACTGCCTGTTCCGTCCTCACAGTTTCTCTCCATCGTTTTCGTGGCCTTCCCACGTCTCTTCTTCCTCTCGGCGCGTATAACAAAGCTGCTTTAGGAAGTCTGCTATCACTCATCCTTTCCAGATGTTCTACCCATCTTTGTCTATATTCTTGCATTCTAGTATTAATTGATGTCACTTGTAACTCTTTTCTTATTTCTTCATTTCTTATTCGGTCTTCTCTTGTGCATCCTTTTATTCTTCGCAGAAATTTTATTTCGCTACTTTGTATTCTTGTCAGTGTTTTTTGTGTTAATACCCAGCTTTCGCAGCCGTAGAGTAATGTAGGAACTGCCATGGTATTGTAAAATTTAATTCTTGTTTCCGGTCTTGTCTTATTTTTTAAAGTGTTGTGTATCGTTCCACATATTTTTTGATATTTCGTTAATTTATTGTCAATATCTTTATCTTTTTCATAACTTATTTGACACCCTAAATAATTAAAGGAGAGAACTTGCTCTATAATTTTGTTTTCAATGACAATTTTTGACCTTACTGTGTCCTTCCCCCTGAATTCCATCACTTTTGTTTTTTCTTTTGATATATTAATGTCATAGCTTTTGCAAATTTTATTAAGGTGGTGTACTACTCTCTGTAGTTCGTCTTTTGTTTCCTGGATAATAACTGCGTCATCAGCATAGAATAAAATCGTTAATATCTCTTCTTTGGTCATTCTTATACCAGTGTCAACTTTCTGTTTTAAAGACTTACTTATGTCCTGTACATAGATATTAAATAATGTAGGTGATATAGGACAACCTTGCTTTACCCCTTTATTTGTTATTATCTCTTCAGATACTGTGTTTCCTATTCTTATTACTATTTTAGTATTTTCATATAGGCTTTTGACCACCTTTATTAGATGCCGTGGATAGCCTTGTTTTTCCATGATGTACCAAAGTTTATCTCTATTTACACTGTCGAAGGCTTTTTCGAAATCTATAAATGCCAGATGAGTTTGCAGGTTATATTCCCTTCTTTTCTCCAATATTTGTTGTACTATGAAGATGTTATCAGTGGTCGATCTTCCTTTCCTGAAACCATTTTACTCTTCTCCCATCAGTACTTCTGCAATACTTTTCAGTCTTTTATTTACTATTCTGGCATACAATTTATATATGCAGTTGAGCAAGCTTATCCCTATATAGTTTTACATTCGTTTCGGTCGCCTTTTTTGAATAACGATATAACTTCTGCTATTTTCCACTCCTCTGGAATTTTACCTTTTTGCCAGCATTCGTTTATTATGTGTAACAGTCTCCATAACAACACCGTTCCACCATATTTGAACAGTTCTGTATTTAACTTATCTCTTCCTGAAGCTTTCCTGTTTTTCATTGTTTTCAATTCCTCTTTCAATTCATGTATGTCAATCAAATCGACTGTCTCATCCTTTTCTTGGCAATCACTTTGTTGTTCTTCATTTTTGCTTAATTTCCTGCACCAAAGTTCTCTATAATGCCTTATCCATAAATCTTTGTTTATCATACCTATTTTTGCTACATCTTTTTGTTCTTTATTTATATGTTTTAGGACTTTGTAAGCAATATTTTGTCTTCTGTGTATGTCATGTTCTACTTGGCTTATAAATTTATCCCAAGACTTTTGATGTGCTCTTCTCACGATTGTGTTAGCTGCATTTCCTTTGTCTTTATATGTTTTTCTTGATTCCTCATCTTTTTTTGGATCCATTGTAAATATGCTTTCTGTTTATCCTTTACTGATTGCGCTATTTCTTCATTCCAGATCCGTAGGCCCTTTCAACTTCTAATTTTATTTTTCTTCCCTAGGGCTTCCATTGCAGCTCTTTGAATACATTCTCGTACGTTTTCCCATTCTAAGTCTAGGTTGTCTTCAGTTGGTTTTTCCAGAAGGTACTTCTGGAGTCTGCCTTGGTAGAGTTTGTGATATAGACATACAAATTCATGATCTCCTCAAATTCTCACCAAACCAAGACAGTCTTACAAGTACAATATGGTCGCAGCTTTGCCGAAATTTCTGAATAACCCAACGATCGACGTGTCTTCGGAAAATGTAGTAGTAGAAAATGTTCGTTCAGCGTGTAGACTCCTAGTACTCCAACATCTCCGGTCTTCAAGTCTGTCTTTGCGCGGCCTATCTATGTAGGGTGCAGATGCTAAAATAGTCATGCTAGAAAATGGCATGAAAAGAGGTTGTGACGAAGATATGTACAAGCGACCCAACAGCAAACGAAACTCATTACGCATATGCACATACCCTGCAGTTATCTGCCAGCAGTAGCCAAGTAGTAGATTTCAAGGCAGTTAAGTAATCTCTCTACGTCGGGCGAGGCTAGCGCCGCGTGGCAGCGACGTTTCACGCCCTGTTTGCTGCGCTGTCAACGCGGCGTTCCGCTTAGGGAAACCGCGATGCCTCCTAGTTGCCCCGAACAGCTCTGCGCTGTGATTCGGGAGCCGCCCCGCACCGCGACCAGCGCCCCGCGCCGCCAGATTCCATTTGAGAGCGAAGGCTTCCGCGGTCGGAGTCAGTAATGCCCTGAGGAAGGTCGCAGAATGGCGATCGAGACGTCGCCACCTTTGCCATGGACGCGGCGTCACCCGGACAGCCAATTAAATACAGATTCCATTTGTTAGTTCCCTGCAAGGAGGGCTAGAACGTGACTAGGCTGACGTCTGCGGTTTCGGGTTTCGCCCCTTCAGTCGGCAATGTACCCTGCCCGGTGTGGTCTGTCGTTAGGTTAAACACCACAGTAATAAAAATTCACAAAAAAAAAAAGCAAAAATATGAAATTATAGAATAGGTTAATAGTATAAGTACGAACTACAATACGTATCAGGTACCAGCTCATGGTTTTATTTAAAGAATGAAGAGTTTACTCACTTTTTCTCTTCAAACTTAAAAAAAACACAACGAGCATGATACTGTGATAAGATTCATAAGTCTTTTTGTGCTTTGCAAATCCCAATATTTCATATTTTAGATATAGTAAATTTTGTTTTTTACATAGCTCTGCTTCTGTTCGTGTGTATTTATTCTGAAACAATTGCTTGTAGACACGGAAGATGGGCTACATACAACGAAACATTTTACACAATTAATTGCTAGCGGAGAGCAGTTTCCTTTGTTGAGCAATTATTTTATCACAAAATTGCACAATATTTATGCTGTCTCTACAGTGGTGTAAGTTTGACTGATTCACTTACAGGGATGGTTGTAGTGTTTTATTACTGCGCATATATTACTGGATTTTGTAGCTCAAATCATCGAATTGTATCATTTAAGCCATACCGCTATGTTACTAACGTAATGAATATCTTCAATTCATAATGGTTTCATTGTAATTCTATTAATATTATCATACATTATCGATAAAATATAATTCTGCAGAAAACATATAATCATTTTAATATATGTTGTGAAAATAAGACATTTCGAAGCAACGTTGTACACCCTGCTCTACACCCTTTCTCTAATGTCAAGTCAAGTCAGTAAAATAACTTTTACGGAGTATGTTATTTTATAGAATATCTTTCAAAGATCCAATTTTCTTATTAGAATTTCTTATCAATGTATTCTGCAAAACGTTTCTGAAATGACTCCACGAGGTGTGTTCATTCAGACATTTCTTCTTTTGTTTCCTTCCCCATTCTCTCTGCTTGCTTGATAATTCCACAGCTCCCCGTCCCAGCACCCGTGTCATTTCTGCAACCTAATTCGTCGTCACATCGTTGGCGCCATTCCTCCGGCCATCTTTCCTCCGCCACTACCTCCCTCAGCACCCTCACTGCTACGTCAACCGCCATCACCGCCCTCACCCTCCTCATTCTCCACCACGCTCCCACACTCACCGCTGTCGCCACCGTGGACGGTGATACCGCCATCACCGCCCCCACCATACTCAGCACAACCCCACCGCACCACCCGACATCCCCAACCCCGCCCCCTTTCCATCCCACCCCCAGCGCCCGGCAGCGCGCTGGAGGGCGGCCGATGGAGTCGCAGGGAGGCATAATCCCGTTAGAGTAACGAAGAGAGTTTAGCAAGCGACCGGCGCCGGGCGTCCAAAGGAAAATTACAAGGCGCGGGAGGCGGGAGGGGGCGCTTTGAACGAGGGTTGCAACGAGGGCCGTGCGTTCGGCCAGCTGGCCGGCGGAGCGTGGTCCGTCTGGCGACCCCGACCAGCCCCGTCTCCAACGCCGCCCCGCCCCCCCCGCCCCCGCCACGCCACCATCGGCTAACTTAATCGCGTCGTCGCGTGTGCGAAGCGATCAAAAGGGTCTGCCGCTGCCCCCACCTCTGCCACTGCCTCTTCCGCCACCACCACCATCGCATCCGCCATCCCCCGGTCACATCAAATCACCACCGCTTCCACATTACCCCCATTCCCCAGAAGCTCTGACGCAACTTCCACCACTCTAATCACCACTCTAGCTCAGACACCACAACCACCACCAAAGGCACCACCCGCTCCATAGCACTAGTACACTATCACCTCTAACACTATCCTGATCGCCTCTAGAACAATCACTACCATCACCACCACCGACGGACGCCACCTGCCCCATCACCCTCATCCCATCACCACTACCATAGATACCTCCTCCATCACTCTCCTCGTCCACTCTAGCTCGGACGCAACTATCCTCACCCGCACCATCACCATCGAGCCCAAATACAATAATTCTCCTCATCCCCTCCAGCTAAAGCAACTCCTCCTTCACTACCCTCCTCATCACCACTAGCCCAAATCCCATCTCGATTATTCTCCTGATCGCCTCTAGTACATGCACCACCACCACCGTCCCCATCGTTTCTTGCATTGGTACCACCCCCATCCTCCTCATCGCCTCTAGCACCACTACCACTCCTACCACCGCAGGCGAACCACTGCCCCACCTCCACCACAGATGACATCTGCATCAGTCTCCTCATCGCCTTTAGCACAGGCACCACCATCACCACCACCGCAGGCGCCATCTGCCCCGTCCCCACCCTCCCCATCGTTTCTTGCACTGGTACCACCCCCCACTCCTCATCGCCTCTAGCACCACTACCACTCCTACCACCGTAGGCGACCCATCACCTCTACTACAGATGCCATCTCCATCTCCCTCCTCATCGCCTCTAGCACAGCCTCCACCCCGCCGCGTCACAACGTCGCGCCGCCCGGGGCGCGGCCTGCGTGGCGCCGTAAAAATAGCCGCGCCGTCCGCCGACCCACAGCCCGCTATTGATTGCACTCAGAATTAGACGCACATGCCACGCACCAGACGCCGCGCCGCCGGCCTCGCCACGACATTCGCCAACGTCCCCCCCCTCCCCGCTGCCGCCGCAACGTCACCCCACAAGTGGCGCCACCGGCCCTTTCCAGGACTCTTCGAGGCGCTTACGCTCCGATTTAAACGTAGTGGCACTTCAAGGTCACGATGTCGTCCAGTCGAGAGTTCCATTCCGAATTAAAGTTTTGGAATTGGGGTTCGGCAACAATGCACCCCCTCCCCTTCCAGCTCGTGATCTTGAAGTGACCCTACCTTTAAGTCGGAGTGTATTGTGACGTCGTGGGATTCTCACCACAAATTACAGACGAGAGTTCAACTATTTACAGATGTTGATTTACAATTTTATTTACAAGTATACATTAAAATACCTACGTACAGCTCTGCTGGACGGTTCTTGGTTCACATTAGCGACTCGTAACCGCCTGCAATTAATTACTTGACCCCTGACCCACCCCATTAAACAAAGACCTATGCATACAGCGTACCACGCCATGACCACTGTCACAATAGAATTGATATTCCACTACGGCTTCCCGGCACACGGGTTGCCGTGAAAATATCGCCCGTCAACGCACCACCCTGGGGGTACGTTTTATGCACCGCACGAGGTATTACATTCTTTTCAAGACCCACTCCCCGCTACTCGCGCTCTGATTTTTATACTCTCAACTCACGTGATTCGTGACGTCATACACGCATTCGCGCGGCACGCAACATCACGTGGTCGCCGCGACCACAATTCGATTCTGCCATTCGACCTGGCTGCTGAAGTTCCCTACATTTCAAGAAGTTCTCAAAATACTTCTGAAATGTTGTTCGTCTGCGTTACGGTTCTTTCCAGCCCCCGTCCGCTTGCCACACCCGAACAGCATCCGTCTAACAATGGAATGCCGCGATGTAACATGTCGAAACCTGTCCCAATCCTTCTTTTTATCGGAAGCAACGCCGTATTAATCTCACGAGCAAACTGTTGGGTGCCGATACACACTGCAAGCTAATTAAAAGGCATCCTGAATTTGCAAATTGGCCCTATATGCTTTCACCGATGTAAAAATGGCCAACCTTGCAAAGCAGGTGTTACCCAGCGCGCTCGCTTGTGATTCAACACCACTGCTGGCCGCAAGCAGGAGACTCATTAACTATACATAGTCTAAAATAATACAAGTTTTTCCGAATTTTAGTTTTATCTGTTGTTCATTTTTGTAAGAAATACATTTCGTCGTGATAAACCTTGCCGCAACCGCTCATCTTCCATCCAACATGGGCTACCTCCCGTGGAGCTCTTTTCACACGAATTTGAGAGAACTTGTCTGCGTCTTCTGTGAAACAGGTCAGTTGTAAGTCTTTGCGGTAAGTTGAAAGTCTTTCGGAATTTTCGAATGAGAAAATTGATTTATCGACACAAATAGGCACAAATTAAAGAACGGTAATTTTCGGGAACAAAAAACTAAAATGAAAAACCATAACATGTGAATTTGATTTACAAAACAACTCTTTAAATCTCTTCTTTACATAATTTAATTATAAAGTAGTTCAGTAGTTATATGATATACGTTTTCAGTATTTAATAATTATGCATATTGACGATATTCATAATGAAAAAAGTAGGAAATAAAATACCTCAAATAAAATGGACTTTTACAATAAGGAAAGTATTGAGTATACTGGGAATGACCTGCTCCCACCAAATGTCATTTGACCTTGAGGAAACAACCCTCTACAACGCCAACCTCGGCGCACGCGCGCTCGGTTTGCAAGGGCTGTCCAATTTCTCTGTAGAAACGAATAATAGTACGAAAATGTTGGCAAGATTTGGAAATTTTAAAAGAATTTGGCACTATGTTTAGGCAACCAAAATTTACATCGTGGTATCAGAAGGGCATGTTAATTCAATGAAAAAATATGAGGGCATGTTTCGACATGTCACACCGCGGCATTCCCTTGTAAGCCCTAATCTTAAGGTTGCGGCGCCTGCGCGGCTTCCGACTTCCTACCTGTGGCAAGGTCCGTTTGCAATTCGTTTCAATATATCGAAACGGTTCATTACGTTTCAATATATCGGAACGGTTCATTACGTTTCAATATATCGGAACGGTTCAACTTCGATGAAACGCTGCGCAGGCAGCGATCATCCGAGGTAAAGATATCACCATCCACGACTCATCGCAAGGTAAAGACGGCCATCGAAAGATGGCCTGTGCATCGCAAGCCATGGCCTGTTAGTTAAGAAACTGCGCAGTCATCCTCCTGGAATAGAGCTGACAAAATCACGGAAGCCACAGTGCACAAAGCTTCTAGAATTTTCATGCTTCCAGTGACTCCCTGGTGACGAAAATCAGTCAGCGTCCGGTACCAAAACTTAGGAATTTCATATTCTAGAAAGCGTCGCTGCCAGTGTGCGAAGTTTTATGGTAAAATTTATGTTATATTGGAAGATATGAATTATACTTTCAAAGTATTGGTCTTTATGCAGAGAGTGATATACAACGGAAAAATAAAAAACAAAATATTCAGTATATTTCGAAGCATTGAGTTCACGCCGCACACCAAATTCTGGCGTCAGCCGCAACATTGAATAATAGCCCGGTTGACAATCTGCTGACAGCAATATTTTCGCATCACATGCGTCTGTATTTGGATATTTTGACATCTTTTATATCTTTTATACTGTGTTTAATACTGTCAGTTTTTGTCGCTATAAAATGTAGGTCACTTATGAGCGAAAATTTGTATGGTACATTAAAAATACGGATAGCAATCGCGTAGGAGCACATCGTTTTCAGATATTCTACGAAGCCATGGTTAAAATGATACTAGATTTTTGACAGAACAACGGTTTCATATTTCAAGAACACCAGGATTCACACTGTTTCAATGGCGAGTAAAAGATCCAGAAGTATTAACGGCAGGACAAAATATAATGCATTTTAAAGTGATTATGACATATGATTTACATTTTATGATACGGTAATTATGTTTTCAACGTGATTTAAAATAACTTTTTTAACGAACTTAAATGTGTTTTTAAACGAATTTTAATGTGTAAATGTAAACACCACGATTTAAACGAATGAGTACTTTTTAATTGAGCGTGCTGTCTTTGGTCTTTGTTAAGAAATTTTAAAGTAAAATAAGAATTCTATACAAATTGATTTGAAATGAAATGGAGAAGGAATATATTTTGATCTGTCGGTACACGTACTATTTTATAAAATGTAGATATGTATCCACATCTGTGATACACTCAAAGCAGAGGTTCCTCGATTTTTCTATTAACTCAACAATACACTTGATATTTCAGAGATCTAAAGAATGACGATCGCAAACGACACTGATGGTGTCTACAGAACTCTCAGGGTCTAATTATCTCTCTTACAAACAATATGTAATATCACATTTTAATAGATACAAAATAAAACAAGTATAAAAGTTGATATTCATTAAAACAGAATGAATGTGATAAAAGTTAGTCCATTACCTACCAGGTTTTTTAATTTCTGGTACTTCTATTTAAATATTGTCATTTACACTAAAAACGACTTATATCTTTGTCTTATTTATTTTATGAGCTTGTCTATTGCTTAAAATTTTGATTTTCTTAATCGATCCCAATTGGGGATCATGGTGGGTGCCGTGAACAAAAATTGAACATACTTCAGAATATCATTATATTGGTTAATGAACAGTAACATATAATAAATACTTGATTTGTGTCCTATTCATCAACACATTCTTCATGGGGTTCTACATTGCACTTGTAACACTGTTTACGTACTCGTTTTTTTACAAACTGCGCATTTTTCTGCTTCCCATTTCGAATTCTTTCCAAGTAATGTCCTTTTGAATCCTTTCGAGTGGCATCAAGAACGCTTGCTTGCTTCTGTAAACATGGTCTACCTGCATTCCGTTTATGAAATACTTCAAATAAGGATGTTCGTAATAACGCACACTTTTTCTCAGCAATGGAAAGGTTTTCTGAAAAAACACCGAACTGAATAAACTCTTCGTTCAGTTTTTCTAGAAGGGGATATATTTTGAATGTCTTGTCTCAGTGAGATTGATTTGCTAATTCACTACCGACATTGAAATGAATATTTCATTGAATCTGTTTCTTGTGAAGAATTTTCTGACTCTTTGAACGCATATATCATCATCTTCACTCCAATACATAGGTTCCTGGGGCAAAGAATTGTAACATCAGGAAACCAAAAAATATTCGAGACCGTGAGCAGCAAAAATGAAATAATGCCTACTATTTTGAGCAATATCAAAGTGATTTACTATTACTTACAAGTGCATCAGATGAACAACTCTCTGAAAAAAAATTCCAATTTCTTTAAATATTTCATCGCATACTCACGCAGCATTCATGAACACTTCTTTCAAATACCCGGAGAAAACAAACGTAACCTGTGTTATCGATTTATTCTTATTTCAAGCGCTCACCTAACAATGGAACACAAGTTATAATAACGTTATAATACCGCTGTAAATAACGTTCTTTTAGCAAGTACTGAATATTACTCGCGCAACTTTTCTTGAACGATGACCTTGATCCCCCTCCCTTGTGCAAATAACAGTTGAAGGCAAAAGCTCGCAGCGGGCACTGATGACAACCTTCCAAGCATTAAAACTTCGTTAGCGCGAAACAGAAGCTAGTCAAAGCCAATTGCTTTCATAGTGCAGAACCCCTGTTCAGGTTTATTGTCAATATCGAAAGAAATGGCTGAGTCAGGTCCAGGTCATTCAAGGGAGTCACCTAAAACTCCCGAAAAAGTTAATCACAAGATCGAGTTTTGACTTTCATTTCACAGACGTTGGCATTATTTAAAATACTCTAGTGGTCGACTTTGTAACTAATACCCCCACTCCACCCAAAATCGTCAATCCATCGTTCAAGAAAAGTTGCCCGAGTAATACCATGATCCACAAATGGGGATCGTGGTAGGAAAAGGGTTAAAGGACTTTCGACAAAGATCAAAACAATGAGTGAAAATTATAAATTAATTGTGAACTTTGGCTCAACCCATTAGCCTGTAACTTTTTTTAAAAACAGTTCATATTCTAGTTGTGCTCGACTGTAGGGTACTGCAGTGTGTTACGGGTTGCATCTACACCATATGTATTATGTAAAAATACATTTACAGCCATTTTATATTCTTACATTTTAGCTTTCTACACTCCTCCAAACAAACTTCAACTTTGACAAATCTCACACTCCTCTGTGCGCACAATATGCTTAAAAGGGGTACAAAGTTTTCTCTTCACGTATTCATGAAACGATTTCGTTTTGTTCGTTAACAGTAACTTTGCGCCTTTAACTTCGTTATTTCGCTTTAATTGAAGTAAAATCTTGAGTGGACAGCACAATTGTGCGCATTGACGGCGTTTCCCAGCAACTGGTCGAATCGTAATTACTAGCTCCGAGTGAAATAACAGAGAGGACTGCAAATCCATTGTACTTTTAACACGTAGGGCGATCGAAAATTTGTTCCAAGTGATGTGTATTCTACAGCGTCGTGAAAGAGTACATAAAGAAATTACATGCACTAACAGAAATGCCCATAATATGTTGTTCATAATATGTACGTATTTTTTACGCAACGTGCATTGCGTACATCATGATATTACACCGAATAAATTATGTTATATGCAATTATTGTGCACACGAACTTATCTGTTTACAATTTAAAGGGATTTTATTCTCTCTCTTTACTGTTAAGTACGAAATATACAGAAAGTGTTGTAATATCACGGCAAAACCGGCTATTTTTCGGCAGAAAAAAACGATTTATGGGTGAATGATACCGAAAAATTGGTATACGGCAAAACGTTCGTCCGTCGGACTGTCAACACTAAGCGGGTAAGTAGTAATGAGGTAATTGTTACGGAAATTATTATATCCCTATCGATCTGGTTGACGTCGCCGCCTCTTCAATTTGATAAGGATGTTTATTTTGGGAGGTCCTTTTTATGAAGCATTAATGTTTTCCAAATGTTTTCAAAAATAGCTATTCTTTTTCTTTATTTCTTCCTCATATGGAACAAAACGCGTTTATAAAAATTGGGTCCTTCTCATTTCCATGAAATTTAAAAAAATTTCGAAAATTTTGAAAGTTCAAAATTTCCCACAAATACAATATTAAAGATAGAGACTTGTTTCTTAATGAAATCTGTTTTACAAAATTGGATCTTTAAAAATAACTATTTTAAAATTTTTATATATTGGAGTAGTTATCACGTAATTTGTCTTAAAAATAGGTAATTCTTATAAAAACGTATTTTCTCAAAACGGATGAAAATTTTTTCTTCATATTTCCGGAATTGATTACTGCTATAAAACTGACGCAAGTCCCATTTTCTGTAAACACTCCGCACTTTCTAAAATTACAACAACAAAAAGCATGGCAAAATTACAATACAGATGTTCTGTCTCACCCTAACCAGAGATTGTTACGATCATCGTTACCCCACACCATTGTTGATATGGGCATTTGTAAACACATGCATTGTTGCATTCTACCGGTAAACGTTCAGTAATAATATAGACCTACAATTACTCTGAACGTAATTGCGTTGTTGGAATCAATCAAAATGCATTTACTAGAACATTTAATGAAACGCTCTTCAAAAACGTTCTTAAACGTTCAATTCACATTCATGAGCTTACTCAATTTTTTCGAGATATTTGTGAAAAACTGAAAGAGAGAAGGGATAGAAATAGAGATGGGAGTAATTTTTACTTCATCTAATGCAGACAGTTACTTTTCCCTACTTTTAAGTTACGTTTACGAAGTTTCACGATATGAATAAAACTTTTGTATGAAAAAACAATCTTCCGTGTATAAAAAAATAACTTAAAAACATAGCTTATGTTATCCAAATTCACAGATTTCAGCGATAATGAGACATGCACTTCTTAAGGGTTCTTTTCATTATAGGAAAATATGTAATTAAAAAATTTAAGAATATTTTTCAGAATATTTCGAAAATATTGTTCAGACATAAAAAAGTAGCCCGAAAAATCAATATATCCGTTTCAAACTCACAAGGTCTCGAGTTCGTCTACATCCAGCGGAGAATTTCAAATTTGGAGAAAATTGTCAGAAACGATTAAGTAGTAACTCTTATTCTAAAACTCTGTATCCATTAAAAATTCCAAAACCTTGCACAAAGGTTGCACACCTGCAAGTAAACGTTTTTGAAAATTTTATACATACAAAAAGAAGCCAGAAAGCAAAAGAATTTGGAAGATCAGCTGCAGTGCAGTTGTTGGGAAACGCTCCTTGGCAAAACTTCAGGCTTTCACACGCGAGATTTTTACTCAGTAGAGAGAAAATTATGTTTTGCTGCATGAAAAAACGGCGAATTTTCGGCAGAAAACTCTTATTACAGGGCCCTGGTAACGAAAAAGCTGATCAATTCAGTTGCTAAATTTAGGAAAAATATCCTCCAAAATGTGGTGTAGTCGAAGTCCATGTTTGTGAGCCCTTGATACCGAAAACTCGAATAAAGGTAAAATGTCTGTTTGTTTTTTGGTTTGTTTTTTTGTTTGTCTGTCTGTCCGTCCATCTGTCCATCTGTCAGATCGCCTGCCCGTCCGTAGTATGTGTATGTCCGTCCGACTGTCCATCCGTGAACAACGCAAGGGGCTAAGCAATTCAACCGATTTTCTCCAAAATTGATACTCTCCAATCGATCATGCTGATGTCGTGGCCTCTAGAATTTGAAACCGATATTTTAATTTTTTTTTGGGGGGGGGGTACTTTGCATGAAGCCCTTGGAACATGTTCAAAAATAATGTGTTCATCGTTTTTTATTAAATTTTGTTCTTGATTGTTTGATTGTTTGATTTTAAGATAACGGTTCAGGTCTCATTGTGTTTAAAAATATGATTTTTGAAAGTTGCAAAAATTCAAAAAATGTTCAGCATCTTCCTACAACTACAATTATGAATACAGATTTTCTCTTAATGAAATGTTTCATAAAGACAGATTTGAAAAAGATCTTGTACAGGTTTTCGAAAATTTGAGTAATTTTAGCGTAATTTACAAATTACATAGTACGTGTTGTTGTAGCACCACTAATTTCTTCTTACCTTTCCACCATCTAATTCAAATCCATTCCGCCAACACACACGTTACGACGACGCCCGCAATGTGAGCGACCGTCTACGAGGAGAGGCGGGGCGGGGCGGGGCGGGGCGGGGCGAGGCAGGGCGGGGCGGGGCGGGGCTGGCGGGACGGGGCGGAGCGGGGCGGGGCGGGGCGGTAGGAGCTGGCGTGCGCGTCAATGGCCGCCCGGGCGGAATAATTAACTCCAATCTGGGGCCGCCGCCGCCCGCAAAGGACACCACGCGGCCGCTGAAAGCCTCGCAAACACACGCCGAGCGGCACCGCGCGTCGGTCGCGCTCGGTTCGATTAATTGCCGCAATTTAGGGATTTAGGAGGCGTCATTTAGGCGTGCAATTCTTTTTCTTCACGTAATTTACGACGTATATTATATATATATATATATATATATATATATATATATATATATATATATATATATATATAAACACACACACGATTCACGCTTCAAATCGGTTGTCATACGGTTCTCGCCTTGCGAACGTCGAACTTACAGCTGGATATGGTAACGAATACTCCACTGATTCCTGAAAATCTGAGGAATCTTTCAATTATCCCCTTTAAAAATTAATGGACGTGCTTCCTTCCCGTGAGATCATGGAGAAAAGCTGACATAGTTATAGAATTTCAAGAATTCAGAAGGCCTCAAGGCCATCACGTGCACAATCGTGTGCGCAACTTCCCCTGCTGGTGCATGTGCTCTCCTTCTGAAGAAGGCACTCCCCCAAGCCCCTTCTTTGCTCCCCAACCCCCTCTCCGAGCTTGTCATTTATTTCTTGATGTTATAGGTTCCCGACTGTAGAATCCAGCCGTGTTGTCTTTTTTCTCAGTATTACTAGCTTAATTTTTTAGAAGAATTTTTATACTATTTACACTATTATATACAAAAGAATATAACTAATTTTATTTGTGGTAAAAAATTTGCGTTCTGGCTGATAGATTAGGAAAATTGTGGTAGAACAAGAATAGTCTAAACAAATAAAAAAGTGAGACACCATGAGCCCTACTGTAGTGTTGCCAGCTTGAAAAGCTACAGAGAACGAAAAAGGGAGTCAGAGAAAGGCGAAGAGGGACAGACAGAAAGAGGAACATTATATAATATATGTAATATATAATATATAATATATAATATATATAATATATATAATATATATAATATATATAATATATATATATATATATATATAATATATAATATATATAATATATATTATATATAATATATATTATATATAATATATAATATATAATATATATAATATATTATATATATATAGAGAGAGAGAGAGAAATGATAAGGGAAAATAGAAATGATTCAAAGAAACGATAAGTGACAATGAGATGAGATAAAGAAAGGATAAGAGGAAGAAAGACGAGGAGGAAAAGGGGTGAGAAAGGAACAGAAAGAGCGGAAGAAATAAAATGTAAAGGAGAATAGCAATAAGAGAGAAACTGAGAGGATAATAACAAAGAAAAAAGGGAAAGGAGAATAACGAGAGGGACGTTACACAAATGCTCGTAGCTGTAGAACCTGTTGCGTGAGGGCCGCAGCTGTAGCTTGTGATACACAAGGCGGAATTGCATTTCCATTACTTTTTAATGCAGTCCCAATGCTCCGATGCGATTTAAAATATTTGTTTTTCTATTCCGTTGCCGAGACTCAGCTTGGCGCACTATCAACAAGCTTTATACATTGCATAACTGTTGGTATTAGTTCTGTTTAATCGCCCTTGATCTTTCGTAGTCCGGGAAATGACAGTGTACAAAATATTAATTCTCAGCGTAGAAATTTACGATTAATTATTATTGGACTGTATATAAAAATAATACGCCAAAGACCGCATTTCAAACTAGTGATTTTACAATAGCACAAACTTTCTCGTATTAGAGAAGTGTTACAGAAGTAATTTACTACTCCTGTGTGTAGCAACAGGACTTATCCACTTTTTCGGTATCAGGGCCCGAAAATAAGAGATTTTCTGTCCAACATCTGCCGCTTTCCGGCGGCGGACGATTACAAAACTTTCTCTTCTTACGAAGTAAACGCGAGAAAGTAAAAAGGAAGAAACAGTATTTCTTGAATTTCAAAGAGAAACCGTAAAGAAACAACATAGTAGTGTAATAAACTAGTTTCAAGAATACAAACTTCATATGCAAATTGGTATTGGGGGTGACATTTGAACAGTACACAAAGCAAAATTCTAAAAGCTTTAGTAGTATTAACTAACCATTGAACGCGCCCTGCAAAAAGTTACCGAACGTCATAACACTCCTCGTAAATAGAGCGACGCGCTCACCAGTTTAAATTGATCAAGCGGTAGTAAATATTTTAAAAAACAAAATTTTTTGCAGAAAATCGATATCTGCCATTCTTTCTCAAACTTAATAAACTAACGTGGTATATATTAGTCCCGAAATTTCGATATTACTTCTTGGAATCGTCAGTATATGACTATATGTGTTCTGCCGTAGTCGGAAAACTAAGATATATCAATTTACCTGGTGGTAAATTACACACAAACAAGAGTTAGAACGTATTAAATTTTAAAATATTCACAGAATACCGCTTAATTATATTTCCTAAGTAACCAGTTAAAATTACCGAGTAGGTAATGGCATATATTCACGTTTCTGCGAATTATCTCTATAATGCGCTTAAGAATTTTCGGGTATAGGCCAACACCGACCACGCGTGCATCCTGCTTCAAGTAGGTGCAAGTACCTTTCTGGGGGGGGAGGAAAGGATCATAATTTTAGCTGAATCCCGATTTTTATCTCCCAAGGTCGATAGCCCTGGGGTTATGGACGATGAAATGATGATAGTGAGGGATGAAAGGACGGCACACACAATAGACATACACAAATACACCCATGCCCGAAGTAGATCTCGAACAGGCAGTCTTCTGGTCCGAGACCGCTACGGCACTACTGCCCTAACAATCTCGGCCATCTGACAGGCTTGCGCTTAAGAATAATGATTACATTAATTGTGAATCAGGAAACACGGTTAGAATTGTTTCGATACTTTCCAAATCGAGTGAGGCTATCCCATGTTGGTATCAAATTTGGGCGACGTGAAACATAATATAAACGTAAGAGAGTTGGGATACATCCGACTAAATATGGGAAGATTGTGGTAGAAGATCCACAAATCTTCCGTATGAGACTACAATCGGAGACCTAGTTCTATAGAAACATTTCGATGGAATAAATAAAAGACGACTAATATCAGATTCATGCAAGTGCGTCAAGACTCAATCGAACAAGCAACAGCTTCAGATCGTCCGTCTCAGACTTTTTATGACGCAGATTTTCATTAAAAAAAAGAAGCTCTGAGAGCGCGGGAGGACGTCTCTCAACTCTCCCCAGTGCGCATGCGAATCGCCTGCCTCTTCGCCTTCCGTCTGCGCCGGGCGGGCATCTTCTACGGTGTCTCGTTAACATCAAGAAATATGACCCGCATCGTTTCGATGGACATTTTCCGGACTCATTTAAGGAGCGGATCTCTTCCGCGTCAACGCGGATGGACAGCAGGGGGAAAGGATGTGGAGGAGAACGGTGGTTCGAGAAGCAGGAAGAAGAGTGTTGAGGAACAGAGAGCGGCGAGGAGAGGGTTGATTATTTTGTTTTTCTATTTATTTGGCCTGTTTTGGTTGATTGATTGATTGATTGGTTGGTTGATTGGTTGATTGATTGGTTGATTGATTATTAGTGATTCCGGCCGCGTCAACTGCTAAGGTCATTAGTCCTGTAAGTGTGGTACATGTTTTTCCTCGCGAGATGGCGGTGATCTTTCCCTGCCGAATGACGAGATCCGGCGTACCGTTGGCTAAAAGGGCACCGCCCCAGACTGGACAAGCTCTATGCTCTCGACCGTTCTCCCGGCATGAGTGGTAACGTACTGCATGTCAGTGTAAGTGTGTGTAAGTAAGCGCTAAAGATAGAACAAGGAAGAGGACGGAAAGATCGTGCTCTGTTCGGGTCCCGTTTGTTAAGGTACTGCTCCGGCCTTCGCTGGTGTTCAGGGAGATCGGGTAAAATTACTGATCAGAGCATCTGGCAGCTAGAAATATGCTCCAGAAAAAGCGATTGAATTCAGCATACGTGTCCAGCTAGAATTGGAAATCCACAAGAAAGTTCGATGGGCGAAAAGTAGCCACCAAGCAAGGAGTAGAGGCGGCAAAGAGTAGAATTAAGGTTCACTGAGTGAGTAGGCGAATGAGTGGTGGAGTGTGCGCTGAACGGCGAAGGGACAGTCCTGGGGAGGGGGGGGGGCGAGATCCCGAGAGAGGGAATATTCGGGAAGCGAGTGCCGGGAGAGCGAGGTGATGCCATCAAAAGTCACCTGGTGGGGAGTGGAGTGCAGGTCCGGGAGGGAATACGAATGGAGAGGGAGGAGCCGCATACGGAAGGGAAGGGGATGGAGAGAGGAGGTCTACATGCCGATTTAAATGTAGTGTCCCTTTAAGGTCACGAGCTAGAAAGAGATAGAGACTGTCATCCAATCGGGAGCTTTATTACGACTTAAATGATTGGTATTGAAGCTCCCGATGGATTTAATCTATGGATGTGAAAATTGGACTCTCAATAGAAAAGATAGGAGTAAAATAGAAGCCCTCAATAGAACAGATAAGAGTAAAATAAATGAAAGTTGGGCCCACAATAAAACAGATAAGAGTAAAATAGAAGCCGCAAAAACTATATTTCTTAGGCGAGCTATTCAATTCTGGCCCATAAAAGGAACTCTTATATCAGAGACAAATTAAAGATTGAAAAAATAGACGTAGAGAATTGGCATGATCATTTAATGAGAACGCCGGAAGATCGAATACCAAAAATGCTCCACAACTACGACTCGAACGGGAGGAGGAGTAGGGGCAGACCAATAAGGCGAAGGAAGAATACTCTAGAAGACGGAATGGGGCTTAACCCATGATGATGATGGGTGATGAGGATGATGAAGCTCCCGATTGGATGACAGTCTCACCCTCTCCTTCCAGCTCGTGACCTTGGAAGGACATTACCTCTAAATCGGAATATACATGACGTGAGGGCGGACGAGAAGGCAGACGCAGGGTGAGAGGGTGTGGAGGAACGGACGAAATTAATTTGTGAGCCGCTGGTTGGTCTCTGTGGCGCGGCGGGCAGCGCTGACGTGCATGTGACATAGAGGTGGGGAGTTGCGAGATGGGGGGAGGGACCGGCACCGTAGGGGGGCGCGAGAACAAAGAATAAAAGTCCAAAAGAATGAAAACAACGTGATTGGTTGTGTCGTGAACAGGCGCCACGTGTTTGAGGCGTGAATACTTCGCCCTGATGGTGGAATGTTGAATGAATGAGAGTGAATTATGATCGTTTATTGGAAGAAGCATCCAGTACATTTTTCTTCGTATTTCAACACGGACCATTTTCATATTTCTCCAACGCGAAACGTAATTAGACACGTCACCATCATTCGAGATGCATCACGAATAACTTCCTTGTGTTAGCTCTTCAATAACATTACATTCGCAGTCTTAATTCAACCGCAGTTGTACCGACAAAGTTGTATTGACAAAGGCACGAAACAATTCACTATTTTGAAATATAATATTTCAAATAATTTATAACATACGTCCTCCACATGGTATATGTGACTCCATAAGATAATATCTAAACAGAAAACCGAATGCAAGATCGAAATGATTTTAATTAGCATTTTCGTTTATACGAGAGGCCTCAAAATGAAACGCCGCAAAATTGCATTCTACTCCGCCCAAAATCAACATAAAAAATTCTCACCAAATTATATTAAAAATAACTTTGGAGCTTCTCCAAATATCATTTTTAAGGGCAACGTAGAAAAATACAATAGAACTTTCATCGCCTTCGAGTCTAGGGTTTGAGAGGCCTCCGCAACCATTTGCAATATGGTAATGATTATGTAGACATAAAAATCGAGCATTGTATAAATGTTTGCCCAAAATGAGAACCCCAGAATGTCTGAATAAAGAAAAGAATCAAGTTGAACTATGCTGACAACAGCAATGGGGGTGACCAATGAGAACTGCAAACCCTCTGACCAGGAGGTACTAGGTTCGATTCGCGACGATGGCCCGATTTTCGACACTAGCTAGCCAGCTAGGTGGAATTCAGGGTCTGGAGGAGAATTTCGAAGGCCGGCTACTCTGATTGGTAGTTTTCCGTGGTTTCTCCGAACACCAGGCGAATGCCGGAGCAGTACCCCCCAAACTGGCCTCAGACCACGTGCGATATTTTCTTCCTCTTCCTTGTCCTATCCTCACCCCTTACGCACACTCACACTAACACGCACTACCCAAGCACACAATCCCGGAAGAACGGATCGGGAGCTTAGAGTTTGTCCCAGCTGGGATGGTGCCCCGTTGGTGGGAGATACCTGGATGGGGAAAACCTCGCTAGCCGACGATAGGTCGGCGCCGGATCTCGCCATCCAGCGGGGGAGGACCACCGCCACTTCCCGAGAAAAACATGCACTACACGTACGGGAACAATGACCATAGTAGGTGACGCGCCCGGAATCAGTAACAATAAACCAACCAACGAATAAGAAAGTCAATTTTTTTAGTTTTATTATTGTGAAATTAAAATTTATTTTCATACGCTTGGTGAAGACAGTTGTGATACAAATAGGTATTATAAGACAATAAAAACATTATATTCGAGAATGTTTTGGAATTGCTATTTTTTTCTATAAAACAAAGATATAACCGAAATAGTTTTTTTAAGCAAGCCACTGAGAAGTGAAAAGAAACCAACGTTCACCCAAAGTTTCTGGATACAACAGTAGGTTGAATATAAAGCAATAGGTTATTACTTAATAAGACAATCGTTAGAAAGAGTTATTTTGTTAAAACAAACAACAATTTTCTGGATTGTTCATTTACGAACCCTTCCATTGTATAATCAATGAAGTTAAGAGTGAGTTTACACACCAATGGTAAAGCAAATGGATACGGATTCATTTTTGGTTCAATATCATAGATACATTTCCAGACTGCAAACTTGTTTCGTAAAAAAGCTCTAAAGCAGATTTTATACATTAGATTCATATAATTAGTTGGTCGAAATAATAGGAGTTACAGAAATAATCACAGATATTCCATAGCGTCAACCACTGCATTTCGAATACAAATTATCTTTCATTTAGCCATGACTCGATAAGCATACCAGTAAACCGCGTGGCTGCTTTAATGAACAACAGGTTAATGAGAGGAGCAGTTCATTAAACAAGTAAAATTAATTTCCGAAGCAATTCCAAAATATTTGTCATTCAATACAACAAATGAATGTCATTTAACGCTCTCTTTTCTTTCCCATCGGTTCTCGGCCCGAAGTTCCATGATGATATTTTCAGTTCATTTTTTTTACAAATTACTTAGTGATAATTTAAACATCAATTAACATTGAATACAATTGAATTCATACTCGAATGTATACAAGCGTAACTAAAATTGTAATAGCAGATAAACTTTAATTCACTTTTACTACAAATTGACAAAAGTATACAGATTGAATTAATATTGTGATGACATCCGCAATGTAGAGACTAGAGCTTTTCATAGATTATCAAGTTTTAGTTTTTATATTCAATTATCACCCATACAATGGTTGGTACCTTGAATAAAAAAAAATAACTCTAGAATTTGTTTGGTTTTGTACTTTTGCTTCCCCTTTCTGTACTTTTTACAAGATGTTTCAGAAAGGCCTTCAGACTCCAAATTTTGCTACACAGGTCGAATCACGTAACTTTAGCACCTCCTGTAAGTTTCGAACGGTTGAATTCATTGCAATGCAGTTTTCACGGGAGAACATGAGGGAAAGGGGCTACTTGATGTATGTATTCGTTTCCATTTTATCGCTTGTATTTTATTAAATATTGAGGTAACTTTTTTTGAAACTAATATTCCACCACTCAAGGTCAGGCAGCGCTATCCCTACTAACTCGCGTTCGGGGCGTTACATTATCCCACAGACACGAGTCCCAAAAAATAAAAATTACTCAGAAAACGTTTTATCTAACATATGACAATACGTTATTCATTGGATTCGTCTTTTTATGCTCGTCATGATAGACTAAAAATATGGATAGTTTCATTTGAAAAAATCCAACAAAGTTACCTCACTATCTCGTAAAATCCAGGTGATACGGTGGAAATGAATTTAGTATGTATAAACTTGCCCCAATTCCTCATGCTCTTCTGTGAATACTGCATCGTACTAATAACCGTTTAAAAATTGCAGGAGTTGCTAAAGTTACGTGACTCTTTCTGTATAGTGCGATCTCCCGCGTATCTCTTCCCTCCCTAACTTGAAGATCTATCCCGACTTTGGAAAAATTGCAACTAAATTTAAAGAGCATTTAAAGAGTACAGAATTCTCTTAGTTGCTAGATTTTATTTTCTGATTAAACCTGTGGATGGAATTTTAAGATGTCCGGATTTCACCTTGAGATAGAGAACCAAAATTAATAAATAGATAATACTGACTCACGCTCACAGACAAAACACATCTTATAAGTATTATCCGCATAGATTCTCCACACAAAAATAAACAATTTAGATTAATAAATCTAAAAAATTCAACGATTACTTTATCTATGCCTTCTACCTTCATATTACGCAATAACATTAAAATTAAACGTACAAAACATTCATCATAAATAAAAGAAAACTCTAGTACACTACCTAAATATGGGATCCAACCGAACTGTTACCTCCTTGGCATTCAAAACAAGATAATTTTCAAGCCTTCTCTTTGATACAAACGTGAGATGAATTTAACCATTGATAAAACCAAACCAATGCTCCACAGTGTGGTTACTTGGTTCCATGGGGGCTTTACAATGTAGATTCACACAAAAGAATTAAACTACCCTCAGAATGTTTTACAATCATTTACTCTAGTCCCCCAAAAAATATACAATACAATACCTTACTTGATAAATGTTATTTTCACAACAATACACAAGTCAAAACAATTTACTATGATATAATTACAACGAGTTCTTTAGAGCCTTCCTTTCTAAATAACCGATAGCTTTTTCCTTTGCACTTTCAGATTTCTACAAACGTTATTACGAGTGCGTTACCCCCACGGTGGTAACGCACTCGTGCTGCGAACGATTCAATGGTCAAAGGGTCACGATTTCAACAATTACTTTATCTATGCAATAAGCATAGATTTTGATGAAATTATAGGTACGTTTGCAGCCCGTAATCTGGAAAAATGTTTTATAAAAAAAGATGCGTTTGTTTATTAGTTATTCCTTATTTTAGATTACTTTTTAAAAAATCCAATAATTCTAAATTACATACATTTTAATATATTATAAATAAATGTCATGGTAAAAATATACTTGTATTTTTATTAAATAATGTGTAAGCTATTCAGTAATAGATATTTTTTATATTTAATTTATGAGGGAGGGGTAATAACATCAGTTGTGCTCCGGCTAACACCAACCACTGCGACTGTCTCCAACAGCAATATGTTCTACAAAGATTGCAGGTTAACTATTTAATTTTAATGACTTCACAACATGATAAACACGAAGACGATGGCAGAATTGATTACACGAGAATTGGTCAGCTATTCGAGTCCCTTACACATGATTAAGTTGTATTCGACTTTGAATTATAGGGAATTCTGAAATGCAACATTGAGTAATTGATATTAGAATAAATCCTATCCCTTTATTATATTTGTCATCACTTACCATCCTTCAGTTTTTGTTCTGGTTTGATGACTAACTTGAATAATGAAGAGCTTAAACGGAATTTGTTTTCTTACCTGAAAATAAAAAAAACAACTTTATTACAATACACCAAAGACATACATCATTTTAAATGAAAGCAAACTCATATAAACAATTCCAATCTGCCCATTCAGTTAGTCTGTGATTTGTAAACGTGTAAATTGAACTGCAATTTGGTGGAAAGCAAAGGTTAACATTCTGTCAAAATTGTCTATAAATGTCAGTATTGATATTCAATGTAAACTCTATTATCAACTAGAAACCAATTTGCATGTATTCCCTGTGAAACACAATGTATGCATCACAACACATGTTCAAAATCTTGCTATCTTTTAATCAATTCCTAAAAAAATAGTGTTTGTTACAAAGCACTATCAGCACTTCGTATTTTCTCTTTTTGGCAAATGTATTTTAAGTAATTTGCGATGTTATTACCATAAGTAATCAGATTCATTATTAGTACGTGAAGATATTATTTGTCTTGTTTTAAAAATAAGTGTTTTTGTATATTTCGTATCTTATATTTCTTTTTAATTTATCGGTTTAATAGTATAAGGAAATCTCTAAAATTTTATAAATTTTTTATAGTAAGAAATATGAAAGAAATGTATGAGGAAAGGAGTTTTCCAGATCTAACTCCGTTAGAACTCTTCTCATGGGAAAGTCGTTGGAATGGTGTAAAATGTAGAAAACCAGCTACACTGGCAGCACTTTGGGAATAAATTGAAAATGTATGTACTGCAGTCACTAGAACACTTACAAATGTTGCTGGAACAATAGATCAACTGCTCAGAAGTGTATCGACGCCGATAGAGGACATTTGAAGCATCTGCTGTAACGTTTGTACCTGTAAAAGTCTAAGATGATTAGTGCTCATCATTTTCTGTTTGTGTGAATTCAGCTTTAGGTTAAGTCAGTTTGTTATGTTTTTGAATACTGAATTAATTTTTTGGTACCCTCTTTATTTGTAAACTGCTCACGTTTGTCTGAGCTTCAGAGTTACCACTGCATTCTTTTATGACGCTTTCTTGGTAGATGAATGAAGGTACCGACAAAGCGTGGTTAGCAACATTTGATAAATGAAAAAAGTTTGCTTCAAAGTTACAGAAAACTTATTTGCTTATCGGTAAACAAAATAAGGTTCGATGTTATAGAATTAGAAACAAATAGCAACCCACACCCACTATTCTACCCCTACCACAACTAAAAAAAGAACTGAAAAACACATATGCATAGTGAAGATATAGTTGTGTTCAGTTATAAAATAGGGGCATTATCAGTATTTGCTCAATGGACCGAGAGAAACTGGTCGAAAAACCTGATCGAGACAGAAAACAGAAAGATGTGCTGGTCTAAGAAGGCATTTTAAGATACATTCGTGTACTAGATCGATACGAAACATACGGACACTTCAAAACTAGGTACCAACAAATCGAAGTTGTCTGGATCCTTACCCTGTGGTAACCTTGTGGTTGCTTTCCTTTAGTCAACTTGCAATAAATGATGACGATAATTGTTATCAATAAATACTCTGGTACTGCCGAGTAATAAGCTAATAATTCGACAAAAGGTTCTTGCATGCGGAAGTACAGGGTTCATATTTCTTTAGAACTATTTTAGTCATTTGGAGACCAAAGAACAACATTATTAACGGTATTAGTCGTTTCTGATAAAAAACATTAATCCTTATTCTATCAATTACCACACGAAGGATTTCCCCCCGAACTGTTCGCTGGAAGGGCAGTCAAAATCCAACTCAAACACGCACAAACACGCTCACATCCCGCCTTGAATAACCTAACAGCCAACTGGCCACGAAGTTCAGGCTATAGGCAGCCATTAGCGCATCGGCAACCACACAGAAAGAACATTACGGTTCACTTCGCAGCAACTCGCAATTCCGCGCGTTTCACAAACGCCAAATTGCAATCGATACGCGGCTCGGACGCAGCTGCGTCAGCTACGACAGAGAAAATGGCGAAACGGTGTCATCGACGCCATCTGGCCGTTGCGGGGGCGAATGGACGCACATGCAAATCTGCCACACTTCCGTAATACCGAAATCTCTTTTGCTTCTCCCACAGTCCCCTCGAGGGAAAGCCAAAAGAGATTACCCAATGCATTCGGAAAAAAAAATAACCACAAGGTTGAATGCAAATGAACCGTTTGCGAGCAATCGAAAATAATTATTCCGTTCATTTCAACTTATTTATATTTAAAAAAATGATAAAGAACGCGAATCATATACAAGATTCAGTTTATGGATTTAATTACGTTTTATAAAACGACAAAAAATAGCGAAATTGTGTCGTTACCCCCGCGTAAAGCAAATTCAACTCTACTTTAATTCTGCAAGAGTTGCTCTGCAGGAAGAGGTCATGTGCAAGGTAATACAGTTGCAATACCAAAATAAAATATGAATGACAGTAATAGTTTTATATATTTTTCACGGTTCATTATTCATTAAATTTTTTCCATTCAAGTATGTGAGCGAACATTATTTGTCGTTTCATTTGTAAAGAAATGCAGAGAGCAGCAAATCCAAATCTACGGCACTTACGTTGCTTCAATAATTATTACTAATAAACTTTTAAGTGTAGGGCATGTTGTATCTCGAGAGGTGGCTCTTTTCTTCGAGTGGTGTATATCGAGAGGTATCTCAAGAGGTGGCTCAGTTGGAGGGCGAGATCCGGCGCCGATCTACACGACGGCTAACGGGGCCAACCATGTATCTCCCACCAGCGGGTCACCGCCCCAGCCGGGTCAAGCTCGAAGCTTCCCACTGGTCTCCCGACTTGTCAGGGAGTCTAGTGGATGCTAGAGTAGATGTGCTTGTGAGGAAGGAGTGAGGATACAAAAAGGAAGGAAACATTGCGCGCGGTCAGCGGCCGGTTGGGGTACTGCTCCGCTATTCGCCTAGTTTTGATTGGAGAATCCACGGGAAACAAGTAAGAGCAGCCGGCCGCTAGAATTATCCTCCAGACAGCGGTAGAATTCGACCGAGCTAGTGTGGAAAATCTTGCCACGTCGGGACTCGAACTCTAGATCGTAGGCACTGCAATGACTTTAGGTGATGCACTGAGAAATTAGGTAATCATAAAAAACTGTGAAAGGTGTTCTACTAATGAAGTAACCATACTATTACAAAAAATATATAATTACTAAAATGTAAACTTATCCCTTGATCAACTATCTTGAAAATCCAGTGTAGAGATAAAAGTTTGCAGGGCTCAAATACCGCCAATGTCGATACCAGAGACTGAATTCGGTGCTGTAATGTATAGGTGAAAACCGAACTATGCCAAATACGTTTAATGGTGCACAGTTTTGCCATCGTATGGACGAAACTGCAAAACTAATTAGTTAATGCAGCATAGAAGTGCCTTCAACCGCTGAAAATATTGTTTTCGCGTGGGTTCATGTAGTATTATAAGGGTCCAAGTAACCCGTGATGACAGAACTGTCTGTTATTCCTGAGTTTGCACAATGAATCACCACAGCTCGGATACCTGGGCATTCTCAACACAGAAAATAAATGTACTACAAGAAAACTTCTGATGGCGAAGTGAAACAAGCCTCAACTGACTGAGCTGAAAATGATGTCGGAAAACATTTTCTAATATGTTTTAAGCATTAATATAAACTTTTAAAAAATGTATTGCATGAGTGTAGTGTTTTTATAACAAGAGAAGAATATATAGTCTACGCATTCAGAAAGCAAATGAGTCTCAATTAAATTAAGTTCTTAAACTTTTCAATCACCCTATTAATTTCAAATACACAGAAACTTCGGGTTAAAAGCCGCTTATCAAGTTTTCTGTTGCTTATATAGAATGAAAATATTTCATAAAAAGACTAAGGAACAATGAAAACATTTCCTTAGTTTCAATAACCTGGTAAAATGTCCACTAAAGAAAAGTATTCAGGCTTCAGAAAGAATACGTTTTAAGAAGTCAGTATGGATAATTCTCAACGAAAATAAACAATGAGTTGACATTAAATTATAGCTTTGAAAGAAAGAAAAACAATTCAAAAATATACACTTGTCCAGTTCTGCTCCTTTAACTATTGTGCGTTCAGCACCAGAATGGTGTTTTTATGAGATCAAAACTGTTGACAATGCTGCATGTGGTTGATCAGTGAAGGTGAAATGCTATGCAGTATTGTTCGAAACACTCGTAATACCAAACAGCGCCAGTTTACAACAGCAATCAAATTTTATGTCGTCCTGTGTGCTTATCATCTGTCCCAGATTTGCGCGCGCGTTGAAACTGTACGTATTAACATCAAACAGTTGAAATGATAGAAACATGCACTCGTATTGAACATTCATATGCACACTGGACATGTATTCGTATAACGTTTAATAATTAAAACAGTTTGTAATATCAAATCGTATTCATTATTTTCCATTCTTTCTTAAGAACAGTAAATAGTTGTTTAATTATTTGACTTGATGGACATGTAGATAATGATAAATTTCAAATTAAACGGCAATTATTGAGGTAATGAATGCACAAAACCTTCAACACTAGAACAACCCTTTATTATACACAAGAAACAAGGAAACAAAAGAACGTAAGAACGTAATTTTTAACACTGATAAAGTACTTTATGAAACTCGTATTACTCTTATTATAAAATAGGCGTTTTCAAAAGTAATTTTCAAAAAATTAAAAAAAGGGAGGCCACACAGGACTTTCAATAATAATTATTTATTCAACTTTCGTACACGGCTTATTTATTTTTTAATTCAATATTTTGTCACTGATACTTAAGTATTAAATTAAAATTCGATGGCATATTTATGTAAAATATTACAAAAGAACGACGAGAAATAAAACATCTTAATTTAAACTATTAAATTGAAAGATAATCATGGCTAATTTACAGAAATTATCAGGATTTAATTGAAGAGTTGGCATAACGATTCCCCAAATACTAATTTCAGTACATTCATTTGTAATTATCAAGAACATCCATCACTCTGAGCCAGTATTTGAATATCCCTGTCAGAACAAATATATATATATATATATATATATATATATATATATATATATATATATATATATATACACAACTATATTTATCCCACCATTTATTCACAGAGTAACGCAGAAACCAGGAAGGATAAGAAGAATCTTCATGAAGGGAAGTATGTACACACTTGTCATTTTCTGTCAGCAGGAAGCACCGAAGTGAACTGAACGGCACTGAAGTCGCGGTTCTGGGGCACAAGGTGGAAGTGAACTCGCATAGAAACTCTCGCAAAAACAGAAAAGAGTCGTCGACAACAAACCAATCCACTAAATTCTCAGCTATCCGGGAGAGGCCTTCTTATCCTTCCTGGTTTCTGCGTTACTCTGTGAATAAATGGGGGATAAATATAGTTGTATATATATATATATATATATATATATATATATATATATATATATATATTCATGGATTCGAGCCGCGGAAGCTTACGTATACATCAAACCAATCCACTCCCTGAGGAAGTTCAGGCATCAACTGATATCACCGGCCTCTGACCGGAAGGAGCTACGGGTTGTATCACGAAGGTGGCAGGATTTTCCACATTACCTACGTAGGTAGATCGAAGTCAGCCACTGAAGAATTCTAGTGGCCGTCTTCTCTGATCCACATTACCTACGTAGGTAGATCGAAGTCAGCCACTGAAGAATTCTAGTGGCCGTCTTCTGTGATCCGTAGTTCTCTGTTGTTTCTTCTATCTACATCAGGCGAATGCAGGAGCAGTACCCTAACAAACGGGCTAAGGACCGCGCGCGATCTTTCGTCTATATTCTTTGTCCTATCCTCACCCCTTACTTACACACATTTACATGCATTACACTTCTACATATGTCAGGAGACCAATCGGGAGGTAAGGGTTTGTTCCCGCTGGGGCGGTGCCCCACTGGTTCTACCTCTGGTTGGAGAAAACCCTGAAAGTCGTAATAATGGGGGAATTCCCGAAAACTGTAAGTCGCCTCCGGGTCTCACCACGCAGTGGGAAAAGCAAGAAAAAGACGTAAAAAGATTTGATCAAAACCACCTCACATGAACAACTCAAGCTGCTGGATATGTAACTGATGTAATCGATGCTTCTTCCTTTTGTTCAAGTGCAATCAGCTTGCAAACGTTTTGTTTGGACAGTTCTTTAACAGAAATTCTCTGCCTTTATTTATTCCGAAATCGGCCGAACTGACAATGGCGACGACAGGCGTCACAGGAACCTTAGATTGCATAGTACTCGCAACGGCTGACATTACAATATATCTGTGAAGGAATCGAAAAGGCTACTCAGGAATTCTGGGGCAAACATTTTTTGCATCGCGTAAATATTGTTTAAAAAAAGAACCATTAAATTATCATAAAATCAATGTAATCTGCGAAAAGGTAGAAAATGACTTATAAACGAAATCAATGAAAATGCATATTAATAATTATAAAAATTGGTAATTTCGTTTGGTCACAACATACAATGAATTTCTATGATACACGACACTGTTCTGAAATGAAAAGGAAACGAATGACATTTCATCAAAGTCCGCCCCTACTCGTGACTTTCGTAAGGGCGTTACCTACTAAGCGTTTCGCTACAACTTACGGAGCGTTTCGGCTCAGTACCTGCCTCCAGCATGGCCAGGGGCGAATCAGGGAATACTCTCACAGGTACACACGCTGTACGACTCTATACGTCAGCCAATTATAATAGTACAAGTAGAAAAATATTAAAATGCTAAGCAACCTGTGTAACAAATAAAACAGTGAATTCTTTTGCACGGAAGAAATTTTACAATATTTCATCGAATCCATTCAGATTTAATTCTTGCAAACCAAATTTTATCTTAAAAAATAAATAAATTCAAACCATTTACTGTGAGTTTTGCTTTATAGCACAGGTTATCAATCTAGATAGCAGATTAGTGTTCACTCCGTTAGGCCTCGCTGGTCGACCATCTATTGCTTCAAAACGGCGCCTGCCGCTACATCTATAACAGTTCTCTTCTCGCAGAAAATATCGCGCTTGGATGTGGAATGTCGTGTGGAAACATTCTGGAAACGATCGCTTGGGTTTTTAAAGCACACGCACGGCCCAAGGGAGCCAAAATATCTCAAGGAAAACATTTCTGGAGAAATATGTTTTGTGTATCGCCAACAAAGTAATTTGTGTCTCTTACAACGTAACCATTAGAAAGTATGAGTAGACAGATGCTTGGCCAAGTAAAGGAGTTCTCGACATATTATTTAATATTGATACAACAAAATGCATGATAAAGACACAACTGACTACTCTATGCCAAAGCGCTTAGCAATGAAAATGATTATTAATATCTATAATACTAACTTTTAACGCGCGAAAAAATGGAAAAAATATTATATTGATATGAGAAGTGTCCATGGCATTGTTAGGTATCCAAGAACTCGTGGGAAAATCCCAACAAAAAATGAAACAGTTTCGAATTTGACTGTCAAATACAAATATTTGATTATGTGTTTTTATCTGTACTCTCATACTGTGCATACGGAGAGAATGTTTATATTCAGTCAGTCGTTATTTACCGCGCAGCAGTTAAATATATAATTGATATGTAAAGAGCTGTTGTACTGTGTGTATACTAACTCTCCTGTGTTATTGCCATATTAGTCTTCACGAATACGTGTTACGAGATTATTTTGTTAGTCTTGACCAGAGTGTGTGCAACTTTTTGAAAAACCATTTTGTTCGCAGGCGTTTTCCCTTCTGTAGGTTTCCCTGGTTTTAGCTATTTCGTTCCTTTTATACTCCTTTTATACAATGTTTCAATAATTTGACGTTTTTCAACTCATTCTTCGTAAAAACCTAATACTTTATAAACTATTTTTTTCAATTGGCTTACAATAGTTGTTAAGTGAAAGTTACTCTTCGCGACATTGCATGAGTAACACACCACCATAAAGACTAATAGAGTTAATTCTAAAAAAAGTTATCGTAAAACAAAGAGAACGGATGTCCTCAAATTTCTTTTAATTGTAATTACGGTGTTCTAAGAAGTCATTGTACAGCGTCCAACGTGAATCACGACCGTTTTGACTCGGAGGAAACGTAAGTGGTCATAATGACTCATCGGATGTTACTAGCAATATCGTTATTTTCAGAGAGTACAGATACTTGAAAACACATTTAGAGAATCTTAGAACCCAAGTCGGTGTTAACGAAACCAGGGTGTATTTAAGCCCGATTTTTGAAATGTAATTAATAAAATATTATAAGAATGTCGAGACGGACATTGACCAGCTAGCAGTGAAAGCAAGTCTCGTTCGCACCGCTCGTCCTACAAAGAGCAATCGGGTAACCTGACAATTTCCGTTTTTGGGGGCCATTGGAGGCAACTAAATAGGCGATAAATAGCTTATTTGATTACTCTTGATAAGTGAGATTGCCACTAGTTTTAACGTAATAATTCTGGAATATTCTGGGAGAATACCACAAAGCAAAAGCAACTTTTTACTGTTCTATAGTTTTTAAATTTGCAATATTTTTCTTGCTTCGGCTTTTATGAATAACATACATTTTGTAAATACTTCAGCTGCTACAAGCACAAATACGTTCAATTGTAGCAGTAAATATCATGACATCAAAATACTTTTATCTGCGGACAAAATAAAATACTTATGAAAGCAATAACTCAATACAATAAGTTGATGAATCGAAATACCGCCAATGTAATACCCAACAGCTGTCACGTCAGATGGTCAAGTACTCTCGGTGCTGACTGGTGTAGAGCCCAGGAAAGGTTTGCACCACCTTCATTTCATTAGTGCGTTCACTCCACACAACGGAAATGATAGAAGAGATCTCCAGATGCACGTGCTTGTACTATCAAAAATAGCCGACGAGTCTGCATGTCGGAATTTTCAAAGGATCTTCCTCTCTGTACTTTCGCAAACAGAGAAATATGCGTATAGTCATATTCCTAACGTGACGGGTAAATGCGCAAACCCATTAGAAAAATAATCATATCATTTTTTAAAAAATCCAGTCTAGCGGTTGGCTATACTGTAAAAACCTAGTGCGTGGGAAATCCTAAAGACGATGCCGTGTACTGAATATCCCGACCAGTGACGATGAGTTGTTTGGTGTTTGCCAACCGATAATCTGTCTGTGCTTGCCTCACGCACAGCGATTATTTACCGAACATCACAGTCAATCGCGACGAGTAGTCGCTCGGTTGTACTCGTTGAGTAACGCACGTACGGCGCCACTTTAAAACTGTTAAGACCAGATTTACACATTTTCAGAAACAATTTCCGGAGTTTTAGCGACCGCTGGCATCAATGACACTGCTGGGTTGCTAGAAGAACTTATTTTGTAAGAAAATTTTAAAAATTATTCAGTGAGAATAAGACTGCGTTTCTTGATGTTATTCTAGATGTTAATTTTTTTCTTCACCACCACTACCTTCACTTTTACATGTCAGAGCAAAATTCTCTTCCGAAACAAATTTTCTTTAACATTACCACCACCTTAACCTATTTCAAGAACCACTTTCACTTGTCATTCATATATAAAAAATTCATAAATAATATGAGGTTGTGAATATTATTATTAAAAAACATGACTCGATATTTCAGACTCTTATGAAATATTACATATATTTTGTTTCACGTAAATTATAAATTGAAATTATAAATTGATGCAATTTTACCACAAGTCGTATTTAATGAAATTTTAATTTTAATTGTTTGTAGTTACAACCTCTAAATTTAAAATTATATCAAACTAATTATCAAAAACAAAGAACAAATTGAAAAAGGTATGTCGTAGATTCATTGAATAAATTATCATTTGTAACTTGTAAAATTATTTCATTAATATTCTATTCACTTGTATTTAACAGACCCTGAAGATGAAGGCGAATGACCTTCGAAACGTCGGTGTAGATTTTTCGATTTTAAATAAAAGTTTATTATAAGATTGAATGTCTGCCTAAAAAAGGACCTTAAAACGAATGCTACAAGAATTGCATGAGTGTGTTACCTAAAGCAATCGAAAATTGTTCGAAAAAAAAAAAAAAAAAAAAGCGTTCAAATGTGTTCCAACGTGCCTGCACCTACGATTCATGATTGATTGTTTGTTAGCGATTCCGGCCACGTCAACTACTGAGATCATGTGTCACGTAAGTGTATTGCATGGTTTAGCTCGGAAGGTGGTGGTGGTGGTGGTGGTCTCCCGCTGCTGCATGGCGAGATCCGGCGCCGACCAACTGTCGGCTAGCGGGGTTTTGCACAACCAGGTATCTCCCACCAGCAGGACATAGCCTCAGCCGGGACAAACTCTAAGTTCCCGATCGGTCTCCCGGCATATGTGGTAGTGTAGTGCATACAAGTGTGTGTGTAAGGGGTGAGAATGGGTCAAGGAATGGGAAGGAAAGACCGCGCGTGATCCGTGGCCCGTTTGTTAGGGTACAGCTCCGGCATTCACTGGTATTGATCGAAGGAACCACGGAAAACTATCGGTCAGAGCAGCCGACCGCTAGAATTCTTCTCCAGACAGCGGCTTAATTCAACCTAGCTGACAAGCTAATGTCGGAAATCTTGCCACCGTCGGAACTCTAACCTAGGTCAAAGGGACTGCAGTGACGTCAGTTGATGCCCTGAGCCATCTCTCCCGGTGCCTACGATTCGGGCACCGCGAATGCAGCCCACGCCGGGGCGAGGCGGGGGCGCGCGGTCGCAGAGGGCCAGGGGAAGGGGGCGGGGCTCCCGCCCACGCAGGTCAGCGTCCGCCGTGCCGTCTATTTACCGCCTTTCTGCGCCCGCGGCATGCGTCACGACACGGCTCGCGTTTTCTCCGGCGACCACACCGGCGGCGTCCCCTCGTCCACCTCCCCACCACATCTCGCAGCGTCACCTGCAGCCGCCGCCTTCTCGCGGCCGCCACCTTTCGCCATTTCATTTTGGAAAAAAAAAAAAAGAATCAACGGCTTAACGAAAAACGTTAATTTTTTTGTATGTAAGAACAACATCAGCATCTGGCTTTTAAAATGGGTTTAGGGGGTTCACAAACCCCATAAACATCTTAGTTTTTGGTCTGTTACATTTTAGAAAAGAACGAATAAGTATTATTTAATAGTATTTTTGTCAACGTATTTTTGGTTGAGGTACTGCCTACGTTATGCTACAAGACGTGTATGATCATCAAATATTACGACACTGCAGTCTACCTCATAGTCGTTCTCCCTTTCTCAACGCCTCGCCTCAGCACCGCTCCACGTGTCCACTCTCCGCATCGCGCCTCTTTCCACCTCCCGCCTCCGCCGCTCCTCACCCTCTGACCGTCTCAGCTCCGGCCCCTTCTACTCCACTGTCCGCCCCGCCTACACTTCGACTCTGGTCTCCGCTGACCGCCCTCGCCTCTGCTGCGACCTCGCTGCCCCGCTGTCCACTCCGCCCCGCCACTGCTCCTACCATGCTATCCCCCCTGCCTCAACTGCGACACCGCAGAACTCTCTTACCGACCCGCTTCTGTTCAAGCTCCGCCTCTACTCCCATTCCGCTACCTCTCTGTCTGCTCCCACCTCGGATTCAACTCCGTCAACTCTTTGTATACCCTCACCTCTGTTGCGCCCCCGCCTCTACTCTGCCCCCGCTACCTCTCAGTCCGTCCCGTCACTGTTCTACCTTCGTCTCTCCTCCTACCCCGATGTCTGCCCCTTCCTCTCCTGCGACCCCACTTCCCCTCTTTCCGCTCCACCTCCCTTTCGCTCCCGCCTCTACTGCTCCCGTCCATCCCCTGCCTCTGCTCCGACCCCGTATACCCCTCTTTCCGTTCCGCCCCCTATGCAACCCCCGCCTCAACCCCTCTACTGCGCCCCCTCTTCACTCCCCCATTCCACTACCCCTCTCTCCGCTCCCGACACTGTTCCGAACCCGCTACCTCTCTGTCTACCCCCGCCTCGGCTCCAACTCCCTCAACTCTTCGTCCACCCTCACCTCTGCTCCGCCCCCGCCTGCGCTCCGGCCGCGCCGCAGTGCGCCATATTTCAGCGATTCCCCGCGCGTGTGCGGCGCCCAGGTGCGCGTCCGGCCACCGCCCGGCGCTGTCTCGCTCCCTGCGGGCGGCCGCAAAAAATCCGCGCGGCCTCCGCTCGGGGAATTTAACACCACCCACCTCTTCCTCCTCGGCGGGATTTAAGTTCGCCAACACTATCTCCTACTTGGAATTGAAATACGTGTAGGTGCGCACCGTTAACTAACAATTCGTACGGCGAACACAACAATTGTATATGTGCCGCACAGAAAACGATTTTGAGGACGGGGCATGTTCTTGTGGATAGGGGAACCTCCAATTCCTTGGGACTCGAGGTGTAGAAAATCATCGGGTGTTGCTTCTTGGACGGAAAAATGAAGTCGAGCTAGTGTCTCAATCTTGTTCAGCTGTACACAGTTGTCAATGTTTCGGCCGTCTTAATGCAACCTTCCTGAGGCGAAATGTATTTAGTTCCTGAGAAAGGTCGCAGTACGTCGGGCTAAACGTTGACAACTGGGCCCAGAGCGCGACGTCTCCCCTGGCAGTCAAGAATCTATTGACACCGATCTCAAAAATCTACGCATTCACGAGTTCAACTGACACCGTTACGGAACGCGTGAGGACATTTCTTTTTTATTGATTCATTAGTGATTCCAAGTGTGTCAACTACTAAGATCATTAGTCCTGTAAGTGTTGTGCCGCCCTCGGCTAACGGTTTTTTTCCTCCCACCGGAGACACTGTCCCAGCCGGCTGTTCAAGCTCTAAGCTCCAGACTGGTCTCCCGGCAACGGTGGTAGTTCCGACTGTGTGAGTGTAAGTGTGTGTAAGGATAGGACAAGGAAGGAAAAATCGCGCGCGGACAGTGCCCCTTTTGTTACGTTACTGTTCCGACATTCGTCTGATATTGATCGGACAAGCCACGGAAAACTATCGATCAGAGCAGCCGGCTTCTTCAGACAGCGGCTGAATTCGACCTAGCTCTATAGCTTATTTCGAATTGCCTGCCGCCGTCGGGACTCGAATCTAGGACCTTACGATTAGAGGCTCTGCAACGGCATCAGACGATGCCCTGAGCCACCTCTCGCGGTGTGAGGACATAACGTCCAACGCCGGAAGGGAAGTTTCATGAAGAAGTGTAAAGCAGTAATGAAAGCATAATGAAGTCTACACGTATAACACAAGAACGTCCGTGTGAAACACACTTCGTTCCGCCCAAGTTGGGCAAAGCACCCCATGCTGCGTCAGCGAGGGGGCGAGGGTCACAGCAACGCGGGCGGCGCGTCGTCTGCGGCTGTGACGCGCGGATTACGCGTCGGATTCATGGCGGCGCGCCACGGCCTTGCGAGGGGAATCCCCGGCGGGGGCGATGGCTGTGGTGGCGCCGCGACGTGGGCTGGGAGCACAACGACCTCCCTCCCGAGGCGACCCGTGCTGTACGGGTCACAACGCTCACCTTCCACCTCTGGGCAAGCAGGTGGAAGGTACCAGATGGAGCCGGATAGAAGAGTGGTGGGAGATCCATGTGAAACGTATGGGACATCTGTGTGCAAGTGGGAGATCCATGTGCGTTTTACGGGACGAACCGCGTTTGTTATCCCTCTCGCCTCATTACACCATAACTCTATCATAATTCAACACATATCATCATCTATCATCATCATTTATCAGACCATTCATACCAAGAGCGACAGAAAAGACTGAGGTCTTTCGATACGCAATAAGTATCTGCTTCTTCGCCCACAAAGTAAGGGGACTGTGGGAGACCTGCTCATGGTTTCCTCTGGTATGCTTAGGAATCAAGTAACTATTGCATGTGGCTGCTGTGAACCGTGATTCTCAAACGAGGATACGAGAATATCCCCCTATTTCAGGACACTCAGAATCAGTAGGTGCAAAATTAAAATCAATGCCCAAAGCCTTCTAAGATTATAGAATATTTTCATAATAAATAATTCCGAAGATATCCATCATATTGTTTCATGTTTGTAGCATTTTCACTGTGATCCTTTTCTCGCTCTCTTGCTGCTTTGGAGTGATTATTACGGTCGGCTGATGACGTCAACAATGGGTGGCTAAACACACTTTCGTCGACAGTAAACATTGCGTGGCCGTGTAGTTCGCCGCATCGATCAGTGAGTACCGGTTGTGTTAAGACGGCAGGCCCACTTCGTCGTGTTTAGACCCTAATGGCAGGCACTAAGGCAGGATTCACCGTTTCTTTCTCTGCATCGCGCGCCCGCGGTTTTGATTGAGGTATTTTTCTATATTCAGCAAGATCTATATTATATGTCGACATTTTTGGACCATCTAAGTGTTTCGTATTGTCATTTCTAAATAAGTGTTTTTATACTACCTTACATTCCAATTCGTTTATACGTGCACTTATAAGTGTCTTACTGTTCAGACTACCAAGTCTTAGGAGGCCACTCCATCTTAATTGGTCAAAAAAAGGAAAATAACACAAATTTGTCGTATAAACGAAATACAAGAATGAAATACACGATGTAATGGCGGCATTAGGAAACTTTCCTTGGATTCGGCAGCACAGCTCAACTATTAAAATACCGTCATTTTATCGCCGCATTGAATAACACTCCGATGGTAAATAACACTGAAGTGCTGACGGTTCCAATTGAACGCATAATGAAAATGAAAAATTTCTTGAATTTCGACAAAGCTTTTACAAACAAATAAACAAATAATTCTTTGCGGGTCGCACAACTGATGTGCTCAAACAGTTCTGAAACACACATTAAGAAAATATCTACCATCAAACATTCTGTAGGAAGGTTTCAGTGAAATATTTATAAAAGCCGTAACTTTGAGAGAGTCTAGTAAACTACATCAAAATGGCATTTCTAAGAAACCACCTTGCTATACAACATTACAGTTCAATATCTCCACTCCCTTCAATGACAACACCAGACTATTTTGTTCGACCTGCATTGTTTCATAAGTGACCGTGAAACTTTACATGAACTTCATCTCAAATCAGGAGTGGTGCCACATGTATTCGTCTCACTGACCATTCCACACGAAAAATATAAATGTAAAATAAAATATATACTATATGCAATAAAAATATATACTGCCTGACAAACCAAAGGACAATTTACAGTTCATCAGGCTACAAGGCGTACATTGAAAGATAGCTGTTCGGATGCGGTCCCGGATCCCGTCCGACTGCCACCAGCGGCGAACGCCCTCCGAAAGCGACGGACTCCGCCGCGGGAGAGCGCGCACAATGGTAAAAGACAAAAGAAGCGCACAATGAAGTCCGCCCTGACGGAAGGCTCGTTACGGAGGAGTTGGGACGGAGTAAGACGTCAGCGCCTGCCTCCTCGCCACCCGCCGGAGCTTCTCAATTGTTCCAATTCCTCGCGCGCCGCCAGAGACACCTCGCGGCCGCCTGCAAGGAGAGCGACTTCCGCCACGGATCCCCGGAAGTCCAGTCTAATAGGAGAAAATAAGGGAAAGTTTTTGATGTTGTTTGGACATTTGATTCCCTACACTATTTTTGCGGTCGCTGAACACGATCATCAGGTTTGCCAACTTATTTTATTTCATATGCACCTATGATCATATAGGTCCAAACGTCGTGATTTGTACACATTTTGTTCTCTTAAAGAACGTTTTTCCGGGCCAAATTCTTGGCAACATAATATTCGTGTTCTGCAATCCAAAAAACATTTTGGATTCAAGTTTCAAAACTGCAACAAAACTTCTTGCTATTTGCCCATTTTGAATACCATTTGACTGGACTTCTTCGAAGCTAAGGGAAAGTAAAAATTGCAAAATCAAAATTCTACAACGTTACCAAAATCTTTGTAAATGCCCCCGTGATAAGTATCTAACGCAAAAAAATAAAGATTTGCAGATCGGAACTATAAATGAAATCAAAAAGCTCAGTGCAAAATAACAAGAAATAACTGCTTAAACATCCGAAGGTACTCGTCATCGAAGTACTTGAAAACAGTGAAACTATCGGATGACTTCAATGAAATTATAATTTATACCATCTAGTTTGGAAATTATTCATAATAATGGAATCATGGATTGGAATTATAATGGAATGGATTCATAATACTGGGTCAATAATAATAGAATAACAACGCACAAATACTGGACTAACAGAAGTAATATTTATTTATATATCGTATGAGGTTATTTGCAAGGAGACGGCCTTCGGCCGTAGTTCCGCATCCTTATTTTACAACCAAATCTCGTCTCGGAGTCCGCTCATGGGAGTCCGCTGATGCATTTGGTGAAAATTCCATTTTCTCCGCTAGCTGTCGATTTTAGTTAACTCTCCGAACTGTCAGATTGGGGGAACGTGAGATGTCGTCGAAAAGGGATATTGCCAGAGGGAATTTTGCCGGCCAATCGGCACGGAGTTTTTTTACATACCACAAGTAAAACATGGGCACTGTGGAATTTTCCGCACTTCAAACATCCACTCACCCCACCCGAGAACCAACCGTGCACTGGTGGTTCAGAGCCCAGACCGCACCCTGTGCCCGCAAGCTGTGGCACACAAACTATGCGAATTCAGTTGGCACGTGTAGTTAAAGAATAGGCGGATAACCCATCAAAATATATCCATTTGCAGACAAAATCGAAACTGTTTAATTTATTTTGTATTTTTCCTGAGATCTAAAATATCTAACAAAACGTTTAGTTTTATTGATATGAACTCAATATTAGCTTCCGAAAGAAAAGCTTTAACAATAATTTATTTTATTTTTTACTAAAAAATAAAAAAATACAACACATAACAACAGAACTTATGATGTTAAACCTGTATTCATTACGAATTCGTCGTTCATTCACACGTACAACCACTTGGTAACGTCATGTACCTTAGCTTTTCGGTATGACATTTCAGTTTCATTTTCGAAATATTCGAAATGCTATTATTACATATAGAATGACTGCATTTAGACATGAATTGAGATTAATGATGAGAGAATCAGTGCAGAACTCAATTAAGGACACAGTTCGGTCGATTTCGGAGCGTACTGTGAATGCCATCAATGTCTAGTTAAGCAATTGCTCTTATGAAATTATCACCTAGTTGCATTTTGATGCAGCTTTATTCAATAAGCATTAACAAAGGCAGCCACTAAAAAATTAATTATACTAATCTAATTTAGCATTTTTAACAATTTTTAGTAGGATTTCTTAAACGCTTTCACAAGATACTTAACTGGCATGATATACAAAAATACATTAAAAAAACAAAAGTAAACTAAGAATGAGTATAAAAAAATTATACATTGATAATACAAGATGAATTATTATCAATTAAGTTTCAATTATTTTAAAATAAACATATTTTGCAGCCGTTTCTTCATTTACGAGTTACCTAATCAGCTGCTTATCCACATTTTTTCATATTCCACTTTAGAAATATATATTTAATTTTTTCAGTTTCCTTTTTATAACTTCTTCTCTGCAACAATATTATATAACAACACACTAAATTGAATTAATTTCAAAATATTTAAACGAAACAACAGACCATGTTAAAAATAAAAGCTAAAGATTATCTACATTAGTGGTTATTTTAATACACGGAATAAATACTTCTCCACTATCCAATAGTAAATTTTCATTTCCCTGAAGATGTGAGAAAAACGTCAAACCACGAAACACCTTTGAGAGATCCCTCGCTGACCTAGATTTGCAGGTTACGCGATAAAATGTTCTCAATTACTTTTCGTAATCTCCACGTTCATTACTTCAGTAATTTACGGCATGTCTGTTCTTTAGTGCCCATTAAAATCAAACGGTGCTTCGCAACAAAACGACTAATGTCTCGAGAGGCCAGGAGCTGCCAAACGCAGTCACACCGATGTTTATGACGGCGTATATAAGGTTTTATTACAGGTATTTCCATTTCGTCTGAGAATCACTGCGTGGGGACTTCGCACGGATCACAAACACAGGAGAGACTTCTCCGCGGGCGTGGCACTTTCTTGTCTCCCTCTTTGAGCACGTTGACGGCGATGTACTTGCCACATTCCAGCAGCGGCTACCGACTCCCGTGTCAAAAGGGGTGTAACATCGCGCAATATCCCAGCAGCACTCAGAACTCGGATGACTCATCACAATCCCTAGTAAGAGAGAATTTTAATAACGGTCAGCGGTTAATATCGATTGCGCTGTCGTCGTAATATTAAAATCGCATCAGGCTGATGCAACCAGAACCTGCGTCGGGCTAGCCTCTTGTTCCCAAGTTCCCGAGTTTGATTCCCGAATGGAACGTAGCTTTTTCTGATGCGCAAATTGATGGCACGCGAGCCATGTGATTATAAAGAATGTACAAGATTTCTTCGCAATCATGTGGGCTCCGTCGGCAAAATTTATTCATAACAGATCTCGCACGTGTGCTTTCAGATTAAACAAGATTAAATTGCCCTACATTAAACAGTTAGAATGTAACCGTTCACTCACTAAGTTGGCATTCACCGTATTTGGCTCGTTCGTATGAAGTTTTATTCAAGATCAGTTTCATTTACTGATTATCATGGTTTACATTCTTGCTGTTGGGGGGTGCTATTGTACTAGTATAAACCTAACTTACAATTAATACCCCCTGACTATAACATAAATTCTAGCACACTTTACAAACATTGATAATAAATTTATAATATAAATCTGAAATATCCTTCAACATATAATATACTTTATCTTCTGAGAGTGTGTAATTGCTATTGAGCTAGGTTCTTGTTACTTATACATCAAACTGGGTTTTTCGACTTACTTGCCCAACCTAAACTTGCGCCGGTTCTGGCAATCGCACGCGACTAGTTTGTACGCACACGTACTCGCTTTCACACGCTTGTTTGTCTTCACCTGCTCACTCTACTGTTGCCCGGCGGGGCACATGCCCGGTTGTGCCATCACAGGCACTCTGGCGTCTCTGTGCTCTGCGGTGTTCTCCGGGCGGGCTTTTCCTTCAAGGCCCCGGGGCGGGGAGGGCCGGACGTCTAAAGGTCCATTCACAATGCAAACGTAAACATAGGCATAACTCATAGACGTAAACATTAACATAAGTGTATACTGAAGTATTCACAATGTCTATCATAAACGTAAGCAAAATAAGACTTTCTGTTGGTTGTGAGAAATTGGTTGGATGTGAGAATCGATCGACTTGTGTCCATGGCCCAAATGGCGTTAGTTCTATCGTCTTCTCTCCAATATGGAATCTAAATTTTGAGTTACCGTTTTGTGATTTCTTACGTCTTACTTAAGCATAAGCACATAAGCTTGAAGCTTTCAAGTTTTTAAGTTAATGTCATACGTGTTAGGCTTATGCGAACGCATTGTGAATGAGTCCGCTTATGGACGTAGTCCTAACGTTTATGTCAACGCCATGCTTATGTTTATGTTTGCATTGTGAATGGTCCTTTATGCCAGACGTGGCGGGGGCGCTGGCCCAGTACTTGCACAGCAGCAGTTCCTCTCTAGAGATCTGGGCTTAGTAGCACGCGGCGCAACCCGAGATGGCTTCGTTCGTTATGTTTAATGTGTGACTGTACCCGCACGTGCATTTTCCACGATGAGGTTTTCTCCCCGGGGTAGGCAACTAGGCGTTAGCCTCTAACCGCACCCCCGCGTTCGCACAAGTACAGCATTGGGCTGGTATTTGGATCCTACCGAAATGCAGTTACCCTGCGTACTTAAGGAGACAAGGACATTCCTATCTTGCACACGTTAATTTTATGATTGTAGGTACACATTTCAAAAAATATTTTACTTACAGGGTTGCTTTTTTTTCAATATTTAACATTTAACCTTTCGTTAATGTAAGTCAGCAAAAAAACTGATTTACAATCATTGGTTTCTGAACAAGAACTATTATAAAATTATGAAAAAATTACACATTTTTTAAATTATTTTTTTTATACTTAAATGGGTGACTTTTTTGGTAGTTTTGTTGCTGATTATAATTTTACAAAACTAGAAGAAAAAACTAAAAAAAAAATACGCACGTACGACTTTTTCCCGGAGATAATGGTTCCTGAAGTTAAAAGAAAATAACTTCAATAATTGACTTCAAAGTTTTGGACCTAAATTTTGCATGTACTTATTCTCTCAGATCATATCTGCTTCATATTCTTAGTCACCTAGAACCTCCTAATTCTTTCCTTTTAGCTTCTTGATTCTTCTTCTCTTTTTGATTTAGGAGATCGTTTATTGTTTTTACGCACATGCTTGCATATTGTTTGGCAATGCATTGGAGAACACATTTGATATTTCTTCACATTCCTAATTATTTCATCACTACAATAGGCTTTTTATTTACACAACAATACGGAGGTGGTCCCAGAAGTACCCGGCCTGACCTAGAGATCGTGGTTGTGTTTCGAAAAATATCACTGTATTAGAAAGTAGACAATCTATGAAGCATATGTTTTAAGTTTGAAGACGCTAAGTTGTTTAGTATTTGTTTGGCAACAATCAATAGTGAACGTTGTGAGTGAATTTGTAAAAATGGAGAAAATTGGTCATCGTTATGTGATCCAATACTATCATTGGAAAGGCATCAGCCCATCCAGTATAAAACTGAACTAGATTCTACTCAGGGTGAGTCTGCGCCTTCGTTTACTACAGTAAAATATTGGGTAGCAGAGTTTAAACGAGGCCGTACGAGCTGCCAAGACGAGCATCGCAGTGGTCGACCAAATGAGGTGACAACTCCAGAAATGGTAAAGAAAATCCACAAAGCGGTACTGGGTGATCGTCGACTGAAAGTGCGCGAGCTAGCAGACATAGTAGGCATTTCGAAAAGTGCGGTACATCGCATATTATCTGAAAATTTAGACATGAGAAAGCTGTATGCAAGATGGGTGCCGCGTTTGCTCACACTCGAGCAAAAACAGTGTCGTGAAGATGTTTCAATTGAGTGTTTAGCGAAGTTTCACCGCAACAAAGCAGAATTTTTACGCCGTTTCATAACCATGGATGAAACATGGGTCTACCACTTCACCCCAGAGAGAAAACAATAATCAAAACAATGGTCTGAAAAGGGAGAACGCGCACCAAAGAAGGCGAAGACCGTTCCATCTGCAGGCAAGGTCATGGCGTCGGTTTTTTGGGATGCGCGGGGGATAATTTTCATTGACTATCTTGAAAAAGGAAAAACTATCAATGACGAGTATTATGCGAACTTATTGCACCGTTTGTGCGAAGAAATCAAGCAAAAACGGCCACACTTGGCTAAGAAGAAAGTGTTGTTTCATCAGGACAATGCACCAGCTCACAAATCCGCTATTGCAATGGCCAAAATTAATGAATTAAAATTTGAATTGCTACCTCATGCACCCTATTCGCCAGATTTAGCTCCCTCTGATTATTTTCTGTTTCCAAACTTGAAATAATGGCTCAGTGGTCAAAGATTTTCCCACAATGAAGTGATATCGGTAGTTAATGGCTATTTTGAGGAGCAAGACAGTTCTTATTATAAGAAAGGTATCGAACTTATTGAACATCGGTGGGAAAAGTGAATAGAGCTCAAAGAATATTATGTTGAAAAATAAACATATATTTTTCCAAAATTTTTGTTTTTTCTTTGTTGGGTCGGGTACTTCTGGGACCACCCTCGTACTTTACTTATAATATTATTCAATACAATTAAATCTCTACGACTACTAATAACAGTACAACCACAATGCAATTACTTCTATCATTATCCACAACAATAGGAATTTTATTTAGAATAAACAAAGGAAACACGCTGGACGTAAACTAACAATGCAGCCATGAATTGCAAACAATATTTCGAACTTTGAAAAGATCTAAAAATAATATTTTTCCACATGTTACATTCCCCGAAAGGTTAAGACCACTCTTTAAAGCTCTGACTCCTGCATAGTTCCCTTAACTACTTTTTTAAGGGGCTTAAACGTAGTAAAAAATGCATAAACTATATATCAGCACAAGAAGACAGAGCATAAAATGGTGCAAATTATAAAAAAACAATTTTCCCCCGATATTTTCGTCTATGAATCTCCCCTTGTGCATGGGTAAGGTCACTTTGCCAGATTAGAGCTACTAGCTTTCCAAGCTAGCACGGAGCCAAATTTTGAGCCACTCACAATGCGCCGACTCATCCTGTAAATAATTGCATAATGTGTTTCCATGTTAACTAACCAACAATCCTTATAGCAATTTACAAACAAAGGGGAGAAAAAACAAGAGGTGTTCTGCAGTTAAGAATTTGGAAGGCTTACAATCATCTATGTTATTTTTTGTACACTTATCAGAAGATATTATAATCTCAAAGGGAAAAGTTGTATTTTAAAAGTAATCTTAATTTCCCAAGACGGATTCTGCACTTTTAGTCATGAAGAGATGTAATAAAGTACAAAAAAATTTATGATTCAAATTTTACATTCACAATAATGTTTAAATAAAGCCAATTTTAGCTTTTCCTGTTTAACCAACATTTTACGTGATTAATCTTCTTCTTATCACTCTATCTACAACACTTTCAGTTGAGACTTGCCAGAAATATCTGCCAGACAGATGCTGTCCAGCAAATAACTCAAAAAATTATTTTGAAGACGAATTCAATTCCATTTACGTTTCCCTTTCTAAGAAAAATTGTTACTAATACAAAATATGTGATTTATAGTGAGTAGCTGGCAGACACTTTTGCTTCCTTCATTTCAATTAGCTTCATCGTCAATGTGCCATGACCACAGCCGAACATCAATACCCGGATATCACTGCTCAAATCTCAACACACCGCAGAGGAAATAGCATCATCAGGGGATAATACCGCGCCCCCTATTGATGTAGCGTCATCTCTCATCTCAAACCTTCCCCTGCCACCGACGCTCCCCTCGCCGGCAGTGGGCGATTCGCATTTATCATCCGCCCCTACCTCATTACTCAAAGAGCTGGCCGATCTCATTCATGAGGTCAAACCTCTCCCTCTGCTTTGCAGGTTTGTGCCCATCAAACCACACGTGGAAAGGTGTGCAATGACACGACCAGTCTCCAGAGACTAGGCCAAACGGGAGGTGGCCACGTCCTGCATTCATTCCACTGAACATGTCACGCTTGATTGATTATTTTGTTTCCGGCCCGGTAAACTGCTGTGGTAATTACACCTGCAAGTCTAGTGGGTGTTTTAGATGGGAGGTGGGATTCTATTTCCCTCTGGAATGTGGCATCCATCCAGCGCACATCTTTGTTGGAGTTACCCTTCCACGTATCTCAGGCAGCGGGGCACCGCCCCATCTGGAACAAAATTAAGTCCCAGGCGTGCCTGGTACTGTAGTGCATATTGTAACGTTTCTCTGTGGTGAATTAAAACACACAGGTATTATGTTAACAACAAAATGTTTATTCGTAAACAATGCTATACTAAAAATACTTGATTTATTTACATATACGTTACACAGTCCTTGTGTTCTTCACTTTATTATTTTCCTTACACACGACTCTGTTCTCTTGAGTAATTATTTGCACAGTTCACTTCTTCTGATTATATATACACAGTTCACTTCTTCTGATTATATATACACAATTCACTTCTTCTGATTATATATACACAATTCACTTCTTCTGATTATATATACACAATTCACTTCTTCTGATTATATATACACAATTCACTTCTTCTGATTATATATACACAATTCACTTCTTCTGATTATATATACACAATTCACTTCTTCTGATTATATATACACAATTCACTTCTTCTAATTATTTATTTACACTATTCACTTCTACCCTATCGCGCAGTCCGATGCACTTTCCACGGTACATATCGCTGATCACAATTCACTGCGCAGACCACAATTCACTGCGCAGACCACAATTCACTGCGCAGACCACAATTCACTGCGCAGACCACAATTCACTGCGCAGACCACAATTCACGGCGCAGACCACAATTCACGGCGCAGACCACAATTCACGGCGCAGACCACAATTCACGGCGCAGACCACAATTCACGGCGCAGACCACAATTCACGGCGCAGACCACAATTCACGGCGCAGACCACAATTCACGGCGCAGACCACAACTCACGGCGCAGACCACAACTCACGGCGCAGACCACAACTCACGGCGCAGATCCACTGCACTGCTGTTCACCTACTGCACCACTGTTCACCGCAATGCACACTTAACAGCTGAGCTTCCAGTTCAGACAGACTACTGCATACTCACACTGACTGACTGACGGCGACTCGCGACTAACCCGGAACCGTCCGGTTCGGGGGGACGCCGGCAGATGACGCAATCCGCGCAGCGAATTCCGGCAGGTGATGCAATATTCGTTACAATATAAACGAAAGTGTAAAGGGCAGAGGAGGGAAGAAAGATGAAGCAAACTTCATGAGCCATCTATTATCAGTTTGTTAAGGTTCTCTGGCATTCACCTACTACTAATCGAAGAGACCACAATAACTTCCAATCAGAGTTAGATTTCTTCTACCTGTAGATTTCTTCTGCGGACAGTTTCTGAATTCGGACTCTCTATATACTCGTAGATAGTGCCAATATTCTGTCACTGTCAGAATTCGAACTCTAGGACCTTTTGGTCAGTGACGATGGATACTGCAATGATAGCAGCCACTTAACTACTTCTTAGCCACTTCACTCGGTAGAGAATCATGGATATTATTAGTACGAGTAACGAATTTTATCTATTAAAAAGGTCCCGGATTTAGCATAACAAAGGATTTTTATCCGGTGATGACCTATCTATCTAAGGCGCTCCTGTAGTCCACTCAGCCTTCTTTAGAAATAAGTACCAATATCTTCTGTCCCTACTAACAGTAATTTTTGGTAAAAAATATCTTGTTGATGCATGACGCTTGCCACGCCATCTTCACCCACATTTCTAGGCATAAGATCATCTAGAGACACGAGTTACATTAATTGTACAGTGAACCATGCACATGGGCAGTATCCGCAAACAGGCTGAAAGAGAGGATTTCTAACATTCCATGTCCTACGTAGGTAAATCTGCAATACTAATAGTACTAGGGATAAAAAACATGCGCCAGGTGCGCAATTACGAGTCAGCCAATTGACTGTTGGTTGGTTGTTAGTGATTCCAGGCGCGTCAACTACTGATGTGCCGTAAGTGTAGTGCATATTTTTCCTAGGGAGGTGGCGGTGATCTTCCCCCGCTGGATGGCGAAATCCAGCGCAGACCTACGATTGGCTAGCGGGGTTTCCCCAACCAGGTATCTCTCACCAACAGGGCACCGGCAGGCACCGGCAGGCACCGGCAGGCACCGGCAGGCACCGGCAAGGCACCCAGCCGGAACAAGCCCTATGCTCCCGACCGGTCTCCCGGCAAGTGTGGTGGTGCATGTTCGTGTAAGTGTGTGTAAGGGGCGATAGGACAAGGAAGAGGAAGGAAATATCCTGTGCGGTCCGAAGCCCGTTTGTTAGGGTACTGCTCCAGCATTCGCCTGGTGTTGATCGGAGAAACCACAGAAAACTACCTATCAGAGCAGACCGACCCTAGAATTCGTTTCCAGACAGGGGCAGTATTCGACCTAGCTGATAAGCTAGTATCGAAAATCCTACCACCGTCGGGTCTCAAATCTAGGACCTTCTGGTCAGAGGCACTGATGTGAAATCAGTTGATGCACTGAGCCACCTCTCTCAGTGACTCAGCCAGTGAAACACCTAGAATAGAAACGTATAATCTAGAGTAGGGATAGGTCGAATTTGCCGTCGAGCGCGCCTCGTGAAGCAGGAGAGGTGGGGGGGGGGGGGGGCTCGTTACAGCAGTTGGCGCGCTCGCCTACCGGAAGCGCGGGATCCCGAGGCCTGCTCTACAAGGCCCACGGAGCGTCTATAAATTACGTAACGCAAATTTGGAGTACTTTGAATACCCCCTTTCCCCTCGTAACACGGACGTAACGTGCGCTTGAGACCCCCTAAATAATAACGAAACACTTGCGAGATCACCTCACTCCATTTACAACAAGGAAATAAATTATATCAGAATAAAAACGATTTGCATTTATTTGTGTTAATATTAAAATGTACAATAATTAAAGTCAGAATTAGTTGGCGATGCTGGCGACACCTAACAAAAAGATTGGGAACAATATTTGAGGAAGGTTGCGTATTTGTGAAAATTTCTAACGACAAGTCGAGGACGCGCTGTTCTGGATGACATAAAGGCGAGATTCTACTGCGCCAATTTAATTGGATTGTAGAATATTCTATAGATCAGTTTTGAACATTTCCTTCGTAAACTAATACATTCAATCAATACACTATTGATAAAACATCAATTAAGAGTAACAATATATACATAATAAATGTTTAATGTATTTATAATTAAAAATAATAGTTTTTTTAATGTGTTAGTACAAGACTGAAAAAATGAATTATTTAACAAAATGTTGAAAATTTTAAAAAAGGAAAAATATCTGCCTTACATAATGCCAAACTAACCCCCTACCCTTAAATAACATAGAATAACGCTGTTTCACACTCCCTCCCCCTCTTTAGCGTTACGTAATTTATGGACGACCCCCTAGGAGTTGAGATGAACGATACCAGCTCCGATAGTCGAGTTGAACGAAACCGCCACAGTCGTAATCAATATTTTACATGTCGGTTGCTCCGGTCGATAGTTATCGTGGTTTCCATTCATCAATTCTATGCGAATACCAGAGAAGTGCCTCAAATACCGGGTCAGGAATTCCTTCCCTATCCTCGCACCTCTTCCATCCTTAACTAATGCTGAATTGACCCCATAAAAGTCTGCAATGCTCCGAGTATGTGGATCTCGTGCAATGTCTTTTACTTGAACTGATGCATCACCAAATTCAGAGAATAAGACGGAAAAAGAAAAGAAGAAAAGGCATGCAGCTTAAATGAGTTTCGAAAACACACTATCAAAGCTGAAATGTATTGATCGAACTAGGAGAAACTGTGAACAATAATGAAGCAGACGTAGAATGTGTAAACAATATAGTTTTAATATAAGTAATGAATGACATTGCATATAATCCAAGACTATAGAGATTTTGTAATGCTGTAAATCAAATATCACTAATAGAAACGTAGGGAACAGTATTGAAATTTCGTCATATTTCAATATCCGAAACTTAATAACAAAATGTTATTTCTATACGAAAGTCAAATTCTAACTAATATCTCACCACATTTTATTACTGCATATTTAATATTTTAATAATTTACGAAATTGAAATTTCGTAACTGCAATATTTTAGAGGCAAAAACTTAAAGTGTATGTGGAAGGAAATCTCATCATCTTCGCTGTGACAGTAATGTATGCAGGAGGCGATTGCGATGTTGATAGCGATTTGGTAGCAGCAGTAGCGGAGACGGCAGAAGCGGCAGTATCGGTTACGGCAGAAGCAGCACTTTCGGTGTCGGCAGAAGCAGCGGTATCGATGACGGCAGAAGCGGTATCGGTGACGGCAGAAGCGGTATCGGTGACGGCAGAAGCGGTATCGGTGACGGTAGAAGCGGTATCGGTGACGGTAGAAGCGGTATCGGTGACGGCAGAAGCGGTATTGGAGACAGCAGAAGAAGTACCGGTGACGGCAGAAGCAGAATCGGTGACGGCAAAAGCAGTATCGCAGACGGTTGCGTCAGGATTCCACAGGTCAAACCCTCTCTGAGTTAACACGCTTGAGAACGAAGTCTTAGTTGAAAGGCTCTGAACTTTATTAAAAGACATTTGTGAAATAATTGTCATATAAATGAAGCTGAAAGTGAGAGTAGTTATTTTAAATTTGAACAAAACGTTTGTTAGTATCTAGATGTTTTTGCTTTTTTTCAGCAAATACATCGCATGTGAAACATGGCATCTCCATCCCATCATTTTTTTCGCACTTAAGGTAATATAGAAAAGGACGTCTGGTACGCAGGTAGAAGCAAGAGTCTTTCACTTCATTATTGAGTCACTTCTCCAACAAAATAGATACGATGTATAAAGGTTCTCCGGAACAACAAGTCGTCGAAAAAAAGTCTTGGGCCACTTGGACTTTCTACCAGCAGAAAAAACTGTAAAAGCTCGTCCACGATCGATACCTACAATCCAATCTTGAAAGGTGCCCCGACGTCTCCTACAGGTAAATAACGGAGAACAGCACGAAAGAGAAGACGAAAATCTAATAAAGTAAATTGGGCAAGGGCCTGCCGTCGGCAACATAGCCAAATATTCGAAGGGCGGCGAAATAGGTGACTGTATCAAGGGACAACTTCTATATGCGAGTATTACCAAGTACGAAAATCTCATAAACAACACCGCTAAGACAGCGGAATGAAGCGGTTATTCGGTGACATACCTTAAAAGCATAAGAATGGTAAGGAACGAAAATATGATGTCGAGTATTGAAAAACTTCGTCAGGTCATTCCGAGTAAGAAAAAACTAATCTTGATTATTGAGATTAAATGAGTTATTCAGCAGTTCTTAATATTTAAATGATCGTTGAAATAGTCTTGTTGTTAATTGTTGTTTAGAAAATATATAGAGCTTTTAAATGATCAAATAGAAGTGCAAGAACATTTACGGCTTTCATTGGTGATTGATAAAATGATAAACTAGACCTTCGAAATTTTACAATGCACCAGTGGTAAATTTTCTCTATGAATGGTAATATTTGAGAATCGAAAAAAGTACAAATTGTGGGTATTCTGAAGGTCATATTGTCATGCTTAAAGTGCTCTGGTCGCAGCAAAACTTTCATTGCACAGGAGCGAACTTTCGTGTAATGTAGGCAACAATTCATCTTGTATGGATAAATTTACCTGCGTTGGTATAAGAGAGAGCATTGCCGAGTCTCATTGCCTTAAGAATACGTATTAGTCCCTATAACACGACATTCCCTCGTAGCGGCGAAAGGGAAGTGCGAAAACCACCGATTCGACCATTGCTCGTAATTTCAAAAAAATGATCTCAGTCGTCACTCGAACCCAGAACTTCCCAATTTACTAAGTTCAGTTTTCGTGAAATCGCTATTACATCTGGTTCCTAGGGTTATTATTGATTTGATACCCTGTTTTACGTGGCAAGACTCAGGCCATAAAGTCCGCTTTTCCGTCTGACCACGCAAATTTCGGAGACAAACTAGCGGAGAAAGGAGGTGGGCGACGAAACAGGCTATTTGAATTTAGATCAGAGGCTTCATTTAGGCTTAAGGATCGCGAACTTGGGTATAACAGTCCGATACGCTAACCGTCACCAACACCATCGCCGCCGCCGCCAAAATTAATTATTATGACCATTCAACACCAATCAACAATTCATTTTACAATTGGCTGTAAAGGAAAGGCTCCAGCTCAAGAGAGAAAAAGACCGTTTTAGGCTAGGGCCCCTTTGTGCGTGCTTGCCTCAGACGCCCGCGCACGACTCATCGATGCGCCGGCTGCTTCTGCGCTCCTCGGCCGACCGCCCGTGCGCGCAGCTTTTCTGCGCCTCGTTCACGCGCGGCGCCGCCGGCGAGTGTCAGCGTCTTTGTGCTCCTCGGGCGACGCGAGGCTCCGTAACCGCCTTCTCCGCCCACGCAACGCCTTTGCGAGCTCCCCGCCCCGATGGCATGCCCACGGGCGCGGGGTGCGCTCGCACGCGCCTTCCGTGCGTAAGCCCCGCATCGCCCGCTTCGGGGCCTCTTTCCGTTCTTCCCTCCCCTCCCCTTCCCTACCCTTCCCTTCCCTTCCCTTCCTTTCCCTTCCGGCCCTTTGCGTACCCCCTCTCCACCCTAGCTTTCCGACTCGCATCTCTCCGTCTCTCAGTCTCTCTCCCTCCCTCCGTCTCTCAGTCTCTCTCCCTCCCTCCGTCTCTCTCTCCGTCTCTCTCTCTCTCCGTCTCTCTCTCCGTCTCTCTCTCTCTCCGTCTCTCTCTCTCCGTCTCTCTCTCTCCGTCTCTCTCTCTCCGTCTCTCTCTCTCTCCGTCTCTCTCTCTCTCCGTCTCTCTCTCTCTCCGTCTCTCTCTCTCTCCGTCTCTCTCTCTCTCCGTCTCTCTCTCTCCGTCTCTCTCTCTCTCCGTCTCTCTCTCTCTCCGTCTCTCTCTCTCTCCGTCTCTCTCTCTCCGTCTCTCTCTCTCTCCGTCTCTCAGTCTCTCTCTCTCTCCGTCTCTCAGTCTCTCTCTCTCTCCGTCTCTCAGTCTCTCTCTCTCTCCGTCTCTCAGTCTCTCTCTCTCTCTCCGTCTCTCAGTCTCTCTCTCTCTCTCTCCGTCTCTCAGTCTCTCTCTCTCTCTCCGTCTCTCAGTCTCTCTCTCTCCGTCTCTCAGTCTCTCTCTCTCCGTCTATCAGTCTCTCTCTCTCCGTCTCTCAGTCTCTCTCTCTCTCCGTCTCTCAGTCTCTCTCTCTCTCCGTCTCTCAGTCTCTCTCTCTCTCCGTCTCTCAGTCTCTCTCTCTCCGTCTCTCAGTCTCTCTCCGTCTCTCAGTCTCTCTCTCTCCGTCTCTCTCTCCGTCTATCAGTCTCTCTCTCTCCGTCTCTCAGTCTCTCTCTCCGTCTCTCAGTCTCTCTCTCCGTCTCTCAGTCTCTCTCTCCGTCTCTCAGTCTCTCTCTCCGTCTCTCAGTCTCTCTCTCCGTCTCTCAGTCTCTCTCTCCGTCTCTCAGTCTCTCTCTCCGTCTCTCAGTCTCTCCCTCCCTCCGTCTCTCCCTCCCTCCGTCTCTCCCTCCCTCCGTCTTTCCCTCCCTCCGTCTCTATCTCCCCTTCCCTCCCCGTCTCTCACCTCGTCTCTCTCCCCTTCTCTTTCCGTCTCTCTCCTCGTCTCCCTCTCTCTTCTTGTCTCTCTCCTCACTCAGTCACTCGCTCTCTTTCTGTTTCAGTGACTACTGTTAAATCACTATTGTGAGTCCAAATACGTCAAGTCTTGAATTTTTAATAGCGCAAGTACACAATTTCAATATTGCCCGATTAATGAATACCCTACCGGACTCTTGTAAACCCGCTCTTCAGTCCATCCTTCAGTGCTGCGTGATCTACCCTCTAAACACGAGTGCCATCACTCACTCCTCCTCTCTGACGCAGCCCTCGGGCGCTGGGTCTCCTCTGTCCTCAGCGCAGCAGACAGACACATCGCGTCAACGATCTCCTCGGGCGCCCACTGCGGCGCTTGGAGGAATCACCCGCTTGGTTCTTTACGCCCGCGCTCGAGCAGTCCGCTCGGGGAGAAAAGATACAGCAGAGAATTGTATTAGCAAAAGTTGCATTCAGAGAGATTGGAACTTGAAAATTAAAACACAAAATGATCGATAAGAAATAAATACAAAGAAGGAGCAAAGGAAGAAGAAGAAATGCAATAAAGCACAAGAGAAAAACATGAAAGAATGCAAGAATGTTTGTCCAATCAATTTTAGTGTAAAACGAATAAAAATATTATTTACCTTCAATAATGTATGACGCTCTACGTCACTACGTTATACGTCAGCGAATAAATGACGCTATTCGTCATTAATCTTAAGCTATTAAGTGCGGGAAGGCTCTAATAAAATTAGCAAGTTGCACAGTCAGCTTCTGGCAGACCTCGTCATGACTCACCGACACGAACTGTTGTGTTTTGTTGTCGATGATAATGATGATGATGAAGGGAGAGGCAGTTACTAATGTAAGGAAGATTGAGTAGATAGAAGACGCAGACGCGGAGAATAAGAAGGAAACGTCCTGCCAGCCGTCTCCGCCTCTTCAGGGCAAATGAAGAGCCACTGGAGGTATTTGCAATTTCAGCAGAGCACTGTTTGGCATATGCAACCTCCACGTAACCCTGTCCGTGTTTCTGAATTATCCATGAACTAACACTAAGTCTGGCATTTATCGCAGTATTACTAAATCATTTCAACACTGCCATGAAAACTCAAGTACGCGTGTTCTGAATCTAGACTGCCAACCTCCGTCAGAGATGAAGGACCATTCACGTCATGGAAAGACGAAGAAGAGACAGAAAGAAGAAGAAGAAGATGCGGAAAGAATAAATGGCAAGATGAATCAGAAGAAGAGGGAGAAGAAAAATCAGAAGAGGTAGAATTAGAAGTGAAAGAAGAACTAGAACTGGAAGTAGAATTAGAGATGAAAAAGAAGAAACGAAGAAAGGCAAATAGGTAAAGGGCAAACTTGAAGACAAAACAGAAGAATTTCAAAGCGGAACGAAAGAAGAAAAACAAATCGCGATTATCCCAGGACCGCCAGTGGAGTTGAGAACCCTGCCCGTATATTTTGGTGCGAGCGCGCCCTCCCGAGGCTGTTTCCAGAAGCCCAAAGCCTCTGCCGCAGGTCGCCGCTAAGCAGGTAAAGCAGGAAGAGAAAGGGAAGCGACGGGGGAGCAGGGGAGACGAAGAAACTTATAACGACGTTTCGCCAGGGGGCTTCGAGATTTTCTCCCTTCCTTCCTTCTCTTTTACCCGGGAAATTTTCCTCATATTGCAGAGAATGGGTGGGTGGGTCTGTGGCGTCTGTTCTCGAGCTTCTCAGCTAAATGAAATACGACGCCGAGTCGGCATTAGTGGGAAAACTGCAAGCAATACTTAACGCTTGTTGCTTTCTCTCTGGTTCTTCATGGGAAAACTTCACTGAAGAATTCGAGGATGATATGTTAAAGGTGTTATTAAAGTGTGAAAGTCTTAATAATTACGTTTCAAAAGTATTAATAATGCGAAATTACTTTATGGCGAAATTACTTTATTGTAAATAAATTACAACAATTGAAATTATCTCATTTTTTGCATTTTAGAAAAATTGCAGTTGTTATTGCCCCGTTTCTCTCGTGAACTAAAAATATCGATTTGTAATGTAGTTTAACAATTTTGTAAAAAGAAAGCGACAAACCAGTCAGTATTGTGCCTGATTTTGTGACATGATTCAGTGAACTACAAACGATTGAATAAAACAATAGAGAAAAGTATCAATCTGATGAAATGATGACTTGGTACGATTTGATTATGACATACAAGCGGATATATTGATCGTTTTAATTACAGTACACGTGGCTGAATCAGTTACTGTGTAATCCAATCATTACCTGACATGATAATAATAATAATAATAATAATAATAATAATAATAATAATAATAATAATAATAATAATAATAATAATATGCCTTTATTAATATGGCGAGGCTCGGGCCATCAGGCCCGCTCTTCCGCCTATGTCACAAGTATACAGAGTAATGTATTAAATAGTAAAATTACTAAAAAGTAATGTTATCTAAAAATTTAAATGTAATATAATCTACAAGTTGTAAGTAGTTAGTGGAAAGCAAACGTCATTTAAAGCAACTTATAAATAGACAACATCAGAGGTTAAATGGATAAAATGTTACAATAATAATTTTCAAATAATTTTAAAATCAAGTCTGAGATTGAAAATACAATTTGAATTAAATAAGATTATGTGCTTTAAATATCTGCGCGCTACGCGACAGCCTGGTATTCACCCCGAGCGACTGTGATCTATTAATACAGAAAGACACCATCACACGTCGCTCGATCCTGGAGGAAAACCCGCTAGTCGGGGAAAACCCACCAGGCAGACTGTGTCCTAATACAATGGAAACTAAGCTAACATGAAGTAACGGGTCTTTGGGATGGTATCCTCAGCTGCGGTCCATGCTGCAAAGGGTGGTTTTCTTGTTTAAAACCGCCTCTGCTCCTACGGATGAAAGTACAGTTCCGGCAGTATCAAACAGGTCGCAAGAAAGTAACATTTACAAAAGAAACATTAATGTTATTTCTAAAACATATTAATCTTAACACTCCTAAGAAATAGCTATTATTTGACCCGTAATCTACAGTGATTTAAATAGCAAAATGGTGTATTTTACTTTGTAAAAAAGTCATGCAGGTGCTTCTTAAAAGATGTTAATGAAGAGGAGTTTTTAATATTGGGAGGCAATTTATTTCATTCGCGGGCTACAGTAATTGCGAACGATTTATTGTAGTAGCTGGTTTTGCTTTTTGGAATGCAGAGTAACTGGGATTTTTGAAATCTAGATGATTTAAGGTGTACAAAATAATTTGTTAAGTATGTCGGGGAACCCATTTTTAGCATCTTAAATAAAAGACAAAGGCTGTGATAAAAGCGCCTATCCTTTAGTGTTAATATTTTGTGCTGTTTATAAACTCCAGAGATGTGATTGTATTTTTTTATGTTATAAATGAAACGAATACAGGAATTTTGAGCCCTCTGTAGAGTTTGAGCGAGTGAATCTTTTAAATTGTTATACACAATATCCCCGTAGTCGAAATGAGGACACAGCAGGGTTTTTACCAACATTTCCTTCGTATTAGTAGGGAGACATTTATTGATATATCTAAGGGATTGCAAAGAAGCATAAACTTTCCGACAGACATTTCGGATCTGATATTCCCAACTTAGATGATCATCAAGAATTAAGCCCAAGTTTTTGACTTGTGTATGACGAGGTACTACAACATTGTCTATAAGCACATCAGGAACATATGAACCTTCAAGTTTCTTATGCATTTGAGAAGAGCCAATTATGATGGTTTGTGATTTTGTAGGATTTAAATTGAGTCCGTTTCTCATTGACCATTTGACTACAGATGAGAGTTCATTATTTAATTTATTTATTAGCATTTCTACCTGTGATGGTTTCCCGGAGATATAAATTTGTAGGTCATCCGCGTACATATGATGACTACATTCCGTAAGTTCGTTTGATAGGTCATTCATGTAAATTAAGAAGAACAGTGGACCTAACACGGATCCCTGAGGTACTCCTCGTTGGAGAGGTTTTGGATTGGAGTGCAGATCGTCAACTACTACAATTTGTTGCCTATTGTAGAAATAGCTTGCAATCCAAGAGATGGTGGAATCAGAAAAACTTAGATTTTTGCACTTCGCTATTAGGATGTCGTAATCTACAGAGTCGAATGCTTTACTAAAATCTAAAAGAGTTAATACAGTTACGAGGCCATCATCTAGCGCTTTTCGTATGTCTTCAGTTACTTTCAATAAAGCGGTTTGTGTGCTTCTACCTTCTCTAAAGCCGGATTGAAAGTTATCGAGCAGATCTGAGTCGGATACGTGTTTTACAATCTGTTTTCGAACAATTTTTTCCAGAACTTTAGACACTGTCGGCAATATGCTAATTGGGCGATAATTGCAAGACGCCGAGGTCAGTTCAGATTTTGGCAGGGGGCGAACATGTGCAAGCTTCCACGCTTGAGGAAAGGTTCCCGTTGTTAATGAGAAATTAATTAAATGCGTGAGTGCCGGAAGGGCAAATGGTAAAACAAATTTCAATTGTTTGGCTGTGATACCATCGGAGCCATTTGCATTTGATTTTAGTGAAAGAACAATTTTACTAACTTCTTGATGATCAACGTTATGGAAATAAAATTTATCCCTGATAGCAGGTGAGTTGCTTGAAAGTCTCTGTAATGTATTACGCTTGACAGAAGGTGGTATTGGTTTTGAAACATTTACAAAGTAGTCATTAATATCATTCAAGGGCATATCGATAGAAATTTCAGAAGAATTTGCTTTCGTGATTCCGAGGTCTCTCAGTTTGTTCCAAACGTCTTTTGTGTTTGTATTTACTTTAAAGACATCATGATAATATCGAATTTTTGCGTTTCTAATTTTTTGTTTTACGGAATTTCGTAACTTTTTGTACTCTCTTTCATTTTCAGAGGTTTTATTACACTTGAAGCGATGGTAAGCTGAGTCGCGTTCCTGCATGAATTGCTTTAATGTATTTGTAAGCCATGGGGCCGCGGGACGTGTCACACGTCGCGTTTTCCATGGTGCATGTTTATCGAAAAGGTTAGAAATAATTTCGTTGAAGACTTCTACTTTACTATTAAGAGATGTTTGACTATAAACGTCATGCCAAGGAGCTTTGGCACTGTCGTCGAACATAGCCTCGGAATTAATATTTTTGTAGTCACGGTAGCGGATAATTTTTTGCTTATATTTAGGACATTTTATAGAGTACACCATAAATAGCAAATCATGCTTTGATACTCCCGAAATAGATATCTGACCGTACATTAATACTTTCGAAGTGTCTGACACAATCGCGTGATCTATCCATGTTTCAGCTCCTAATGCTAAGTGAGTCGGGACAAATTCTAATATTTGTAAATTGTATGAATTAAAAGTATCAATAAACTTTTCGGCCGCGTTTGTGAGCGGTACCTTCAGATCGCAATTGAAATCACCCATGATTATGATATCCTGATATTTACTTGCGAACTGCGAAAGGGGAATCTCTAATTCGGATAAAACTCCCGTTTATGATAAATAAAACTCCCGTTTATGATAAATAATAATTAAATCAAATCACCCTTGACTCTACTTTATCAAAACATGTTTCGATATAATGAGTTTCGAAAAACTTTGCAAAGCCTTCATCATTTTTAAGATGAAAAAAATAGGTCGTTTAATCTTCTGAAAGTCCGTTAATTCATAAGTTCTGAGTGTGGGTAAAAGTTCTCAATGTTAGAAGAGAAATACATTGCTTTCTATCTTTCGTTTACTGGGTAGAGTAGCTTGAAAAACGCCATACATATCAACAGTAATTGCATTATTTCTACTAGTAAAAATAAGAATTATTTTCTCTTAACAAGTCACTGAAATTTCAACATTGTTTTGTCGGCACCCGACAGACACCGTCCACAAACTGGATCGGATGAAGTTATTCATGCCTAACAGCACGTTCTGTTATATCCTCCGATATTGGGTTACTCTCGTCATTCACAACCCAATCGATGGCTGCTGTTCCCTTCGTAATGTGTTGGTGAATACATCGGAAACCAGCAGAGTGCAATAGATAAGATAATACGATAATCTCGTCCACCTTCGGTTCACTGCGCCGCGATCCGTGTCTGCTCGCGGTTCACAACGAGCTTTAGCGCATCTGAAGCTAATGACACCGCTGCAACATCAGAGGCGACTCCGAGATCTCGTCAAACACGCGATGGCTCATCAAGGGTTAGTTTCAGAGGAGAATCTTCAAAGAATCAGTTCTTCAAATTACGAGTACAATTAATTCCTAGGAGCACAATTATACTTTATACTTAGTTTCAGAGGAGAATCTCCAAAGAATCAGTTCTTCAGTTCTTCAAATTACGAGTACAATTAATTCCTAGGAGCACAAATATACTTTATACTACTATCTTAAGTTTACTTAATTTACACAGGTCCACTCTGTATTAAAATACGGTATAATTGGCTGGAGTGGTATTGCTCAAATGTGTCTAAAACAATTGGAATCACAATAAAAACGCATTATCAAGATTTTATTATGTAAACCAACAGATCACAACGGTAACATTTAATGAGAGTTATAGTATTTACAATTCCTGAATAATATAATTTACTACTTTTATTATTCATTAAAATAAAACTAATTTCCAAACAGTGACTCATAAACACTGTACCAAATGAAGTAGCTGCATTATTTTATAAATGCATCATACTTTACCAGTAAATGAATAAAATATACCACAAGGAATGATATATCTTTAAACTTACTAATCAAACAATTAAATAATCCTCAATTAAAATTATTCAATTAATTATATTTAATAAATAGAGTTGAATTTGTGTTAAACCTTAGACGGTTTCCAGATACTCAGGAAAGCCTCTTTTCCAAATAATGCATAACAGTTTCAAAGAAATTGTCAGGTCAAAAAGGCGAAAATTAGAGATTAAATACCTCTATGTAAATAATATGATTTTCATTGAAAACTTGGGCGCCTGTTTCAAAATGTTCAGAGGGTACATAGCGTCCCTGCCCCTGTTCTGGGTGCAGGTTCGTGATCAGTGAAAAAAGAGAAATGGGAATAAACATACATGGCATCTGAACAACAAATACGTTGTCGCCACCACCACCATCGCTGCTCTAACACCCCCCCCCACCCAGTAAAACAGATCACGACCACCACATCCCACTACAACACACGCCACCATCACCACATACTTCTCATTACCACCACCATCACCCCTTACTAAACACCAACCACTGAACTCCACCATCCCCTACACACCCTCACCACCTCTTACACCCCCCACCACCCCCTTCACACCATCAGCAACCCTACACACCACCAACACCCTCTACACACCGCCGCCACACCCCACTAAACACCACGACCCACTATAGCCCCAATACACTATCACCACCACCACTACACGTCACCACCCACTACACACCACCCCCATAATCGTTGAAACCACGACAAAAATCGTGAAACATATTTTTTTTAAATTTACAATAAACACAAGTAACCACGAAGTTCGTATAATATATTTATGTGTATCATTTAAAAATTAACAAGTTATCATTGCTTAGAATCTTTTTCTTTACCAAAGATGTAAACTTTCTGGAGATTCTAAGAGATGGTGGGTCGACTCATCTCTCTTCACCGCAGAGAATCCTTCTAACAACCATAGATAAAACGAAACGAATTATTCGACTAACCGCTCTTTCGTTTTTGCTCTCGCGGACCAGATGTCGGAGGCACTAAAGCGGGAGCCCCTTTCAGCGAATATTTCACCGTGAGTTAGTTTTGTTTCAGAAAAGCAATATATCCCCTCCCAAAACGGCCGGGAAGACCTATCCTCCACTCACTATTCGACCGGCGCTGCACGGCGCTGCAAGATGGAGTGTTGAAATAAATCGATTGTCGAAGAGCTCTCCATCACCGCAGTCGATGGTCGGCGTTCCCTCGGCCTGGGATGAGAACGATGCCTCCGTCGATCCTTCTGGGCGAAGGAGCGCTGGCGCTTGGCTGTCGATGCGTACGTTTCACTCGCCCATCCCGCCGCCACTCCCCGATTCGCAACTCGAGTTCCGCTTCCATCACGTGCTCTCCTTTCCCGTCCGGTTCATTTACTCATCATTCCCAACTCACCTGCTCCCCTCGTCACAATTGCTTTGCAGAATATTGTCGCAAGGGCCTCGACCGCCCGCCCCTTCGTCCGCACGACACGCCCCCTCGCACGCCCCCTCGCACGCCCCCTCGCACGCCCACTTTGCACGCCCACTTTGCACGCCCACTTTGCACGCCCACTTTGCACGCCCACTTTGCACGCCCACTTTGCACGCCCACTTTGCACGCCCACTTTGCACGCCCACTCGCACGCCCACTTTGCACGCCCACTCGCACGCCCCCTCGCCCGCCCCCTCGCACGCCCCCTCGCCCGCCCCCCTCGCACGCCCCCTCGCACGCCCCCTCGCACGCCCCCTCGCACGCTCCCTCGCACGCCCCCTCGCACGCCCCCTCGCACGCCCCCTCGCACGCCCCCTCGCACGCCCCCTCGCACGCCCCCTCGCACGCCCCCTCGCACGCCCCCTCGCACGCCCCCTCGCACGCCCCCTCGCACGCCCCCTCGCACGCCCACTCGCACGCCCACTCGCACGCCCACTCGCACGCCCACTCGCACGCCCACTCGCACGCCCACTCGCACGCCCACTCGCACGCCCACTCGCACGCCCACTCGCACGCCCACTCGCACGCCCACTCGCACGCCCACTCGCACGCCCACTCGCACGCCCACTCGCACGCCCACTCGCACGCCCACTCGCACGCCCACTCGCACGCCCACTCGCACGCCCACTCGCACGCCCACTCGCACGCCCACTCGCACGCCCACTCGCACGCCCACTCGCACGCCCACTCGCACGCCCACTCGCACGCCCACTCGCACGCCCACTCGCACGCCCACTCGCACGCTCCTTCGCTCGATCTCCCCCCCTCTCTCTCTCTCTCTCTCTCTCTCTCTCTCGCTTGCTCTCTGACTAAATTCAACTCTTTCATCCAATTTCACTTAGTATCTGTTCAGATATTCCTGCCTTCAGGGTCCTTTTCTCGAGTGCTCTTTGTATCTTCGGTTCGTTTGGCGTTCTTCCAGTGCATTCCGATATAACTCAGCACCATGCTCTTCTCACGAAAGGATCCAAGTTTTCTCCTCCTTTTGTGATTTGCTCGCATCGATATCTACGTTTTTGTATTTTTTCTGTTCACAATGTTATTGTCTCCGCTGCCATCCGTTGTACTCGCCCTTTGTGACTGAAAGAAACGCCCGTCACCTTTCTGTCTGTCAAGATCTGCGAGCAGCCGACTTCTATTTTCTACGTTTTCGAAGGAACTCATAAAAAATAAATACAAAAATAAACAAATAAATAAATGAAGCATTCAATATTAACAGAGTTCAGGCCAAAAAACCTGCTGAAATGCATAACCTCTTCAAAGAAACTCAAAAGATTACATTGAATACAAAAGAAGGCAGAAATATAAAAATATTATTCATAGATTTTGTATTACTGCCTCATGAAACGCCTTGCACATTACGTCCTTGAACAATTAACAAAGTCAGATTTGATTTGTTTGATTTAAAATTAACCATTATTACAAAATTTTGAATCTCTATTTAAATAAAATTCTTTTCAGTACAAGTAATGGAACGTTAGCTTAAAATTGTAAAATTGTTTCTTTTAGAGCTGTTTACTTTCTGAAGATACTGCACAAATATTTTTCCAGTCAGTAATAACACTGGTGATTTACCTCGAGTGATTCAAGTTCACTCATTTCTCTTAGAAGCTCCAAGTTCTCAGTCAACACATTATCTTTTACGCTGTTTCCACTTCTTTGATGAAACTGTCATAAAACATTTATCAATAAGATATTCAATACATAAATTAAGCCTTCAATACAGCCAAACCTTAGGCCACAAGACTGGCACTTCCATATCATCCACAGGTTGTGGAGACATGCTGTATTCGTATACCGGACAAATCATCAAAACATTACAAAATTATGGCTTAAAAACTGGGCTTCTGAGCTATTTTGTCGAAAGATGGAGATACTATGAGAAAACGTTAAAAGAAAAAGTTCCAAAAATCTCAAACTGCATGGTGTCGATTTTGATTATTCTTCGTATCCAAAACCGTCTAAAGACTTTGCACTACGTTACACATTTTCTCACCACCTCTAAGTTTGTAAATGTACAATTTTTCACTAGACGTGTCTGCGAAAATCTATAGTAAGGAACCTCATTGCAAGAAATTTCTCACTTTTATAGCGCTGAACCCTTTGAAAGCATTCTAGTCAAATATTACAAGGGAGGAAAGTTTTTGGTTGCATCTTAAAACATTTTGCTTGCAGGAAGTGTCTTATTATTTTCCTCCGGTAACAAATAGATTTTACAACAAAATTACAAATTTTTCTTCTTTAAAGCGCTTTTTTCTTTTCTTGTTTTAAATGGAAAATGTTCATTATATTACGTTCAGACGACAGTATACAGTTCGCCCATTCTGGCGATTTCTTATATTCCAAATATTTATCGCGCTATACGCGCTCTAAATATTTTCTCGTGAACTGTTGAGGGAGTGTAAATGTCTTTCTCGATTAGACGCCACTGATGTGTAGGTAGTTTGAAGTGACACTTCTACCGCGTCGAGGAAGTCCAACAAAGCATTTAGTGAAGCATAAGAAACTAGGGAAGTAATAACCTTTCCTTTCATCTTACAAACCTCATTTTCTTAACGGGAGAATGCGTATGTTGGCTAATACCCGGTTTCACGGCGTCGATATGAACAAAAATAATAACAATTCACAAGGAAGAATGCCAATTTTCTACCTCGCATCTCACATACATTTTTTAAAGCGATTTCCTCAAGTTATTTTAACGGATGGCGCAATTTCATACCACCACACACGTGAAACTCCGCCTCAAATACAGCGCGAAACTTCATCTCATATATGAGCGCCAAAGCGGCAGACAGAGAGGGAAAGAGGAGATAACAGCAAGAGAGAGAGGCAAAATCCCTTTCAACGGAACAGACCAACCCCAGTAAATACACAGAATTTCCAAGTGGTCTCTTTGTCAAGCGCTCTCCTTCCGCACTCTGATGATCGTTCGACACGGCGATGACACTCCACGAAAGAGGAACCCGCAGTCACCTAGAGCGAGTGGCGAAACATTCCACCAGCACATTCAATTACGGCGCAGTTTAATTTTCTGGACTAATTTTGAATTATAAACAGTGACAGAACATGCGAGTAGAACACCATTCACTCATCCACGTATTTTTTAAAGTAAAAAAAAAACAACATAAAAGGGTATTGCGTTAATATAAAATTCTGTCAAAAGTTGGGAGTACTAATGATTATCTCTGGAAATAATTATGTTGAAATTTCCACGTACGTGTATCAGAAATTTAGTTTGCAGTATAGCAAAATATAATCCACAGAATAACTCTGATATTTCCGTCATTTAGGTGAACACGCGAACTCGCTGAATCAACAAATATTTTTGAAACGTTGATTTACGTTGCTTCGCAGAATATCGTAATGAAAAGGTAGAAGCAACAAAATGTAACTTATGATTCATCAACTGATGGAAATCACGCAAAATATTTTGTAGCAAACAAGTTATCTCAGTCATCAGACTACCACATAGTTCAGTAAGCCACATTTTGTCTTTCCCAGCTTATACTGAACTGTTATATAGACCTAACGCAACAAATCAGAGGAACGATAAGACACTCTTGGCTCGGCGTCTATTAAGGATCTAAACAGTTTGGGGCCTGTTAAGAGCAGTCAAAACGAATTACTTCATGCTAAAAATTACGTGTGAGTAATCCTATCATGGAAAGGGTATTAACTATGTACATTTTTGTTTTAAAAAGGTGGTATTAGATGGTGCTTTGGAGGTGTAACGGTTAGCGTATCAGACTGTTATATCGAAGTTCGCGAGTTTAAACCCGATCGAAGCCATGAAATTTTAAGGGGAAACAATGTATTCGTACGCCTTCATCTGAAGGGGAAGTAAAGCCGGATATTCCATGTTATAGATTTACTGCATGTAGCAGATCCTCAAGCCTAATGAAGCCTCTGCCTGTTTCATTCGCCCGAATGATACCTAATTTCTCTTCCAGACGTTGACAGAAGCGTAGCGGAATTTGATGACAGAAGCGGGACAGGCGGAACACAAGGCCTTATGTACGGAGCGAGCCTCGGCGCATCAATAGTATCGGTATTAACGTATGGTAACGTATTTAACGACTCACCATCGATATCAGTAGATTATATTAACGAAGTTATAAGTCTCGGTTATTGTTCAACTTCAATTGCTTCCGCTTTTTGCTCTATATTGGTCTCCAATAGTTATGTTGAGATTCTAATCAATCCTATTTGGAATGAAATTCTGGAAGGTGACAAGGCGTCGCGTATGCTTCTTTTCCCGAAAACTGCGCCGGGCCAGAAATGCTATCTCATTAAATTTAGATTAGAATGCACACGTGATTCAAAGAAAATATCCAGAATGAATATAGTGAGTCCTCGATAACTCGAACACCGCCATCTCGAATTTTTTTAATCATCGAACTATAGTTCTCGTCAGCCATTCCTTTCCTACACACTAAGTTCCTGGTACTTATAGCGTCGGTATGTCGAAATATCAAATCGAGTTTTTACCGTTTGAAAATATCGCAGCGCACATCGCGGACGGGCAGGAGGGAATGGGGGTCTGGTGACTCCTCCCACATAGCTCACCTATAGGCAGCAAATGCAGTGCTTTCTGGAGCCGGGCTTTTAGCAGCCGGGCTTTTAGCAGCCCTTCATGATTCATCTGTCCCAGAACGCTAATTTACAAATAATTCACACTGAGACCACATAATTGAACATTTCGATTCAGTCAGCGTTTGAAAATTTTCCCGCGAATCAATGTTATGATTTCTCATGTGTCACTTGGGCTTGGTTTCCGGAACTACAGCGACTAGGTCGTTACGACTCGCACCATCTCTCAGGGTCGAGTGACTGCCTGGTCGACGGGAGCGTTCGCCTCGAACTAGAGAGCTCATGTCTCTCAACTTCGCGCTTCCACTTGCGCAGACGGAGCGGACGTGCATCCTTCTAGCGGAGGCCGCGCTCCGTTTGAAGCGAAGAAGTCGCAGAAGGCTGTCGTGCACCTCCCTCCCGCTCAGGGCGCAGAAGGGTTACTCCAGCTAAAGGGGCCCTCCAGCCGGCAGGCCCCTCATTCCGATCGCCCCGCCTCCGCCGCCCTCTCCGCCTCCGCCGCCCCCTCCGCCTCCGGAGCCGTAACCGTTCGCTTTAAGGGCGACGCGGCAGCGGCGGCGCCGAACGCTCCAATATTGACTGTAACGCGCGCGCGAGGGCCCGCCGACACGTCTCGCCAGCCGTATAATGGAATAACTCGGGCGCCGATGGCGCGGAGGGGCGCGGCGGGGCGCGGCGCGGCGGGGCGCGGCACGGCGGGGCGCGGCGCGGCTCGGCGGGGCGGGGCGCGGCGGGGCAGGGCGCGGAGGGGAGCGGCGGGGCGGAATGGTAGGGTGGCTGGCTCCACTGGGGCGAAGCACGACGAGAAGAGCGCAGGACCGAACTGGGAATGGTGGCGCTGACGGAAAGGCGTTTACTGACGCGCGCAGCGGGCGGAGCGTGGCAGAGCAAGGAACGGGTTCGGATCAGGTCGGGGAATGGGAAGGGATGGGGCAGGGCGAGTGGGGTCGGGGGAGGTTCGAAACGGGGAGCGGGACAGGTCGGTGAGCAGGACAGGTCGGTGAGCGGGACGGGACGGGGAGTGCGTCGGATGGGGGACGTCAGGGTGGGGAGAGCGACAGAGCGGGGAGAGTGGCTGGACGGGGAGAGCGACAGGGCAGGGAGAGCGACAGGGCAGGGAGAGCGACAGGGCAGGGAGAGCGACAGGGCGGGGAGAGCGACAGGGCGGGGAGAGCGACAGGTCGGGGAGAGCGACAGGGCGGGGCGAGCGACAGGGCGGGGAGAGCGACAGGGCGGGCAGTGGAAGTGTGATTGTCCAGGGAGGGTGAGTGTGCGAGAGGAGGGTGTGGAGAAAGACGGAATGGGCGGGAGTGGGGGCGTGGGGGGGCGGGGCGGGGCGTGGCGAAGCGAGGCGGGGCGGGGCGGGGCAGGGCAGGCAACTCCCTGCGGGCGCAGCGAGGAGGGCCCGCGCTCCGCAGCGTGTCAATATTTACAGGCTGCTCCTGCGGCTGCTGAATGCACAATTGGTCGCCGCGCCGGGCCGGGCCGCTAGCAAAGGCCCGGCGCCGGAGGGCGGCTGTGGGAGGGAGGGGCAGCGAAAGGGAAGTCAAGGCGCGGAGTGGGCGGTGACGACGACGGCCGAGGCTGCGGCCGGAGTGATGCGGGTGCGAGAATATAGCAGGGTCGCCTCCCCTCAAACGATATCGCAATAGCAACACCCCGGCACAATGCACTGAGCTGAGAGAATTGCCGTACTGCAAATATGAAACACGAACATCAAAGGAGAGGTATAAAGAAAAATAAATGGTGTGTCCATGAAATGCCTGGCGAAGGAAAAGAAAGTCCACACAGAAAGCTTTTCAGGAAGCAGAATTTAAAAGAAATTATGGATTCTGTTTTTGTTAAAAAATTGTAACTGTACATTACCTGTAATAAAATCCTTGTTTAAATTCATTAGTGAAAGCATAAGATTTTAACCTCGTCTGATTACCTCTATTTTAAGGATATAATTTTTCTTTCACTTCGAAAATATGTCATTGATGCAAATGATAAGAACAAACGTCGCTCAAAATTCTGAATAATAACTGCACTGCGGCATAATAAGAGCATTATGTGTTTCCTAATCTCGAAATTTAGTTACGTTCTGTAGCATCCAAAGAATAAGATATGGTACCCTCAGAATAATGGCTCGGTTATAAGATATCTCTTTTTCGTTTTTCATTTCATTAGAAAGAAATACAGATTTCTAATCCGCAACATTTTATTGTGAATAAGTGTAGTGTTTTAAACTTTTCTCTCACCATTTACAATCAAAACCAAAACTAGGAATGTCACAGAACACTACATCCTCAAGCAGTAATGAGGAAAAAAAAGACACTGACTTACGCGTCAGGCATAAGCCACAGTATTTATAATGAAAAATATAACATAACTTCAAAAAGTAATTCATATAATTTACTTTCATACCGTAATTGCAGAAAAGGACCTGCTTTTTGCTGAACCTTTCACACTACCTTCGAGATAATGAATAATACCACACGTTGCTTTCTTCTTTGGGCGCTAAACGATTCCATAATCTACAGTTAAACCTTTGTTGCATTCACAAACATTTAATTACTTCCTTTACCTTTTTTTAAAGCTTAATGAATGACCAGATTCCAAATATTTCACGAACCACTTCCATCAAAGGAAGATTGCGAACTCATTTGGCATTCAATGGTTTATTTAGGAGGAGTAAGTTGAATTAAACAACGAATAAACCTGTACAAATACATTTGCTGCATATATACATTATATTATATTACTTCATTCGTTCAGGTGTTGCAGAGCAAACAGTCCAGATGTAATTCACATATTTATAGGGAACTAGTGGACCCGGCAATGCTTTGCTATTGAAATATATTACACTTCACACGCTACTGGTCACGTGATTATTAATAACGTTTTTACACAATGCTCTGCAAACATTTTAATAGATGAAAGACCTTCTCGCGTACATGGGATTGGTCTATGTACCGGTTTGGACATAGTTGTCAAGTATCCTATTTCTAAAACGTTCTCCCTCAATTTCGGCTACTCATTCGCTATGACACTACCTTCGATAAATTTGATTTACTTAATTTTATTTAATTTGATTAAATTATTAAAAGTCAAAATTTTGTCCGAATTTGTGAATTGTCCCAGGAAATTACGGGTATTTGTGAAAAATTAGAATTTTTTTATCAGCTAGAAGAGTTTATTTTGAAATTGAAAACACTATTTAAACATTAAATAATCAATAGTTTACCACTGTTCATGTAGCATTATTTAAGAGGATACCAAATAAAATAGCAATAAAGAGGGTTCTAGCCACACACTGGAATTAAAGCTGTTTCCTCCTGCTTTCTATGAAGTTGTTGAACCTGAATAATAAGTAAAAAGTTCCTTTCTGTCCGACGTCCCTATCTATGTTACTTTAAAAAAGATTATTCTTTTCAAACTACGTGAATTGTTAAGCAATGAGCAGACATGAATACAGTCCATTCCGAAACTAACTAGGAATATATATCTTCACAGCTCCAGACAATACCATTATTTTAAACTCTTGTACTCTTTGTCATTTTTCCTTTGTTCGGAGATCGTCTCTTTCAATGAAGTCGATTCTCTTGTTCTATTAATTTAAAATGCGAACAACTTCAAAAGATAATTTATGACAACGTAGAGTTAGTATCAATTGCCTCCAAGAAATGTTAAATACCACTCTACATTTACAAACTCCATTATATGATACTGCATCTAACACGACTCGACTGCCAGAGAGTGTTGTTGATGGAAATAACGCCAGAAAAGCTAATAGGTAAGGTAAAAGATGAGGTAAGAGTTCGCAAATGAGGTGAAACAAATGACGGGATGACTTATTCCACAAGAGGCACTGAAAAGGGGGTTTCGATAGCTTCATAAAGTGAATAAGTCGAAAAATGATTAATAGCTACGGACACAGTTTTGCAACAAACATAAATTTAAGAATCTTGTCTTTAGAATCGTTGACTTAGAAAGTGTTTCACACTGAAGCCCGCAACTATCCATAGAGAATCTGAAGCAGCCATTACTAAACATATTCAGATTATATCCACAAAAAATAGGAAAAAAATATGTGCTGTTTATAGATCGCTTTAGACATCGCCCAGATTCCCAAGCAAGTTTGCGTTAATTGTAGAGCATCAATGAAACCCGGGCCAATTCCAGAATGTAAAAATTTGAATTTTATGCTGAAAAGCGAGGTAAGTGTCAAGAGCAATGTGTTGCAAAATAGGCTATCTGAAATTATCATTCTTATGAGTTCAAATTATCGCCACTAGACTGCGCATCAGTCAACTCCCACGAGCTTTTGAAACAGTTACTATTAATTAACTGGGAATTCCATTTTTGGCACATCACGGTTTTCATTTATTGTTTACAATTCATGCATTTAATGATAGTGAGAATGAGGGTCATTATCATAAGCCAATGAATGTTCATTGTCTATTTTGAAATTATTTGAATTTTGAGAAGGAAGCAAGCCAGGAAAAAAACATTTAAGAAACGCTGCTACAATGCTGCATTTCATCATTCATCAAAATCATTTGATATCTCAATAAATGCCTTCGTTATCACAATCAACAAGTCAGAAGGCCAATCATTTGACTAGTGGGTGATGTTTTATCTATCCGTGAACACTGCCATGGCTAACTTTACATAGCCCTCTCAAGGGTAGCGAAGCTTTTGTTAATAATAGAGTTTGACACAGCAATTTGACAGTGAAAATGTTTAATGTAAAAATATTAAAATAAAAGAAAGAAAACTCGCATTTTTAATGCTGTTAAGAAATATATTGTGTTTTTACTGATTATTAACTCGAACGTTAAATTTAGGTCTTTCATTTTCAACGGGTTTCTCTCAGTAACGTAAGTGATGCAAATACTGCCAATGAAGGTAATATAACCAAGTAGCGGTTATGTTGTGAGCTGAAAATGTTTACCACAGATAGTACTAGCATGCTGTTTGGGAGAGCCTAAGAAGTAGGTTAATCCCCCATCAGGCTTGTTGACTCGCACATTGGCACTCCGGAGCCATCATTGTCAAGAACGCGCTGAAGGCGCTCTGTCCTTCTTTCCTGGTAATCTTATCTTTAGTTACACTTAAAGAAGGATTAAGTATTTTGATTATATGCATCAACTTTTAACGCATATAACGAGCAATCTAATTAGATTAATGACGTTAAATTTGCTCAATATTTTATCAACGGGGGAGAGATTTTATGACATGGTTTTGCTGTCAAATTGGCCAAGGGTGATGGGCATATTACCAGTACATACGGACATATTGGGTTTATTCTCCAGCAATAAACTCTCGCTCTATTGTTTAGAAAAAGGATTTATTTTCAATTATTGCATCAGTCGACGTTCACGACAATCCATCAACTTCCAGACAAAATAATAAAGTGGATCAGCCGTCAAAGAAAAAGAATAAAGATAATCCTGACAGAAACACGTGTCCACGAAAAAAAAAACCAACAAAAGATGCAAACTGGAGAAAACAAATCTTGCAGAGAAAAATGGGGAAAGCTATTATGTATTATGTTGCCTGTGAGGAAGCAGTTCAGGACATACGTCGATGCAGTGTGTGGCTGTGAGTGTATGTGTGTGTCTGTATGTGTACGTGTGTGTGGGAAACATGTACATGAAGAACGTGTGGGACTAACTATTGAAGACAAAGAAACTTTCATTTGTCCTCAATGTCAACTGATTAAATTAATTTTTATTTTTGAAAGTTTAAACTGATGTTTTCTATTTCGTATAATAAAGTCAGGCGAGTGTGAAGCGGAGGCCATCGGTGGCGCGTCCCAGTATATATTGTTCTGTGACGATGAGAAAGCCCATTCTACGGTTATGAAGACCAGTATATACCGTGAAGTGATGTCTTCGTGCCAACCACACGAACCCCTTATCCCATGACCGAAAGACTGGGCCACTGCTGGTCGGTCAAGGCTGGTATCGGGCTGTCGAGCTCAAGAACAGGAGTCTGAATATTGTCTCTTTCATGCTTTTGTCAAGGGCTGTTGATTTATTATAATAATTTGTCTTTACAATTGTATATTATACTGATTGTTTACCGTCTATTTACCAAAGGAGTCGTATTGGTTCATGTAACGTTGTACTTACAAATGTTTTTCACCGTAAAGACAAGTTTCATAATAAAATAAATCATATTATGCCATATCTTGATGAGGCTGACTTGGTGACTACACAAATATTTTTATTTTGATGTTGGTGCTCCCGCATTTTCGAGAGAAATAAAGTGAAACATTATGCTGTAAAATAATTCAAAACTCTTTAAAAAATTTATGCCTAAGATAAGTTTCAATAACAAACATTTTATAATTTTTTTGATGGGAGGGGACATTCACAAAACATCTCAAGAAAATTAGAAATAACTGCAGGAAGCTTTATTTTCTAATTCGCAAAAATTAGTTTGATTATTACATGACTGTTTCTTTCGGACGCGTCAATAATCGCTTTCAAACTGAAGAACATGGAATTTCCGAAGCGTAGCTGGAAATAAATTCCATACCATTAGGCGTGCGGCACTTTGCGTATTGCGTTCATAAGCTCCAAATAATCGGCGCGATATCGCAGCAATCACGCCATTCAGAGAACAAATGAACGAGATGACAATTACAGTAAGCTGACTAAATTAGTGGCATTTCAACGAGAATGGGAGGTATGCGTTATTAGGATGTGACAGTACGTGTAGTAAATACGCAAGTTTGAATTCCAATATTAGCTTTTATTATGAGCTTTGTGATATAGTGCTTATTTCATTATGTCACTTCTTCATGCCTTCATAATATTATACGGTAGTATCACGTTTCCTTCGCCGGGATTCCTTTATGCAGATATCTACTTACATTCTTAATTTTTTTATTAATGAAATAATTACTTCCTATCAAGGTGTTTTAAAAACCTAATCGTATGTTTGAAATGAACAGTTACAACATTCATTGTTAAATGTACTGAAAATGCCATGAAAATTACTTTGCAAACACAACGTTTGTCCAGGTCGTTTTAATGTTATTTTTTACATGTATGCACGTCATAATAGATTTATTTACGAACTAGAATTGTATAGGGAGTATTACCCCCAAATGGTTCAATCTGAGAGTTTTATTAGCGGCAATACTTTAAGTGATTTTCACATTTCTAAATATTTTACACCTCAATTACATAACGTACAAATAATATAAGAAATAGAAACAAAAAGCACGTTCAAATTAGTAAACGTAGATATCAGAACAAATAATTACAATAACATTAATTAAATAAGTAGAAGAATTAATTAAGAAGTTGAAATTGGACCAGCTTAATTCGCAATCTGCAATTAATGGCAATTCCCTACTCTTTGCACCGCATATACGTACAAACAATGTTTTGAGTATTATATTAATATCCCAAAGCAAATTGCGACAAATTAGTTCGTGTAGAAGAGAATCCATAAGACTTATATGTTTGAGAATCAACGATCTAATACTTTTTCAAGTTTTGATTATGATTTCCCTCCACCTTAACTATGCTCAGAACTACACTAAAAATGGCGAATGTAAAAATGTGTAGGATACTGATCAATACACAGTGAATAATGTTGGAATACACTGAAAATGCTAACGTAATAATGACTGATCAACACGAAGTGAATAATACTGGATTACACTGAAAATGGCAAATGCGTTAATGTGTAGGTTACTGATCAATACAAAATTAATAATGCTGGACTATTGGTGAAATGAGAGGCGGGGACAACGAGCGAACTGTGAGGAAAAGTACCAACACGTTCCACACGGGTCGACTGGAATTTGAACACCTGCAGGGTAGAACCTAATCGTTCTGGTCACTGCACCACGTGTCACCCGAACAACACAAGACATCTTTATGATGATCGTTCGTCACTAGAGTTTTGGACCGTACCTGATATAAACTGTTACTGATGACATGATGTTATTGATGATTAAAAAGCAATACAAATAGGGGCCGAGGGCGAACCCAGAGGAGACCTGACGCAATCCTGGTTGATCCTCCACAAATTCCCCTTGGGTCGTCTGAAATACAGTTCCTGGATGTAGAATATGAGCTATCTGGCTATCATCCTTGTCATTCCCAAACCAGGACGTTAAACGCTACGCCAACGATATGTACAAAACATGAAAACTGAGACATCAGGAGGTTAAGCTCATAATCATCATCATCATCATCATCATCATCATCATCATCATCATGGATTGAGCGCGTTGCGTCTTCAAGAGTGTCCTGTCATCGCCTAATTGGTCTACCCAACCTGCTTTTCCGGTTCGGAATGAGGCTGTAGAGGATTTTCAGCATTCGATTTTCCAGCATTCTCATTAAATCATCATACCAATTCTTGCTTAGTAACTACGTCTCTTTTTTTCTGTTATATTAAATATCCTTAATTCATCCCTGAATTCAGAGTTTCTTTTAAGATCTAGCGTTGACTAACCTGCTAAAGGTCTAAAAAAAATCTTATTTTCGAGGCTTCTAGTTTTTTCGTGAATGCTCTACTTAGCGCCCAATTTTCACATCCATAGGCTGTTACAGGACCTGCCATTGTTTTATAAAATTTCAGTAGGGTGTCTGTACGTGTCGAAGAGTAATTCATATACTTCGGCATATTTCCTGAAATTTTTGAATTCTTATATTAATAATTTTGACAGTACAAAATATTGTAGTTATTTATTTGTTCAACACCGTTACCATTAATTACACTTTTAAACCTTACATGAGGTTAAAATCCCGTCTAATAATCTATGAAAAATATTGGCAGTTCAGATGATGTTGCTGGCGGCAGATGCGTAGAAATGCGACAGGGCAGGTGGTTGTAAGTCTATTCATACATCATTAATTCAACATGAGTCGGTCGGGATCCGAACCCCGAAACTCAAAGGTGTAAAGCTACCACTTTGGTCGCTACCCTACGAGCCTTCCCATTGATCTCACTTTACGCGCATTAAACCCGGCGTTGCAGAGGTTCACCCATTGCGACCCACCAGCAAGCGCGGTTCTCACCCGTAACGGTCGTTTGGGCCGCCATTTTCCCTTCAACACGCGGAAAGCCCCCGCGGTGGTCAATATTAGCTCAGGGCGTCGTATCACGCATCCACGGACTTTCCCCCTCGCTGGCGCACGCACCTTCACGCTCGGGCCGCGTCCACACGTGCCGGACACGCACACGCGCCCGCCGCACGCACCCGTACGCACGGAGGCGTCGCCCGCCGGTAACGTAACCCCCCAAACAGGACGCGGGGCTCGCCGCAACACGAAACAGCTCATGAAAGATGTGGGAGCGGAGGGCGCACCGGCCAGCCGGCCGCCGTCACCCCAACGGCATTAAACATTTGGGGGCTCCGACGAACCGGCTTTGGCCACCGAAACAATTAAGCACCTCATTTTCGCGGAAATTAATTTTTGTCTCCTGCCCTTGCGCTACGAGCTGCAATTTCCAGGGATGTTCGTTACAACCGCATACATTTTTCACCAACGCCATGCAGAAACGGATAAGACTATTTAGTGTGTCCGGCTGCGTCAGTTGTGGCCATTAGTTCCGTAAGTGTAATTAAGTTTACAAGCCAAAGGTGACCGTATTTCTCCCAGGCTAGAACGCGAGATTGGGCGCAGACCTACAAGTCAGTTTGCGGGGGTTTCCCTCGGCCAGGTATCTTCATTAGCGGTCACCGCCTCAGAGGGATAAAAAAACTTCCGACTGTGGCGGACATGTGTGGCACGGTAGTGTACGTAAGTTGGAGTATATAAATATATGTGTGTGTGTGTGTGTGTGTGTGTGTGTGAGAGAGAGAGAGAGAGAGAGAGAGAGAGAGAGAGAGAGAGAGAGAGAGAAATAGAGAGTCAGAGAGACAGATATATAGAGACAGAAAGAGAGAGAGAGAGAGAGAGAGAGAGAGAGAGAGAGAGAGACTGCGCGCGCGTGTAAGGGGAGGGACAAGGACGAAGAAAGAAAAATCGCGCGCGGTTCGTGGCTCATTTGTTATGCTATAATGAGGCGGAGATACGCAAAATCAAGACAGACAGAGAGAGACAGAGAGGAGAGACAGACATAGACAGAGAGTGAGAGACAGAGAGAGACAGGTAGAGACAGGTAGAGACAGAGACAGACACAGAGAGAGAGAGACAGAGACAGAGAGAGAGAGAGAGAGAGAGAGAGAGAGAGAGAGAGAGAGAGAGAATGAGGAATGAGGGAAGACTTGTAACTTAATATCTGTAATTATACCAGTGCCTACGACTAATGACTGTTCCTGAAAACGAGTTAATGATTTTGATGGGTAGGTGATGACGACAACGCAGCAGTGGCAGAATAGGAGGCAAGGGAAATAAAAGGATCTCCTGCAGTGAGTCTGCTTTGTACACCAGAAATTCAATATGGATGAACGGAAATTTAACCCCGATTCCAGTTGCGGAAGGCGAGCATTCTGACCACCGGACCACTGTCCTCTTCAATAATTTATCGATGGCTTAGTTTCCATCCCCTCTGCATTGCTGCCATTGCTTCCAGGAGTTGTCAGCTTCCCAGGAGGTCGCGTGGCTCGTCACAGAACGAGCATGGTACTGCACTTGCCACTGACAGAACATAGAGCCTCAAGCAGTTCTTGGCCTTGCTTTTTATAATGAACGTGTTTTTCACGAGAGAGTGGTACCTCTTGGCTCTTCAAGGGTCAAAAACTAAAATGAAATTTCCTGTCTTTCGAATTATTTTCTGATATGGCTGTCAAGATGTGATATGCATAGAGATGTGAACCCAAGTCTCTGAATTGCTGAAAACATGATATTAAATTCATAATACACTAGAGTTATGCTAAACATTTTATGAAAGGTTGAGATTTTTAAAGCAATTTATTAGTAGATTTAAATCTACAAAAAGGAGTTATTCGGTTTATTAAAACAACAAATTCTTAACGACGGAACGCAGTATTTTTCAAGCGTTTGAATCAAAGGCGGTCTTGGAGAGAGAATAGTTGCGTGCCGCTGCCCTAAGGGTTTAGTTAGCGAAGGCGGATCGCAATTTGGGCGCTAAAGCGTAGCCCGCAGCGCCTCGCCTCGCCGCCGCGCCGCGCCGCACTTTGGCGAACTTGAACTTGGCCGGCTATAAATAGCAGCGCAGCGTAGAGCGAGCGCCCGGCGCTATCGCCGCAGCCAGCCTCAGCCGCCGCCTCCGCCTCCGCCGCCCCCAACGGCGCGCCGTGCCCGCCGACGCAGCGGCGCCTGCGTCCACCACGCGACTCTCCGTTGCCACAGTGGGGCTTCCCCTCCGCTCCGAAGGAGAAGCGCTCTTTCTCTGCCTTATTACTTGTTCTCATTTTCTTCCTCCGTCTATTCCTCCTTTCCGCCGTCTCATTATCGCCTCTAAATCCTTCATCTTCCTCTCCTTCTCACAATTCCTTACATTTTAATACCCTTCCTCCTTTTTCCTCCATCCCCTCCTCTTTTAACTTCTTTGTCTCCTCCTTCCTCTCCATTTTCTCCTTTCTCTCCAACTTCTCCCACTCCGTTCGCTCCTTCAGCTCCTTCACCACCTTTCTCTCCTTCATCTACTTCCTTTCTTTCTCTTCTCCTCCTCCTTTCTCTCCTCCTCCGCCTTTGTCTTCTACTCCTCCTTTCTCTTCTTCATTTCCTCCTCCTCCTCTCTCTCCATCTCCTTCTTTCTCTTCTGAAGCACCTATTTCCATTTCTCACATTTTAATGCATAAATACAAAGATTACGTAAAAAACATTAAAACCCTAAACCTTAGGAAAGACAAAAGACAGACTTGTGTGATGAAGACATGGAGGCTACTTACTGGTATGGTGATATCTGGATCAGCAAAATGTATACGTTGTCATGGAAAGCAATTCTATTATGTCAAATTGTTATGCTGCCAGCGGAGGGCACAGAGTCCTCGCGAGCCTCCGTGATAATATTCACCTTCTTTTGGGAGAGGATCGACGGTATCAGAAGTAGGGGGCCCGCGAATGACTCAGATCGCTTTCGCGCAAGCAGCATGCACCTCCGGTCGATCATATCCCTGGGAAGGCAGGGTTGAGTTATCTTATTAAGAATGCTGAGAATTTGGCGCAGTAAACGGGTTGAGATTTCATAAATAAATAATTATTGAATTCAAACGTTTCGGTGTTAATTCACATTTAAATAAAAAACAAAAACAAATAGGAAGCGAAAGTAAAGCTTTGAGAGGTGCGTTACGGAGTGAGCGGCGCGCGGCTTGTCTCGTTAAATTGAGGAAGAGTCCACTGTTGCTTTCAATATTCGCAGAGCTTCGATTTGTTCCCCGAGACAACCTCGGTGGCTACTAAAAATGTTTTGTGTAACACAGCGGTAAACCTCTTTGACACACCGGCTTTTGATTGGTTGATTACTAAAGACTTTGAACGCGTCAACAGCTAAGGTTATTAGTCCCGTAAATGTAGTGCATGTTTTTGTCGAGATGTTGGCGAGATCCTGCGCCGACCTACCGTCGACTAGCCGAGTTCTCCCCACATAGGTATCTCTCATCAGCGGGACACCGCTCCAATCGGGACAAGCTCTAAGCTTCCGACCAGTATCCCGACAAGTGTGGAAGTGCAGGGTAAGGGAGTGTAAGTGTGTGTAAGAGGTGAGGATAAGAGAAGGAATGGGACAGAAAGATCGCGCGCGGTTCGTGGCCCGTTTGGTAGGACATTGCTCCGACATTCGCCTGGTACTGATCGTATAAATCACGGAAAACTACTTGTCAGACCAACCGGCCGCTTGAATTCTCTTCCTGGCAGCGACAGAACTCGACCTAGCTATTATCAAAAATCACTTGCCACCGTCCGGATTAAACCCCAGGACTTCCCGGTCAGAGACCCTGCAGTGACATCACTTGATGCCCTGAGCCATCCTTCCCGGTCCGGCTTTTGAAGCGACCCCAGTACCGTGTTGAAGAAAGCAAGTGATTGACTTCGGCCGGTGCCTCGTCCGCCGAGGCCCACTGTGGCGGCGCCGGCGCTGGCTGAAGCGCGCTGTTTGCTCGCCGCCGGCGCATGGGCGGGGCGCGCTCAGAAGCACCCTCCCCCCGCCCCCCCCCCCCGGCACTTGCTTCACACCGGCGTCCCCTACCTCCAGAACAGGGCAAGGCGGCTCGCGAAAATAAAATTGTGATTTAAATGCCCAATCAACAACACGAAATTTGTTAGATTTTAATTATATAAATATGGCCTGCATATTTATAGACAGTCAATTTATTGTGGGTAAATATCAATTTCGGAAAATTGTAAAAGTGATGAAGTGATAAAGAAAATACTTAATAAATAACCTGATGTTACCAATTTGCCATTTTACCAACTAGTCATTTGACTGTTTATAAATTTATAAAGGATCATATTTATATAAATAAGACAGTCATAACATAAGAAAATGTTACATTTTTAGTTTAAAAACTTAAAGCTAAATATTTATTGTCATTAATTACTCTGTTTTGTCATCTTAATAGAGTTCCTCAGAGCTTCGCCTCGTGGGAGCACGTGTTCCTCAGAGCTTCGCCTCGTGGGAGCACGTATTCCTCAGAGCTTCGATTCCTGGGAGCAAATGTTCCTCAGAGTTTCGCCTTGTGGGCGCACGTGTTCCTCAGAGCTTCGCCTCGTGGGTGCACGTGTTCCTCAGAGCTTCGCCTCGTGGGAGCACGTGTTCCTCAGAGCTTCGCCTCGTGAGAGCACGTGTTCCTCAGAGCTTCGCCTCGTGAGAGCACGTGTTCCTCAGAGATTCGCCTCGTGGGAGCACGTGTTCCTCAGAGCTTCGACTCGTGAGAGCACGTGTTCCTCAGAGCTTCGCCTCGTGGGAGCACGTATTCCTCAGAGCTTCGACTCCTGGGAGCAAATGTTCCTCAGAGTTTCGCCTTGTGGGCGCACGTGTTCCTCAGAGCTTCGCCTCGTGGGTGCACGTGTTCCTCAGAGCTTCGCCTCGTGGGAGCACGTGTTCCTCAGAGCTTCGCCTCGTGAGAGCACGTGTTCCTCAGAGATTCGCCTCGTGGGAGCACGTGTTCCTCAGAGCTTCGACTCGTGGGAGCAAATGTTCCTCAGAGCTTCGCCTCGTGGGAGCAAATGTTCCTCAGAGCTTCGCCTCGTGGGAGCACGTATTCCTCAGAGCTTCGCCTCGTGGGAGCACGTATTCCTCAGAGCTTCGCCTCGTGAGAGCACGTGTTCCTCAGAGCTTCGCCTCGTGGGAGCACGTGTTCCTCAGAGCTTCGCCTCGTGGGAGCACGTGTTCCTCAGAGCTTCGCCTCGTGGGAGCATGTGTTCCTCAGAGCTTCGCCTCGTGGGAGCAAATGTTCCTCAGAGCTTCGCCTTGTGGGCGCACGTGTTCCTCAGAGCTTCGCCTCGTGGGAGCACGTGTTCCTCAGAGATTCGCCTCGTGGGAGCACGTGTTTCTCAGAGCTTCGCCTCGTGGGAGCACGTGTTCCTCAGAGCTTCGCCTCGTGGGAGCACGTGTTCCTCAGAGCTTCGCCTCGTGGGAGCACGTGTTCCTCAGAGCTTCGCCTCGTGGGAGCAAATGTTCCTCAGAGCTTCGCCTTGTGGGCGCACGTGTTCCTCAGAGCTTCGCCTCGTGGGAGCACGTGTTTCTCAGAGCTTCGCCTCGTGGGAGCACGTGTTCCTCAGAGCTTCGCCTCGTGGGAGCACGTGTTCCTCAAAGCTTCGACTCGTGGGAGCACGTGTTCCTCAGAGCTTCGCCTCGTGGGAGCAAATGTTCCTCAGAGCTTCGACCCGTGGGAGCAAGTGTTTCTCAGAGCTTCGACTCGTGGGAGCACGTTTTCGTGGGAACATGAGTTCGTGGGAGCACATGTTGGTGGAAGCATGTGCTCGTAGGAGTTCGTGTAGGCATGTGCTCTTGGGAGTCTGTCTTTATGAGATGCTTTTAGATATGAAAAAAGTGGTATATTAAGATCCGCCTAACGATGCAATGTATTCCTATATGACTTCATTTAACAACGATGTGCTAATTCAGTATGAGAATAAAAGCGAATTTCTACTCTGATTGGCTTAAAATTTCCTCTCATTATGGAATCGCCCACATTACACTATCCATGACATCATGAGTGTTACTTGTTAGCCCTGACGCATGGGGCGCAACCTTTCACTTTTCGCTGATCTTCATGACTCTAACGACCACAGCAGCTCCCAGAACCACGAAAGACAGCAATCATAGTTTCTTACTTTATCATTGAACATCAAAACGTTGTATGTGGGTTGTTAGTACTCACCTGAAACAAGAAAAAATATTTATCATCACTTTCAAATTAAGTCAGCGGTAAATATAAAATTAATAAAAATAGTTGTAAAACATTAAATAAAAAACATTAAGAGAGGAAAGTACATGTCGCATGAAATTTAAAAATGTCGTTAGCAACAAGAACTCTTATTTCCGGAGAGCTAAAAACTCGATAAGTTTCTAGAATTTAAGTTAGACTGTGGATTTAAATTTGTTTTATATTGTTAGTTTCATTATTAGAAATTATTGGAACTATACGGCATTTTCATTTATAGAATTAAGCAGGAAAATATTGTTTTTGGATTATGACATTATGTAAGAAGATGTTTTAATTATTTTTATTTTAAGTCGCATAAACTCATAAACTACAAACATTATGGGTGTTTAATACATTAATTAAATGAAATCACAAATCTCTGAAAATATCATTTTTTCCAAATTATAACACTTTCTTGATAAATAGGTGATTATAAAATGACATTGACGTTGTCATTTCCTAGGTATGTACTCTTGTAAGAAATTGTACTCTAAGACAATTTATTGATGCGTAAATCTCAATTCTACAAATTATTGTGGTTTCATGAGTGATGTGCCGAAATCCAAAAACGAAATTACTATTAGTGGACCCTTTATTTTCTTTTTGAAACCAAGAAATCCGCTAAGTTTACGCAAATAACAGCTATTTAGTGTGTACCAAGAGCGTTATAAGTGTTGTAATGATCGAGCGGTGACAAAAACCCCTCGGGCCAAGGGTTATCGGGTTGTTTGTCTTCAGACGATCATTAGAAGTACTTAACGTTCGTGGTACAAACATGATTTTATTTTTTACCTAATTTTAATTATTCATATTTACTTATTAACTAGTTATTAACATGACTCAGTGTCTCATTTCTAATTTCCCTCCCTAAATTCCGTCTGTGAGAAAACATGTAGCAGCATTCAACTGTTGTGATATTTCCCTCGTCACCAGGATCCACGTAACCTCCAGGTACTCTCGATCCAGGTAAGTTAAGCGGTGAATACCGAGCTCAATAGCAGCAGGCAATAACAAACAATAACGTATCAGTAAGAATTAAAAATTATTATTATTATTATTATTATTATTATTATTATTATTATTATTATTATTATTAATCTTTTCTTCTGGGTGTATCAATCTCCCCCCCAGCAATAACACCATGGAGGTCTCCGAACCGTTCTCTTTAAGGCGGGCGCCGGCGTCGCCGCCCTTCCTCTCCCTTCGCCCAACGCTCCAAATGGGTCACGCCCACCACCGCCCGCCAGCGGCAACGGGACTCGGGCCGCCCCCACTCCATAAAACACGTATCAAACTAGTACACCCGCCCGACGCGACGGCGGGCCCGTCGACGGACAAAAGAGTGCCACGCGCGCACGACGAGAACCAGGGCATCCGCCTCCGCCACCGCTACGGGCAAGAACTGCTGCAAAACTACGCCGAGGCTCACCCAAATGATCGTTCAATAAGAGCAGGATGATGGGCAAAGGTGGCTCAGGGCAACAACTGATGGAATTGTAGTGCCTCTAACCGAGAGGTTCTAGGATTGGATGCGTCCGGTGATAGGATTTTCGACACAACTTGTCAGCAAGGTTGAATCTATGAGTTTTGGCATACCAGCCCTGAGGAAAACCACGACATGACGGTCGAAACGTTGATAACACAACCTTCGACGCGGTGTCACCCGGACAGCTCAGATCACGCACAAGGTTGAATCTAGCCGCGGTCTCATGGACAATTCTAGCGGCCGGCTGCTCTGTTTTGTGATTTTCCGTGGTTTTATCCGATCAACAACAGGCGAATGCCGGGGCAGTACCCTAACAGACGGGCCATGGACCGCACACGATCTTTCCTTCCTCTTCCTAGTCCTAACCTCGCCATTTCTGATATGCACTTACATTCATATGCACTACACGCTCAAAGTTGTCGGGAGCTTCGAGTTTGATCGCGCTGGTGGTAGACACCTGGTTGGTCCCCGCAAGGTTGGCGCCGCATCTCGCCAGCTAGCGGGGAAAGTTCACCGCCACCTTCCAAGATAAATCGTGCACTACTCTAACGGGACTAATAGTCTAAGCAATTGACGAGCCCGGAATCACCAATCAATCGTTCAGCAATTGGGGAAGGTGCCACGGATCGTCCCCATTTCTTTCATTCCCTCTGGTGGAAATTGTGCCTGTCAGGGGCACATTGAATCCATTTCTAGGCGTCTCACTTATGATTACCAAGACTTAAAATTTCAAATCAAAGAATATTTGAGTTTATGAAATTGAAAATTTGAGTGTTGGCATTGGGCGTGGTGCCTGCTGAAGTGTCATTGTCAGAGGACACATGTATTCGCTCACACGTTGAAAAAGTTGTTCTTCTCCTATTATATCCTAGTATATTCGAGTACCTTTTTATTGTTAACATTTTTCGTTGTGAACGTAGTAAAATTTCAATTCCAACACTAATTACAGGCAAGTTAACAACAAAATACAAAGAAACTTCTCAAACACTGTGGCGAAACCGATTTCATCATAATTTTATAAACGAAATACACCGGGTCAAAATTTAAACAAACAGATTCGGCCACCCAGGATTTCTGCCGAGAGATTACGCAAACGGTCACACGTGCGCGACTCCACTTATCGCGAGAGTCCCTTACGCCCCCGGCGCATTAACGAAGTCGTTTAGAGGGCTGGCGACGACAGATTCAATGGACACACGTGTTCACTGCGCCGGCTACGCAATTTCGACATCGCCCGCCCGTTTCGGGGAATCCCAAACTCATAAATTTCTTTCACGCAAACGCGCCCCCCCGTTTACGCAAACATGGGGCGATGTTCTAGAAGGAATTGGAAAATTCTGGACGCTTGCAGCTGACGCGGGGAGCGGAAAGTTCTGTGGCTTCATGCTTGGCGATTGGCTGGAAATAGTTCACTGCGCCACAAATTTTGGCCAATAGCTACACGTCTATTACAAGGATCTAGGGCACATACGAGAATATTGGGTGGGGGAAAAAGTTTACCTTATAAGATTTCGACGGAGAGAAAATCAGAAGAGCTGGGGCATCAGACGGGGCCAGATCATTAGACGGGGGGGGACAGTCGTCGGTCAGAGGCAAAGTTCGCCTCTGCCGGACTTAGAAATTTTTCATTAATCTGACGGGGCCAGAGTATTAGGCGTCGGGGAAAAGACCAGTGTGTCTCTGGAAAACTTGTTATTTTTCGAGCTTGAATATTAGACTAAGGGCAGTTGAGAGAAGAATTTATATGGGGGTGGGAATTATTCGGGCGATAATGCCTATGTGGGGACTTATGTTATTTTACTGCGAGTTTTGAGCTGTGAGCCGACTGCAGTGGAGAGAGAATTTTCTCTGGGGTGGGTTTTCCGTCGTGAAGAGAGGCGAATGTTTCTCCAATCGAATTTTAAACTGTCCGAAGTTGTGTTCGACTTCTTATCATAAAAGTCAGAGAGAGACGCATAGTTGACCACTCCGTTTCTGAGACCGGCCGGCCAGATCAGCTAGTACTGCCAGTCACTTCCAGAACTTCTAGAATCCGCCAGATCAACCAGAACTTCTAGACACCGCCTACGCGGCAACGCATCGCAGCCTTTTGGTGACGTCACAGCCGACCGTCAGCTGTAGCCCGGAGGGTTACTGACCTCTGCTGCATTTTTTCTGGAGGACGCCCAGCCGCCGCCCTCGACCGAGCCACGGCCGACCCCGGCCGCACAAAGACCCTCTCCAGGCAATATCGTTTAGGGCTCCCGCCCTATTGTATAAATTTTCGTAATGCGGTGTCACGCTCTGACACACTGACCAGTAGCAATTTCATCCATTGTAATTGTTAGTTATAATTCTTCTTAGTTTTTTAAGCTTAACTCCTAAAACTAACTTTTCAATTTTTTTTTCTCTCTTCATCTAATTTTCCCACTATTCTTTTTATTCAATTTAAGAGTGTAACTTCCTTGGGGCATGTTAATCATATTGCCCAGGAATAAATGTGAATTTTTACCAGTGAACAAGTGTTTATTTTGTGTTTCCACCGTACTGTGTAACAATTCCTTCCATCACCGACTTGAGCTAGCATCAGGGCCGCTATCCGGTTCCCCAGGTAACCGGGAGTGTTACAACACACACACCATACACACCTACATACATACACAACACCATATACAGAATACACACATTCGTAATACGCAACAGTTTGTGTCGTTTGTCGTCGTCCGTCCACGTCTCCTTCGGTTCAATCACCTATCGACTTCGTGTAATAATCTTCTAAAACGTATGTCTCGAGTAAACCACTCGTTGTTCGAGGTCATAGGAGAAACATTCATGTTTCTCATATTTTTGCGAGCAAACATCAACCATTTCCACGAACTGAATTATTAAATACAAACGCACGTAAACAGTTGCTATACAAGTACACTTAAACTAAACTAATTGTGTCCTCATTGATTATTTTTCCATGCTCAGAATTTTATTTCCAGCAATTATAATTCCATTTAGTGTACTTCTCGCTTCAACAGCGTCTAACAATGTTCACAGTGTTTAAGATAGGCAATGAATGAAAAACGTTGTATTAAACAATCCCACCATTCTTCACATGATTCAAGGAATCTGAGCAGGGAGTTTCCACCTTGTTGCACTACTTCAAATATATCGCCCTTCCCAGTCGAATGACTCCGTAACGTAGCTGTTATTGGATTTTTATCACCGGAGAGAGAAGCAGGTGTAGCAGAAAAGCTTTATTGAACTTCCAGATGCAGGAGTACGCCATATGAGGCGTTTTCTTGATCACATTACGCGTAGACAGACGGTCTCTCAGAACGGCGATATGACTGATAATCGAGAATGAGAAACATTTATTTTCCCTTGATATGTTTAGAATCATTAAACACGGAATATAATGCCTGAAATATTACGGACTAGTTGGAGCCGAGTGAATATTCCGCACTTGAAAAATCTTTGTTTTAAAGGGGAAAATTGTAGCATTCTGGAACCAAAGTCTTCGAACAGCCCCAGCCCTTGAACTTGCATTACAGCATTATGGGTCTGGAACTGTGCGTTAGTAATTTACGGTATAAGGGAGTAAAATAAGATACCACTCGTGAGTGGAAAGTTTGATGAACGAGGCGACGATAGACGTCAAGGGTGCAAATTTTCAAGAGTGAATAAAATATTTTTACTCTCGGGTGCCATACATTATTTTATCCATTTCTACATTTCTCATAATTTATTTTCGTATTTATGGATTATTATTATTATAGCTTTATCTGTAGTCGCCATTTCAATGTTTGCTATTTTTTTGGCAAGGATACATAAGTAAAATTACTTGTTCGTAACTAGAAGTTGTGAATTAATTGTAACAGTGAAATTCTATTTTTGAATTTACAAGAGAAGACAGTAACGTTTATTTTGTCAGGGACAACGAGATAAGTGACATTTTGGACCTTTATAATGGATAAATATTTTTTTGTATTCCAGCATTATAAAAGAACCTTTTCTGTTGCAAGAAATCGTTCATAATCGGGCATTTTACGGCACAAATTATGACGTATTAGATTTTATGTCACGAATGATTGCAGTCATCACACATTCAGCCAGTCGTAGCGAGAGAATCGGGGAGAGGTAGAGCTAAACTGAACAGCCGACCACCGTTTACTCGCACGATGTCAAATACCCGAGTCGTCACAGGGAAGTTGTTTTGCAAAATTAAGTTTGATTCTCTTCTAAATGTATAATGCTGTTATTCAAAAAAATATAGTATGCAACTCGTTTATAATATTGCTTTAGTACATTTGTACAAATTTGAAAACTTGCTCTTTAAGTCGCTCGTTTTCAAAACTTGAACTCATGCAATAAAGCTTAACATTATAAACTAATTACATAAAGGACTATTATATTGCTAAGCGTTGGTATTAAATTGTTCATAATATCAAATAGCCAATTTAATTTTTCACAGATTTCTGAAATGATCGGTTTTCACATGAGGAATCAGGAAAACCAGAAAATCTGAAACTACAAAAATATCATAGTAGGTTCTAAAAGATGTAAATTTTTACAACACGACAAAAACGTAACCTTTTGCAATTTTTCAAATTTCAGAGATTTTAATAAAAATCGGATCTAATGCGTTGACTGCAAAATTTGAGTAAAATTTTTTTAACAAAAAATAGGAAATAGAGCTCACTGTCGTCTACTCCAATAATTGAAATCACCATATCAAATACGATGGGGGACGAGTTTAGCAAGATGGATCCTCAAATATCAATTTGAGGAAAATGCGTGCGGTTTAGGCGCTAAAGTTGTTCAATGACAGTCTAGTGGATTGACGGACAGAAAGATGGATGGATTGACGCACGGACGAGTAGACGGATGAATTGATGGTTGAACGAATAGACGGAAGACTGACGGAAGGACGAATAGACGGATGGATTGACGAATGGATGTGTTGGCGGTGTACAGACTGGATCGGTACATTTTTTTCGATACCAGGGACCCCCAAAACATGTTTTTTCAGCAAAATATCAGTTTTTGCAGCACCTTAAAAATGTATCCGTTTTTTATTTCGTACGTATGTACGTACGTAGACAAGGCAGAAAAACTCATTCCATTTCTACATGAATATGATAAATGTGCATACACACAAATTAGATAATGTATTTGTTACAGCAGGAATGAATTATCACTATTAACAGCACGTAGTACAGCATGCTTTGTGATTCTATCTGGACATGGGGCGAACTCTATCCTACCAGTGACTTATATGGTAATAATAAATAATTGATAAATAAACCAATTTTTAAAAGTGTTCCTAGTTACATTTCACAATCTCTTCACAAATCGTACACTACCGGCTTTACTCTTTTCCGTAGAACACTGCTGTGGAGGAGAACGTTAAGCGCGTAAGTTACGACGCAAGTCTCGCAGCGTGGAATCGTACACTGCAGTTTCAGCTACTCCTAAATTGGGCTCCGCGGAAAACACCATTTCGTACGATGCTGCTGTTCGAATGGGCTGTTTGTGAATAGTGCAGCATGTGCCACGCCCGCAGTAACGGAAAAGAAAATTCACTGCGGCGAAATTCTAACGTATTACTGGATACCTCGTTATTTTACTTATGTCATTTCCCCCATTTTATTTGATACCGAGTTCAATCAATCAAACGTCATGTTGAAACGTCATGATCAAAGCTGCCGACATGACGTTTATTTTATTCATTTACATTCAAAATGTAAAGGTAGAGCTCTGTACGAGAAGTTCTGAAAAAATGTTTTGAAGATCAATCTGTGTTTCGCTATGTGGAAACATAGCTTACTAATGGCAACCTGAGAATATGCTTCTAACTGCCAGAAAAAAATAGCAGTACGTTCTAATTCATTTTAAAAAGTCGAAACACATTTTGCTGAGTAGGTTTGCACAAATATCTTTCCAGCACGTGACTTAAAATGTTCCACAAGATTAATCGAGTTTTAAAATCAGAATGAAAACTATTTTGGAAATTGCTTCGCTTTTGAAAGAGTTTCAATGCAAGTTCAGTGAGGTGGAGAGAGGTGGAGAGAGGTGGAGAGAGGTGGAGAGAGGTGGAGAGAGGTGGAGAGAGGTGGAGAGAGGTGGAGAGAGGTGGAGAGAGGTGGAGAGAGGGGGAGAGAGGTGGAGAGAGGGGGAGAGAGGTGGAGAGATGGGGAGAGAGGTGGAGAGAGGTGGAGAGAGGGGGAGAGAGGGGGAGAGAGGGGGAGAGAGGGGGAGAGAGGGGGGAGAGGGGGGAGAGGGGGAGAGGGGGAGAGAGGGGAGAGGGGGAGAGAGGGGGAGAGAGGGGGGGAGAGGGGGAGAGGGGGGAGAGGGGGGAGAGGGGGGAGAGGGGGAGAGGGGGGAGAGGGGGAGAGAGGGGAGAGAGGGGGAGAGAGGGGGAGAGAGGGTAGAGAGGGTAGAGAGGGGGAGAGGGTAGAGAGGGGAGAGGGTAGAGAGGGGAGAGGGTAGAGAGGGAGAGGGTTCTAATTCATTATAAAATGTTGAAACACATTTTCCTGAGTAGGTTTGCACAAATATATTTCCATTTAAAATGTTCCACAACATTATTCGTGTTGTATCAGGTTAAATCAGGTTGAACATTATTTTGGAAGTTGCTTCGCTTTTGAAAGAATTTGAATACAAGTTCAGTGAAAGTGTTTCTTGGATGTCACTATAACTTTCCAATTCATCAATCACAGGCGCCTTTTGAGATGGAAGAAGTAAGTGAAAAACTTCTGCATCTGAACCAAGACTAACTTTGGATAACTTTCACGAAAACTTGTGAATGAAAGATGACAGGTCATGACATTTCAATAGAAACAACTACAATACATACGAATTGTCGACTTTTTACTCTCACGTATCTAATGTCGTAAGTTAGCATTTCAACTAGAAGAATTAAAAGGATTTATTTCAATCACTTTCAAGAAAAGATTAATGTCAGTGGTTCAACGATTTTTAGGACGCTGAATTGAAATGAAATACCCTTTCGTTAAAATTATCCGGGTATACGTCAGAATCAGAGGCGTCCACAACAAATTTGGACTTTCAGATTCCCCCAGAAAATTTTCTTCTACTGCTACGCCCCAAAGGGGTCGCACCTTGCTTACGTTGTGTTAAACAAAACTCAAAAGTTGTTCAACGCCATAGCCAGTATATTATTTCAAACGTTCTCAACAACTCTTCATTGATACTGCACAAATAAAAAAGGAAAGGGTACATCCAGACTCTCACAAGTATAGTTTCCCCAACAGCAAATCGGTCACCACGACAATGCATTTATCTTGCAAGGAACGCTTAATAAATTTAGCCCTCTCGTGCATCAATCTTAAATTTTTTAAACTTTCTAATAAGTTGCTTTAAATATATTTGAGCACATAATACTTTTCATTAAAAATAGAAGAAGAATGTTTGAGAAACGTAAAAATATGGCATTCACACATTCAAAAGATTTATACATTTTTATTAACAATAATGTGAAGATTCCCAATGCTTGAGTTTTTCACACTTGAAATTTACAATATTTACAATTTTTATTCTAAAGACGTACAATGCGACGCAAGTGCTTAAACTTTTGAATTGAACTAAAATGGCATTAGATACAATTTTCAAAAAAATATTTCTTAATAAATATATAATTAATTTAAACCTAATAAATAAATTAATTTAAACATCCTCTTAATGGCTCGTGTAATGCTGATGTGCAATTCTTTGTGGTAATTATCGATGTTATATATTATAGAGAAAATGTAGTGAGGCGACAAAAAAGTGGACTGGGAATCCCTGCTTTCGATGAAGCAAGGACGTAACATTCTATGCTTCCTAAATCCTATTCACTGTCTCGGTTCCTTCAATTCAACCCCAAAGCGTAATTTTATGAATTTTTGAACTGAAGGTCTGGAGTCAGTATTAAGATAAGCTACACCACCCACATATAGCTTAACGCTATCCGTAAATCAATTTTGTTGGAAGCGTGGCTAATCTTATTACTATGCAGATCTTGTTCACATTTATGAAGGACTTGTAGTAGTAGTAATAATGATGAGAGACGTTCTCAGGCCGAAATAAAGATTATTAACATTTCCAAACAGGAGAAGGCTTGCTTGCGGTTGGTGTAGCGTTTCTTGCTGCTGCTCCAAACCCTTCCATTACTAGTACGCGCCTGCTCACTCGACCACAAACTGAAAAGAACATCCGCATTCTCTCAGAGACTCCATGAGAAATGTTTTTGTAAGTTCGTTTTGGTTCAACAATTATTTCAATTTAAATAAAATGCTTTCATCACGAAAATATTATGTTTTTGTATTTTCATTTCGTTCAAGACTTCGATTGCATGTAAAATACACAAAAAGTAAATTATGTCTTATAACCGGAGATACCAAAAGTCATCTCCAAAACTATGAGAACTGTTTTCATATCTCAGGAGACTACGTCTCGGGCAATAACAATGTGTTTTCCTCTATTTATCGTCTGCCTTGTAATTATTATTATTATTATTATTATTATTATTATTATTATTATTATTATTATTATTATTATTATTATTATTATTATTATTATTATTATTATTATTATTTTACTGGTGTTTACTGACGCTTTTTTAAAGATGACTGTTAATATTTTATTCTTTTCCTTTCAGAATACCAATATTAATTATTCAATATATTGCCATTGGATACTCTTAAATTATTTCTATACTACATTGCAATAGAGCACAGAAATATTCTGGTTTTTAAAGACGAAATATTCAATAAAATGTTCAGAACACTCAATTTTCAATAAGTTCAGACCACTTATAATAAAACAGCAAAACAAATTATAAGTGTCTTGTGCAATCTTACTCGTCTGGCACTATTAAACCTTAAGACTTCATCGTCAAATTACCTCAGTTTTGTGATGCTCATTCTTCCTGTATACACAATGTTCCTTGATAGAATTGTCAGTGTTGGTTGAAGTAGACATCCTTGGGGAATTTAGAAACTAACATTTTGGTACTCGCGTATAGCTATAACATATATTAATGTAATCTGAGATCATAGTATGCAGTGTTCACTTTATTTCCTTAACTCAATTTTTGAGTGTCTTTCAAAGACAAAAACTGATATACTGATATACTTATTCGTTTCATATCATGTATACCGCCTATAGGTATTGGACGAATGATATATTACAGAAACTTTCAACTACATTTGCCACACTCCTTTAAAAGATTCGTAATACTTCCCAATCCTTACCTTATAGGAGAATACAGCTAATAGCCCTCGCTGTTCGCCGTAGAGGATACATCGGAGTACAGTGCCCTGGCTCAACAAAAGGCGGTTCGGAGAGAATCACGACTACGCGAACCAGAGTGCGCGCCGGGCACGCCTCTGCATTCTATCCCCCGCCCCCCGTCCCCTGCCCGTCCCACCCGCGCCCCGAGGCACAAAGAGCATCGGCGCATATTCATGTTACGATAGCGCTAAAAATGTTTCAAAGGCGCGGCGGGGGCGGCGGCAGCGGGGGCGGCGGCGGGGGCGGCGGCGGGGGCGGCGGCGGGGGCGGCGGCGGCGGCGGGGGCGGCGGCGGCGGGGGCGGCGGCGGGGGCGGCGGCGGGGGCGGCGGGGGGGCGGCGGCGGGGGCGGCGGGGGGGCGGCGGCGGGGGCGGGGGCGGCGGCGGGGGCGGAGGCGGGGGCGGAGGCGGGGGGGGGGCTGCACTCCCATCGCCGGAGAGGAGAGGAGAGGAGGCGGCGGCAGCGGTGGTTGCGGCCGCAAAACAATGCGAGACACAAAAGCCAACAACGAAGCTATGGGCGGAAGTCACGGAGTAAATGAATGCTCCGCGCCGCAGACGAGGACTGCGCCCTTAGCCGGGCGTAAATAAGCCACGGAGGAAACACACGCGCGCGCACGGGCGAGCGGGCGATGTACGTTGTAGAGTACACACAACGCTTCGCGAGATGTATGTCACTCGCGAAATAGCAGAGCGGACTGAGCAGTGATAGCCACATTCTCGCAGTACTTTCAGAGTCGTTCGAGATCGTGTGGATATTCTCCTCTCCCTTTGTACACACACTTTATACGCACTACAATTCACGTCGCGACCTTATAACTTGCCGCGAATGCCGGAGAGTGATTGATAACACTGCTATGGTCATTTCTAACGTAACTGCAGTGAAAGTATTTATTCCGGAGGTGTGAATGTACCGCCTCCACTGGTTGGCGACGTCGATCTATATATCGGCTTGGGGGCAATTTTATCCTACAAGTTCTTCCCCCATCAGGTCAACGCCCCAGCCGAGACCCATACTGAGCTCCTGACTGACTGGTAGTAGTGTAGTGCTTGTAAATACATGTGTGTGTGTGTGTGTGTGTGTGTACGTGCACGTGCTGGCGCGTGTGTGTATACATAAGAGGAGAGGATAGGCCAAAGCAGATAAACGAAAGATCACGCGTGATCCTTGGGCAATTTGTTATTATACATTGATCCAGCATCCGCCCGGTACTGATCGGAAAATACACAGAAAAGTACCGATCAGAGTATCCGGCCACTATAATTATCCTTCATGCAGCGACTGAATTCGACCTAGCTGCAAGTACGTAGTTTCGAGAAAAAAACCCGCCACGAACAGAAGTTGAACCCGAAGATATCCCGAGCAGGGTCAACGGAAAAGCTGTTTCTGAGCTAAATAGCCGATCTCTTGGACGGCGCCGGATCTCACCATCGTGCAGGGCTATGAACGGCGACACTTCCCTGGATAAAAAACCAGCACTACACTTATGGCAATAATAGCCATACGCGACCGGAACACACGGTAATCAATGAATCAACTAGTGGATTTCCATGAACAACATAAGGAGTGGGTGCCCGAGAAGCCGACCTGGCCTATAGACCATTACGTTGCCGTCCCACAAGCCGCTCCACGAGGCCTCGGCATCATTAGTTTCGCAGCGTGGGTGGCGCGCTCAGGTTTAGGGAGCACTCTGCCGGCGCGGTGCCTCATATTCGGAGCTCCCGTGGCTTACACGACTCCGTCTCTCCACCGGCGCCTCTTCCTCCTTCCCGGAGGACGCTTCCCGACGAACTTTCGTAATCAGGTTTCAATATTACTATATTACGTTTCTGTGGAGCTCTCGTCTCCCCGCTAGGGCGGCAGGAGCAGTCGGTGTTCGTAATGAACTCGTAAAAAACCAATACCACCCAACGGCATTCCCTCGCTCTTGAAGATGAAGAAACGCAGGTCGGTTCGGTGAGGTAAAGTGGAAGTTATAAAGGTTCGGCCATGATGATCGATTTCGAGCACATGTGATACCAATGAGTCGAAGTCTTGAGTAATTCAGATCCGACCCATCGTCCGTTCAGCTATTGATTGTGGTAAATGTGGAATGAAAATATTGGGCAGGTTTATAGTGAATCAAAAACTTTGGCATAATGAATAGAGTGAGCAAACTTCGAGAACTTTCAGATACAGAGTTTTGATGTTTGATTCCCTGGTAATTCTGTGGATAATCCTATTATTCGCGGGTATGGAACGGGGTACGACGAGCCTAGTGCGAAAAAAAATATCACGAACCTACCCCACACAAGACAGTCCGATAAGCAGAGAATATTTTTTTTACTTTTAGACTTTAAATAATTGTTGCACTAGAGATTATTACTAACGTAGAGAATATTTCAGTGAATTCCTGTCCCTTAATTTAAAACTCTCAATTCGCTAAGTTTTCGTTGTAAATACCGATAAATGAAGTTGCGTATTAAAAAGAAGGTTTTATACTAAAGAAAGTACTCCATTCCAAAGCGATGTTTGCTAGTTGTTTTCGTTAACCACATATTTTCATTAGATTAATTTCGAGACTCCCAAACATAAATGAATCATATATTTTCTGCAAATATTTACAAATATTAATAATGATAACAAAACACAAAATCTGGACTTGTCATAATGCTTCTTTACCTTTGGTATATTTAGAAGCCTGTAATATGTCGCTTTCTTTTCCCATCTTCATCAGAATTCCCTGGAGGTGATTAATTGCTTGAAAGTGATAAAAATTCTTTCGAAGATGGGCAATGCAATTTATTTTTTTTTTCCATTTTGATGCTTCTCTTTTCAGTCATCCTTTTCTTTGTTGTTTTAACAGGAACAGTATCATTTATTGTATCATTCTCAAATACCCCACTTCCTGTGCTTTACAAAAAACGATTTTAAAGAGTACAAGACAATTGTTATATTATAATTGTGAGAGCCATTCACTTACATTTCTAAATTTAAAATACTAAGATAATTCGCATGTTGATACCTTTAAATTCCCCGTGGCTTGAAGTCACGAAAGGCATCCATTATTCTGCGTTAATCCTCTGTGCAGTCTCCTAGTTCCCCCATCCGGTTTATTACATTGGCATTCTCGCAATTGAACTCTCGAAATGGCGCACAGTAATTTGTTAAACTACAATAGAATTCTCTGTAATAGAACTATTCACGTATCTCTATTGTCCAACAGAATCCTGGGAGTGCAATTCCGTTTAACAGAAGTATCGGTGTCAGGAATGCAGCACATAATCCAGAGCTACGTGTCCAATAAATTTCATTTTGTATGACACCAAATCTCCCTTGCACAATACTTCTTTTAGTCTACTAGAATTTACGATGAATTAAGGGGATACGGGAAATACAATCGGAACTAACCAGCAAATAATGATGCAGGACTCAAAAGAAGTTCATGAATCTAGAATCAATTAATGAATGAATGTATTTGGTGGAAATATACAAACAATACACAATATTAAAACGTATGGCAACTAAACTTAATTCTATATAAATTTATTAATAATACTCAATTTTATATTAACAATATTTACAGTACTCAAATTATTATTTTATAATACTATTACATTAAAATATACTTCATATATAATTTTATTTGTACCGGGGGAAGAAACTGCAATCTATTTTAGCTCAAGCTTTAGTTTCAGTCATTTTTATTGATGCAGTACAAGATCTTTATATTCCTTTTTGTTGGAACGGGAAATGGTTCCCTAAAATAATTCAACGGAAAACAGTAGGTCTTGAAAACTAGACCTCTTATTTTTTTACATTTGCTTGTTCTTAAAGTAAATATTTTTTCTGTATATATTACTTAATTATCACCAATTTATGTACTACATCGGATGCTTGAAGTTTCACGCCTTCATATTTCACGTTTTTGTTATTTTTTTCTTGTTATGATAAAAATCAGAAATTGGTTTTCTAAACGCCCTTTTTTAGTGTTTAGAGAGTCTTAAGTTTTCACTTAATATTTATATTGTCCGAACTCTTGTTGTTAATAAAGAAACATTATTAAAAACCTTTAACTATAACCATCTGGGGCTGGTCAGTTGTAATTCAAATCTAGAAAGTTATTGTAACACCAGAAATGTTTACAGATTTGTGATACTATACAAAGACATGAGTCAAAAATTGAATCACCAACCACCAAATGCACAACCGTTTTCGCATTTGTTGGTCATCTGACTATTCCCGATTTGATTGAAGTGCTTGTGAAGTTCAAAAGAGTTGAAGCACTGCAATGAATATCACTAACTTATCCTTTGGCCAGTGTACGACCAAAGCAAGCTTTCGTATATCGCATCGAATTTCGCACGATAACCCTCCGACAGTGAGCAAAGCGTCATGAACAAAGACTGTTATTGCTACACGCTTCATCATCCCTTTATGTTGAGGTTTCCTTTGTACCCAGCTTTTACCGGGCACAAAGCGCTCTTCACCGACTCGGGTGTACACGGTGTTGGATACTGCAGTTCGAGTACAAGCGATTGTGGACAAAGTCAAACAACTCCGGTATGAATTATTTTAATCATTAAGACTTGAAGTAGTCCCACCGCGAAATTTAAACCATGAATCAATGAATTGGTGATCTTTATGTACAAGAAATCCATTTTAAATAAAATGTTACACTTTTTATCATCAATATTTGTTGAAATTTCACATTTTTAATGAATTTTATCGACAATAATTTTGATTAATTTATACTAATTTCTTAAGTCACAACTTTAAATTGGTGCTTATTTTTCTTTTACTATTAACAGTGTACTTATTATGAAATATTTTTAAACGTGTTGCAAGTGCAATACCTATATTTACCTCATTGTTATAGCCAATTCGTACAAGCTAGGAGTCTTAAATTTAGGCTATGTAGTAATGTTACCTTTTACTACGTTAATCATATAATGAAATATAAAAATCATTGGTGAACCTACACTTTAAAACCCCCAAATTTTGTGTTGAATGTGTTATGAACAAAACAAGTCAATTTCGTAAAATGGTTTTTTATTCACAATTGCCGAACACACTGATAAAGCCCTTAACATGCGTAGTCACAAAATATCCAAGAGATTTACTAGGGACATGCCAGGTTCACTAGAAGCCGAAGATATGTCCAACAACAACGCCGTGGCCAAAAGAGAAGTCCGTTATACTGGCCGACAGCGTAGTCTCTCAATAACTTGCACACTTGTAGCTCTCACTATGATGGAACGACTGGAACTGGCTTCCCTGCTTGCCGCGCACAACGGTCAGGGCTTAAGGCTCGCCGACTGGCTCGGCCGTACGGATGACGGCGACCAATGCGTGACGGCCCCGCTGAGCTCGATCTCAGCGACCTCCTGTGAGCGATGCCCGTAGTTTCCTGGGGCGCCGCCGCCTCGCTGCTGCGCCCCGGTGCGGGTTCTTTCAAAGGGGCGCTGGTGACTAGCCCAGCAATTAATCAACACGTTTCATGTGAAAATAAATGAAATGAGATAGTATATCTTTATGAAAATAATATAAATATTCACTGATATCCATTCTGAAAATAAACGCTTCATTGACAAAAAAAGATCATCACAATGCCGTTTTAAAATACAGACTCTTTTGTTTGGGGACCTATATTCGAAGGTCAAGATCAAGAATTCTCAACATTTTCTTCTTCATCCATCCCTTTTAAGAGAATGTTTGCTACATCGATTCTTTACATTATCTCTACAATATACAACCTCCATACTAATGAAACAAAGGATTGCACACCAATGCTTTAAAGATAGCAATATTTTCGTATTTTTAAAAATTTTTTTATCACTGAAGACACTTAAGCTTTTCAGTAGCTGAGTTTTTAATCTTCAATGAAATGCAATGGTTATAATATGTTGAGTTTTTTGTAATCATTGCTGGCCGTAATATTTCTCCAGTAAATATTGCAGAGAATACTTCGTGTACATAGTACTTCTTTCCCGAGAGAGTATCGTTTCAATGCATAGTTATAATTTCTTGAGTTTTTAAACATCGTAATTCCTAAGGATGAAAGATGGATACAAAAAAACATAACACAGTAAATTATGACCATTAATATTTTTGTAATCAATGGGATCTTCATTATACTGATTATGTCGGTTCACAGTCGGCTATTGATCCCCAATCGATCCTGTGACCAATATTGACCCCTTTCAAAATTATATCGAACCCCCAAGTCTATACCGACCCCGTTGGGAACCCCTGGCCCAGTTAATCTGTGAGGTATTATCAACCCATTCTGAGTGAAAATGAAAATCTATTGGCTAAATGCTGAAAGAGTGTTGTTTAAGAGCAAAGAGGAATGCTCATCTTAGAGAACTGAACACTGCGACTTATACACACGTTTCACTTCCCTCTTCAAATACGATTCACTGGTTACAATATTGTATAGTTCACACAGTCGAATACAAAAGTCGAATACTACTTCAGTAATAATAATAATAATAATAATAATAATAATAATAATAATAATAATTTATTATACCAAATGATCGTACGCTCGATGCCAGTTAATGAAAAAAACTCAAGAAAAAGGTTCAAGTTTTGAAATGCAGGTATTCCCGGTTATCTAAAACTAATTGAGGCTGAACTCCGCTCGCATTCTCTGAGTGTAGGCCCTTCATGAACGTATTGTCCGTTTCAAGCACGGGACCCAATTGGCACTTGCAATAAACGAATCAATCGCTCAGAGTTCTGGCTCTACGCCAGCTGGGAGCTGCAATTGATGGCTTCCGGGAAAGTGCAGAGGTCAGTAATGTCAATTACGTACCGCTATGAATCAGGACATCGAACTTTTTATATTCACATACTATTTTTGTTTATTTCTATCGTTATATTTATCTCATAAATTGGTTTCGACATATTACAACACTCATCAGAAACTTTCATTGAGCATTACCACCAAATAAAAGGTCTAAAATGGCTACAAGAAGGTCTAGGGTGTTTAAATGGATTGTAGTTTAATTGAGTCAGTTTTTTGATTTACTAAATTATTTTTACACCAATTTAAAATTCTCAATGTAAATTGAACATAAACAAAGAAAAAATAACTTCTCCAAAATTCGTTGACCAATATTTCTCTCGTGCAACGAAATTTGCCGTACTGTTTCAGGGAGCCGCCACAGAGTGCGCGCACTACCGCGCGTTCGTCAGATGATGAGGGAAATGGCGGCGAGATGGCACGTGAAAATAACGTGGTTTCTGGCATCAGTTCTTCCAACCTCCTTGATGTGTCTCATACCTGACATTTGAGGGGATAATTAATTGTTTTCTCCAGCTTTGGGCAGAGGAACCCTCCGCGCGTCAGTCACCCGTTTTCTCCCTCCAACTTTCAAGAGAATTGAGCGCGCCTTACTTCATTGCCGAGAATTCTCTCAATCTAAACGCACTTTAACGCCTTTCCGCGCCGATTCCCTCTTCAATTGTTGGACGCGGCGACGCTCAGCGCTCTTCATTTAAATGGCGGATTGGAGCGGGAACAGTAGCAAGTTATATAGAGCGATTTTTATAAGAATGAGCGAAAGTGAGCTAAACAAGTGAACAGCACATGTAATTCAGAGAAGTATCCTTCCGTGTGGCGGCTGCTCAGCCGCGCCTCTTCGTAAAGTGTTTGTTTACGGCTTCCGTGAAGATATACAGCAGTGTAAGAGTTTCGTTCAGGTACATGCACGTACGGGAGTCCGAGACATATTGAAATATAATTACGTATGTGGGAAAACGTCTTAGAAATGTCGCGTGGCACACTGTATTTTCGCCGGGCGAGGACATCACAAAAGAATGCGTCGAAGTTATTTACAACTGCAAACGAACGAATGCAGGAAGGAGAGTATAATATGCTCAAGAACACGATCACAGAACCTTTAATTGTGTTGCCAACACTCGCTGTCAAAATGGTCCATTCTTATAAAAATCGCTCTATGACAAGGATAAAAATAAATAAAATTTAACACAAAATATTACCTTCATAGTGGTAGAGGCTTTAGTATTATAATTTAGCAACTCATCAATGGATTAGCGCTAACGTCGCAAAAACATGCTACCAGATAGCTGCAACAATGTCTGTACGCGCACGAACACGGCAATGCGCCAGCGCTATGCGCACATTTTTGAGCATTGATGAGTTAAAGACAAAATATGATCTTCATAATACAATTTAGATAAATACTTGCAGTAATATTATCTAATTTACTTATTACTCAAAAGCACACGCTTCGAAGATGACGCCCTTGCTATTTGCATCTACTAACATCTGCACAAAAGCTAAGAAAATACAGTATATTTTAAGTTAAAAGAAGCGAACCAGCGAACTAAACCAGTAAAGCATGTGGATGTTGCCATATGAGATGGCACAACCATACAGCACTGTCCCAAACCGAGGGACAAAGGACTGATATTGAGAAAAGTGTGGGTAACTGTGTGGACCATAGGAATGGAACTGTAAATTATGCTGTAAGCCATCCAGTGTGACAAAGGCGCAAAAAGGGTTAATGGCCTCACCTGGCAGAAGGCAGATGTCAAAAAAAAAAAACCTGTTCCTCCGTTGTCGCAACTTTCCAGCAATTTTATTCTCCCTGATCTGATGACAACCCTAAGATGCATATGCAAGACCTCCGACCAAACGTCGTCTTGTTTCGTCCAACGCTGACGTTGTTCCTACTGACGCCGTCTCGACCAACGCCGTCTCGACCAACGCCGTCCCGACCAACGCCGTCCCGACCGAAGACGTCCCGTTAACCGTTGTCAGTGATGCCGGCGTCCTACCCAACGCCATCCCGTCTATCACTGTCCTTACCAACGCCCAACCGTAAGGCTGCGGTCACAGTGCAGGCAAAATATAGGTCGTTCGCTACCGTCGATCTCGAGCCAAATCGTCGATTTGATTTCATCGAAAAATCACCAGAATGTTGCAGCCGAAATTGTCTGAATATTCCCATAATTCCGCAGTTCATTCTTTGAAGCATTTCCGAGACGCACGCTCAAAAATGCCAATACGTATTGTGCAGGTGGGCTTGGTATTACAGTTGATCTTAGACTCCTCAGATGATTTCCGACAAAATCAAACGAAACAGATCGTCTGACATTCGGACACCGTGGCCGCGCCATCGCAAGAAGTCGTTCGGGTCCAATATGCTATTTCCATTTACTAGCTCGTGTTGGAACGAACCGGCGTTGGGCGTATCGGACGTAAACCTCCGATGTCGGCCGACCGCAATTTCGGCCAAAAGCAGATCAAATGTGACTGCCACTTAAGGCGGTTTTGGTCGAAATGTCGGTCGGACGAAAAAAAACAAGCCGAACTATCTTCTTCCGTCAGCCGACATTTTTGGACGCCATCGAAAGACGGCGAACGGTTTCTCCAAGACCATTTCCGTTCACTATCAAGTGGACCATGAATTCAGAACCTCGGAGAAACGCGGCTGACCTAAATTTCGGGGCAAAATCGGTTCCCCTGGTACCACCACCAGGCGGCGGCGATGGTGTGACGGTTAGCGTACCGGATACTACCCAAGCTCGCGGGTTCAAACCCGATCGAAGCCGTGGATTTTTAGGGCGACAAAATCCTTCGTACGCCTTCCTTCGGAGGGGAAGTAAAGCCGGCTGTCCCATGTTGGTAGATTTACTTGCACGTTAAAGATCCTAAATGACGCCTCTGAGCTAAATTCAAAATCGCCTGTTTCTCGCCCAAGAAATACCTCCTTTCTCTGCTAGTTGATGAAAGGAGCGTAGCGAAATTTGAATGGTCAGACGGAAGAGCGGGCCTGATGGCCCGAGTCTCGCCACGTAAAATAAGGCAAATTCAATTCAATTCAATTTACCACCTACGACAGACCCCATCACGTCCATCGCTCCGTCACGTTCCGTCCGACGCCGCCGCGCCAAAGAGCCGCCCGGATCCGGCCCCCGACGCACTACCAACCCCGCCCATCGTTCCCCTATGGCTTCTCCGTCCCCTGGTGCCTCCCGCAGCGCCTGCCGGCCTCGCCGCGCGCGCCGGTTCGATCAACAAACCATATTAGCACCGAGCGGCGCGGGTCGGGTCGGGTCGGGCCGGGCCGGGCCGGGCCGGGTCGGGCTGGGCCGCGTCGACCTGTGCAGTCTATTTTTGCAGTGGGGGCGAACAAATATTGGCTGTAGCGTCCCCTGAATTGTTGAAGCGTCTACAGCGCAGCAGAACGACCATGCAAAACGCATAAGTTGAGTATGGTCGTTAACATACTTCGGATGCTTCACGTGCAGGAAAACCTCGGTATTTCGAAGTTTATCTGGAAATAAATTCTTCGGCTTGTCCAAATTTCGAGTTCTAATTAACATACTTAATGAAATTCAAACTTATGTAAACATTGTAAGGTTAGTATGTTTATTATAATATATTCAGATATATTAGTTCTTTAATGGTTGGCATTTGTTTTCACATTCAGTAAACAAATCCGCATAAAAGTTCCCCATAATTCGTCTAGGGTTGTGTCTGCTCGCCGTGTTGGTATCACTGCTAGTCTACCTACTTCCCGCGGCGGGTCCCCATCTCCTTCCCCGCTACTCTAAATGTGCTAGGTGAAAATATAAACTGGGATAATTCCCGTTTTTATGTGTTCTGCTTATATCACCAAATTAACCATTAATAAATTAATGAGGTAGTTTTATTTTCATTTATTTCATATATGACCATTATTTATGAAAAATAGATGGACATTGAGTTATTTCAAAAAAACGTTAAGTCGGGATTTTTACACAACTTTTTTGCTTAATATCGTGTTTGCAAGCAAAATTCTTGTAGACAAACCTGATATTCTTGTTCAGCGATCCAGACAATATTAAATATCCAAATATCAAAACTTTACAAAAACTGCTCGCTATTTATCCTTTCTGGGCACCATTTAATTGGACTAAAATTTGAGAGGATGAGTTAAGCTGAGAGCTAGTTTTGCTACTGGATATATCATGGAGATCCTAGATTTCGAGCCCCGGCGGTAACGGATTTTCGTCACTTGCTACATACTGTAACGTCGTGACGAGCCCGCTGGGCCTCACAAGACGGGAGGTGGCGAGGGAGAGGGGTTGGTCATCTGGCGGATACCAAGCTCGGAGGGTGCGGGCCGGGGCGTGTTGTCGGAACGTGGGTGTCAAAGCGGGGGACGATGGGTGACGACAGTCGCGTCCGACAGCGGCGGCGGGTACAAAATTCGTAAATGAGGTGACGCGGGCCGCGGGTCGGCTTCATTGGAGGTCGGTCACGTGATTCCTCGAAAAAGTGGCTATTGAAGGAACGGCCGGCATTCGCGTTTGAACCGAACCGCGGTGCGGATGGCGCTTGTCACCCGCCAGGGGTTATCGCTTGCTTCGGCTACTGTGTCAACCTGGGGCGGGGATGCCTCGGGGATGTGCAGTGCTGGGTGTGCAACGCTAGTTCTTCAGGAATGTAACTATTGTATAGAAACATTGTAACTAAATCTGTACATAACAATTCCATGTCTCTATTTCACTCGCACTCCGACGGCGTCACAATACTAGTAACGAAAATATACTTAAGTTGATATCAACTGCTGCTCTGAACACTTTTTGTTTTGCGAATTCTTCAATCATTACCAGGCGAATGCCAGAACTGTATACTATCAAACATGTCACGGAACGCGAGCAATATTTCTTCCTCTTCGTTCTTCTATAATCTTTCCTTACAAACAAACACACACACACACATACTTACGTGAACACCACGATCATAATGTCGGGAAACCACGCGTCAATTTAGAACATCAATAAATACAACATAAATCAATACCATTAGTGTTTATGACTTCTCTCATCTGGGGCAGTACCTCTTTGGGTTAAATTCTGCCGCTGTCTAGAAGAGAACTCAAGTGTCAAGCTGCTCTGATGGCTATATTCCCGTGGTTTCTTAGATCAACATCAGGCAAATGCAGAAGCAGTACCCTAACAAACGGAACACGGACCGCGCGCAATATTTCTTTCATCTTTCTTGTACTATCCTCTTCCCTTACTTACACACACACTTCCATGCCCTGCACTACGTCACATGTCGGGAGATCATTCGGGAACGGAGCGCTTGTACCGACTGGGGTGGTGCTTCGCTGGGGGAAGATACCTGCATGAGGAAAACCCCGCAACCCGACTTGTATGAAGGCACCGCATCCCGCCATACAGCGGGGTAAGAACGCCACCATATCCAGTAATAAAACATTCACTATGCTTACAGAACTAATGACCATAGCAGTTGACGCGCCTGGAAACACAAAATAATCGGTCAATTTTCCAAACTTCAGGTGAGTTTTGTTCTAGACGCGTGATTTGTTGCGCATTTAATACTGCAAATGGGATGGAAGCTTCACTGATGCAATTACAAACACTCTGGAGGATATTTATTGGTGCTTTTTCACCTTTTGGAAAAAATCCATTACAGTCGTGTTGCTGGTGGTGGCGGAATTACCCAACATTCCCGCATTCTAGCTCTGAATTCCAAAGAACAAATCACGTTCGTAATTTATCGTGGACATGAAAAAGAGCTGCATATGTTACTATCCCGGAAATATTTCGGAAAATATTTTAACTTTGCTGACAGTTTCTCTTCTTTTTTAAGTCTGCCACTATGTTAATGCTCGTGAATTCCGTGTCTTATTTATTTTTTCAAGAGAAAAAGGCACATCTACATTTTCGTCTGGTAGTAAGGACTTTTGTCAGTGAGAGGTTTTGAAATTTTGTGCTGAATCTCAAGAAAAATGAGTGAGAAATCTCACACAAAAAGAGTCAAGAACTGTATTCAAAAGTAATGTTATTAGAGATGTTATTGTCATTAAAAGAAGGCTCCAAATCATGCATATAAGGCTGTAGTAACATTATGATTTCTTTACTCATATAGAAACAAATTAAGGTTCATTGCAGTTCATGTTTTAGCAGTTTTTAATAATAATCTATCTAGCTCTGTACATAATGCAGCGTAGGATTGTAGCTGTATTGTATTGAATTCGATGATACAAATTATTTTTCAGAATATAACGTAGAATAATATTAAAGTATTTTAGAATAAGAATTATATACGTCTAGAGAATGTCAAAGGCTAAAATATTTTCACTTTTTCCCAATGAATTATATGCAGGGTAAATTTATACAACTTAGTTACATATGTGACTTTGCCCTTGAATGTTAGGCAACTCATCACTCAACGATTTGAGGAAGTACACAAAATCACTTTGGTTCGCCAGAGCGTGTCCTACAGGGCATGTGGAGGTGCCTAGCCATCAGAGGCAAATGTCACATGAGTAAATTTGCTGAACGCAATTTCCATTCCTCGTGTTCCTTGGCAAAGTATAATCATTTTCGATCTCCTTGCATGTCCTAGAAGTTAGTAATATTTATTCTGAAACGCCTGAGGTGTTTTTGTAGACTAGAACACAGTCCGTCTGCCAGTCCCCGGCAGTCTGTTTGTCTGTCTCTCTGTCTCCGCCAGTATCTGTCTGTCTCTCTGTCTCCGCCAGTATCTGTCTGTCTCTCTGTCTCCGCCAGTATCTGTCTGTCTCTCTGTCTCCGCCAGTATCTGTCTGTCTCTCTGTCTCCGCCAGTATCTGTCTGTCTCTCTGTCTCCGCCAGTATCTGTCTGTCTCTCTGTCTCCGCCAGTATCTGTCTGTCTCTCTGTCTCCGCCAGTATCTGTCTGTCTCTCTGTCTCCGCCAGTATCTGTCTGTCTCTCTGTCTCCGCCAGTATCTGTCTGTCTCTCTGTCTCCGCCAGTATCTGTCTGTCTCTCTGTCTCCGCCAGTATCTGTCTGTCTCTCTGTCTCCGCCAGTATCTGTCTGTCTCTCTGTCTCCGCCAGTATCTGTCTGTCTCTCTGTCTCCGCCAGTATCTGTCTGTCTCTCTGTCTCCGCCAGTATCTGTCTGTCTCTCTGTCTCCGCCAGTATCTGTCTGTCTCTCTGTCTCCGCCAGTATCTGTCTGTCTCTCTGTCTCCGCCAGTATCTGTCTGTCTCTCTGTCTCCTCCAGTATGTCTGTCTCTCTGTCTCCGCCAGTGTCTATTTGTCTGTCTGTCTGCCACCCCCAGTCTATTTGTCTGTCTGCGCCAGTCTATTTGTCTCTCTCTGCATATATTCGGATCATTCATTATTTTTTAACGACTCTTCATTTTTACCATCTTGCTTAGCACTTTTCAGAAACGCTTCATTCGCTTTTCTATCGCGAACAGTTTGCCGAACGCTATGTCACCTTAAGGAGGAGCATGTTTCACACATCCTGTGGCTCACTTCTCTCAGAAACAACAAAGGGTTAACCCATTGGCAGAAACTGCAAATCCTTCGATTCCGCACGTCAAAGCGGTTAAACGTGTTCCACGAGGGCTTCGAGTCGCACCCGCCGCTTACGACTCTGTGGCAATGAAGCGTCTTCTTGCCACACCTCGCCTGGGGGAACGCGTTTATGCGTCGTAAACGTCTCTCAAAGCGAAGGCACGGGACTGGAAATCCACCGGCGGAGGCGGGATAATGCGTGCGAGTGAGTGGAGAGAGACTGCTGCCAGATGTAGAAATTGTCTACCAGACGGGTTGGCAGACGGGTTGGCAGACGCGTAGGCAGACGCGTAGGCAGACGCGTAGGCAGACGCGTAGGCAGACGCGTAGGCAGACGCGTAGGCAGACGCGTAGGCAGACGCGTAGGCAGACGCGTAGGCAGACGCGTAGGCAGACGCGTAGGCAGACGCGTAGGCAGACGCGTAGGCAGACGCGTAGGCAGACGCGTAGGCAGACGCGTAGGCAGACGCGTAGGCAGACGCGTAGGCAGACGCGTAGGCAGACGCGTAGGCAGATGCGTAGGCAGTCGCGTAGGCAGTCCCGTAGGCAGACGCGTAGGCAGACGCGTAGCGATATGTATTTATACATATCGGTCAAATTTTGGCAACATGACGAAATATAAGAAACAGATAACGCTGCAGAACCTCTTTGTAAGACAATGTTTGTTCTTACTATGTGTATTCGGAAGCTAATGAAGTCAAGTTATAATGAATAACATAAAAATTGCAATTACGTACTTCGTATGCACCCTATGGTTTACGATAATAGCACAAAAATAATATGTCACTATAAAAACACCGAAACAATAATCCTCCTCATTAAATTGACTATTCACCGGAAATTGAATAACAATCCCATTAGAGTGTAAATGCAAATATGGTTAGAAATACTTGTGGGAGTTCAATTAAGGCGACTGTTGAAAGTCGACAACTTTCCCGTATACAGTGAGAAAAACATTCGAAGTAGTAGTGTATGCAATAAGTTTATAAAGCATCATTATAAACGAGTAACATACGTTTTTTATATATAAAAGCATTATAAATTTATATGAAAATCAAACTTAATTTTGAGAAACAACTTCCTTGTGATGTTTCGGGCATTTGACATCTGAGCGAGAAAATGGTACTCGGTTGTTCCGTTTTGCGCTACCGCCCCACGATGCTCTCACTGCGATTGGCTGAACGTGTGATGACAAAATCATTCGCGCCACAAATTGCTAACCGTAATCAATTTTAACGTAATTAATTTGATTTTGCCATAAAATAGCTTTTTAAGAACGATTTATTGCAACAGGAAAGGTCGTTTCTAATGCTGGTATACAAAAAAATATTTTGAAGCTGATATTCATCTAAGTAAGAATAATATTTCACACAACAATGTCGATAAACATTTTTCTATGCCTCAATAAGATACAAGACCAACCCAAAAGCATCTGCCGCACACATTCAGACGACACGACAAGCGTTTCTGCCTGCTCTCATGGTAATTACCAGTAAATCATTGAGGCAAACATTTCACAACACATTTTACCACTGTAGTTCGGACAACATTCACCCACCAAACACCCTCGGGTTAGCACGAGTTATCAAATTAGAGCGCGAAGGAATAGTGGTGCGGCGGCCTGGCAGCGGACTAACAAGGGTCGCCTCGTTTGCTCCCACAGGTACGAGCGCGACGCGCAATTATTCAAGCCCTCGCCGATCGGCGTGAGTGGGTGTTGCAGTGTTCGCTCAACACCTCGAACCCGCGTGCACACACACACTCGCACAATTACGGGAAAACACGCACAAAACCGAACACGAGCACGCGTACACACAAAACGGACGTTTAACTCTTTCTATTAATAAAAATCAGATTAAACATTATGATACCTTTCGATGCGTTTAAAAAAAGGATATACTTGAAATGGGCAAATACATAATTAACGAAAAATTCAATAATTGATTAAAAAAATAGCCCTTCTCAACAACATAATTTCTTATTTAACATTATAAGCATTTTCATTACAGTACAGCAACTTAAATGTTTTGTAGAATTTTCTCTAAACATAAAGGTAAATTTCGGACCCTTTACAAAACTATTTTAAATAAATGTCGCCTGATATTTTTTCTCCTTCCCTAAGAGTTTTCTCCAGACGTTCTACGTAATGTTAATTAATGGCCGTAATGTTAATTTACATAAATTCTTTTCAATGGTAATGTCTAGTACAATAACAAAACAAGATTTAATTCAGAATAAAACAACTTCCTCCACTGCCAAAGTAGTTTTAAATGCTAGCTATCAAAAATAAACATAATATATTTTCTTTTGCGATATTAAATTTATTATTACTTTGCAAATGAACTCAATTTTAAATAGAATATCTAAATATTGTAAGTATGTTCAAAAGTTTTTCAGTATTGAATGAAACTTTTGTGAAGGAGACTGAAATGCATTTCGATATACGTAAATTATACCAGGAGTAAATAAAAGTGTCAAGCGAGAATTCGTCAGCATTAGGTCCCCAAAGAGGACTAAATTGTTATTTACCTTGCCAAGAACATTCAAATAAAGAACTAATTTCCGTGATGAAACTTAATAAAAAAAATAGTGAGCATGAGTGTTAACAAGCAATTAAAATCTGAGTGATTTTTTGAACTGGTTTTGAGACAAGCGCCTTCCCCAATATACCTCACGTGAGATGTGTCATGTGTCCATCCCACTGCCCACATCCCACGCACACGCAGGCACAGCGATAATAGCACTACGAGGCTCTAAAATCGAATTCGCATGAACAGTCTGCGTGCGATTTCTCTAGTTCAACCAATATCACTTTGAGATTACAACAAAGAGTGAGAAAGTAAAAGCTGCATCCCTTCGATCCTATTGTAGCAGAAACTTCCGTGCAACCCATGGGACTAAGTACCCTAGTTCTACAAAATATTAAGACAATAAAAAATTATGAATTTTAATGTCCCAAAGAGCAATTTCATGTTTTTTTTCACGAGGAAGGCATTAAGAAAACCAAAATAATTATGTAACATCTCCAATTCCAGGTTGTGTGTCTGGTTTCCGAAAGGTTAGAGGGGCAAAACATGGTCACTAGGAAAGGGTGTAGCGACGTACACTACTCAAACAAAGGTAAACTACTACTATATAAGCACGAGAAATTCACTTTTTCATCGTTAGGAAGCCAAGGAACGTGTTTTTCTATCGAAAGATCGGGACTTTTTTTAGCATTACATAACTTTCCCTTTCTACGACGTAGATACTGAAAGAAAAAGTACACAGTAAAAAGTTCTTATCTCATCTTTTCAGTAATGTGCCTATGGAAGGAGAATCCCACAAAGACTATGAAAAAGATTCACAGAGGAAGATTGAACAAGTAAAAATCCTAAATTTGTTGGGAGAAGTAGATGGAAAAAAGAAGAAGAGGAAGAAAATTAAGGTTAATAAAATGTTTAAATAGATAGTAGGTTCTAGGCTAAAAATAATGAGTATATATTTGAAGATACACAGAATAATGATAACTCAATGACGACAAAAACTCAAAAGAACACAGGTAAAATGTATCAAATACAATGAACATTACAGGAATGAAGAATTGTTTCTTTCACTTTCATTACAAATGCTCTTTAAATCTGTCGTGGAAATGTATTTTTCTTCTTTGTCTACCCTACATTGTAAGCGAATGATCTCACGTTTTGAAAAACAGTTGAACTCATTCGCCAAACGAGAGTTGGAAGCGGTAGGATAAGAAAGATGTGATCCCTGTAAATTAAAATCCCTCTGGAGTGATTTTACGTGACCATGAATCAATCGGTGTAATCACTGCGCAAATGAAAAGTTTAACCCTGTGGAAACCTATTACACGTTCAACAGCATGCCCGAAAAGTTTCACTCATTTTGTATATCAGCGATATACAAACATTTCGTCTAACTTGCCGAGCAGTTCCTGTTGCCCAATTTCCAATCCACGACTCCCACAACGGGATCTCTCAGACACACTTCTGCCAACTTTGCGGCATTAAACTTTCCTCAAGTCATCTGGAGTTCATTACGCCGGCGAACGCCGAACTAACAACGTTAAAACCCGCTAAACAAACTATAGCTGCAAACTGCGTTATCAGCTGCACCAAACCTTGTTCAGAGGTTCGGTACCCAAATGTCCGCGCTATCACTTTCGCAAGAGTCGCGTTTAATCGAGATGATTCTTTAACTAGGGAGACACGAAAATACTAATAAGAAGCGTCGTCGCAACGGGCTCACGCTCTGTGTTCTCAAACTCGAACACGTTCCAACACGAACTCCGATTTGAATCTCATCTTTTAGAAGAGTACTTCAGTCTTGGAAACATATCATGGAACATGGAAATATATCGATAATACGATTAACTGTCAGGAGTACTTCAATTTGTCTCAAAAGTACGTCTCTTGTGTGTACAAATAAACCAATTATAATATCCTAGATTGTACTTTTATATGAAATTGGACAATCCTGAAGTTCGTTACGGAGAAAATATACCAGCGATTCCAATGGTCGGGGGATACGGTATTAAAATAATACTTTAGTGGATTGCCGAAAGCTTTGCCCTACAAATTCAACATTCCTTTCTCCACATTGAATTAATCACCTAATTAGTTTGAACTGCCATCCCCCTGTCACCTTTTTTGAACGCAATTACGCTCGGAACTATGTTCCGCAACAGTAAAGAAATCCACTTTGTGACCATTTTACTGTGTAACAAATATATTTTAATAATTAAATTTGTTCAAAGAACAAATATTGGTGATAATTCTTTATAGAAATTTAATTATTAAATTTGTTTTATTTCATTAATGAACAGTAACCGAACGGAATGTCTACGGGTATTAATCTGTCATGGTTATAATACTCCCCTGACGCCTACGCCGTGAAGCAAATGGGGAAGGAATGAGTGCGATATGCAAACCACCGTCAACAGATTTTTCTAAAAAGATCATTTTTAGGTCATCAGATTTCATTAATTTTTAAATAATTATTTCTTTCTTGCTACAGAGTAGAAAGAAAGTAAGGTAATGCTGCGCGAAAAAATTATGAATTATCAGCAAAAATACTTTTATTGCAGGGTTCAACAACGAAAAAGTGGATAAATTCAGTTGCTAAATTTAGAAGAAAATCTTCTAACACGTGGTGTAGCCACAATCCATGTTTTATGGGACCTTGTAACCGAAAAATCGAATTATGGCAAAACGCCCCGCCCCGCCCCGCCCCGCCCCGCCCCGCGCCTGTGAACTGCTGACCTGTACAGCTGACCTGTACTGACCTGCTGCCTGTGAACTGTAGCCTGTGAACATCGCTTGTGGCTAAACCGTTCAGTTGATTTTCTCCAAAAATTGATATTCCCCAATTGATATTCCCCAATTGATATTCCCCAATTGATCTGGCTTATAGCGGCCCCGTGAATATGAAACCGATATTTTAATTTTGGGAGGACTTAACAAGAAGTCCCTGAATATTCCCCCCCTCCCAAAAAAAAGGCTATATCGTTTTTGATTAAATTTTGTCGTTGGGTATTGGGGTATTGCGAAAGACGTTTTCTTCAACACTTTGACAAGTGCGTAAATCTCGGCATTTTATAAAGTCACACAATGAGGCTCAACTGCACTGAACTATTCTTTTTACACAATACACTACAATACTAAGAAAATGGTGCAAGTATCGTTTAAAACCTTAATTTTTCGAAAAATTCAACCTTTTTTCGGAGTCTTCCTACAACTAAAATATCAAAGATAGAGTTTTCCCTTACTGAAATCTGTCCCTTAAAGATACATTTTGAATTAAAGTCGTGTACAATTTTTCAAAAATTTGAGTACTTTTCGCGTAATGTTGTGTGTAAGGACGCGCGAAAAAGGACGAGGTGTTTTAGTATCACAAGTTTTTGATTCTTTTTATTTTTTTTATTTGTACAGATTCAAAACTTTCTATATTTTAATAAGTACAACATAACTTGATGGTGCTTTGGGGATACACTTTGACAAGCCCGTAAATCTCAGCATTTTCTGAGATCACATAACGAGGTTCAACTGCCCTAAATGATTATTTATACACAATACATATGAACAAATATTTCATTGCATTTTCATCGTGTGTATCGCACTTCCGCTATGAGGCACATTTCCACGAAGAAGAATCCACAAAATTTAGATACGATGGCCGTTCCCACCAAATGCCCATTGCGTTAAACAGCATTCTTCAACCAAGATGATCCACAGCAGGGCATTGCGCGCTGCCGGAGCAGAATGGCGGAGCGGAAGTGCATTTCCGCTCAACTTCCTTTATTGGATAACCCGGTTTCCTCCCTGCAATGTCGACCCCCCTCGCATTCCCCCTCGATTTCGCCTCGAGTTATCCCGGTCTTCCGAGAAACTTGTTCCAAACACAAACATTTTTATGCAAGTTCAAAGCGTAGCCGCACACACAAAGGGAAGGCAGAGGCGGTTGCGTTGGAGGCGTGGTGGTGGTGGTGGTGGTGACGGTGGTGGTGGTGGTGGTGACGGCGGTGGTGCTGACGGCGGTGGTGCTGACGGCGGTGGTGCTGACGGCGGTGGTGCTGACGGCGGTGGTGCTGACGGCGGTGGTGCTGACGGCGGTGGTGCTGACGGCGGTGGTGCTGACGATGGTGGTGCTGACGGCGGTGGTGCTGACGGCGGTGGTGCTGACGATGGTGGTGCTGACGATGGTGGTGCTGACGGTGGTGGTGGTGGTGGTGCTGTCGGTGGTAGTGGTGGTTCTTGTTCTTGTTACGGCAGCTGCATTGGTGGTAGTGGTGTTGGGAGTGGTGGTGACAGGGATAGGCGACGTGGCTATGTTGATGATAGTGGGGAGAAGATAGTAATGGTTCAGCTGAGTACATGGTGGCGGCAGTGGAGATGCAGACGGATGAAATGGTGTGGTGTGGTGATGGTGGTGGTGGATGCATTGGTCGAGGATGTGGCGGCTGCGATGGTGAAAGTGGCGTTGGTGAAGGTAGCATTACACGTTTGGTGGAGCTGGTGGTGATGGTGATGGTAGTTGTAGTGGCAGTGGTGCTAGTGGTGATGGTGGTGCTGATGGTGTTTGTTGTGGCGGTGACGGCGGCGTTCGTGGAGGTGGTGGTGGTAATGGCGTTGAAGGTGGTGGAACTGGTGGTATTGGTGGTGGTGGTCGTCGTTGTGTTGGTGGTGGTGGTGGTGCCGATGGTGGCTGCATCGATGGTAGTGATGTTGGGTGACCGCTCTTGAGGCAGCGGAAGGGGTGGGGAATGTGATGATGATGTTGAGTTCGATAGGGGGAGTTGACTCTGCAGTGGAGGTCCAAGGTTTTCGTGCCCCGACGATGGCAAGAGTTTCGATACTAGCTTTACAGCTATGTAGCTGTAAATTTTCCTGTCAATACCAACCGAATAACGGAGCAGTGCCCTATAAATTGGGCCTCGATTCACGCGAGATTTTTACTTTCTGTTCCTTGTCCTATCGTCTCCCCTTACGTACACTTACATACACCAACTGCCACACTCGTCAGGAGATCAGAGAGTTTCGAGCTTATTCTTGGATGGAGAAATTTTCCGCAAAACGACTTGTAGGCTGGCGCAGATCTCCCCATCCAGCGGGGGAGGATTCACGGAATAAACATTCCGTCCCCTACATTTACATATACTCTAGCGGCACTAAAAGATATATCAGTTTATGCGCACGGAAAGATCAATCAACTGCATCGCTTGTGTAAGTAATAGGGCAGCAGGTTGGAATAACCGCAGTGGGACAATGCTGTACAATTTGAAACCTATCACACTATTGTTAGTAATTAATATTTGACAGAGTGGAACTGAATGAATCTTCAATTATTCGAAGTTGAATTGTCTCATTTAAGTACACTCTGGCTTCGGAATCCACAATTGCTTCAGAGTTCAACGTGCGTGTTTCATGTTCAATCTGTGTCACTAAATGCAAGTATGTTTATAAATTCTAAATATAAAATTAAAATTAGATAATTTTTCCGTTATAAAATCGGCATGTCAGCACGAAGTATTATTGAATATAAAATACATTATTTCTAGAAAGTGAGCAATGGGAACTAAGCTCGCCAAAAATGAAGTGTGAGTACTCACCCGAAGACACTACATGACTGCGGGGTATTTGCCACACATGTTAACATACCTGCAACGAAAGAGAAGGCCTGTCATAAAGTGCAACAAGCATAATCGGTATTCTGTAACGTGATCACAATTATTATACAATGTACCAGCAATGATAGTCAAGGTAAAGTTCTCCAATATTTGTAATGTATTCATTTCATGAATATCCCTGCTTCATAAATACAGTAAAAATCTAATTTCAATTATTCGAGATAATGTATCATTTGCATTACAAAACTAGCCGGGAAATAAGCCGTAAATACCACAAAATAGATGATGACAAAATCAAGTGTGAAACCACAGAGAATGGAGGTAATTGGAAAGAGGAATGAAGGAGAAAATCTTCTGTACAGAAAGGCGGAGAAAACTAGTGAAGTGGGAATGTCAGAGGGAGAAAACCCAAGATAAAGTGTGTAAGCAAGACGTGTACTGTTCAGATGAAAAACGATAGTTTGCGATAACAGCTTCAATTTGCGCCACTTTTTTGTCCGTCGATCTCCGATTATTGAAAATTCTAGAATATCTAGGAGGAATATTTGAAGACGATTTAAAATAGATTATTGCATAATTTGCATCCAGAAACAGTTTTGCTAATGTTATGAGAAGGCCAATTTGTCTTATCGTTTTCAAATTTTTGTGAAGTCTAATGAAAACCTTGTAGTTAATGTGTAAAACATGTTGAAATATTGAGGTATTGATAGTATGGTTTCTATCACAAGATCCACTTCAATTTGACACTGTCGGCTGACGACGACCCAATTGCGCCATTATAGTATATGTAGACATGTATATAATAATTACTATTACGTAATTATATTTTGAATCAAATTTAACATGATATTTCTTTTCTTTGTCATACACTGAAGTTTTTCTTTCTATTTCATCTCATTTTCCGTTGTCACATGGGTCCAGACGGAAATCACAACTTTAAGAAAATGGAAGTACCAAAATGCAAAGGAGAAAAAAATTCAAAGTTCACATCGCTTCATTTAAAAAAAATATTTTCAATTATGGTGAGACGTAAGACTATTTAATTGCTACGATAAATTAGTGAAACACTGCGTACTAATTCAAAAGTCGTGCTGCTGACTCATATTCAGGGATTCCTTTAATTCCTAACCACAAAAGCAGTATCTTACAGCCACGAAGCGCTGGCAATACGAAGTGTAGCATCCCTGATTTCTAATCAATTCCTAAAAATGCACATACATACACATATTCATACAGACAATACTTTTGACGAGAATTCATTGATCGAAAACCACTATCTGGCATGCCTGGACGGTGATAAGGTAAAAAAATAAAGTTGAAAATCTCCCGGATGAAAAGGCGGTGGCGCAAGATTGCAGAATACGAGCAGATGTGATTTGCTCTTCAGGGAACACATTACGTACAGGAAGTACATATCCAGTGCAATTTCAGTCGAGCCGAAACACATGAGAATTACTCACAAGTAAACTTTTCCATTACGTGCAATCTGAGTAATGCTACACATTACAGCAACGCTTCTCCCGACAGCATCAATACCGAGATAGAATGGAAAGAACCGTTCTTCCCAACGGGGGGATGGAAAGAGGACGGCGAGTTGCAGAAAAATAATGGCTCCCTACCGTTAAACTCCGTTGTGTCTGGCGCGTGGCATTTTTCCTTTCTCCAGTCTCCCTGCCTCTCCCCCACCCGCGAGAATTGATCGCCGGGAGATGCGCCTCGCTGCTCCGGACCGTCGCGCGTCGTCTCAGCTGCGGAAGACACAGGCGGCGCCGGAGCACGCGACAGACGCAACGCGCGGGTGTCCAACTTTCGCGAACGTTCACAACTTTCTAGATTAGATAGGTAATTCATTTAGTTTGCTTTTGGCATCAAGCCCAAAGGCAAATTATTCACACTTATTATACATCTCATACAATAATATAATACAATAAAGAACACTAAAGTACCTATTTATTTATTTATTTATTTACGTCAAAGACGGTTAAAAACTGTGTATGACATGCTATGGGGAGAAGTTAATTTGAAGTTGAATTTATGTCCAGAAGCAAAACAAGGGGCCATCTCAGCATTTGCTCTAGGATCACGGAAACTGGACGAAAATCTGATCGAGATGGGGGTCATTGACCCAGAAGCTGATGTATAAGACTTGTTACAGGTTCTTTACAATTATACAATCCAAATGATATATAATACATTAAATGTAAGTTTAAAAATTAATATTACTTTCCTTTTGGATGCTCAGTATAGTCTCTAAATGTATAGAAATAGTTGTGCAGCAGAAAAGATTGTACTTGGGACTTAAATTTTTGTATCGAATTTAATCGTTTAATGTCGTCTGGCAAGGTGTTGTAAAATAATGTACATGTATTATATGTGAATTTTTTGTAGTGAGCTGTTGATACAGTTACCTGATGAATGTGATTACTATGTCGAGTGTTGTAGTTATAGACAACTGCTGAAAAAATATTCTCGCCCTTAAGTAAGTCATTTTTGACAAAAACCACTGATTCATATATTAAGAGACAAGGTAATGGTAAAATACCTATATTAATAAAAAGAGGCTTACAAGAACCACGTGGGTGGGATTCGTACAATTCGTTTTTGTAATCTAAAAGTCTGGGAGCTATAAGATGTATTACCCCAGAATATTATGCCATATCTCAGGCGGGAATGAACATTCGCGAAATATACACAACGAGCAGAGTGTAGGCTGACTGAATTTGAAAGAATTCAGAAAGCATAGCATAAAGAATTTAATTTAATGTTCAATTCATTTAAATGGACGTTTCATTTAAAGTTTGACTGAATTGAAAGACCTAAAAATTTTGTTACCTTAACATCAGTCAATGGCACGCCGTTCATTTTCAGTGAAGTATCGAGCTGTTTATTTGAAATGGAGAACTGCATTGAAACAGTTTTCTTTTCATTTACTATTAATTTGTTATTACGAAACCAATTTGAAATATATGATATAGTACTATTTATTGTAGTTTATTTATAGCAAGAGCATTTAGTCATAGAGCTAGCGGTATTGCTGGCTGAGATAAACTCAGGCGGTGAACATTCTCGAACTTTCATCATTACTGTACTATTGCCAATAGGGCAGCATCACATCAGGGCAGCTAATGCAAGGCATTAAAGGAAAATTGTGTAAGTGGAGAAAGATAAAATTTAAAGTGGGTTCGAAAGAATATTCAATTACGCTCTATTTACAAAAGAAACAGCAAAAACCACGAAATTGTTAACCATAATTCCATTTTGAAAATTTATTCAAAGTTGTAAATGAAATATTTGAGCACCAAGCTAGTTTATTCGTGGAAAACAACTGAATGATCAAGTTGACTCTTTGCCAGTACGTTTCAAACATGTAGCGGAGGTGGTCTAGACGAGATACGTACACGGATAAAATGGTAAATTTTACTTGTGAAGCGGGCTTTTGAAGATTATAGAAAATAGAATATGTGAGCTGCTTTTCAGGCAATTTGATAAAGAGATACTTGCACGTGGTAGCTAAAATGTTAGAATATCATTATTTGCGATATAATTATTATTCTACTAATGGGCTACATCAACAAAAATGCTGCTGTTGAAAATCACAGAAAATTGTTTTCCAAAAAGTAGCACGCAAACTGCCCACGAACAATAAATAAAAATATAACGCTGAGATAAATTAAACATTTTAAGAAAAAATTTCGTATATTATTCAATAACATTGTATATGTATACAGTACAAAATTTTTTTACATATCAATCCCAAAGAAATTGTTGATTGACAATATAACACGCGAATAGCAAATTTTTGGTAGCGATAGGTCTCTTTCTTGGAGCCATACTATTGCCTTACATCAGATGTGTCCTAAGCAGTGGCACACTGAATATGAAACTTTTCGCGAAAGTCAGTCATCTTCAGTAGGTTCGCTCAGTGAGAGTTTAGAGGGAACAACACAATAAAATATTTTCATTTTCAGAATACACCGAAACTCTTCATTATTTTTGAATTTTCCCTCAGTTCTCAGACATCTAACAAAAAAACCATAGACACATATGAAAAGGCCGAAAGCTGCATCTTGCTTCTTTCAATTTCTGCGTGCATCGGTAGGTAAATTATATTCGGATAAAATCGGATATATCGACACAAGCATAAATTTTACTCAACCAAATTACCGTTTCAATGAACTGAATTTCCTGAATTTATAATCAAGTCTCCTTCCGGTTAGCCCTACTCCGTTCTGGCAGCCAATTATATATATTCCTGTCGCTCCTCGGAGTGCCAACCTTCCCTTGATCAAACCACTTGGATGGCAGCCTTTCCGAACCTCAGGCCGAGGTAGCATTTGAGCACTTTAAGTTTGTGTACGTACCAATACCTCCCAGGCCAAGGGACTTTTGATAGGATTAAAGGGAAGGTTTGATAAATGAAGGTCTGAAATACCCTCATGCTATAAAAATATCAAACCTTCCAGGCCTTAAGTAGAAATTGATTATGCAGTCTTGGTGTTTGTTTTCTTGGGCACTGCTTGAGCCCACCTACCCCCGGCGTGTGCGTCATCTGATCTACCTAATTCTAACGGGGTAATAATAATAAATTGGCAATAAAGGTACAGGTGCCTCAGAATAAGACTTACAAACTTTAGAGCTTGTTGAAGGGTCGGAAATATTTTCCCCCGACGAATGTAGAGTGAGAAATTGAATATAACGGAGTTATACCGTAAGCTTATACCCATATTTTATTTACCACTGATTGGTAGGCAGCCCCTACTGCGCAGATGTTTGTCAGGTGCATTAAATCTCCTTGACGCCGAGAGAACGAGATCTGTTGAACAAATGAATGCGAAAGGAGTTGCTAAAATGAAGGGGGAAATAACACGTGTAATTTCGTTTTATGACATTTTACAGAACATGTTTATAGACAAAAAGTGAACATTTTCGACCCCCTATTTCCCTTTGAAGTTTTTGACATTTATTCTGACACACCATAATATCGTATGTTTTTGTAATTACGGTTCAAAAACGAGAACTCCCATTCTCCAAATGTCTTCCACTGCGCTCTGCCTTTGTTGTTTTCTACAAATGTCAATCCATTTCCATTTTATTCGCGCGAAGTTGAGCGCAGGATGAGAGAAGCAGAACAAAGGAGGAAACTTCTGAGGAACTGAAACCCGATATTCTAAACTCGCGTTTTTATCGCCTTCTGTTGCCTTGTCGTTCACGTCCAGATGTCTAAGTTGGAGCAGACTGTCGTCTCTCTGGAAGGATTTGTCCACGGACCCTCAACCCCCACCCGAGAAGGGACGTCACATTCACTTGAATAAAGGTTCTTTTATTCGAGAGAAAGAGAGAGAAAAAAAGAGAAAAAGAGAAAGAGAGAAAAAGAGTGGGAGAGAAAGAGAGAGAAAAAGAGTGGGAGAGAAAGAGAGAGATAAAGAGTGGGAGAGAAAGAGAGAGATAAAGAGTGGGAGAGAAAGAGACAGAATGGGAAAGAGAGGGAGAGTGGGAGAGAGGGGGAGAGGAAGAGAGAGTGTGGGAGAGGGAGTGTGGGAGAGAGAGGGAGTGTGGGAGAGAGAGGGAGTGTGGGAGAGAGAGGGAGTGTGGGAGAGAGAGGGAGAGTGGGAGAGAGAGGGAGAGTGGGAGACAGAGGGAGAGTGGGAGACAGAGGGAGAGTGGGAGACAGAGGGAGAGTGGGAGACAGAGGGAGAGTGGGAGACAGAGGGAGAGTGGGAGACAGAGGGAGAGTGGGAGACAGAGGGAGAGTGGGAGAGAGAGGGAGAGTGGGAGAGAGAGGGAGAGCGGGAGAGAGAGGGAGAGTGGGAGAGAGAGGGAGAGTGGGAGAGAGAGAAAGAGTGGGAGAGAGAGGGAGAGTGGGAGAGAAAGAGAGAGAGAGAAAACACGTGAGATAATCAATGTTTGTTGCGGCTTGTTGAATCTTTTCTGTAGATCAAATCTTTATCTGTAATAGTAAAGGGACGACAAAATTGTACTTTTCTCTTGCTTCGTTTAGGGTATCGGAAATGGTTAGATCAAGTTGTTCTTGGACGTCATAGGAGAGTAATTTTAAATAATGGGCGTTATTGGATAACGTTGATAAAATTATAAAATTGAGCTAATTTTATACTATATGAACAGAGTTTGTGTTTTTACTTGGAAGGAAGAATTGAATATTCATATCATTTGAGAATAACACTTAAATGAATCGTACAAAAATGCCTAGGAAACTGTGAAAACTATTTTATGCTGTAGGAGCAGGTAGTTTTGAAATACTGCAGGTGTACACAAATATCGCGATTTATTTATTTGTACTGTTTCAGATAATGGGTTCCTAATTGGGCCTATAACCAATGAATTTCGTTTAATATAAAATGTTTAATTTCTGCGTAATAATGCAAGAAAAATACGATATTTTTGCATAATATATCCCCTGTTCTTAGAGAATTTCCAAATTAGACGGAGTTACACAATTCATCTAGTAGGGAATACTCACTGGAGGTACATAGTTCACTCCAATGGGAATGGTATCATCGGATGGCCGAAGATCACGAAGTTCTCCGTGTCACATCACATAACTCCGAACATAGTCTGAGACGCAGTAGACATTGTTTTCTTGTTTTCTCGAAATGTTTCCTACTCTCTAGTTCCCTGTTCCACGGAAATAAAGTTAGTCATATTTTTAGCAGTTGCTGAAGTTCCATTGTACTTACTCATTTACCAAACATCACGTTGGTTGAATAAACATGGCAACAGATATGATAGAGGCGTGTGATTTCCTCCCGAATAATAGGCAGAAAAAACAAAAGGTCATGATTGTGGAATAGAGCACAACTCTACAAAGTAAGTGGTCATTATAAATGGTCTAAATTTATGAAAGAATTAGGAACATTTTTAGGAAAGGTTCGGACCATTAGGGAAACTGAAATTAGGGAGTGGGAAAACAGCACTGGTTAACTTGAGCGAAGCCTAGACTGGAGAGAAATAAATAAATAAGTCAATAAGCTAACAATAAGTAAGTTAATCAGTAATTTTATGTTAAGTTAGTAAACAGTTAAGAAATAAGTCATATGTCGTAGTCAATTGGTAAGTAACAGGTCAATAAAATAAAACTGGCATAGAAATAAGCACATGTGATGGGAAGGGGGGATCGGAAATGTAAGGGCAGAGGCGTTGGTGCGGACGATCTTCTGTGGCGCTGTTTGATTTCAGGTGCTGAGGAGGCCAAACACTGGGAGGAGACGGCGGGACGCCCGCGCCAGAAAATAAAAAGTTAAAATTAACGTCGGATAGATTAGTATGTACTCGGCGTCTGACGGCAGGTTTTTCCCCCTTCAGGGTTTTTTTCCTGAGCCGTGCCGTATGGTCTCTTTCCCGTGGCTTTGATGCGATGGAGAGACCATTTGGAGTGAATACCAGAATTCGAAAGATTAGAACGCGAAAGGATGTAGGTATTGTAATGACTTAAAGGCCCTCGGCCTAGCCACATACGATCAAGTAAGCTAAATTGTTTGTAATAATTACCTATTAAATAAATAAAAAATAAAGGTGGTCATTAGAAACATCAGGCTAACACAACACGTGTGTGACAATTTTTTTATTTCTCCACATACCATTGTTTCTTTCTGGGAATGGTGGCAAAAAATGAATCAAAATTGTTTTAATAACTACTATTATACTAACAACTATTCAAAATGTATAAATGTAATTGTTCAAGTAGAATATCTAATACAATTTGTTTCAAAATTGAACTATATTCTTGAAGATCCATGAATTACAATGTTTAGTAGTTTGCAGCAAAAATAAGTGTGTAGGTGCCAGATAAGGAAACACTAGCGATTAACATCCATGGCCATGCCGGATTTCGCAGCCACGGCCCTCGAAGCAGAAAAAACCTTTTCACCGCAGGCCTCTGGACCGAAGAAACAGCTCTAATAAAAATATTTACTACTAGATTGCAACAATTTCTATACGCCATTTTCATTTAGAACACTATTTTATTTGAATGTCAATCTCTCGACCGTATTTAATTTTGGGTATTTTATTGGCTTTGGAATTCATCGGACTTTCCCGTGCATTACAGGAATCCCACGTGTCATGTGTATATTGTCACTCCCACTACCCGAAATCATTAGCGGATGAATAGACAGAACAATATTCGGGCACAATCCACCATCCGATCTCTGTCACAGTCGCGTGGGTAACAGCAGCATCAACAAAAATCCACCCTCGCCGGGTGCGCTAACGAACAGGCAAAAGCAGAGTGACCTCGCAGGGGAAAAAAAAAACAACACACTCCCGCGGCAATCATTTGTCCATGAAAAACCGCGCGCTCGCGACCCGCAGCCGCCTATTAGCGCGCGACCGCAGCGCTCCGACGTGGAACTAATCGCGGCATTGCGAGCGCAGGGCGGAGTGGAGCGGAGCGGAGCGGGAAAAACGCGTCAAAAGCCAGCCCGGGCCGTCGTAGGGGGGGGGGGGACGCGTCACCGCGCAAAACACACACTCACGACCCCGCAGCCACACGAGCATTCCCTGCCCACCCCTCGGTGTGTTGCACTTGCAGCCCCTCTCTGTCCTCCCTCAGCTCTCACCGATTGGAGCACGCGCCGACCCACGTGAGCGCATTCGCGACCGCACCCGCTGCCGCCGCCCACGCGACCACCCACACGACCGCTTCTGTCTAGCGCGCCCTCGCCCTCGCCCTCGCCCTCGCCCTCGCCCTCGCCCTCGCCCTCGCCCTCGCCCTCGCCCTCGCCCTCGCCCTCGCCTCGCCTCACCTCCCCTCACAGTCAGTCGTCACGTCTGCACCTCCCGCGCTCCAGTTCCCACTCTAAGGCCCTCATCTTATGCTCGGGTTCAGCCAACTTGTTTTGCTCTGACAACGCCCACTCCCCCGCATGGCAACTTGCGCGTTTCCACTCTCCTATACCGCTTGCGATCCCCGCTTACTACGACTTTCGCTAGCGACAACCGCCCCCTCATTTGCGCCCCCCCTCCGCGTGAGCCTCCGCTAAGACCCCCCTTACTTGCGCCTCACCCGCTTGCGCGACACTATAAACGCTGCCAGGACACTACTCCAACCCGTCCTACGTTACTACACCAATATAGAAGACGAAGGTGCATGCACCTCCCATTATCACCGTGATTGTTCTATTGCAAAATGAATAAATTTCCGGTATCTCGAAGTTTGAACAGCTTCACTTTCCCCCGTCGTGGCTGATACGATCCTCAGGTTCCTCTTTCTTGATCTTAACATGATCCGTCGCTATCCACGTATTTCCAAGGCATACACATTAACAACAATGCTTCCCAGCCTAGGCGGAGAGTTTTGTTATCATATCACATCACAACTCTGTCCCTACCACCCGGCCATAACACTTCCTGAGATTGCCTCTGATGTTCTTCCACCTAGTTTTCCCCTCAAGGACTCTCCTTTCGCCTTGCGATTACACTGTTTGTGCCTGGTTTCCTCGCGTTCAGACACCGCTAGCGACATAATTTCCGCCAGCCCCGGTTTCCTCCGCACGCTCCCACGCCTCTTTGTCATCACTTTGTTACCCCGCCGCTGAGTCGGCGCATCTCTTCAATCTGCCGCCTGGTGTCGTATTCCCTGGGCGCCGCGGCGTGTCACGTCACGCAGTCACCCTGCCATGGAGTCCTTTTGCACTTTTGCTCTTCATCACACCTTCGCGTCTTCCTGTAATTCCTGTCGCGAGCAAGGAAGGAGGGCGGAGACGGAGGGCGGGGAGTAAAAACAGAGAGGGCGGGCAGCGAAGGCAAAGGCGGGGGCGTGCAGTGAGGGTGGGGGGTGAGGGTGGGGGTGATGGTGGGAGTGATGGTGGGGAGAGTGGGTGAATAGAGGCACGGGGGCGAAGGAGGCGTTCCGTGTCCCCCCCGAAGAGACCCTAGTGGAACACCGCAAACAACAGGTCGTCCATTGCCCGGCATTTTGTCAAGCAAAAGCGTTCGGACGCCGGCTGGAGCGGTTTGGTTTACTGAGCTGTTCTCGGGGGTAGCCGGTCCCTGCAGGCAGCAATGCTACCTGAAGTCCCTCACACGCAATGTACAAGGCTCCATAAATTACAAATTACAAATTCCAGAGCAGATCTCCAATTTAAAGGAACAAATTTAGTTAATAAACAATATCAATAGCCAAATATATTATAGTGAGATTTCAGACATCCCTTAGGTTCTTTCTTACCCCTAAAGTGTCCGAGTATGGCGGAAATATTCTGGCCCATTTGAGAGAAAATTACAAACCTATTATTCCGGCTTTCCACAACCACCCCTTGCAAGTTATGACTGCTCGTTCCATTTCTTGCAGGCATACGCCATATACATTGACGATAGTTTTCGGCACATTTTGGTGATCGGCCCTTTACAGAATCATTTAAATTGACATACGTAGAAATATAGAGAGAACAGTAAATATGTTTATGTCGGTATATGACTGATTAATTAATGTAGTGCAGCTTTCCCACTCACCAAAGTATACGTTGAACGTTTGTAGTCTATTTTGAATTATATCATGAAAAGAAAATCTATTGCATGAACTTTCTGAAGGATCGTAGATACTGACAATGATTCTAGGGTAACAATTGATTCTGAGTGTTTCACGTTGGAAAACTGAACGTAGTTCAATTTTCCTCTATCAAAAACATTCACAATACCGTACCTTTGTATTGCTTATTTTATGTTCGCCACAGGCTGCTGTCTTTTGTCCTTTTATTCAGAATTTTCTTCTGTTTCCTTTCTTTTCGGTTTGCGATGCATCATTGTGATTAATTGTTTTGTTGCGGAAAAGGCAGAACGAAGAGCCTTCGTGACCTCAAAAGAAACTCTCCACTTTGTTCTTATCTTTGATCTATTCATTTCCTTTCGCATATGTCAAGGAATAATGGGAATAGACATCAGACAGAGGTATCAGCTTATCTAAAGGGAATTCCAATGAGGAGGAGAAGAAACATATCATAACTCACAATAATGAATAATACATTGAAGCTTTCATTCATTTCATCCATTGTAGCGCTAATTTTAGAAGTGTTCCACAAACACGAGCACAATACAGTGTCCCATGAATGCGAGGTATATTCGTAGTGTATGGCATCCGAGCACGTATTGTATTGCAGATATTGCTTTCAGCGCTTTCGTTTTGAATGTGTACTACTACAAAATTATCTAGCACACTGTCAAAATGTTAATTCGTCTTTTATAAAACCAACTTGCTATTTAGTGAATAGAGTGAGAATGAGATACAATCAAAAGTCCACCATGGAATTATTGATAGATCGTCTACATTAGAGGAAAAAAACTTGCATGTTTATCAATTAACCTATTAATAATACCAAAGTCGGAATTAATTAGACTATTTACTATAATGATTACAAATTACGGCCAATATTTTGATAGATTACGCCTTACTATTTATAGAACGTGCCAAGAAGTCGTCCTTATAATCATAAATAAACATTTAGATTTAGATTTATTTAGTCAAAAACAGTAAAAACTGTATGAGACTTAGGGGGGAGAACATTGATCTAAATAAGTCTCTAAAAGAAATGAAGGAGCATTGGAAAAGTGTATCAACAACAATATACTACGCCAAGAAAGAAAATTTGCTTTCTGATGCTAGAGAAGACCTGAGAAAAAAATTCGTAACAAAATTTCTAATAAGAATAAACGAAAACCCGTCATTCGGTCGCATGTTTATTAACATATATCGCATTGTGACCAGTCAGTGGAATCTTTCCTAAACCAATAAAATACAGAAATTTTACAGAATTGTATTCACTTATTGCTCTAGCAAAGATAGACACCATTTTTACTGCAATTAGCCTGCAACGTATTCACTACTAAACGTGTGGTTCGATTATCTTAGACTTTGGCATCAATGTTACTTGAAGTCATTCAAAGCATCGTAGGTGTATGGGTATTTTTATCCCATTTGAAGATGATAGCCATTTAAATGATTGTTTCATGTAATAGTCTGTTTTTGCCTCCAAAGATTCGAGGCAAACGAAACTCGAATGTTGAGCATTTCTTCTATAATTTGGTTACAAGCTCACGAGTAAAAGTAAGCTACGACCGCAATGAAAAGCATATCTTAGATTTTTGACACGGACTACGTCAACAGAACTATTGTATTTTCGAAAAGGTCTTTTACAATTAACTTTTATTTAAATAATATCTGGAAGGTTCATATTTTGTTCCTGATATACCAACGCGGTCCAATTTACCGGAAATACTAAAAATGTCACTTTCTCTAAAGTTTTGCCATCGGCTAAGCAAAGCACCATAGTTACAGAGAACGGCATTTGACAGAAACTGTTCTACCTAAGGAAGAACATGGAAGTCAGGTTTGATCTTCTTATGGCCACTTTCATCTTTCCGTCCGCAAGGCACTTCCCCCCACCCGCACCCTACCCCATTCGTGGAAGGGTGCAGAGCACCCTCCCACTCCGCCCTTCCTCTCCCCGTGTCCCTTCACCGCAAACTCCCCCCAAAAGGGCCTTCTCTCGACGCAAACGACGCGGACAAAGACGGGAAGAGGAAAACGAATTCTGCTCGCTTTATTTAGTCCCAAAGCAGAAGATGGTTCGGTAATTAGAACACCGCGGTGGCAGTGCCCAACTTCCAACGGCGGCGGTAGCGATGGGAAGTTGGGAAGGGGGGGCAATGGTTATGGAGACAGTCAGAAGGGAGAGTGCGGGGGAGACGATGTGGACGATAAGGAAGGAAGAGGTGACGTGGGTAGCAGAGGTGGAAACGGCAGGTGTGGGCGGCAGGGACGGTAATGTTGGCGAGGATGGGGGGAGGGTCAGCGAGAGTGGTGAAGAGAAAGGTGAGGACGGTGAGGTGGATTCTTGAGTGGTGGCGGTGATGGTGGTGGCGGTGGCAGTGATGGTGGCGGCGGTGGTGGCAGCGGTGGCGGTGGCGGTCTCGGTGGTGGCAGTGGTGGTGGTGGTGGTGCTGGTGGTGGTGGTGGTGGTGGTGGTGGTGGTGGTGGTGGTGGTGGTGGTGGTGGAGGAGGAGGTGGCGGTGGCAGTAGCGGTGGCAGTAGCGGTGGAAGTGGTGGCGATGGCAGTGGCAGTGGTGGCGGTGGGGGCGGGAGCAGTGACGGATGCGCTAGCAGTGGCGGGGTAGAGGGCGGGGGTGTGTGGGAGCGGGAGCAGCCGGCGTGGAGGCGGCGGCGACGAGGCGGAAGAGGGGGTCGGTCGGCAGCGTTCCAAGAGCCGTCTGCGAGCTAATTACGGAAACGTAAAAAGGTCGATTCCGATTGTTGCGAACCTCTCCTGAACCCCCTGCGCCGACGGGAGGAAGCTGTTTCCTCGCAAAGGCCTCTTCTCCCTCGGCGGGGGGGGGGGAGGGGGAGGCGGCGTTCGAGACGCCAACTGCGTCAACGACGCGGCGGAAATTTTGTTGCGGACAAATATCAACTACGAGAGCCCTCGCAGCGCGGGCGGAAGCGCGCCGCCCACTCGTGCGTTAAAGTTATTCGTTAGTACTTTCGAAAGTGCTTTCAACTTGACTTCACAGAGGCCCAGTCGCTCCGGCGAGAAAAAAAATCTCAGTGGTATTAATTAATTGCTGGCGCGTGAAATAGATGCAAGAGGAGAGCGAAGACGCGGCAGAACGGTTGGAGGGCGCGTGTCGCAACTCGGTGAAAGAGAGACCGACGGAATCTCTTCGAGTGTAACACGTTTGCTGATGAGGCAAGGTTTACACGAAATAACATAAAACATTAATGAAGAGAAGAAAAAGTTTTATTGCAGATGTACAGAGTATTGCCACACGCTTTGTGTAGATGTAGAGGCGTCGAAAATAATAACTTTTTAGCTATTAACATACAGTGGGAAATGTGAGAAAACGGTTTTATACATGTAATTGATGCGGAATTTAAGGAAAAGTGTTTGCACTTATCACATAGATTTCATTTACTTGCCCAGTCAAGGAGATTATATCATGCAGTGAACGAGATTTCACATTGATGTTGAACGTCTGTGCATACAGCTTACCTAATAACTAGGGGCAAATATCGCAAGTGTAACTCGGTACAACATTTACCAAAATATGTTAATGGGCAAAAGGAATCATTTTAGACAGTTCTTCATTTTAGATATGTTCTAGACGTTGGTAGCGTTTATTCAGACACACCTGTATGAGAAATTGTTAAAATTAAAATGATAATTCAAAAATGTATGAAAACCATATAACATCTACTTAATCTTTAACAATAAAACGAACAATATTTAAGTCAATGCCTCCGATGATTCTAACGATTGACAATGTCCAGATCTTAAGACAGTAACTGTGATTGACAGTGGATTCATCATCACTAGAATTCGGCGGCAAGGAAGGAATGTGCGGCGAGTATGGAAGAAAGAACAAGGATAGATGGAGAGCACAGCTATAGTGAGGGGTAAAGCTAGGATTTTAGAATAGAGATAAGGAATAAACAATGAAGGAAGCGAGCTAGGAAGGAATAGACACCGAAAAAATATAAATAGTGAGGAAGGATTACAGAAGTAGATTAATGAAGAGAGAGATTAAGGAATAGGGAGAGACATTAAGCAATAGAGAGATTAATGAATATGATTAGGTGAATAGAAGAGAGATGAAAGAATAGAGAGGGTTGACGGAATAGATAGAGTAGAAGGACTACAGAGTAAAACCAAAAAGTAGAGCAATGACATAATTAAGATACACACATAAATTAATATTAACGACATGATGAAAATATAATAATGAGCCCAATTGAAAACTAATGGAGGAGAGATGTGTTCTAGGAGTATGACCACGAAAAAATATCATGAAGAGATTGTAGGATCACTGCTCGTCGACCAGGCGGACCAAACTGTCTGCTGTGGAAGAGGGAGCCGACGAACTACAGGCCACGGCTGGAACGCCAACCGGAAAGCGGCAATGATGTGGCGAAGGCAGCGCGGGTCGAGCAGCTGCAGCGCGAAATTTATGCGCGGTCCCAGAGGCACGGCCCGGAGCCGTTGGGGCGAAGGAAGGCGGGGATTATGCACGCGACACGCAGGAGAAGACACCGCCGGCTGAAGGAACAACGTTTGCTAAGGCATAACAAGCGACGAGCGCCGCCGCGCCGCCGAGGCTCCGAGGTGGAGTTGCATGTTGTAATGTTACAGGGTGCCACATCCTACACGGAAACATTCGCTTTTCTTGTCTTTTTATTTATGAATCTGTAGTTGTTGTTGTTTTTTTTTTTTTGTAATGATGTATTTCTTTCATGTGGTGCGGTGAAGGGAAGTATAGTGTAGTGTAGAGAAGTGTAGGGTTGTGGAGTGAAGTGTTAGATAAGCTGTAAGGCAAAGAAAAATAAGGACAAAATTTTAATTTACAGATTTCTAGAAATTAAACAGAACTAAGTTGTAAACATTTAATTCCTACTCTAATGGATTGTAATAGTTTTGTAATTGTTCAAATTCTAATTATATTTGTTATCATGTTTCCCACCAATCATTAGCTCAATACGAACTTTAATGGATCTATCTATCTAACAAATATTTTAGTCCGAATGCTCTTAAAGCAGCCATTATTATTATTTTCGTCGGCTGTGAATGTTGGTTTCTCAAAATAGTTCGGATCAAATCCTCAAGCGCAATGAGTAGCAAGAAGAAAACGGTTACAAAGAAAGTCTAATAGTAAATGCTACACGCTTCCAGCACATGAAGAAATATCAAAGATGTTCATTTTTTCATCATGAAGATGTGGGGGTAAATATCATAAAACGAACTTACTCATGACATTTGCCTCGGTTGTTAGGCAACTCATTATTCATTCCTGTACGGTGGGAATACGTACTCATTTCATGACGTCAAACACCTCTGCATGCTAAGTTACTAAGTGCATATTCGTAATCAGGCCGAATGTCACGTCGTTTTTTATGCTAATTGATCTTTATATATGTTGGCAGAAGGAAACGTTTGTGCTTTCTTTATTGCAGTACAGAATGACTTCTGTAAGAAGTAAGTGTACATAACGTTCATACACCACCCAAAGAGTCAATGATCTTGAACTATCAATTAGTAATCTCATCCAAAAGCGTTCAAATTTTATCGTTCTATTTTCGTACCGCAGGTAATCATAATTTCATTATTCGAGATTGTCGATTCGATTTTATCACACAAAATACTAAGGTGTATTTAAGAAAAAATATGTTAATACAAGAAAAAATGTTACGTTTAATAACCCTATCTTCAATCTAAGATGATACCTTGCTTTCCTTCTGGTCACTTAAATGTTGCAGTCATTAATTGTCATTAATTCAGGAGGTAAAAATACATTTAAAATACATCTTAAGTGTCAAATACCAAGAGGTATTATTTTCATAAAAAATCGCATTAAAATTCGCAAAAACTGCAATACGACAAAACTGAAGTAGAAAGTTCTAATATTCGTTTTAGAATATAAAAAATTTTATATAATAAGAGATCATTTCAAAATGCTGCATAAAATTCAAAGGGAGGTGAGTAAAACATATTATCCCTCGTAGTTTCCAAGATATGGTACCCCACGTCGATGTAGAGCAATTATAGTACATAAATGCTTTTCATGAGAACCAATTTTTTAAGAAAAAATAGAACTTGGTATGAGCGTATCAACTCATAAGAGAACATGTAATGAGTTGCTATAGAAGCAAGTTTGTTTTGGAGAGAGGCTAGCGAGAGCTCCAAAGATACGGATGCATAACGATTAAGACGTGATCTTGTAAGTGAAATACTTGATTGAAATACTAGAAGATTGTCAAAGACGTGGGGTAGGTAATATATATAATTAATCGGTGGTTCAAGAATACAGAACAAGTTAACCGCGAACGCGGTGCAGATAACAGTTTGCCGAATTAGCCATCAAGAACTTGCGAACACACAAGAGTGAGGCGAACGAACTGCCACGTGGGGCAAGTGGAAAGCAGCGGCAGCTGAATATATTGGAAATACCCACGATCGCAGGCGCCTACGGGAACATACACTGTTGCGGGACGAAGTTCATACGAAATTCGGTTCTATAAAACGACAAAACGCCACAGACAAGCAACCAGAGACGTGTGCCTAATAAAATGGAGTAAATTAGTCGTATCGCGGTGTAGTCCAGTCACTAGGTGTCTGACCTCGGAAAAAAATTCCTGAAGGTTTTTTTTCTAAACGGTTCCATGTGTTTTTTTTTTCAAAGCTTAATTCGAATTCTATGTTCGCCACCTCGATAATAGGTTGGCTTCATAGAGAAAATCGCAAAAAATCAAAAAACAATATTGTTTTTCTGTTTATAACTTCAAAATCATACATTTCATCAGAACAGCTACTATTTCCAAACGTAAAGTTGATAAAATCTCGTACAAAATTCATTTTTCTACTTTAATTTGCTGAAAAAAAAACTACTCAGGTGCTAGAAGGCGCTGCAAAGTGGTGCCTTTTCTGTCTCCTGGCCAAAACGGGAAACGTGCTTTCTTCCGCCCTCGTATCTCCCGACGGTGTTCTAATTCCAATAATCGCACTTGATAACAAGTATTGGGAATAAATTATTAGCACTTAACTGATCAACACTTCAATATCTACATAATAGGTTCTACATTGTGTTCTACGTTGTAAAATGCATAGTTTTGGATATATAAGTAAAAAATCGAAGAAAAGAGCAAAATATTTACTTTTTTTGCAATTTTCTCTACGAAACCGACATTTTTTGAGGTAGAAGATAAAATTGAAATTCACTACCCCAAAAACATCGTTTAGAAAAAATTCCAATTCTTTTTCCAAGATGGGACCTTTTAAACACGTACCTGGACTAATATAGAAGAGAAAATAATCTTGTCAATGAAAATAAAATAACAACTAGATTACGCAACATGAAATGTCTATCAACACGTAATACGTCTCTTCCCAATTAGACGTGCAATTCCTAAAAACAATGGGATGCTTTGTTTCATTATAAATTATACAAACTAGAGAGCAGGGTATATTATTTGAATAAACCCAAATATACAATGAAAATTTTTGTGCAATTTTCTCTCACGGAAATGACAAAATTTCGAAAACTTGTGCATGTGAATAGAGGTGAAGCTCGTTTAACCACCTTTCAATTTCCAGTCACCTCGCCACGCCATTTGCGCAAAGGGTCGCAACCCCCAGGACTCCCATTGGCCCAGGCGAGGCGCGCCGTCGCCGCCGCCGCAACCGGTTCCTCGGGAGACGCCCTTCGATCGCCCGCCACAACCCCTGGCGAGGCCCTCCGAGGGCGTCCCCCAAGGTCCACCAACTTCGCCGCTTCTCTCCGCAGGCGTGCCAACTTGCCAGCTTGCGCGCCGGGCGAGCGGCGCCCCAGCGGTCGGTGACGCCCCGAGCTCCGCACCTTGTGCTCTGCGATCACCTCCCTGCCCTTCTACCCTCCTCTCCGCCCACCGTCTGAGCCTCGCCCCGCCCCCACCCCTCTGATCCCCTTTACCCCGACCCTCACCTCACCACTCCGCCCCGCCCCGCGCCGCGCCGCGCCACTCCACCCCTCCTCGATGTGCCTCGCCCTCCCTGTCCCACCCTCCCACCCGCCCCCTTCCCCTCCCGACTCTGACGCTTCACCTCGCTGTGCGACCCGCGCTCGTCCCCTCCGCGGCCAACTTTCGTCGTAAAGGGGACGCGAGGCGATTCCCAGTGATGAGAAGCGGCCGCCCGCTGGGCGGACTCTACGGTGCGGGGCACAGGGTGGAGAAAGCAAAGAGGGGAGGGGTTTCAAGAAAGGAGAAGACGTCTCCAGTTAGAGAAGAAAGGGGAATCAAGAGTGATGAATTAGTTAGATATGGAGACAATTGGAAGGCGAAAGTAAAGCCATCCAATACACTTGATTTAACACAAAACCTACAATGCCAAAACCGATCATTAGAGAGGAAAAAAGAAATAAAATTTACGTAAGGTGAAAAATTTTAATAAAAATAACATGTTTGCCAAAACACATGAATTTGAGTGAAATCGAAATTTGGAGCTACGCGAAACCATTTATTGTGAAATAGTGTTAAACTGCGTCTTGTTTTCGTAGTGACCCGCTCAAATACTATGATTAATCTAATCTCTAAATCATTATAATCTAATAATTTATGTAACCATGCATTATAATTAATAAAATATCTGATCAAGTACGCACGACAGTAGAGGGAAAGAAATGAGGCCTTTGATGTGCATAATCTTTGTATTCGCAGGGAGAGTCGGTGCCTCCAGGAATGATGAAAAGATGGCGTCGTCATGGAGTGGAGGGAGCGGAAAGAAATGGAAAAGGATAAGTAATAAACGAAAGGAATTCTACAGCTAGATAATAGAGGGAAGTCAAAGTAGATGAATAAGTTACATCGTGTACTAGAGGGTTTAAGAAAATTGGTATAAATAGTGAATATATTAGAATTATTTATGATAAACATTTACAAAATTCATGGAAAATAGTCTATTTAAATGTTGTGAATTTATTATTTTTTAAATATACTCTGCTTTTCAATCAACACCCGAAATGTTATTACGTTTTTTAAATTCATTTTTGACTTTGCACCGTTTACTCTAACATAATCGAATGATGAACGAAGCCCGACGATGACTTACGATGAACAACTCGCAAGTTTTTGAAAGTGAGGGCATCAAACGACCGAACTCGCCCTTAGTCCTTCATGCAAAAATATACACCTATATATTGTAAAAAAACATTCCTCTAAACTGAAAACATTACAAATTATCAACAACATAACTGTACGTTAAGAGAATGAGAAAAATGAGAAAAATCAACATACTAAACATAATTCATTTTGGGCTATAAGTTTTATTGGGTAGTTAATGTAAAACCCACCCTTAAAATATTCAGTTGGTTCTTATTCTCTGAAAAATATTTGGTTATTCTCTTAAAACACCAGAACAATTACTTAAATTCTTACTTTTGTTTAAGAAATTATTTCCCCTGTTTCAGAAGCGCGCCCAAGATTTTTCTTTGGATGGATGTGGAGGTGGGGCTAGAGATTTACTGTCTAACTGATTTGTTGTTTTCTTATAAAGAACTTTTCATTTATGCTGAATATAAAATGTATTTTTATTTGTTGACTGGTAGTTAATACTTATAACGAAACCAATTAATAGATTGAATGACTTTGGTTAGTACAGGAAATTAGTAAAAGCTGTATTTTTTTAATACGTAGTATCATTGACTCTTGGAGGCAGCTCAAACCCCAAGAGCCACTCCGTGGATACGCCACTGCTCTATTGAAATATTTCATTTAAACTTTCTCGATTTTGTTCTAGTAGATGTAAAATATATTGCAGAAGCAAGAAATGATCAACACGTGCTAAATAACAATACTTTGTTCCTTTTTGAATAAAAGAAATTTTGGAAACAATTATTACCTCAGGTATTACACTTTTTTACTAGTGAAAATAATCTCATTAGATACACTTCTCATTAGAGTACCGACAGCGTGAGAGAATATAACTTACTCCTATTTCAACTAATTGATTGTCTCAATTCTTGTGCAACTGAAAGATGGATGTGTGACCTCTCACATACAAATTAACGATTCATCGCAGCACTACAATTATTTAAAAAATAATCAATAATGCATTCGCTTGCCTAAGCGAAGTCTCGCATTTAAATGAGTTCAAACGAACTGCATAGCTGAAATCTGTAGGATTTCAATTCTACATGGGAACAAAGTAACAAGAAAGAATGGATGACGGAACAAAAAATCAACCAAACACACGTTTAAAAAACGTGGTAACGACGAATACAAGCAAGTCAAGGTCAACAAACAAAACTTCAGTGGCTGCCAACAGGCGTGGCATTGAACTTTCATGACCGAGGTTTAGCTTACATGGCAACATTCCCAGCACACAAAATCTGCAGTCGAAAACGCATCCGTCCCTGGTGGCGTACAGAGCACGAGCTTGGCAATTTTCCCACAAAAGAATCCCACTAAACACTCAACACTTGGAGTCAGTATCGTTTCACTCTCTAAAGAATGTCTTTTAACAGCTTATCAAAACAAATCATTTTTTAACGTACGTCGAAGCATAAAACATTTCTAGCTGGAGATCGAAATAGCAATATCGAAAGAATGAATGAGTAAACGATGATTGCTGACGTCCATTGTGGCTCAGCGTTATTCACGGATTCACGCAGTTACATTTTCATTACCAAGTGAATACCTATAACGACTTTTGGCTTAATTAATTACGCGTATTTGTAGCTACACACGAATTACATTATAGGACACAACAATGGACTGCTCAATAATTCTCTAACTTCTGGATTACTTCCTCTTGACTAAATCAAATCAAAAATAAACGAAAATACCACGGGGGGGTATTTTCTCTCTCAGCACGAAGCCCGCACCAATAGCGAGCGAGCGGCTAGGAGGGGTGTGCACGAGTGTGATGGAGTCGAGGGCGGAGGTCCCGGGTGGGGCGTGTCCACACGCTCGGCGCAGAGCTCCCCACCGCTCACAGCGGTCGCCCCACCGACCCAACGCATCCGCACCGCGGGAGGCAGATCGTCTGTGCGTTGCGCGCGCCCTCCTCCCGCACGTCTGCACCACCCCCGCACTTGCAGTGCGCCGCGCCTACTCAGCGTTGCCAGGCTCATCGGACTGCTCCCATTACTTCTCTGTACGTGTCCACACAGTCACTTGCACTCCTGTTCTGAAATACCCCCTCAATCCCAATCCAGTACTCCCCCTCAGTTCCCCTTCAGGACTTTCTCCTCAATTCCCCTCCAAGTCTTCCTCCTCAATTCCCATTCCAAGTCTTCGCACTAAAATACCCTTCCAAGTCTTCTCCTTAAAATCCCCTTACAAGTCTTCCCCCTCAAATTACTTTTCAAGTCTTCCCCCTCAAATTACTTTTCAAGTCTTCCCCCTCAAATTACTTTTCAAGTCTTCCCCCTCAAATTACTTTTCAAGTCTTCCCCCTCAAATTACTTTTCAAGTCTTCCCCCTCAAATTACTTTTCAAGTCTTCCCCCTCAAATTACTTTTCAAGTCTTCCCCCTCAAATTACTTTTCAAGTCTTCCCCCTCAAATTACTTTTCAAGTCTTCCCCCTCAAATTACTTTTCAAGTCTTCCCCCTCAAATTACTTTTCAAGTCTTCCCCCTCAAATTACTTTTCAAGTCTTCCCCCTCAAATTACTTTTCAAGTCTTCCCCCTCAAATTACTTTTCAAGTCTTCCCCCTCAAATTACTTTTCAAGTCTTCCCCCTCAAATTACTTTTCAAGTCTTCCCCCTCAAATTACTTTTCAAGTCTTCCCCCTCAAATTACTTTTCAAGTCTTCCCCCTCAAATTACTTTTCAAGTCTTCCCCCTCAAATTACTTTTCAAGTCTTCCCCCTCAAATTACTTTTCAAGTCTTCCCCCTCAAATTACTTTTCAAGTCTTCCCCCTCAAATTACTTTTCAAGTCTTCCCCCTCAAATTACTTTTCAAGTCTTCCCCCTCAAATTACTTTTCAAGTCTTCCCCCTCAAATTACTTTTCAAGTCTTCCCCCTCAAATTACTTTTCAAGTCTTCCCCCTCAAATTACTTTTCAAGTCTTCCCCCTCAAATTACTTTTCAAGTCTTCCCCCTCAAATTACTTTTCAAGTCTTCCCCCTCAAATTACTTTTCAAGTCTTCCCCCTCAAATTACTTTTCAAGTCTTCCCCCTCAAATTACTTTTCAAGTCTTCCCCCTCAAATTACTTTTCAAGTCTTCCCCCTCAAATTACTTTTCAAGTCTTCCCCCTCAAATTACTTTTCAAGTCTTCCCCCTCAAATTACTTTTCAAGTCTTCCCCCTCAAATTACTTTTCAAGTCTTCCCCCTCAAATTACTTTTCAAGTCTTCCCCCTCAAATTACTTTTCAAGTCTTCCCCCTCAAATTACTTTTCAAGTCTTCCCCCTCAAATTACTTTTCAAGTCTTCCCCCTCAAATTACTTTTCAAGTCTTCCCCCTCAAATTACTTTTCAAGTCTTCCCCCTCAAATTACTTTTCAAGTCTTCCCCCTCAAATTACTTTTCAAGTCTTCCCCCTCAAATTACTTTTCAAGTCTTCCCCCTCAAATTACTTTTCAAGTCTTCCCCCTCAAATTACTTTTCAAGTCTTCCCCCTCAAATTACTTTTCAAGTCTTCCCCCTCAAATTACTTTTCAAGTCTTCCCCCTCAAATTACTTTTCAAGTCTTCCCCCTCAAATTACTTTTCAAGTCTTCCCCCTCAAATTACTTTTCAAGTCTTCCCCCTCAAATTACTTTTCAAGTCTTCCCCCTCAAATTACTTTTCAAGTCTTCCCCCTCAAATTACTTTTCAAGTCTTCCCCCTCAAATTACTTTTCAAGTCTTCCCCCTCAAATTACTTTTCAAGTCTTCCCCCTCAAATTACTTTTCAAGTCTTCCCCCTCAAATTACTTTTCAAGTCTTCCCCCTCAAATTACTTTTCAAGTCTTCCCCCTCAAATTACTTTTCAAGTCTTCCCCCTCAAATTACTTTTCAAGTCTTCCCCCTCAAATTACTTTTCAAGTCTTCCCCCTCAAATTACTTTTCAAGTCTTCCCCCTCAAATTACTTTTCAAGTCTTCCCCCTCAAATTACTTTTCAAGTCTTCCCCCTCAAATTACTTTTCAAGTCTTCCCCCTCAAATTACTTTTCAAGTCTTCCCCCTCAAATTACTTTTCAAGTCTTCCCCCTCAAATTACTTTTCAAGTCTTCCCCCTCAAATTACTTTTCAAGTCTTCCCCCTCAAATTACTTTTCAAGTCTTCCCCCTCAAATCCCCTTCCAAGTCATCACAATTCCCCTTCCCGGCCTCTTAAATGCACATCCATATATCACCCTCAAAACTCCTGCCAGGTCTGTCCCTCAAAACTCCTGCCAGGTCTGTCCCTCAAAACTCCTGCCAGGTCTGTCCCTCAAAACTCCTGCCAGGTCTGTCCCTCAAAACTCCTGCCAGGTCTGTCCCTCAAAACTCCTGCCAGGTCTGTCCCTCAAAACTCCTGCCAGGTCTGTCCCTCAAAACTCCTGCCAGGTCTGTCCCTCAAAACTCCTGCCAGGTCTGTCCCTCAAAACTCCTGCCAGGTCTGTCCCTCAAAACTCCTGCCAGGTCTGTCCCTCAAAACTCCTGCCAGGTCTGTCCCTCAAAACTCCTGCCAGGTCTGTCCCTCAAAACTCCTGCCAGGTCTGTCCCTCAAAACTCCTGCCAGGTCAGTCCCTCAAAACTCTTGCCAGGTCTGTCCCTCAAAACTCCTGCCAGGTCTGTCCCTCAAAACTCCTGCCAGGTCTGTCCCTCAAAACTCCTGCCAGGTCTGTCCCTCAAAACTCCTGCCAGGTCTGTCCCTCAAAACTCCTGCCAGGTCTGTCCCTCAAAACTCCTGCCAGGTCTGTCCCTCAAAACTCCTGCCAGGTCTGTCCCTCAAAACTCCTGCCAGGTCTGTCCCTCAAAACTCCTACCAGGTCTGTCCCTCAAAACTCCTGCCAGGTCTGTCCCTCAAAACTCCTGCCAGGTCTGTCCCTCAAAACTCCTGCCAGGTCTGTCCCTCAAAACTCCTGCCAGGTCTGTCCCTCAAAACTCCTACCAGTTCTGTCCCTCAAAACTCCTACCAGGTCTGTCCCTCAAAACTCCTACCAGGTCTGTCCCTCAAAACTCCTACCAGGTCTGTCCCTCAAAACTCCTACCAGGTCTGTCCCTCAAAACTCCTACCAGGTCTGTCCCTCAAAACTCCTACCAGGTCTGTCCCTCAAAACTCCTACCAGGTCTGTCCCTCAAAACTCCTACCAGGTCTGTCCCTCAAAACTCCTACCAGGTCTGTCCCTCAAAACTCCTACCAGGTCTGTCCCTCAAAACTCCTACCAGGTCTGTCCCTCAAAACTCCTACCAGGTCTGTCCCTCAAAACTCCTACCAGGTCTGTCCCTCAAAACTTCCTCCCCGCAAATTCCCTTTCAGGTCTTTCCCTTAAATACCCCTCCATCCTTGAAACCCCTTTGCAGATACTCCCCAAAATCTCCTTCCAAACCTTCCCCTCTTATTACCTGCCAGTTCCCAATTTCTTTTCCTTCCGATTTTTTCACCGCACTTCCCTTTCCAGTCCTTTGTCTCTCCTAACTGCTATCGTTCTCCTTACTGGCCCTTGCCACGTCCATTACGATCTTCCGCGCGCGGCCAACCAACCGTGACTACACTCTCATTTGCCTCCTCTGTCCCTGCTCGCCGCTCGCACAACGCCCGCATTATGCACACGAGGGTAGCGCGTAATTTGATTCCTCGGAGTAATTGAATAGCCCAGTGCTCAGAGATCGCGTTACGCGGTGGCGTGTGTATTTGGGTTTCAGGTCGCATTTAATACATCACTCAATAAAACATAATATGCGGTGACAAAAACCACACATTGTATTGTCACACATGGTCCATAAACAATTCGGATGATCTAATTGACCATCAATGTGTCGCACTGTCCATCTTTCCACTTTTTCTGACACAAACTATTGTTAGAATCCGATATTGTAGAAGTAAACGTAGGAAATGAAAATAAAGAACTGGAAAATGTCCAATTGTTGAAAGTATTTATAAATATTTTAATATGTACAATGTATCAAAACAAATGCGTTTATATCTTTCTAAAGACTATCTCATACAATATTCGATCACATAAAATTTGAAAAATCTCTCTAATTGTGTAAAAATGATAAATTTCACAGTTAATGTTTCAACTTAAATGCTAAGATAATTAGGTTAGGAAAATTATCCAAAACACTATATTTCATTTCCTTGCTCACTGTTTAACGTTATACAGTTGAGTTTCACGTATTATTAAGTCATTATACTGTAATAATCCGACCATTCAACGACGTTGGGTCGTCAATTTTATGTAGTAATGCATAATATTTTTTAAAGGGAAACACACGTTGGTGCTCCAGTTTTATGTTTCGGCCCGACGTTTCCCATAATGTTTTTTTTACCATGGGCAGAAGTCAAATATTTAAGGGGTGGGTTGGGCAGGTTGTATGCTGTTGGCCTCGCCCGAAATAATGCCATCTCGTGAGATGTCAGGAAGTGTACTCCTTTATCGGTGTATGATGCTTATCCAAAGGTTATTAATTACACACATACATCTTAAAGAAAAGAACATATAATGGCATACATGCGTATACGTAGTCTTTTGCACTTTTGACTTAACACATTATCGGCTAATTGTCGCCGAGCGCCATCCTAATTTAAAAGTCCATTATTCATGGGCAGCAGCTTGGATAACTGAGTAAGCATATTACTTTGCCGTTGGCGCGACCTGTCGGCAATTGCCCTGGACGGGATGTTTGGCCCAGGCCGCAAATCCCATAACGGCGCGTTGCAGGCAGCCTTTCGGTTTGATTTTCCGCTGCAATTAATGATGGGCGCGGTCGCCGTGTGTAGACGCCGTTCTCCTGTCCAGGTCAGCCAGGTACAAACGGCGAATCGGATGATAGCCGATCTCGATAACGGGTTTTAGGCTTACACTACATCGAGTGCCTCTTATACGATTCCGGCTGTCAAACGACACCGAAGCGTATATGCGATCAGGGTTGCTAAATGTGAAACGCGCTTGCAATAGCACAGCGGATTTCCCCTCTCTGCGATTCCCAGCCTCTTTCTCTCCGACTTCTCAATCTGTGTTCTTTGAAGTTTGAATCTGTTATTCTTTTCGTCGTCTGCCTCTTTTCTCTCGTCTCTAGTTACAATCATTCTCTCCCCTCCTATTTCGCATCTTTGAGGCCGTTACACGTGATCGCGAGCCGTGTTTGCGTTCGCTATTTCAAATTTGTTGGGGAACATTCTACGAAATTGGTTCGATCATTAGACAGCTGTATCCCTCTCTCCTCTTGGCATTTATACAAGAGCATCTCATTGGGATTTGATTATGCATTTATCTATTTCTGCGCAGTAGAAGGTGAGACTCGGCGTTGGACACTTGGGTGTTACAAGTTACCCTGAAATATTGAGCTCAGGGCATTTGGTCACTGTTAAGGTCAACTTTAGCTTCGTCAAGCGAAAAGTGGATGGGACGGTTCATGACGTGTGCGAGCCAATTCGAACATGGGTTGTTAAGACAGCGAAATATTGCTTAGATGATTGAGAGAGAATTAGCAGAAAGTGCGACGAGAAGTTTTATGCATCGTCTTCTGTGTTCTCATCAGACGAAAGAATTCTGTAAAAAGCGACACATAATTGACAACGATTGCAACTATTCCGTAAGAATCAACGAGTATTGAAGATTTTTTCATGGTTACCTCTGTTTGAAGGAGAATAAAAGTTATCCTTGCAAATTTCGCGTCATTCATTTTCTGCTTCTCGGCTCCATGTCTTAGAGCGTTGGTTCAAAGAAACTACATGATAATTGCGTGCTGCCAACGTACTACCTACTGTCAATGAGTCCAATACGCGTATTGCTTAGCTTCTCTGCACGATCGCTACGAAAATGGTCGTGGCTCCGAGAAATTGTAATGTGGAAATTCTAAACGCGTCTAATGTGCAAACAATTGGATATCTGGAAATCTGACTGGGTAAATCTTTCGCCGCGGCCGCCCAGTAGGTGATGCAATATATTAAAGATTTTTCGAAGGAGTTCCTCTACATGTCCCATCCTCCTCACTTCCCTTTCCAGCCCATCTCCCTCCTCATTTCTTGTATAATTCTCGCGAACAAGAAACGTCTTTGCGCTCCTTTTTCCAGCGCGAACGTCCTTGGAAATCTCGCCCCTCTAGTGACCACTCTCTTGGACCTGGGCCAGCCGTACATCCGCGTGCCTCCTTCAGATGCATCATTTCCGGCTCGACGAGTCGCGATTTGACGGTGGAGACGGCGACGTGACAGCGAGAGTGGTAATGCAGGGGGCGGTATCGACAGGCGGCGCCGGGAGCCGACGCAGCGAACGAACGCCGACAAATGCCCATTGATGGCCAGACCCCATTCAAAGCAGGCGGACAGAGGTACAGACCAAGAGAGGTGGCTCAGGGTATCAACTGACGTCTATGCAGTGCTTCTGACCGTGAGATAATAGGTTCGAGTCCCGGCAGTGGCAGGAGTTTCGACACTAGGTAGATAGCTAGGACGAATTCAATCGCTGCCCGTAGGAGAATTCTAGCGGCGGCTACTCTAATCGACAGTTTTTCGTGTTTCCTTCGATCAACACCAGGTGAACGTCGGATCAGTAAACGGGCCACGGACCGCGCGCCTCTTCCTTGTCCTATCTTCACCTCTTGCTTACACACACACACACACTTCCATGCACCACACTACCACACATGCCGGGAGAGCGGTCGACAGCTTACAGCTTGTCTTGGCTGGAGCGGTGCCCCGCTGATGGGATATACCTGATTGGGAATATCTCAATCGTCGACGGTAGGTCGGTGCCGCATCTCATCATAGAGAAGGGGTGCATCATCGCCATCCCCCGATAAAACATGCATTACACTTACGGGTCTATTGACCTAAGGAGTTGACGCGCCCGGAATCACTAATCAATCAATCACAGTGGTGCAGCTCAGAAATACACGAGTGGAGGAGCGCAGACAGAACAGTGAAAATGGCGACAACAGCGAGAAAAATGAGTCCGACAAGGTTCAGAAATATTAACGTTCCAGGACGAGAACGGAGAAAGCGGAGCCTGAAAGCTAGGGGCACAGAATATGACGATGGCGACGTTGAGCATGGAGATGATGCACATACAGAGAATATGGACTAGCGACAGAGATGGAGGACGGTTAGAGCGAAGCGGGTCACGAGGGCGAAGAGGAAGACTAGGACAAAGATGACGGTGGGGCCAAAGTGAACGGCGAGGATAAAGGGAACGAGGGTGAAGAGGGCGAAGAGGACGACGTGGCCGAAGTGGATGTCTAGGGCGAAGAGGTCAGTGAGGGCGAAGAGGACGGCAAGGCTGAAGAAGACGGCGAGGGTGAAGAGAGGGCAAAGAGGAGGGCCAGGGTGAAGTTGACGGCCAGAGCGAAGAGGACCGCGAGGACGGCGAGGTCAAAGAGGTCGGCGAGGTCAAAGAGGACGGCGAGGCCAAAGAGGACGGCGAGGCCAAAGAGGACGGCGAGACCGAAGATGTTGAGTGCGATTGGATGGCGAGGGCGTAGTTGACAACGACGGGGAAGGAGACATCTGTGACGGCAAAGACGGCGAGGATGGCGAGGACGCAGAGGACGAGGACGCCGAGGCCGGCCGTGCCGGCGCGGGCGAACGGGAAATGGCTTGAAGGGGGGGCGGGCTCCCACGCAGCTGCACGGGGCTCGTCCCGCGCTCCAATGGGCGCTGGTGATTAAATCACGGCGGCTGCCGGGATCGCCCATCTCCGACCAATATCCGGCTTTGCCGGGGCGATTTGGGCTGCCGCGAATGGAGCAAACACCGGCCCCGTCGCCCAGGCGCCCTCGCGGCCCACGCGTGCCCGGCAGCCGCCGGCGGCTGCGGAAAGCCCGGCATCGGGACGAAAAACGCACGCTGGACCCCTGCCAGGGAACCGTGCATGTTGCATACGGAAAGCGTTCGCAAATGGGAGGGTTATCGCAGTGAGGTCACGCCCAGAGACAAAAATAAACATCTTATTCGTTCCGAGAATAAATAGACTCATTGGTCAGATTGCCAGGATTCTGTCAACGCAACAGGGATTCCGGATCAATCTTTGCAAAATATGAGAGGAATTTGTGGCGAACAAAACAGGCTCTACCAAAACGTGTACAGGTTCTACATGCAATTTCTTTGGATATCTTCCCTACACCTTCCTCTATTCCTCCATTGCGGCATTACTTTTTATTCTCGTCATCAGAATAATCATTACCTCACAGTAAAAAATTAGACTAGCAGTCATTTGTAATTTTTAAGTAATACGATTGTGTAGTATCAGAAAACATTATATTTATTGCAAAAGAGTACTCGTAGAGGAAGAACCTGGCGTTGTTAAAACTGTCCAAGGGCTCATTGCATTGTATTATTTGTGGGGAAGTAGGAACTACATACATTTTAAAGGTTTACAAACCTAAACTTATATTATTTTATTTACATAATTCATTTTATATACATTCGTACTATATATTTGTGAATAAGATTGTGAAATAAATCAAAATTTTTAATTTAAAGCAAGTACCACATTACTTAGATTTAAGTGAAAAAATATTGATAATTCTAGCTGTCAAGATAAATTCAATATCTTCAAACGTGACAAATTTGAAGTCTAAAAAAATATATTAAGAATTTTAAATACCTTTTACGTGCACCTTTATTTTAATTAACTTAAACCGAGATTTTGGAAAGCAAGCGAAGTGAATGAAAGCCAGTAATTAACCATTCACTCTGTTCAATCGACACTTCTAAGCAATTTAGCATGATCATGGGACGCAATTGAAGTCGCTAATCGAAGCAATTACAAGTCTTCAAAGGGAAATCTGCCTTTCCAGCATTCAAAGCACTAACTTCATTTGATTATCGCCAGAAAATATCGTTATAAAATTTCGGTATTTATCGGACTTGATATAATCTAACGCATTAGAAATGTTTTATTTTCCTTTGCAATTGTACTAAGCAATTATATACTCATACATAAATATTGAACGTGGGATTAATTACTAACCATTCAAAATTCACAGAAGAGTTACCAGACTGAGATAATGAGAATGTTAGGTTTCCATGCATACTTAATCTGCCGTGAAGAGTATAACCGAAGTTCATGTTGCGTCGCAGCAATCTCGTCTGTGCTGGTCGTTTGAGAGTCACATGACGACTGTCGTGGCCAGATTGCAGTAGTATCTCTGACAATGATATCTAACCCTACCTCGGAGTCAACCCATGGTGATTATTACGCTCTCCAACGCCAATCGGCACTACTTCCCTTTGTTCCGTACTCGTCACAAGCCCTCGCCGTGACGTCACATCCGCCTTCAGGGGATGGCCGCGTCCTTTCACTTGCGCCCCGCACTCTCCACCCCCCAACGGGCGGTCGCGTTCGCTGGAGGGCGCGGGTGAAGAAGTCTCTACCCTAAAACACTTCCTCGCACGTCCTCTAAATAGTCTCGACAGTAAAATCTCTGCCAACGAGCATACGAACTCCTTCCCCGGTCTGGCTCATTCTTCTTGATATTTCTCTATGCATGGGTAACTACGCTGCCGTCGGCAGTTCTGCCGTCTTCGACGAGCAGACTATGACGTCGACGTGGAGAGAGTGAAACACAGTTGTTATCCACAGATTTATTCACAACTTTTCTATACAATAATTACACTCCTGAGGAACAAGTGCTACCCTCCCAGCACTGAACATCCCTGAGGCATCCCCGCCCCAGCCTCACACAGACCCCAGCGGCTAACAGTAGCGCCGCTCCTGTCCTCTCGTCCCGTGGCGAATAGCCACACCTCGCAGCCGAATCAAGCGATAACCTCTGGCTGGTGACAAGTACCTTCCGCACGGCGATTCGTGTCAAACTCGAAAGCACCCGGCTGTTTTCTCTCCAGTCTCCTTGCGAGGGATCACGTGACAGACCTCCCATGCCGGCGGCGTCATCTCATTTCCGAACTCTGGGCCTGGTTGCAATTTGGAGCCCGCCGCCTGCTTCCCAGCGACTGCTTTCACCCATCATCTACCTCTGCGCCAGTTGACACCCGCGTTCCGAGACACGCCCGCTCCGACCCCTTAGGGCAGGACCCAGAGCTTTGAGACCTTCTGCCTTTCGCCTGCGCGAAAGACTGCCCCGCCTCCCGACATTCGGGAGTAATCATGAAGGGCCGTAGCTGCTCATCAAAATTTTTGCGTAAGCCTAATGAAACATTTTTTTACGGAATTTAGCCCTAAATGCATGCTTGCTATGTCATTTGAAATATCACTGCAGCAGCTGGTCTCTCGAATGCACACGCCGACAAAGGCGCCGCTCGTCACAGCAGCCAGCGTTCAAAATCGCCTTCCGCTTCTTTTCACTTTCTCTCTCTTACTTCGTAAGAAGAGAAAGCATTGTAATCTTACGCCGGAAAACTGCGAATTTTCAACACAAAAAAATGATTTTCAAACGTTCTGCTTCATAAACGCACAGGTACCCGATACGTGATGTAAAACTGTTTATTCCCACAGTGTCCTCCTTAATAGAGGCAGTGGCCTTCTCACTCAGAGTGCGCTTCGTCACGAAACCGGATGTATCGCGTGTTACATCCGGAGGTAGTGCGTGAATGTTTCAGCGGATGCCTGACTGCAGTTCCCCTTTTCATCTTTTTCATCGCCGCTCAAACACACAGCTCTTGGTGTAGATCGAGCACCGAAGGAAATATCAGTTTCATTTAATTTTGCTGACAGCATAACAAGCGACTAGATATTCACTTTCTTCTGCACCTTACCTTCTTTCCTTTCACAATTTACTAAGTGTTTCACTCGCTATTATACTAGTGGAAAATTCATAGGAAGCATCAGGCAGCAGGACGATGTACTAAATAGGCTGCAGTGCTTCCGTCAACACTGTAATGTAAACTAGTAAGACAGCTCAAAAATGAAATATTTGTTAAACTACATTTTTTAATTTATTTTTATGCCCTTTAAAGAATAATTAATAGACTCTATATATTTCTCAAAATTTCTTTAACGCAGCATAAACTTTAAAACCCAATTCACAGGACCTAAACATACCCTGAAAATTTATTTATCAGGAGATGAATTAAGTCTCACCTAAACTGTAACAATATTAGCGCCTGATGGTTAGTTTCGTACATGATTTATTTTCCGCTACCATTACTTCATTCACGTAAAGCATATTAGACCAAATAATGCACCTGCAACTCTCCCGTAAATTCAAACACGAGCCAGCTGCACCGTCACACACTCGCTTATTTAGGCAGTCAAAGTTAACCTAATTTAGGCTCCATTGGGTTGAATTCATACATAGCCATTTAGACATGTATAAGTTATGAGTAATTTCTCTGGTTGCTAAGCAAAGAAAAAAACTGAATATTGTTGATTCGTGAACAACAACAATTATTTATAAAACAGTTCATCATGAATAAATATTTGCCCCCCTACATCACATACAGTTTTTATTGTTTTTTGACTGAATAAATCTAAAATGTTTATTATTTATTTCTTATTATAATTCAAGCTGATTGTGAAAAGTATTAAATTTTGCAATTTAGTATTAAACAAGACGCAGATTTTAAGTATTAAGCTCGGAAAGAAAACTGCGTACTAAGCCAACAATATGAGTGAATTCTGGAAAACCGGTAACATTATAAGTAAAAATAAATAAAATGGAAAATGAGGTGAAGAAAAATTAGACTTTTTAAGAATAATATTTCTTTGGGCAGTTAAGCCCTTGGCTGCAGTTTATAAACAGTTGTTTAATATATTTAGAAATGGAGAGTTTTAGTTAAATATGATATGAAAAGAGGAGATTGTGTATTGTCAAAGACTTGTCTAGGTAATTTTCATTTTCGATGTGAATTATATTTTCCTAATTCCAGGCGGAATGCTATAAATTTTGCGATACGTTCGGAGGCAGATATTCTAAAAAGTTAGTATTCGATTAATGTTGATGCTGATCACCAAATTCGTCGGGCATATGAAATTACAGGCCGAATCATACTCACTATTTACTATTTGTCTCTTTCTGTCGATGAATCTTATACGGGCAATGTACGATGTATGACAACGAAGTGAAGGAGAGTAACTAGAGGAAGTAACTGATTTCATTCTTTCTTTTGTCGAAAGCCAGTTATCCCGGCGGAGAGCAGCCCTGAGAAAACCCACGACCAGATAGTCGAAACCTGGCCATCACAGCCTTTGACACGACATCAGGCAAGAGCACTGACAACTGCGTCTCGTCTTTTTTTTTTTTTTTTTTCGTTTTTAGTTGACACAACGAGTCTCCAAGCTCCGGGGGGCGTTGACCAGTTTAATTGGAGTAATCCTCCATTAATATTACAATGTCAGATATGGCACGTCTCGTCGCAGTCAGTTGTCTGTTGTCAAGAGGACCGTGCACGTCCCTACTACGGCCCCCTGTGACACTACTCAGAGGCCAGAATTGGGAAGGAATTAGCAGTGGGGTAGGTTTTAGGACACTTCACACGGGTTAGAGTAGCCCCTGTGAAGCATGCAAACTCCTTTTGTCGTAACAAATTTCACATACAGAGATTCTACGGGAATCGAACCCGGAACCTCAGTGGTGAAAGGCAAGTGACGTCGCCATTGAGCCATGAGAGCTAATTATAGGGTTTTTTCGCTATCATGTTCAACATCTTTCAATTGTTTGAGATTTTATAAGAAACCTTTCCTCCAACACTGACGAAAAATAATTCTTGACTTCAGTACATGATAAAATTTAGTATGTCGCTTTCATTGACTGAAAACAGTTACAATCATGAGAACGAGAGAGTTCAACTGCAGAGATAATTATTTTTCAAACATTTCACCGGAAAAGGAATAATGATATTTTCAAACTTCATATCCTTTTCCAGTGAGTATCTTACATAAGATATTAAACCTTCGCAAAGTAGCACAGACACGCGGTGCCAGTTTAATCAACCGGCAAGTGTTGAAGTGAAAAGTTTCTCGCGTTCCATAAATTTTGCGTTTGGACGTTTCATTCCGGGACATGGCAAACGGAGACGAACTACACTGCCAACTGAGCATGAAAGACCAAATCGCATTTGGATGGAAGCAACGGGAGGTGTCATTTCAATATCGAAGAGACGTGTTCGTTGCTTTTAGAAGTTCTTGGATTCTCGAATAAGTAAGATGAGGTCAGAAGATCAATAGAATCCCTCACTGGACGAGAAACGTTGGCAACGAGTGGTATTTATAGTAATACTCAACCGGTATTAAATTTAACACAATTGTTTGATTTTTTTATACTCTGTTTGAACATTGAAAATGCTATGTAGTAAAACAATTTTCCTTTCCTTTTTGTCAAATTTACGCCACCTATGTACTTTTATCGAAATATTAAATTAAAATAGAACTCTGCATGTCAATCACCGTTCTTTTTAACGTAGTATTTCAATTATATTTTTTTTACTTTTTTAAAGCAGAATTCACATGATGGCAATATTATTAAACAAATGAAAAAATCTACGAAATAACCTTTCAGGTTCTTTCATTATTTCTGGAAAGTCTAATAATTTATTGATAGCCTCTCTAATTAAAATAATTAAAAGGAGAATACATAACTAATGATTTAGGAAACACTATTCATGAATATAAATTAAATGAACCTTTAATTCGAAGATATTGCGCAGCAACAGAAATAATGCTTCATAATATACGATTGTGTATTTTGCAATGTAGTTTTATGAACACAAAGTAAACGTAAATGATCCACCGAAGCTTTAAATACTTTATTCTAGTTCACGTACACAGAACAGTGAGCTTACTCCATGTTCGTACAAATTCCAGTATAAACTCACGCGCTTTTATGGTAACAGAAATAAATCAGATCTCTGATTAAACGGCAGGATTACCAGTGAAGCTTTCCGTGTTCAAGTGCTCTCATGTTTGATGTGCGGTTGCGTTAATGTTTCTTTGATCCTCATTTAGGAAACGTGCTTATTTAATACATTTATAAAACTCATTCCTACTCAAAGACAAACGTTGCAAATAAAGTAAAATAGTAATACATGTATATTTTTGTTTCGGAATATATTCAGTTTTTCGTACCTTTAAACGTCAGAGTTGACTTCCTCGCTGTAAACACATCGTTACTCGATTAAAACCCGTCCAATAGGTCAGGTGTCAGGAAGGCAGGAATAGACTCACTACCCCCACGGATAAAAATCATTACAGTTTAGGTTTCGCAATTTATATTTGATGTCGTCCGTCTTTCAAGAACGCGAGAATCTAATGAAATTGCATGTACTGGGATTTAATTTCATCTCATTTGTGGTAGCCCATGACTATAGACTACCTCAATTAGCCAACAATATGTTTCTATTGTTTGTGTTATTTTCCATTAATTACCACTATTCCTTTGAATAGTCGTTGAAAAGCTGCAGTGTCGGTAATGAGTGACAGTTCAATTTTACAGCCGCATTTACCTCCAAACATCGGAAGTGTATGATAAGTTAGCATCTATTTAGTGTCAGTTGGCAATACGTCCCAACATTCCATTCCTGGTGGTTAAATTTTCTTCGGCTCTTCATTTTTCATATTACAAGAAAAAACAAGTCTTTGGTAAATTATGAGACATCTGTGAAAAGAACAAAATGCAAAATACTTGTGTGTGGGTGTTTCACACAACCCTTGGCGCGTACGGTTCGTTTGTCTGCAAAAGTGCTTGTCCCTTTTGCGACAATTAAACAATTACCTTGTGAATAAGCTTATACGCACTTCCACTTATCTTAGGAACGTGCATTTATTGCTGTAGTATGCCCTGCATTTTTCCAAACATGCCCAGAATCTACGATTTAGACGCTGCTACAACACATCCTCATCATTCATACAACACCTCAGTGCGAGCGACTGGCCCTGTGTCGCGGCAACAGAAGCCGAACGCTGTCTTCGCGCATTAACGAAATGTCGAACGGCCGCCCACCAGCGCCCCCAGGGAACGCCCGCCCTCGCTCGCTTGCACGCGACTGCGCTGCTCGACGGCACGCGACAGGTGGGCGGCGGGACGGGAGGCGCGGCAGGGGGAGGCGAGGAAGGGAGACGGAGAACCCATGAGTGGAAAGGAACTGAGAAGAGAGGGGACGTGCGTGGACGAGCAGGCACCAACGGCGAAGACGAAGAGGAGCGGGAGAAGGTAGAGATGAGTGGGAAAGAACGAGACACAGCAACGAGGAGCTGCGCGAGACGGGGCCGAGACGGGGCCGAGACAGGGGGCCGAGACAGGGGGCCGAGACAGGGGGCCGAGACAGGGGGCCGAGACAGGGGGCCGAGACAGGGGGCCGAGACAGGGGGCCGAGACAGGGGGCCGAGACAGGGGGCCGAGACAGGGGGCCGAGACAGGGGGCCGAGACAGGGGGCCGAGACAGGGGGCCGAGACGGGGCCGGGCCGAGGCGGGGCGAGGACGAGGACGAGGCGGGACGAGGAGGAGTCGAGAACGAGGACGAGTCGAGAACGAGGACGAGTCGAAGACGAGTCGAGGACGAGGCGGGACGAGGACGAGGCGGGACGAGGACGAGGCGGGACGAGGACGAGGCGGGACGAGGACGAGGCGGGACGAGGACGAGGCGGGACGAGGACGAGGCGGGACGAGGACGAGGCGGGACGAGGACGAGGCGGGACGAGGACGAGGCGGGACGAGGACGAGGCGGGACGAGGACGAGGCGGGACGAGGACGAGGCGGGACGAGGACGAGGCGGGACGAGGACGAGGCGGGACGAGGACGAGGCGGGACGAGGACGAGGCGGGACGAAGACGAGGCGGGACGAGGACGAGGCGGGACGAGGACGAGGCGGGACGAGGACGAGGCGGGACGAGGACGAAGCGGGACGAGGACGAGGCGGGACGAGGACGAAGCGGGACGAGGTGAGACGAGGCGGGACGAGGCGGGACGAGGCGGAACGAAGCGGGACGAGGCGGAACGAAGCGGGACGAAGCGGGACGAAGCGGGACGAAGCGAGACGAAGCGAGGCGAAGCGAGGCGGCGCGAAGCGGCGACAGGCTCGCCAATGCCAGTCGTAGAGGGCAGGGATGAGGTTAGCGAGTGATGCAACGCTGTAGTGCAAGAGGAAGGGAGAAACGTGGCGAGACGTAGTGGGGCGGGGCGGGGCGTGGGAGGTCCCCAGTGCCTCTGCCAAATGCCACCGCGCTCTTTCGCCCCACGCGACTTCTCCGGTGCGGGAGTCCTTCACATATTTCATTCTCCGCTGAATACATTCGGCGCGGATAAGACGCGAGAGGAGACGGCGCGACGCCCCGAGTGTCGGCCTCTCGAAGTTCGATTCCATCAATCACCTTCGCTCACCAGTCGTTTCTCCACCCTCCACCGCTCGTATAGTTATCGCCTTCAGACCGGTATCGAACAAATAAAGAAACTGTAAAGTTTGTAAGCCGGAATGGTGTAAAACACATAAGAAAATTTCTTATACGAATAAAAAACTAATTTTCATTTGAATTTGTTTTGCTTTCAGTTCTCACTCTTCATCTTTTGTAACAACTGTTTTGTTCTTACTGATCTTTTGTAACAACTCTAAAATATACGCTAAAATATTTAATGGGCACAAACCGTTAGGAATAATTTTTCTTTTCTCCGAACGACTAACCACCCTTTGCAGTACACATGTCGATTAACAACGCAGAAAAACATTAATTTTGAGAGTACTTCGTTACTTAAGTTTACTTCATATGTACTTAATGTTTAAGTGTTATATATGGCGCGCCCTTCTCTTTAAAACGCATGCACTTTATTATCAGTAGGCTACATTCTTTGCTTTTAAAGACAAAAATTAAAAATCGAAAAATGCTTTGAAAGCCTTCAATTTCATTTTCAAAAAGAAATTTTGGTCAACGGTGGTTACGAGTAATATCATTCCATGTTTCCTGTTCGCCACTGCGAACTTTAATCCATGTAGAGCACACTTTCGCATAGAATCTCCACTCCGTATCCATTCGTCATGAACGTGAACGTTACGAGACAGCTAAGAGTTGCGCAGTTTCGCTCTGCGATTCCATCAATCCTCCTTTCAGCAAGTCAGCAGAGCGGTAGACGTACCTCCATGGCGCCGTAAACAATTTGCAATGGAAATGTGGTTTGTCGAAAAGGTAACGTTACGTTGAAATGATGAATGATCATTGGAAAGTCGGGAGTGAAATAAAAAGTGACGAAGGAAAATTAAGGGAATTTTGTTCAGTATGATTCATGGAATCAAAATTCTGAATCACAAAAGTTGAAGATACCTACGAAAAACGGTGTAATTTGACTAATAAGAAATGCAATTTGGCAAGTAAGAGGTTGATATAAAAACAAACAAAATTCGGGCATATAATATTTAGTACTTATATCGAAGAATTCACATTGTTTTCATCTGTTCAGGGAAATATATTACCGATTTCTGTATAACTATTCTAGAGAGAGAATCCGCCATAAACGTATGTCTATAAATAGTGCCGACGTTTTTATTGCCAGAAGAAATAGAGAAAAAAATTATAAACTGTTTTCTCGTAATTTATATAACTGGCAATTGGATTAAACTGATTTGGCCGAAATCTACTTTACAAGAAGCATGGAAGAGGAAGAAAAATCGCTGCGGGTGAGCAAGAAGAAAAGCAAAAGCGTCAAAAGCCCTCGTGCGGACAAAAAGCACAGAAACCATAGCAGTAGCCTGCAGCTGGAGGAAGTGGCGAAGCGTCGTGGGGCGGCAGGAGCGGACCGCACCCGGCGGCACTTTTAAGCGGAGGCAAAATTTCACATTTAACAATTATAATAATTTTTTTGTAAAAATTTTGAACCATTTCCATTTCATATTTTTGTCGCTTCTACAATTCGGACCGGGTAAAAAGAGCACGGAATCTTTCATTACTTATTGTGTGACTTCTTTAAATGAATGTGTAATAATGATACCTTGCTCATTGTAGCGCCTGGCTTGAGAGATTACTCATATTTTATTTTGTGCTTGGATTGTTCATGATTAATTTTCCGCGAGAATGACGTCCGTCATAAAAAGAATAGTGTTCAATATTGTATAATAACACCTGTGAATCAGATTACAGTGAAGATAAGTCTCTTCAGAGAAGTAAGTGAGTGACGCTTTGACAATTTATAGAAAGTTTCATTGATGCATCGTCAGTTGTCCAATTCACATTAACGTAATCGTATAATACCGTATGTACGCGCTTCCCAAACTGTGATTTTAGTGCTCATAAGTACGAGTAGTTATTGTTAAATTATTGAACTTTGTGGAAATTTGTATTGTTCTTGAACGTATACATATACATTCGATTGTGTATAAAATATAGTTTCGTTTTGAATTTTAGTAATTGAATGTTTGAATATCTGCTACGTTGTTCAAGCTTGCATATTTTAGTCGTTTAAATTGAAAACATTAAATAAGGGGGTAGCGTAATGTTCCTTCCAGCCCTGGGAGACTGACACCCGCGCTAGGCCATCTGCGTGGGGAGAGGGGTGCTTTTCAGCAATTTGTGATGACAATAAAAGCGCACGTTATGAAAGGCACTGACAAGATACTGAACGGTCGAAGAAGCTGACATCTACATTTCTCCAGTATTATCACAAGTAATAGTTTTCACGATAGAATATCTCACGGCATTTCGCGTCTTCCTAGGTTGTGCCGCTAGATGTTGCATGTTCGCAAGCAATGCTTGATACGGTCGCGAGCATGCGACATCTAGCGGCACGGCCGAGAAAGACGTGAAATGTCGTGTCATCCATCGTGAAGACAGGCGATCCACGCGCCATGGGGGCTCGCTCGCCCAGCGAATCGCTGACTCAACTCCCGAGCCGATGCACGGGATTTATCGCTGCGTTTAAAGAACTCTAAAGAAGAAGCTGAAAGTGGTGTTTTGCGACTCAATCAACTCTGAGACATTCTTGGTACCTCCGGAACAAATTCTGATTTTTTTTCTGTTGAAGCGTGGTTTCATCCGTGTGAATAAACAACAGCAAAAGAAACAGCTATTGGGGTGCAGAAAATTCCCACATGCTTCACGAAGAACCACTTCACGACGTAAAGGTCGGAGTGTGGTGTGCTTTGAATTGCACAAGAATTATAGGGCTTTTTTTTAAACTCCACCGTTACTGCCGATGTTTATATCAATGAGATATTGACATTTTTCTTCTAAAAATTGACACCAGAAGAAAGGCTCTGTGGTTACTTTCATCAGGATTCGGAAACTAATCACAGTTCTGTTCGGTCCATGAACGTTTTAAATACTGCTTATAGCGACGATCGAATAATTAGTCGTGGGTTATGGCCTCCTAGATCACTTAACCTGACCCCTTGCGACTTTTGTCTTTGAAGGTACTTGAAAGATCAGATATATACAAAAACTCACATTTGGAGGAAGAGCTCTAACGCTCTGTTGAAGGGAAAATCGCATAAGTTCCTCGAGGTTTACTTCAAAGGGTAAATCGGAGAGTTCCCGAGGTGACAAAAATGCATTCGAGCCGAAATACACCACTTTCAGCATTATCTTTAAGGTAAGTTAAGCGCAGAGATAGTTCTTGTTGCACGGGAGGTGAGTCTGGTTCTCTGGGCGAGCGAGCCCTCGACTCCCCGGGCGGCGTGACCTAACTCTTAGATAAAATGTACACTCGGTATTTGTGGCTACGTCACGCCCGTGTTGCATCGCACCTCTTCACAAGGGTGGTGAGACCTATCAAATTTAAATGCCCTAAAACAGTAGCATAAACACAATGTTCCGCCAACACAATGTTCCGCCAACACAATGTTCCGCCAACACAATGTTCCGCCAACACAATGTTCCGCCAACACAATGTTCCGCCAACACAATGTTCCGCCAACACAATGTTCCGCCAACACAATGTTCCGCCAACACTGTTCCGCCAACACAATGTTCCGCCAACACAATGTTCCGCCAACACAATGTTCCGCCAACACAATGTTCCGCCAACACAATGTTCCGCCAACACAATGTTTCGCCAACACAATGTTTCGCCAACACAATGTTCCGCCAACACAATGTTTTATAGAGCACTGGAAGGAACACCCTGACTCGTTTACTCCAAAGAGTTCCTAGATCGGAGTACGTTTCAACAGAACATCTGAATCAAAAACATAAGCGTCAAATATGACCCAATGGTTGTCACACAGAAACTACGTCAGAGAAAAGAGTTATTAACATCCTTAAGCCGATACAGAGCAAATAACTGACACGTTTCACGTCTCTAACCAAGTCCGTTATTTGTGATATCGGCCGTATTATTAAATATTTTTATAGTATGACTTTATTTTAATAAAAGACAATATAAATATGAAATAACTTTTCTTAGTGTACAAGTTTCATCCGACACCTTTAGCTGCCACTCATTTGTTTCGATTGTTCTTAATGGACGGTGAACTGCAAAGTCCTTCATTTACCTACATTAACGAACCGTTGAGTTATTTTTCAACCTTCTTATTGCGTTAAGACGATATAACAACACCTTATTACGAAAACTAATATGTATGATTCGGGATCCATAGCGCTTTGCAAGTTAAAAGACCTTCGCGCAAAGTGTGTTAATTGAATCGTTGAATCTCAACCTCGTCGTTGTTGAAGCGGGCGCGCACGGAGCATCCCGTGCCTGGCAACGCAGCATCCATGGAGCCGTTGTTTGCCACTTCCCAAAAAACATCATACACATACATACACATACATACATAAAGAGCGAGTTAACAGAAATTTTCTCATTCTTGTCAACCTGGATAGCCGAGATCGATGAGGCGGAAGATTGATTGATTGATTGATTGATTGATAAGTAATTTTTAGGCACGGCCACTGTCAAGGTCATTAGTAAAGAAATTTTTCGTGCATGTTTTATTGTGGGAGGAGGCGGTGATCTTCCGCTGCTGGCTGGCGAGAACTGGTGCCGATCTACCTGTCGTCTAGCGGGGTTTTCTCCAACCAGGCAACTCCCACCAGAGGGGCACCCCCCAGCCGGGACAAGCTCGAATATCCCAACTGGTCTCGATAAGGCGGAACAGCCTTGGCGGTATTGTATCATAATAGGTTACTTTTTAACATCGCCACTAAAAAAAGGCCTCCAAATATTGTTATTTTTTAAAAAAAATGTTGTTCGAATGCTCGGTAAGACACTTATAAATAAGGCACAAGTCCGATTTTATTAAAACCCAAGAATTTTATCCATTTACAAACGTTCAATTTGATCTAAAATCAAAACATCATAAATATTCAATATTAAATATTGTGCCACGTGCAAACCCAGTAACGCTTTAGCTGCTTTCTCAAAAAGTGATAAAAATTTGATATTGTCCTATCTAATGTTTATGAAGTCTTTAAAACCTCTAGTAACGGAATATGACTTGATTAAAGAATTAACTTTAAACATATTGTTAAATTAATAAAATCTCAATGTGCAGACCACTAAACAATATTAGTCTAAAGCTAAAAAAACAAAATTCCCACTGTCATACCAGTGGTAACACAGATTTATCAGCATTCGTCGTCCTGCAACCTGTGCAGGAAAAACGCCTCGGTCCTCTCGTATTATTAAGAGAGGCCTACTACAGTAATGCGATTCAGTCTAAGTGAGTAAACCTCTAACGATTTTGTTATAATACACTCTCCTCATACTCGTGGTATACAAGCGTCATGTGGCCCGAGTGCTAGTCGACTGCACTCATGGTTACACCCTTCTCCTTGCACATGTCTGGACCAACTTGGGCGAAATAACAACAGATTGCAAAAGCTCGATGGCCTACCTCTTCAGCGCACATCAATCATCTTATGCTCGAGGTTGAACCCACCTGCAACAAGAAACGTAAAGAATTAGCACTTTTCAATGCGATAGGCTTTCAATACACTGAAGAGCCAAAACAACTGGTACAGTCATGAGTATTGAAATAGAGATCTGGAACCCATCAGAATACGGTGCTTGGGTCGGCAACGACTATATGTCTGTCACAGTTGTTGACAGAGTCTGTCACAGTTGTTCAATCGGTTACTGGTGCTACAATGGCAGGTTGTCACTATTTAAATGAGTTCAAATGTGGTGTTACAGTCGGCGTTAGAGTGATGGGAATAATTTTGTATTTTCACGAACGACCACTGCACGAGTATACCATGAATATCGGGAATACTGTACAACATCCAACCTCTGGCATCGCTGGGGCCACAAAAAGACCGTGCAAGAACAGGACCGACCCCGACTGAAAAGAATAATTATACGTGACAGAAGAGCAACCCTTACGCATACTGCTGCAGATTTCAATGCCGAGCCATCAGCAAGTGTCAGCGTGCGAACACTTCAACCAGACATTATCCATATGGGGTTTCGAAACTGAAGGCCCACTCGGGTACCCTTGTGGACTGCACGACACGAAGGTTTACGCCTCGACTGGGCACGTCAACATCGAAATTGGACTGTTAATAATTGGAAACACGTTGCCTGATCTCATGAAAACTCCACAAGTGGAGGCTGGCACCGGATCTCGCCATTTACCGTGGGGAAAGTCTCTGCCACCGTTAGTGATTAAACATGCATTACACTTACGGGAATAATGACTATAGCAGGTGTCGGGCCTGGAAACAGCAACCATTCAATCAATAAGAATTAATAAAAACATTTTGCAAGACGTGAAATCGTAATATAATACAGAAATCGAGCAATGTGAATAAGCCGATTTCCACGCATGGTCCATTGACAACCATTCCAAGATCAGGTCCTGTCGTCATTGGCATTCCTTTCTGTTCTTCATGGCTCATCCTCCACATCTCTTTTACCGCATGTTCGTCAACTGCCGTGAAGACCCATATTTAATTTTATGTACATTTCTCATTGATTTATAAAACGGTGGCGACGTTGTGGGAAATTAAGAAAGTAGGTCCGCAATGGAGTGGACCCGGTTGGTGAGGGGGAATCGGCGAGACTGTGGAACGGAGGGACAGAGTGGAGACGGCGGAACAGAGTGGGGGCAGCATGGTCAGGTGGGGATGGCGAAACCGGGCGGGGCCGGTGAGACCTGGTGACATGGCCGCGGGACCGGGTGAGAATGGTGGGACTGGGTGGGGTGGTGGGACAGGGTGGGGACGACGGAGCAGGCTGGGATGGGTCCGAGAGGCGTAAGGGACCTGGCGGGAGGGCATGGGGAGAAGGAGGGAGGTAGGGCAAGGGCGGGCTGGCGGCTCTGGGCGGGGTGGATGCGACGCGGCGCTTCGGGGTCAAACCGCTCTCGGGCCGCCGGTAATAGAGGCCTTGCCCAAATTATTAATGGCTAATTTGCTAATTGGGGGCGGCCCGCTGGGAGTTCCCTCATTGAGCGGTCGCGACGAGGACTCGCGAACGCAGCCGACACGGGCGGCTGGCCAGCGCTCTCCCCACCCCGCCCCTACACACCCCTCACCCCTCCCCAACCCCGCCACGGGCCGCGCGCCCGCCCGCACTGCGCCATCAGGTCACTGCGCGACCTCAGCCACCTCCGCTCGGGAAACGCCACGCCCTCAAAACGTCCACCCGCGTCACACGACGCGACTTTCTCGATCCCGTAGCGCGGCCTTTCCGCGCGAGCGCACCTCACCGACCACCCGACCGCCTCCCCTCCCCTCCCCTGAAGCGTCCGCGCTGCCTCCTTCGGTCCTGCCGCAACGCGACCGGCATCTCCCCGCCCTACCCCCACCCCCGTCTGGCTGGTTCCACGCCGCGCTGCGCCACCCTTTCGCCGCTCGATCTGCGCTGGAAATCACCGGAGCGCTACCCTCCCTGTGACGTGGCTGAAGCGGCCCCGACACGAGATTCCATCACCTATACTCTGATTTAAATAAGTGTCTCTTCAATGTCACGAGCAGGAAGGAGAGGGGGGACACTCTCATCCCCATCAGGAGATTAAATACCAAAACTTTAAGATGTAACGAAGCACTTTTTTTTAAATTTAAATTTAACAATTAACATGAACATTTTGGAGTTTACCCTTTTTAGGAACCTCTAACAAACATTCAATATTTTTTCTTATTTTGTATACATATTTAATAATTTGAGTTGATACACGTTTGTAATTTGAATAAGTATGTGTACAGTTTAAAATTGTTAACAAATTATATAGTATGTAACAAGTCTTTGGCATAACGGGTTTTAATGATGTTTCTTTGTTAATTTTAGAATTTTTTATTTTTCAAGGGATATAATTTTTTAGGGGATACACTCTCTCACTTACATATGTTGTAACGCTGTTGATAGTACACAACGTACTAGACATTCCATCCGTGAGATATCAGAATCAACAACACATCATCAAAAATCTACAACTCGTTTAACTCAAGTTCTTTCACCATAATTAAGGGGGTATAGACCATGGGGGGGGGGAATATGCATTTTTGGCAAATTTTGAGTTAGGAGTAGGAGAGTAAAGTACAAACTCCATTTTATTTAAGGAACAAATGGTATTTCGATACCTCAAACAGCTGCCGCACTTTAGCGGTAGAAAGAAAATGTCTTCTAAAGCGTTTTCTATAGTCCCTTAACTTTGGACTCGATTTTCCCCTACCACATTTATGAAACTTATATTCCTTGTGCTCTAAGCCCCTCCATTGACCTGTAAACATTCAAAGCCACAAAGAAATTATGCTGTTTCAAAACAACTTTCCGCTTTGAACTGTTCCTAACTCAATAGAAACTACTACAGTAGCACTAAAAACGAATATGTCATACGTTATTATTTTCACGAAACGTTCGTTCAAAACAACCATTGAACTTCTATTACCATGCAAACATTTCCCTACATTTCAATATCTAACAAATATTGTAAACATCTACAGAGTTAGGGACCTCCACATCTTGATCGAGTTTACTAGTCTTGATCTACAGAGCAAATGCTGAGATGATTTTTAAATAATATTTAAATAAAGCCTCACATGAACTCCTTTCCAATGATTTCTACATTAATTGCTCCTAAACCCAGTATGTTTAAAAACAATTGCTTTATCCAGTTCTTCGAATTACATTTTGCGCCACCATAGTCCTGGCATCTAATCAGGTTTATTTGTACTGAATTTTATATCATATTATAGAATTGTTTTTCAATCCAACTGGGGTTTTAGGAAACGCTTTTCCACGTAGGTGACATCAGTAGTTACATTTCGCTGCAAGGCGACAAACGTCAAAAAATGTTTTGATATCGAGAGTGTGATTCCTGCAGATCGTGGTATTCGATCGCAAAGCAAATTCTCCTTCCGAATCATTATCCAGCAGATTCCAAAATTACCCCAGAATTTCTTCGGAGAGTAACGCACCTTGAGATCTGAGGGATGATACAAAACACTTCATCCAAATAAAGAAAAATACGTTTCGGATCCATTTTTTTGACTGAGCCGAAGAGTTTTCTTGTCCCTGCCAAACGCCACTGCATTCTGGTTGCCAAACAAAAATGGACGTGATGTTCAAAATAGTATACGTGTTACATATACAAAATTTTCCACCATATGTTCATTGGTAAAACGTTATCAACTTCGACATCTCTACATGCCCTAGAAGTTTGTAACATTTATTCCGAGACACCTGTACACCTTTCGAGGGGATCGATGGAACGTGCAGTCTGGATTTGCGGATCCTCGCTCGTTCTCATCCAATTTTCAACTACTGCATCTCCCTCATCCCTATTCTCGGCCGATTCTGCAACCGGCTACCGTGCGGCGCTGTAGCGCAAAACAAATATAATGGCCGCTTCCAACAATTGATCATTTAATGTTCCGTGTCAACGATGAAAAAGTGATATTCGTTTGATCCCCTGTTCGCGCTCGCGATATAAAAGCTGTTTAAAGAGGATGTATTCGTTTTTGTAACAGCAGTGGGGAGAATGACGAGTGATTGATTCTACGATTGTGCAGACCGAGCACGAATTGAAGATTTTTTTTTCGGTAGAGAGAATTGTGCTTTGTTTCGTCTCAGTGTTCCGAGAGTTTGTAAAATTTACGCGAATGCAGAACGAATTGGTTTGCATGAATAGGAAATGTGATTGTTCAACAAAGTGTATTTTATGGCACTATTTGACAAAAAACTTCATCACAATGGGTTTCTTTTATGAAAATATTATTTCAAATGTACCACACAATCTATTGAATATACAAACATTGCAAATATTTTGGATATGTATGAAATGAGAATATATTCACATCTGCTCACCCTAAATTAAGCATGCACAACTTGCTGGGTTATTATTTTCCAACGAAGAACAGTGATATTTGAGATTTGTGCATGGTATTACTCGCGCAAATTTTCTTGAACGATGGATTGAAGAAATGTTGGTTGAGTGGGGGTATTAGTAGTGAAATCGGCCACTAGATTTTATGAAGCAATGTCAATTCCTGGAGAATCAGTTATGTCTTCGCAATTTTCTCAACAATTTGCGTTCAAAGTTCTTAGGAGTTCGAGGTAACTCCTGTAATGGATTTTAAACTGCTTCTCATTTCTTTAGATTTTTTGAGAGAAGTTATCGTATCCAACAGAAAATAGAAGATGTGTTTCTATTGGTGTCATCAGTGCTCACTGCGAGCTTTAGCCTTTAACTGATTATTGTGCAGAGAGGGGAGGGAAGCAAGGTCATCGTTCAAGATAAGTTGCGCGAGTAATCCTTTCAGTAACTTTTTCTAAGTGGATTGCAAAACGGTGACAATTGTTAGAAATAAGCAAAGCATTGACTCATTCGATAACGTATTTAAAATTATAAAAAGTTTAATGTTTCCGAAAACCTATGCCTAGACACATTCGAATACAGATGAGAATATTAAATTGTTTCCTTCCCGTTCCTTCCCAATTTGTAAGTAATAAACTATTTCATCTTCTTTCTTTTCAAAGACTACGTTCCGGAGCTATGTTCTTCCATGAGTAAGAAATTTGCTACAAGGGTCACAAGAGGTTTTTTTTCTTTTCTTGTGGAGGAAGGCACAAACATTTTAATCCTTAAACGGCACATTTCGACTGGATTCAAACTCACAATCTAATATATACGTTTCTCACTAAACATTATGCCATTAAACCTCCGTATGATTGTAGTGATTGTTGTCATTAGATAATAAAATAAGATGTAATTCATGTGCAAAAAGTCTGTGTCGAAGTCACGGTTGGAGTCGGAAGAGAACGTTGGAGGATACTCTATTTACTATTGTTTGCCAAACATAACTGTATCCGCTTAATTATCTAATATCTTTACCTCCAGCGAATATAATGTTGACTTGTGAAATGTACTCTATACAGAACAGCAACGTACAATGACATCAAATTATTATACCACCTCATCTTCTATTGTAAATAAGCAAGACCTGATTTGATGTGAACCAACGATCTCAAATTATTGTTATAACGTAAAAACGAGTAATTAGTCAACACTGCTAATGTACCAAGGGTTTATGATTATATAAAATTTACGCTCTGTTCCTCAAATGATTCCTCTCTGATTACTCAGCAATCAGAAAGAATTTAACATTTAAATGTCTATACACGAGGGGAATGTACCAGTATACTTACATTTTGAGCAAAAAAGTTGACTTATCTATTCACCACTATCAAAAGTGTATAGTTTACTTAAATATCCTTCCGAATTGAAACTGTGGCCAATTTACTTCCCTGTGACGCGCAGTGCCTGCAGGCTCCTGGTTGATGGTGCAAAGAGAATGACTAAGGACGGGGTGGGTCGCTAACGAGCCTTGGGTCTGAGGTGGCGCGGGGGCGGAAACGGAGGCGTCGCGTGGCGTGACGGGGCAATAGCGAGGGCGTGGGCGAGGGAGAGGGAGTGGGAGTGAGAGGCAACGAGGGTGAGGAGTGTGATGAAGACGAGAGAGAAGGTAAGGGAATGGGAATGTGTGGGGGAGTGAGAGGCAGAAGGGAGGGCGAGGCCGAGGTCGAGGGCAGAGGCAAAGGTGATGGCGAAGGCGAAGGCGGAGACGTAGGCGAAGGAGACACAGTAAGAACGAGGGCGAGAACGAGAGTGAGAGCGGCGAAGGATGCAGGGGGCGAAGGCGAGGGCGGAGACGAGGGCGTGGAAGAGGGCGTGGAAGAGGGCGTGGAAGAGGGCGTGGAAGAGGGCGTGGAAGAGGGCGTGGAAGAGGGCGTGGAAGAGGGCGTGGAAGAGGGCGTGGAAGAGGGCGTGGAAGAGGGCGTGGAAGAGGGCGTGGAAGAGGGCGTGGAAGAGGGCGTGGAAGAGGGCGTGGAAGAGGGCGTGGAAGAGGGCGTGGAAGAGGGCGTGGAAGAGGGCGTGGAAGAGGGCGTGGAAGAGGGCGTGGAAGAGGGCGTGGAAGAGGGCGTGGAAGAGGGCGTGGAAGAGGGCGTGGAAGAGGGCGTGGAAGAGGGCGTGGAAGAGGGCGTGGAAGAGGGCGTGGAAGAGGGCGTGGAAGAGGGCGTGGACGAGGGCGTGGACGAGGGCGTGGACGAGGGCGTGGACGAGGGCGTGGACGAGGGCGTGGACGAGGGCGTGGACGAGGGCGTGGACGAGGGCGTGGACGAGGGCGTGGACGAGGGCGTGGAAGAGGGCGTGGAAGAGGGCGTGGAAGAGGGCGTGGACGAGGGCGTGGACGAGGGCATGGACGAGAGCGTGGACGAGGGCGTGGACGAGGGCGTGGACGAGGGCGAGGGCGAGGGAGAAGGAGAGGGAGGAAAGGGCGAGGGCGAGGGAGAGGGCGAGGGAGAGGGCGAGGGAGAGGGCGAGGGAGAGGGCGAGGGAGAGGGCGAGGGAGAGGGCGAGGGAGAGGGCGAGGGAGAGGGCGAGTGAGAGGGCGAGGGAGAGGGCGAGTGAGAGGGCGAGGGAGAGGGAGAGGGAGAGGGAGGAGAGGGAGGCGAGGGCGAGGGCGAGGGCGCTGTGATCCGCAGGCTCTGCCGCCGTCGTCGCGCCCTGCTGCCCTGCCGCGCCGCGTCGCGTTGCTTGGCCTCTCAGCGGCTCAGGCAGCCGGAGGCGGGCGGCCGAATCAATAAACGCGCCGGCGCGGCTCAGATAAGGCGGCGGCAGCGCGGGCGGAGTTGCAGTCGGAAGCCGCCTCAGTAGCGGAGGAGGAAAGAGGAAGAAAGATAAAAAAAAATTGAGTATGAAATGAAAGAGGAGGAAAACGAGAACAGAGAAGAAGATCAAGAAGGGACGAAGGGAGAATAAGAGTAAGGTAAAATTATCAGGTTGAGCAGAAAGAAAGAAGATCGATAAGGCGTCTTAACAGGAATATAGTGAATAAGATGAAAAGAAAGTTGACCATAGGAGTCTATCATATTGCAGCGCCGATAGCTTTGATTTTCCGAAGTAGTATGTGTAAAACATAATTACAGGAAAGTACTCTCTGTAGTAAACCACGACATCGTTCGGATCCATTTCGACAATCTAAATTACAAAACCTCATTGCAGTGAAACTTTTCCGACTGCTTACTGTTAATTCATTATAATTTATTTAATGTATTGGACCAAGATTAAGAGTTGGTTAATGTAAACTGAGGAAGACAAATAAAAAGAAAGAATTGAAAGTACATGGAATATTGAAGTTTATTTTAACTAAATGCAAAAATAAAACTAGTGCGACTATTACTTTAGAAGTAAATGTAATGAATATAAATACGTCAGAAACGTTAATAATGAAAAACAGGCCTAAATTGAATAATTTAAATAACATTAGAAAGAAAAAATGAGGAAATTACACTACTTGATTTCGCTGTTCAGTTGACAAATATAGTTTTCCTCATAAATAGGGCTTTGGCCATGCACGATAAGATAACGTTCTTAAAAATAACACATTACGGTTAATGTAATGTAACAAAGTATAATCGGTAAAAACATAAATATTTAATATTTATTTTAATGAGTTTATTTCGGATTAAAGAACGTGTGAAATAATATTAATGTTTTGACTATATAAAATCATCTATTTTAAAAGTAAAGCAACTTAGAATTTTTTATATTTTAATAAAGGACTCGTTTGAGAAAACGTTGAAAGAGAAGCTTTAATTTGTATGCACAACTTTCACAAAGGAGTACTTAAAGTCAAAAATATATTTCACGTTTTGAAAACAACATGCAGAAGGTGAGTCATTTATGTTATAAATAGTAGAATAGGGTTTTTTCATTGAAGATGGCAAAAGATAATGTGTTCATGTATATAATATGTGTAGTATTTTGGCATGTAATCCTAAGTAAGTATTGGTTATGAGTAGGGAATTGTGTTTATTGTATTTTTTTAAACTATTTACATTGTAAGTATTTATTTTTCCCTAAACATGTAAAAAGAATAGAAAACATGTAAAATAAAATTTCACGATAGTAATTAAAATTGCTTCAGCAGGCACTTTGAAATTTTCCAACCAAAAACTTCAGCGCTCTCTACAATGGATTCTTAGTGGTAGAACGAACATTATTTTTATAAATTTGAATATTTTTAAATTTTGAATTTTTATAAATTTAAAATTGGACACTAACATTCACTTCATATAGTTGTATACGAAATATAAAACGCTTACTTAGAATTTACAATTATGTTCACGAGGAGTCGGTGTTAACTCGAACAATTGTACCAGGATGCCGGTGGTAGATCAGGGGACGGATAAGTGGATCGTATCTCCAATTCATTTTTTTGTAATAGAACTCAATTTCGGAAAACACCACATATTATTCTGATCACGTATAAAAGGGGTATTACCTTTACGTCCGAGGGGATCGAATTTAATGAATATGTTCCGAATTCTGGCGACCTTGTGAGAGGGGTGTATATATCTGGACGGAGTGCAGGAAACGTGATAAGACAATGTGAGGGGTCTAGTTTCAAAAAGCGAGTTTTCCACCTTTAATAAAAAATGAGATATTGGTTTCAATAGAGGCCCGTTGCAATTATACGTCGTTCTATAAAATGATTAGTAACAAAAGGCGATATTTGTTCACTCCACCCAGTCCTGTAACATTCATTTCGTTGCAAAGAACGACCCTTCCAATCCAGCAATAAAAAATTCCTGTGCCACTACGCTTTGGCGCCGTATTATATCAAAATGAAAATTTATCATTTTATAGAAATTAACTGACCTAAGCATTGACCGAGCTGATACTACGATAACTATTGCGAAAGTCAGCAGTAGGGGTAACTGATCTTCATATTCGATGAATAATGCCACATGAAATAAGGACATCAAAATGACACAATACTGTTTTAAAATATTTAATAAAAACATTTTTTCACGAAAAAATACGTTTTCACCAAAAATAGAAAACAAATTATTTTGAAATTTAATTGAAATGAGACTTTTCCAAATTTCTATATCAACTTCATTTATAATGACTCGATATTCTTGAATAATCGTATAATATTGTTTTTATTTTCACTAGGCAAGAGCATTAATCCCAAACATTTAGCAGCACAATGTTTTAAATGGATGATATGACAATTTCGTGTTTTCTCAAAACAGACTAGAATGGAAAAGTCTCATTTTTAACTAGCCCCTCCATATATAAGAATTGTTTGTTAGATTTCGATCGAAGAAATTACACAAACTTTCTACGCAACATGGACAAGCACTTGGTTGGAATTTCTTTTGCTTCAAAAACATCCGTTCATCCTAATTCCGTGATCGCGAAAAGGGGAGGGGTAAGTACTCGCATTAGAAATCGCGGCGAAGGTGACAAAGCAAGGTCGCAGAATGTATTACAAGTACGGCAGAGTAATCTATGTGTTGCCAAAACAAAATGGTGAACATGCAATTGGTCTGGGAGAAATGGAATATAAAAGTTGACGTTTCTCCTGACTGTATCCTGTGTAGATGCAACGAAATTTAAAATCCTACCCCTAAAATGAAGAAAGGCTGTAATGGTACATTCTATTTTCAACTATTTCAGTACTTCCTTTCTTTTAAATATTTACGTTTTTGTCATATAAACATAAGTGTGGCGTCAGCTCGTTAAAATATCTTGAATCCGGAAAAAAATCGTAGACGTTCGGTGTACGCTTCGATATCCCACAAATGCTGCGAATGAGACAGTGAAAGTAGTGCCAATATTTGCTGCGGTACAAGCGACAAACAAAACGCCACAAAGAAGTAAGAATAGGACTACGGCAGCAAGATAAAAGAAAGTTGGAGGAAGATTAATGTCATTATTTTTTTCTATTCATCTTCACATTCATGACCAGACAAGGAGACAAAATTCTCGTATCTTAACAGGTGGTGAAGGTAGGAAGAGATGCTGGAGACAGAGGAGTTAAAATAACAAGGATGTGAGCAGAACCAGGTAAAGTCAGTGATAGCTGAAAGATGTTTCGCACCCCCTTATTTGTACTTATTTGTGGGGGCAGTGGACGTCACTTGTCTTGGAAAGGAGTTGTACGAAGGATATTTTCGGTCCAACATCAATCGACAGGTAATAATATTCGCAGGTATTACCTCCCACGCACACGATAACCACAGGGAGGCTGTGATACGTACCTGGGATGGAAGCGTCAGTGAGAACGGGGGGCGGGACGGCCGAGGCAGCGGCGGGACGAGGGCAGCGTAAGCATTAACAGCGAGGGCGGAGGCGGGGGGGGGGAGGGGAGGTGACAGTTGCGGCCACAGCAGCCAGCGGGTGGGAGCGGGCTTCAAGACGAGGCCACGCACGTAGTGCCACGCACACACACAGCAACGCACCGCGCTCGCGCGTGCGAGCAAGCAACGCGGCGGCTGCACGCCGGAGGCTGTCAGCGGCGCGACAGCTGTCACCGCCGCCTTCCGGCCCTTCGCCCGCCCTCCCGCACAGGTCGCGCCCACCGCCGCCCCATTCCACCCTCCCCCCTCCACCGTCCCTGCCCGTCGCCGCGAAGGCCGGCTGTCGCCGTTTCCGTCGGCACGAACCACCACGCGTGCCACCGCCGACGCTTGCAGCCCTCACCGCCTCCATTGCTCCCTCCGATCGCACAACCCCGTCTCCAACGCCTCCTCCGATTTCACATTCCCTGCCTCCAACGTTTGCGCTAAGAACTGCTGTCGCCGTTCCCGAAGGCACGCCCACCCAATCGGCCACCGCCGTGAACCCCACGCCGCCAGAGCCTGGATTGACAAGAATGTGTGGAGATTGTTCCAAACAATACGAATTGTGTGAGAATGTTGTCAAAACATTTGTTCTAATTTGGTTGCAGGTGATTGTTTACCAAAAACGTAGGTAATTTCATTATAATGAATATGGGAGGTATATACAGATGATAGTTATTTAGATTATGATAGGACGAGAAAAGTAGTTTTTCACATGTCATGAGAAGTTTAAGTTTTGTTATGGAAAATAGTAATCCGTATTTGTAATGTAAGATTATCACTCTTTGACATTAAATAAGTATTTTAATCAAAGTATTTTCTTTTTGTAAAGCAAAATGAATGTGGAAGATTTCGAGAGTTGGGCACAAATATTAACTGGTATAAATTGCTCTCCTAGATTATGCAAATATAAAATGCCATTTTTGTCCTATTTTGAGCAGTGAAAACTGTGCAGCTCCTGATGACAAAACCCAATTTGAAATGTATGCGGTAAAAATCCAGGCATGGCTTAATTTCAATAACGTATTTTGATTCTCTTTGTAGTTCTCGGCACCGCCACGCGCACTACCGCTAACCTAGTTGCAGCCGTCACCGAAACCACCACCTGTCTCCCTCCGATCTCACAACCGGCGGCGTCTCCAACGCCGCCGCTAACTCTGGCTTCCTCAGTTTCCGCCGACAGGGGCGCCCCCTCGCCGCAACTGCCACGAACCGGCATACGCGCGCCGCCCCCGCCGCCGCCCGATGTCGATACCATCGAGAGACACACATCGAGTTCCACGTCCTCCGATTTCATTTCCACCGCCTCCGCTGCCACGCGACACCGCGCCTCCTGCGCGACGCGTCAGCAGCTCCCGATGTCCCTGCAATGCTCCGAACCGCAGGGCGCGGTACGCTCGCTTCCGTGGATTCCGGTTGCTTCCGCTCAATGAGAAAACGTCGCTTTCTGAAGCCATCGGTATACACAGAATGTTTAAAAAGGCAGACAGAGTTCAATTAAGTAAACGCGTCGCGTCCAAAACAATCCTTACGAGAACGTAGATTGATGATTACTAGTGATTCCGGGACCGTCAACTGCTAAGGTCATTAGTCCCGTAAGTGCAGTGCATATTTTTGCCCAGGAGGTGGCGGTGATCTTGCCCCGCTGAATAGTGAGATCCGGCACTGACCTTCCGTCGGCTAGCCGGGTTTTCCCTAACCAGGCATCAAGAGAGCACCGCCCCAGCCGGGACGAACTCTTAAGCTCCCGACCGATCCCCCGACATGTCTAGTAGTGTACTGCATGTATGTGTATGTAAGGGTGTGTCTGTGATAGGATAAGGAATTGGAAGGAATGATCACGCTTGGTCTGTGACCCATTTGGTAGGGTACTGCTCAGACATTCACCTGGTGTAGATCGGAGAAGACACGGGAAATTATCCATGAGAGCAGCCGTCCACCAGAATTGTCCTTCAGACAGCGACAGTCAGAGGCACTGCTCCTAGTCAGAGGAATTGCAATGACATCATTTGATTCCTTGAACCTCCTCTCCCGGTACGAGTACGTAGGGGCTTTCGACTGCATGAATCAATCCTATCAAATTCGAAGCAAACAAAAATGTACTATGCTTACGAATCAGCAAATAAATTTTGTTAAGAAATTTATAAACAGACGAAAAGCAAAAAAAAACTAGTTCTGTTCGTCTAGAATCATTGAACAAACTAAGCTTTACATGAAACAGAACTACTGAATCGTCCATCATCTTGAAACGAAATTCAAAAAAAATAAAATCTTTACATTTACATAGTTTTAATGACATCACGGAACATTCATTAGAAATTACGTACAAAATATACTATACATCTGGTGGAGCAAATTGCCAGACAGGTAAGACGCTCGAGTTTGAATACAAGTTACTTGTTTCAATCAATATAAAAATTCAGTGTCGATTGTAAAACAACGGCCGACCAAAGCTCTGATTGCAACACTGTTGCGGATTGTTCCTTATTATAGCATCAGCAATTTTTGAGATTCGTTAAAATATAATTTGTTTTATACTAAATCAACTTTGTTTGAACAATGCAGCATTACTTTTATCTGAAGCTGCTTCTTAATTTAAGTAACAAATCACGCAATGCACAAGGTGTTTCGCGCCTCGGGCAGCTTATTGCTAGTTACCGGAGATGTTGTAAGATCAGAGGGTGGAAAAGTCACTTGAGAGCGGAGGAATAGACCGCCGCTTGCGCCAAAGCACGGGATTGCGTGCAGAAGCGCGGAGGATGTATTGGGCAGGGAACGCCCCATTGATTGAGGAAGAGGAAGTACTGTTTCAGCCTCCGCCCGGAATTGATCAAAGGAATCGGCGAAGAAGACGAATCGAAGCATCCGGACTCAGCCCACCGGTCCAGCACTGATCGGCTTTGACCTTTCTATTTAGCTGAAGTAAAGATGCGCGCCACCGTCACTGAAATCAAAAGGCCTCGGAGTCCACGCACTTTCAGCGGACGCTCAACGTTGCTTGTCCGTGCGTCTTAGATACCAACTCTGTTAATCTTATTAACTCTTCCTGTCTTCAGTTTCATGTTTATTACATATATATATATATATATATATATATATATATATATATATATATATTGAAACGCGGAGCGTTTCTCTAAGTAATTAGAAACGCAGGGCATGTTATTCCAATTACGCACATTTTGAATTGCGCGGCAACGGCGGCGAGTAATGGACGTGACGAGAGAACGCGAGAAGGCGGCGAGACGGGGCGAGACGGCGGCAGTTGCAGTGTAGAGCAGAACTCGAATGAGGACGGAGCGATGTTGGTGCGTGCGGTGAACAAAGGACAAAAGGAAGTTCAATAATGTAAGGGAAGCTATCAAGAAGTGAGTTAAGTGTGACAGTGGGAAATATTAAATAGTGCAAGTTGGTAGTCGTGGAAGTAGCATCAGGAACAGTGGTGAAAAGGGCAAGAATTGTGAACCGCGTGGTAGGTAACAGCATGGGTAGTGACCACGTGCCTGCATTATCGTAAAAGGTTAGCAGAGAAGAACTGGTAGAGTCTGCCGCAATAAAGCATCGAGATAAACTGTAAGGGAGAGGCGGACAGTAATATAGACGTAGTGCCTGCCCGATTTGGAGAACACGTGCAACGGTCGGAGTTGAAGCAGAGGCATTGTGTAACCGCTGCAGGGGCCGGTGTCGCAAGCGTCCACGCAGCCCACCGTCTGAAGGCCGCCGATTATCGCAGCCGTTAGGCGACATCCGAGAAGAAACGAGCTATTTTGGTGTTCGAGGTATTGTGAAATCTAAAATCATGAATGTAGTTTTGGTACCAAAACAGGGAATAAGTAAATTGAACTTGATGTGCTAAATGTATGATTTCAGTAATAAATTGTTTAGTTGTTCAGAGAAAATTATAATTTGGTTGTTCCAATGTTCTTGTCAAAACTTTACGAGACCCATTCACGAAGAAAAACACCCGTCCTTTCTCAATTAAATGTAGTGAAAAGTACCGCAAATCGAGGTACGTCACAATATATATATATATATATATATATATATATATATATATATATATATACATATATATACATATACAAACATACATACATATACTTGCACAAATTTGGACATTGTGTGCATTGTTTTCAGAACAACCAGAATTCGAAGTTGATTTGTAATTAAATAATAAATATTGAAGTATTATTTATGAACCCTTTTATAAATCACAAAACGACCAAACACACGATACCTTAAGCGTGGTGCTCACACAACCGAATCCACACCTAGACGAAACTAATATGCGCAGCCGAAACCCAGACCGGTCGAAAGCTGAGAGCTTGTCCTGGCAGGGGCAGTGCTCCGTCTGTGGGAGACACCTTGTTGAGAAAACCCCCGCAAGGCGACGTAGAATGGCGCCAAATCTCGAAATCCAGCAAAATGAGATAAAACCACGCAATACACGTACGGTACTAAAGACCTTTGTAAATGACGCACCTAGAATCACGAATCAACCAAGCAATTAATGGGCAGGCTCCGTGAGTTACTAATGCGTGTTATGTCTTCGGTCCAACACAGTACTAAAGATCTTAGCAGTTGACGCGCCCGGAATCATGATTCAACCAATCAAACAATGGGCAGGCTCCGTGAGTTACTGCTGCGTGTTATGTCTTCGGTCCAACACAGTACTAAAGATCTTAGCAGTTGACGCGCCCGGAATCATGATTCAACCAATCAAACAATGGGCAGGCTCCGTGAGTTACTGCTGCGTGTTATGTCTTCGGTCCAACACAGTACTAAAGATCTTGGCAGTTGACGCGCCCAGAATCATGATTCAACCAATCAAACAATGGGCAGGCTCCGTGAGTTACTGCTGCGTGTTATGTCTTCGGTCCAACACAGTACTAAAGATCTTAGCAGTTGACGCGCACGGAATCATGATTCAACCAATCAAACAATGGGCAGGCTCCGTGAGTTACTGCTGCGTGTTATGTCTTCGGTCCAACACAGTACTAAAGATCTTAGCAGTTGACGCGCCCGGAATCATGATTCAACCAATCAAACAATGGGCAGGCTCCGTGAGTTACTGCTGCGTGTTATGTCTTCGGTCCAACACAGTACTAAAGATCTTAGCAGTTGACGCGCCCGGAATCATGATTCGACCAATCAAACAATGGGCAGGCTCCGTGAGCTGCTGCGTGTTATATCGCCGGTCGAACACGAACGTATCCCCGTTGATTTGCACACGCGGCGCCCTGCTATTCACGGAACTGTGCGGGAATCCCTCCGGCGCGACTCCAATTTAAACTGAGTGGCACTTCAAGGAAACAAGCTGCACAGAGAGGGGGTACTCATCCAAACGGGAGCTTCGTTACGACTTACACTTTTGGTATTGGAGCTCCCGATTGTATGACAGTGTCCTTCTCTCCTTCCAGTTCATGACCTTTAAGTACGTTTGTTTAAAGCGGAGTATAGGAGATCAATTTGAATCAGGCACCGTTCACTTCGAAATACGTTCCATTCGAATCAGATACCGTTTGAATCGACTCGCTGAATTTCGGAATTTTGCCCAATTACAATTGCTCAGCGATTCGGAACCCCGGGCGGGATTTTTCGAAAACTCCGAAAGCTACATTCCGATAATTTCATGGCAAGTTTCGGATAATAGAGAGAATTCTTTACAAACTTCGACAAGTTAGGCACATTTTGCAAGCGCATTTGATGGCAAATATCAAATTTCAAAAAACATACACGAACATTATAATATATTAAAAACTGTACTGATCTTTTGAAAATTGACCTCACAATATCGAAACACAGAAAGCACTATTTTCTTGCAAGGAAAACATATTTGCAGCAGCGGTGGAACACATTCCAGAAGGACTAGGAAAACAAAATGGCTAAGCAATGGTTGCTACAAATGCGAATGGAATACATGGCGGAATAATAGGCGGTTCCACAAGTCTCACCACTAATGGAGAATGCCTTCAATATTGTTATAATAATCCCTTCTAAGTTTACGAGAAAGTAACCAGCCAGTTGAAAGAAAGAAACCTATTTTAAGGTGATCATAAAAGTAATATAATAGCAGCAATAGTCCGCAGCAGTAAACATTTTTTATCAATACAACCACACAAAATGGCTTTCCAAAACGCAGCATGGTCACTGCTCAAGATCAACAAATAGAATATCTCGCATAACAATGTAATAAATTAAATATTTTAACTAACACAATCTTCACGAATACTGTGACATTATATTTAGTACACATTTCCTAGTCCTTGGATCCTTGCTGTTGCATTAGGGCTGTGTGGTAAGCAGAGTCGCGAATATGAGCTCGCGAAAAATGCTGAGTACGAGAATTCAGTCGGTTCACGCACTTTCAAGTTGCAGGAAGAAGGGGAATAACACAATCAAGTATTTGTATTTATCACTCAGAGTCGAAACGGTTTTTTTTACCGAGTTCGTGTGCATCTAACGAAGCCGTAAAAATCCCCCACACAGTTGGAGTTGCACAGTATTCTTTAAATTTATGCGCGCATTGGAATTTTGTGATAAAAATGTTGCCATTCTTACTGGAGAATACTCTTCACTTATCATTGCTATCACGTGTCATTATGCAGTGTCCTACGGATTTTAAAGAGACTGTTTTCTATATAATTGTCACCTTCTTGTTATCTTGTTGGACACAATTACGCTCGGAGAATATATTACTGCAGTCGCAAAGAAATCCAAATTGTGACCATGTTACTGAGTAACAATGCATTTTAATAATTAAATTTGTTCGAACAATTGTTTGCCCTGACCGGGATTCGAATCAAGGCCTTCTGGTTTTTCGCTCATACATACAAGGAGTGATAATTGCGTTCGTGAAAAACGTTTAAAGAATCCGTAGCTTAGTGGTTAAAGCAGCTGGGCGTAAACTCCAAGGCCCGGCTTCGAATCCCGGTCGGAACAACCAATTTTTTGAACAAATTTAATTAGAAAATTGTTTTCTTCAATCAAGTAACTTTTTTACATGGTATTTAATACCGAATAACACTATTAGTCTTCTCTGTTTACGAAAGATTACAAAAGTGTACAGTGGAATTGTGATTATTTCTTTCAAAAATGCGAGCATTTTTCTACTCATTTAAAATACAATTACAGCATGCGCACGAGGTACTGGAAAAGCATGTTCGCTGAATTTAATAAACGAATTCTGTGGAACGACTAGAACTCGCAAAACTATTTTCGCATAAATAAAAACAACAAGTTACAGGGAACTTTGTTCAGTTGCTACAATAGAATTCTAAATCAACTTATCTAATTTGAAAGAACAGGCAGTGAAAGGAAACAGACCGTAAATATTCATCAACATAGCGTAGTGTCTCCACAGACCGAAAATGTATGCCGTATTCTTTCAGTTGAGCAACTTCTTAAAGGCAAGGGAACGAGCCGCTTTACATCTCTTTTAAACATCCACTAAGTCAGTCTTCAAAAACTCCTGAACTTCTTGACTTCCAAAAATTTCAAAAAAGTTATCATCTTGTCAGAATACGGTCGTTTATTATACGCATTTGTTTTGTTCGTTCAGCATATACTAATTTATATTCTGTTAGTTCATTTACGTATGGAAGTAAAACAAAGATATCTTCAGAAATTGATTTAAAAGTCAAATATATCCAGAAAGTGCGTCATTTCTATATATTATGGTGTTACTTCCTTCGGAAATTAATAATAGTGACCGAAATTATAATAAATGGGATGTTCCATATTTTACGTAAAGCTACAGGGATTCAGTCTGCGACGAAATCAAAAAATTACAAAAAAACAAACACATCCTTTGGGAATCTACATTTCAGAATCAAAACAACAAAGAACATGCTTATTGCTACCATACGCTGGTGTATTTTTATGTGCAACGGCTCACCCTGTATTAAAGTTAAAATATGTGATTGAACACGCGAACGCGAACTTCTTAATGCCGCATCACTCCCATGGATGATCGGAAACCCTTTCCGAAGAAGTACGAGGAGAGTTAGGCGTTAAGTTAGTCACCGGGGACACGTTGAATGGCAGCTCCTGTAACTGATGCAAAGAGCAGCGATCTCTTAACTGTTAACGCGACTCCGCACCACATGCAAGTAGTCCACGAGATCATTCGTGTGGACTGCCGGCTGATAACCGAGGCATTGTTTCGTGCTCGTCGTTGACAAGGGCAGAGTATTGAGCAGTCACGAATGACTGTGGCAAACAAAGTTTCGAGCACGTAAGCGCAGAACTACTCAAGCAAGAAAACAAATCCACTGGCATTGCAAAATTTTGACAAAAAATGTTGTTATAACGCGAAACTTACTGACACTAATTTATTAGAGATAATAAGCAGGTTAATTAGACGAACGGCGATTGCGCCAAGCGTACATACAACGCCAAGGGATCCAACATTTCAGCGATTAGATCCCGTCAAGATACCAGAAATTTACTGAATGTGTTTAACATCGGTGTAATTGTGGCGCTTGTCGGACGTATTCGTACGGCGACTGTTCTGATCAATGGTTCCCGTAATCACTTCCTGGTAAAGGCCAGGGCTATGCTATAAACAATACGTCATGGACATAAAATTTCAAAAAAAAGTACAATCATCGAACGTGTGAGCAATCAACGAAAGTAAAAAGGAAAATATGATATTCTTCCCGAGTAAGGAAATTTAGCATCCATTGTGACATGAGCCCAGAATGTTCGTATTTTTCATTCGATAAAAATTAGTTCATTTCCACTATCAAACACTATTTTAACCACTCCCACTGAGTGACGAAAAAAGATAATTTAAACGAAATATATTTGCACTACACGTCATTGTACCGAAGAGAAACATGCGGCACCTGCGTAGGCGGTGGCTGCCACGAAATGTTGCCTGCGGAGAGGGGCCGAGAAACTCCTAAATAAATTTTCCACAGCGCAGTGCGCATTCCGTCGATACGCGTCTATAAACCGGGTGTCGCGAGTGGAAGCAAAACGCCAACGCCGGCAGCGCCCCCCCCCCCCCCCCCGGGTTGCAACGGGCAGCGCGCGCTCCGCTCCAGCGAGCACCAAAGCCCTTCCACACAGCGCACACGATGCCCGCAGCCGCACGGGCGGTGGCGGGGAGAGAATGTGAAACGTGGGAAGGGAAGGAAAAAGCGGGTGGGGAGGGGTGAGAGGTAGGGAGACTGGGAACGAAATGGTAGGAGGTAAGGTGTGTGTGGGGGATATTGTAGGGTGGGGTGTGGTGTAGTGTATCAGGGCGGGGCGAAGCAGAGTGGAGCGGAGCAGAGTGGAGCGGAGCAGAGTGGAGCGGAGCAGAGTGGAGCGGAGCAGAGTGGAGCGGAGCAGAGAGCAGTAGAGCAGAGGGCAGTAGAGCAGAGGGCAGTAGAGCAGAGGGCAGTAGAGCAGAGGGCAGTAGAGCAGAGGGCAGTAGAGCAGAGGGCAGTAGAGCAGAGGGCAGTAGAGCAGAGGGCAGTAGAGCAGAGGGCAGTAGAGCAGAGGGCAGTAGAGCAGAGGGCAGTAGAGCAGAGGGCAGTAGAGCAGAGTGGGGCGAAGCGGGGCGGAGCGGGGGGCGGACCGGGGGGGGCGGAGCGGGTCGGAGCGGGGCGGGGCAGACCGGGGTGGGCGGAGCGGGGCGGGGCGGGGCGGGGCGGAGCGGGGCGGGGCGGAGCGGGGCGGGGCGGAGCGGAGCGAGGCGGAGCAAGGCGGAGCGAGGCGGAGCCGGGTGGGGCGGCGCGGGGCGGGTCTAAGCCGATAGCTAGATGGGCTGGGCTGGCGGGGAGGTTTGTGAAAGGTGGAAAGAAGGGAGGGGAGTAGAGGGTCAGGGACGGGTAAGATAGATGGGGAGGCTGAGAAAGAAAGAGAAGTTGATAAGACGTGTGGGGGAGCGTGGTTTGGGATGGTGTAAGGTGAGGAGAGGCCGGACAGGGCCAGAGAACTCGGGCGTCGGGCGGAGATAGACGCGAAGCGGGGTGGGGTGAGGCGAGGCCATGCAAGAGGGGGCGGGGGGGAGGGGCCAGAAGGTCCGAGAGAGGGCGGGGACGGCAGGGAGTGGCTTCGATGCCGGTCGGCCAAGCGGCAGATGCGGGCGCAAAAAGCAGTCGCAGCGGAAATGGTCCGCCGACGGCCCTCTTCGTCCACGGCCTCCTTTAGTTCTGAAGGAAGTCGTGCCTTGCCTCTCCCGAGCCTGCCCTGCTCCTTGAAACGCTTTGCTTCTCTTTAGCCACATCCACCCTCGCCTCCATCTATCGTCCACCTGCCTACACCCCAATGAAAAACACTGCGTACTCCTTCCCACTTCCCGAATGCAAATCGATCGGGAGAGGTGGCTCAGGGCATCAAATGAGATCACTGCAGTACCTCTGACCGGGGGATCCTAGAGTCCCACTTCTGACAGTGGCAGTATTTTCCACTCTGGCTATATAGCCGAGGAGAATTCTGGCGCCCGGCTACTCTGATCGATGTTTCTCCAATCAACGCCAGGCGAATGTAGGAGTAGTACCCTAACAAACGGGTCACGGACCGCATGCGATCCTTCAGTCCTCTTCCTGGTCCTACCTTCACCCCTTACGTATACATATACCCACATTCGTAATTCTACCACCCATGCTGGGAGACCTGTCGGGAACTGGTGGGAGATACCTGGTTGAGGAAATATCCGTTAGCCTCGCAATCCACCAAGGGAAGATCACCGCCGCCTCCCGAGGAAAAAAAATATGCAGGAACTAATGACCTTAGCAGTTGATGCGCCGGGAATCACATATTAGGCAGGCAGGCAGAATCCAAATCCCTCTGCTTTCACTCCTCATATCCACGCGAATTAATGTCTCCCAACCACATGTCCCACTACTAACTTCTCCTCCTCCCGCTCGTATCCCTAAGCTCCCTCCTCCTCCTCATCCTTCTCCCCCTCCTCCTCGTCCTTCTCCCCCTCCTCCTCGTCCTTCTCCCCCTCCTCCTCCTCTTCCCCCCTCCTCCTCTTTCCCCCTCCTCCTCCTCTTTCCCCCTCCTCCTCCTCTTTCCCCCTCCTCCTCCTCCACCCTCCTCTTCTTCCCGGTTCACGTTTCTTCCAACCCACTCCCAAATCGTCGCCCGCACCACTTCCCTTCACTTACTTCCATCATTCGCCCTACCCTAATTCTGAAGCGCCTCGCCACAACCCCGTGCTTCGGTCCGCCCCCTTTAGCATCGTCGGGGTGGAGGCGGGGTGGCTTTCCGGCGCGCCAACGCTCCACGGGGCAGTTTGCGCTTCAGGAAACGGCGGGAAGGGGGGAAACGACAACAGCAAGTGTTATGCGTTTCAACGTACAGTCCAGCGACAGATACCGTGGGGCCATTTCGAAAGCCTTGTCTGGAACGGGCGAGTTATATAACTCCAATACAAAGCACATCACAAAGACAGGACAAGTGTGAAATTAATGTTGACGGCGATCTTCAACATGGAGGTCTTTAACGATACGTTTTGTTGCAATAAAAATCCGTAATTTACATACATTTATTTTACGTAGCTGCACCTAACTTTAATATTTTTTTAAAAACCTCGTGTGCTCCATTTAAGCTTAGTCATGTAACAGAGCAGCGTGAATAATACCTAAAGACAGCAATAAAGATATTTCTGGTTAAATGACTACCAAGCTAAATTTATATTTGTTAATATGATTGTTTTATTAAACTAAAACTAGTCTTACACAATATGTTTTAAATTATTTATTTGTGATAGGAAAGTAATCTTCTTTTCCTACAACGTATTGTCATATCATTAAAATTGCTAAACACAACACAATCATGGAAGTGAAGAACTATTTTGTTTTAATGTCTATTTCAGAGATTGGTTCAATACCGATATTTTGGGAGCCTCATATAATGTGTCCATTCTAATTATTCTTTTTGATTTTATGCAGAATGGTTTGAGAGTGTTGTCGTTGCTGATAATCATTATTAGACATTATCAAATTACTAGAAAGAAAAAAAAACAGGAATTTTCTTTTCAAAGTAGTCATCATAACTTTGCAGTTGAAGTGTTGGGCTTGAATACTATAAAAGAGTCTGATGGTGGCTAGGAGCCGCAGCTCTTTTCTCTTCGAATTGATAGCAAAAAGCATTGAATAGGAGCCCCTAATAGAGACATAGGATTAGCCTCGCCAGATGTATAATAGAGATCGACGTCAGAAAGGATATTCACCTAATAACTCTTAAAAAGATACATTGGAATTTAACTCGCTAAGAATACTTTTTTACTCCTCAAAAAATCGGCGATGGTTTGAAATACACACACTTGATCATTAACAAATTCAACATTGCAGAAAAAAGGACATCAGTTTTGAAAACCGCCATCGTTTGTAAATATTGTGAACAAATTATAATAAATGATTATTTTGGGTTTTTTAAATCACATTTTTTTGCACCCCTTGTGGGATATATACTACAAAGTCAATAATATCACGCAAAAAGAGCTCGGATTTGAGATAAACATTTCTCAATGTTTTTTTAAATTTAATTTATTTATAGTCACAACAATAACTTGATAATTAGCGACTATGCTCAAGGATTGCAATAAAAAAGTTTTTCATTGCGTGGTTACATATTGTTTACACTTTCACATTTGTGTTCCATGATTGCATACTCACTACAGTTACCCCAGAAGTTGAAAATATGTCGCTACATGTTGTGATAATATACACAGAACATATTATCAAAAGCAGTATCACAGTTTTTTAGAGACATACATTTACGTTTTTTATGTTTTCTTGCATTGTGCTGGAATGAAGCAATGCGTCAATATTACAATTCTGTAAGGTACTCAATGTTTGTTCAAAATATTTTAAAACGTGGTTCCGATAAGAAGAAAAATATCTTTATTTGAGAAAAATGTATGTCCTTCAAAATTCTAATTCCCCAGATTATTTCCCTATCCCCGAAAAAGTTTAATAAGTCTGTACCTCTGACACAGAAGCAGCGTGGGGGAAAAGCTCTTCGCTGAGGCACAAAGCCAATGCGGTTAGCCAACGAGGGCCATCCATATTTGCTACCTCCCCTCATAGTGGCACTTGGGGAGCAATTACATGTAATTAGAGAAGTCAAGTATTGCAGGCAAAACACCTAGTATGTCACATCTTTTTAATTTTTATATTTGCTTGTACTGGGAAGTAACGCTTTACAAGAATGGGTAGTGATCGTAAATTAGCGAGCCAAGCACTAGCGTTTCAAAACTGTTAGGACACCCCCGCTGAAGAAGTGAAATAATAATAAAATTTCTACGAAATTAGGAAACAAATTAGGTTTTTGAGGAAGAAATGTTACATGAAGTAGGTACAGGGAAAACATTGGCTTTTCTGTCATGGTTAAAACATATCTTTGGGAAATATAGGTTGCATTCTTCTGTTACGATTGTAGAATTTTTCTAATATGAAAATACTAGCTCTTCGACACGATGATGGTGAATTAAGAGATTTGTTGACAGATGTTTAATACAATGTTCAATTGCGAGAAGATCAAACACTCTACACAATTGTTAGTTGGAAACGCAGCACGGCCCTCTTACGGCAACGCAAAGGATGTTATTCTGTAAGGTTTGGAGAGTTTGTCGAATTGAAGGCGCTATTACACCCCATACAGGGCATGCATAAGAAAGTAGAGAACGACGAGCAGTTTTGTAAAGTAAAAGTATGTCAAAATAAAAATGTATGAATTTTTCAAAATACTCCATTACATCATCCGAAAACAAGTGGACTAATCTACATTATAGAACAAAATACCACCGAAATTGGAATTTCTATGTAATTTCCTTCTCTCCCCAGAAGACGAAGGGCAGTTAAGTATGTCAAAATAAAAAAATTGAATGATCAAAACACCCCATTACGTCGTTCTGAGAACACGTAGTAGAAAACATTTTTTTTAAGGTTGCTTTTGATCATCTTGGTCCTACAGCAACCACTGTGATAGTTTTAACTGAAGGTGGAACTGTATGAACAACACGTAGGGACAACACAAACACACACACACACACACACACACAACCATCCATACCCGAGGCGGAATACAACCCCGCCACCATTCAAGCCGAGGCAGCAACGACTCTTCAGTCTTAGCGACCCCGGCTATCCAGGCTGGCTACAGAGCAATTATTAATACCACCAAAATTGAAATTCCCTGAACTTCCCTCTCTCCCCGGAAAACGCATCGCCACCGCCTCCCCTGTTTCAGGAGCTGGGCGGACAGTACGCCGCAAGAGCACAAAGCGCTCGCGGGCGAGATTTGCTACCTCGGCGCGGAGTGGCACTTTCGGAGAGGCCTTTGAGTGGCCCGGCGATGCGGGTCTTTGAGATGGAAACTAATGCGGATGCCCCCGCGCCCGCTGGATGGGCGGACCGAGCCGGGAAGGGCCGAGCCGGGAAGGGCCGAGCCGGGAAGGGCCGGGCCGGGAAGGGCCGGGCCGGGAAGGGCCGGGCCGGGAAGGGCAGGGCCGGGAAGGGCCGGGCCGGGAAGGGTCGGGCCGGGAAGGGTCGGGCCGGGAAGGGCCTGGCCGGGAAGGGCCGGGCCGAGTCGGGTCGGGTCGGGCCGAACCGGGCCGGGCCGGGCCGGGCCGGGCCGAACCGGGCCGGGCCGGGCCGGGCCGGGCCGGGCCGGGCCGGGCCGGGCCGGGCCGGGCCGGGCCGGTGGCTCGCTAGCCGGGCCGGTAGCGTCGTTCGTCAGGTAATGTTTGCGAGCCCCGCTCCGGAACAAGATCCCGTCACAAAGGACGCAGGTGGACAGACCGCCTCGTGGGGCTCAGGAACGAACGCGCTTCGGCCAGCACAGGGGAAGAACCCATGTGGGCGGCTGGTAGCACACTTCAAAATTAGGAAAACTAGCAAGAACATTTTCGTACCTGTTACTTCGAAGGGGAAGGAAATTCAGCTGCCCAACCTTGAAGAACGTTAAAGAACTTTGAACAACTGAAGAACTTTCAAGTTACTGTAGCCCCAAGAGTGTGCGATCCCTAAGTCTAAAGGAAGTCTCTGAGCTAACTTTTATACTCTTATTCATATTTCGTTGCCACAAGAGCCTTCTATCTATTGTCACTGCTGCATTTCCCAGATTTTCACTTCACGGCGTAAGTTTTTACTTACAATTCATATGAATTTTAAAAATCTAAATCATCCATGCAAAATATAAATCTCACAAATATCCATAGTATGTAGTAACCATCCAACGAAAATCACTTTTCTATTCCTGTGCTCAATTGTCGCGTAAGGTTACCATTTTTATTTCTTAATCTGATGACTAAGTCGTTTACAACCTATTGTGAATCATAAATAGCCTCAGTGTCAAGACGATAAACACGTTATTCCTGAAACGATAGGCGACTGCACATCACCGTTTGTGAAGGAAACGTAGTTTGTGACTGTCATCTCCATTTAATGTTGAAGGAAAGTTTTGAAGCGAGTAGAAGTTCCCCATTCTACAAGTGTATTATTATCTACCATTACGTCTTCCCCTGACATGGGGAACAGAGAAACCTGTTGCTCTGTTTAAGTATGAATGCATTTACTAATTCGACCCTTATGGGTATCATCTTACAGTAGTCACACTTCCTGAAAAATTGCACTGCGAAAGAAACGATCACTATAAAAATAATAAATTAAAATAGAAACGTGACCAAGACATTTTCCTCCCAAATCAAAAGACTATAGCAGCAAAACGTGTTTTTTTAATCACAAACTGTGAAAATATTTCCTGACATTTGGTTTGGATTCCGACTAAGTTGTTATTATTATCGAATTAACTTTTGACAATGGCTACAATTGCTAGAAATTTCACACACTCAATCCGACTTTTTTCAACTTTCCTTGAGGCAAACCCCAGTAATACAGTATGTTCATTGACTTCCTACAATCAGTACTTTCCGTGTATTCGCAAGTTTCAGTGAAAGCAAGAACAAACTTACTTCGAACTTAAGCACACCTGCCGTCTTTCTCATAGTCTCTCTGTCATTTGTACTGAAATTACCTCAGGCAGGGCAAACACAGCATTTACTGCTAACGACATGCAGAAAGATAAGGCTATATCAAGTTCTAAATAAACGCCACATTCAATGTATCACACACGACCCAATCAATTACGTACACAACTTAAAAAAACTATTTTGGAAAGTAATAACATTACATGTTTAGAAATAAGTTTGTATTATATATATATATATATATATATATATATATATATATATATAGAAAGTTTTCAGATCAAAATAAATGCAAGTGAAGGTCACCATAAGTTACAATATAAACAAAATATTCTAGGTTAAAAATAAAATTCGCATTCAAGTAACATTTTACAATGTTACTCATTTACTTCAATTATTATTTGTATAAGTATTACGACGGTTATTTATAAACGTAAAATCTATTTAAAACTTAGTAAAATCACTATCCCAAAGAGTGAGCTCTAGTAATCACAGACGTAGACAAATATCAACATTGAAGGCGAATATTCGTTTCGTAAATATTGCGTACACTGTACGCACTACCTCCTACTCAATGCGAGAGTATACTCTAGATTGGCAAGTACAAAATCGCCACAACACATGTACAATTCATTTAATAAGGAAAATAATACTTTTGACACCGGAACTGCAAGAAAAAATCTTCAAAGAGACTAGAAAAGTCACGCTCTGAAGTCTACAAAGGTGGAAAAGTAATCAACAGGACATTGTAGGTTCATTCACCTACAAACTTCAGTCGGCAGGGTAGGGTGTTTCCCTTGAGAACAGTAGCTGGCAAGGAGTGTTAGCAACTGATAGAGTTGACGCACAAAGGCGTCGCCAGATATGAGAGCTAGGATGAAAGCTTGCGGGAACCATAGCGAGGTAAAGTGTCTGAGGGAGAAGCGGAGGAAGGGGCATTGACACAGGAGGTTATACAAGCAAGCGAGAAATACGTGGATGGAAAGGGGGACGAGGGAGTCGAAATCAAGGTAAGCGGCATTCACAGGGGCTTAGGAACGAGGCGACGCAGGGGTGAGAATTGGATCATGCACACGGAAAGGGATCGAAGCGGCGGTACTGGTGATTAAAATAGAGGGGTGATAGACGATAAGCGAGAGGCAAGAGTGAATATAGAGAAAGGTGCACGTGCAACACCAACGGCGGCGGCGGGGAAGGAAGCTACGCAGGGGTGAGAATAAAGAAGAATGGTGATACGCGCGGAGACAAAATGTGAGAACAGGTGCAACGATAGCGATGAGGATAGAGGCATGGACGTAGATAAGGAAAGTATGTACAGGGGCGGGGTCAGGGGCGGGTTCAGAGGCGGGTTCAGGGGCGGGTTCAGGGGCAGGTTCAGGGGCGGGGTCAGGGGCAGGGTCAAGGGTGAGGGCGGGGCGGGGCGGGGCAGAGCGGCGCAGGGATGGAAGAGAAGAAAGGGTGGGGGCGGGGAACGGCAGGGTGGGGAAAAGGGCGAAGACGGGGAGCAATGGGAGTACGGGAGAGCGGGCGCGCGGGTGGGCGAGCGCGATGCGCAGTTCGATTGTTTCCGGCTTGGAAAGGTCACGCGAGGCGCGCCAGGCGGCGCTGGGCTTTAAGGCCTTTGACTTCCACCAACACCGCGGGTCTCCGCTCCTGCGTCCTTACAGCCACAGGCGGGGAAGGGCAAGGGCGAGGACGAGGACGAGCGGTGATACGACATTTGGGATCCAATCTAACAGAACAAATTCCAGAGTTCACAGACTCAAACTTCGATTCTGCCAAAACCGTTTATCTCTATTTAAAATACATCAAAATACAAATATATATATATATATATATATATATATATATATATATATATTTATTATATACATATATATGTATATATTATATATGTGTATAATATGTATATATAAACATAATATACATTATATACATATATAATATATGTATATATAAATATATTATTATATATTATGTATTTATACATAAATTAATGCTTTAAAAATCTAGATTACTTTAAACTGAAAACAAACGAAACTTTGGGCCACTATTTGGATCACATTTTGATAAAATATATTGCAATAATATACCGTGTATGTCTCCTTTAATACGCGACATTAATTTGGAACTCATTTCGTAAATTTTTCTTCATAAAATCATTTAACTTGACTAATTCAACCTGCTGACTGTTTTTTTTTTTAAATTGAATGAATTTACAATGTTAAAATCAGGAGCAAAATACTGCAAGCAAACGAGTTCCTTGCAAACGCAACACGTAGTACTATTTTCTCCACTTTACATCCGTAACAGCACAGACAGCGCACCTCAACTTGCGTCGTACAAAAGATCTCTACAACCCTCTCGGGCCCAAACACGAAATCTATGGCTCTAAATCGTCATTCGCTATGGTTGCCTTCTAGCAGTCGAATACCGGAGCATAGAGCCGTAACAGATTCGAACGTTACGAGTTTTTTTTTAAAATATTTTCGTCAAAGAACTGTAAAAATTACACAAATTAGCACTCGTTTTCATGAGTTCCATAATCTCTTAGCCACTCTTTAACCATAATATATTTGAACGATGGATAAAAGTACCAACAAAGCGAGGTTAGGAACGTTTTTCCTCTCGAGTTATGGAAAAATTATTTGTATCGGTAAACGAATTATATATCTGTCTTTTAGTATCGCTCATAAAATATAAATCCATATCCCCCGGAAGAAGCAACACCAGGGGCCATTTCAGCATTTTCTCAATGGATTAGGAAAATTTGAAAAAAACTTAATAGAAACAGGTTTCATTGCTCCAGAAGCTGAAATACACTACTTGTTACAGTCACATTAAGTCTTAAAAGTATACACTACAAATGATACCTAATCATTATATATCATCGATAAATATTATTTTTCATTCCGATGAATATTACAGACTGATTGTACAGAAAGATAAATGTAGCAGAAAACATTTTACTTTGTATTTAAACTTGTGTATTGATTTTAGTTGTTCGAGATCATCCGGTGTTACAGCAAGAGACCGACATTTCCACCTAGCACCGTGAGGAGGGCTACGTGGATGGCGGGGCCGTGGTGGGGGGTCGTCGGGGGAAGGGGACGTCGAGAGGGGGGCACATAGGAAACAAAGACCCTCCGCCGCTGCTTGCAGGTTAATTGCGCCCAATTTTTGTTTCGCGCTAAACGGCGCCAAAGGTGATTTTAATTACGTTCGACGCGGGCTCACAAACGGAGGCAGCGACACCGGCGGCGGTGACGGCGGCGAAGCTGCAGGGGGAGGGGGAGTAGGAAGTACCGAAGGGAGCAGAGAGGAGGGCGACAACACCAAAGACAAAGGACGCGCAAGCGGCGATGACGGAAGCAGGAAGTCAGCCTAGTCAAGGTGCGCCTGCAAAGGTCTTTGAAGACAGCCTTGATAACCTTTATTTCGTGACACGAGCGTTAAAGACTGTTATATAAAAAAAATCAATTCGTAGTAATTAAAGAAGTGTTAGTGCACAAAATTAAGCAATCCTTACTCTTCTGTATTAAAATACAATTTAAATTATAGTAATAATAATCCAGCTAGTTACCAGCTTACCAGCTTGTTAGAAGAAGTTTTCAGAAAAGGGAAATGGGAGAAAATTGGTGTCAAAATAATGTTAATCCACTTCAAGTTCGCAGATACTAGCGATCTCACTCCATAAACTTCAACGAATGTTAGCAGAACTAAAGGAAGAATGCCAAAAAGGTGGAACTTCAAATAAACCAAAATAAGACCAAAATCATGACAAATTGCAAGGAACTGCAAATAAAGGTGGAAACCAACCAGAGTATGTTTTGGATTATATACCTAGGTTTATTGATAATTGATATCTCTCAACAACAGACTCAACAGAAATTAGTAGACGTATCTCACGTGCATGGCAAACTTTTGGAGTCTGTCTATTATCCTATTGGACAACAAACTCTGGGTAAAGAGATATATTAAGACTGTTGCATTTTGTCCACATTAGTATGTGGGAGTCAGACTTGGTCGCTAACAGCAGCACAAAAACTGCAGGTATCTAGATTCCAGACAAAAATCGAGAGAAAAATTCTTAATATATCTCTCAAAGACCACATTACATGTATGGAAATAAGAAGTATAACAAAAATAAAAGATGTAATAGAACAAGCCTTGACTCAAAAATGAAAATGGGGAGGTCACGTCATAAGACAACACGATAACAGATGGGCATTTGCTACAATATGGGAACCAAGAATCGGATGGCGTAATGCAGGAAGACAACGAAAAAGATGGAGGGACAACTCTAAGGAGTCATCAGGCAGAAAATGAATGAGACTGGGTGCAAGAAGAGCGACATGGACCTTCAAACAAGCTGAATCGTGGAAATGAAGAAAAGTGAAAATAGTGGGGTTGGGAACACAATATCAATATTAAAAGACAAATTATATTAACAGTCAAATTACATGACATAATTATCTGATGTCCTGAGGTTGTATCTTCTAGCCTGAACAACTGGAGAAATATAACTCGTTTGATTTGTTTTTTCCTTTATTACACTTGGTTTAAAAGTATGCTGCCAAAAATATTTCTTGGATATGCCTTCCCAGGAGCAATAAAAAAATTGTAAAAACCGAGTGGGTCGCTTGGAAATCGAAGAATTTTCAGAACGACATCCGGCGGTAACATTCGGTAGTTTTAGCGGCGCACAATTCGCTACTTTGAGAACGTATGGGGAAAGAGACGACTCATTGAAGGGAGTTTGGTATTTAAGGAATGTGCAACATGCATCGTCTCTACAAAAGCTTTCCTAATTTAATTACATTTGTCGTCTCCCTTGATTGTGTGCGGCGGGACCAATCCTTTGAAATGTGGGTGAGTTTTAAAAGAAACCGGTTTGTTCTTCTCGAGATAAAAAAATAAGGTTTGTTAACGAGTGCTTCTCGAAAAAAATAGATGTGAAAATATACATGCCTGCATTAGCTTGAAGATGACAGTGAAAATAATTGTCGGAACATCGTTATTGAGTTCATCTTCAGTGAAATTTGTGTGACTGTTTTTATGTGCAATAATGTGATACAATTTTTACTGTGTTTAATAAATGTTTAATATTTATTCTATTATTTAAAATGCATCTTGGGGGAATTTCCCAGGAACCTCACATTGAGTGCCTTAACTAATTGCCTGAACATTGGCTTTTCACGTGTCTACTTAAAGTTACTGTTTTCTCCAGAACGTCATAGTACAATAGGTCAAAAAACTTACTATATTATTTTCTTTATTATATCTATCTGCACCATTTTCGTAACCAACAGAGTGAATAATAGAAGGGTTTATAAAGCTATTTTTAACGCTGGAGTCGCCTAGCGAGCTTTTTATTGTTTCATTTCAACAATGCAGACAACGAGATAAACCGGATGGAGTCTGGTCCGAACTAATCCGGATTATCGCCGTTCTACTGTTTGTCGCCATTGTGACGCAACAGTCCCACGCGCTGAGAGGCCTGCTGCGGTCCGCGCGAGAAGCATCGAGCGGCGCGCGTGAACGCTCTAATTCGCTTCGCGCGAAGGCGAACGCCAAGGGGTGGGAGGGAGGGAGAGAAGGGGAGGGAGGTGCCAGGGTGTTCGATGCACCGCGTCACACCACACCCGCTGAGTAAGATGAATGTCTCCGCGCCATTCACCTTTGCCGCCGGCCGCTCAGCCGTCGACAGCGGCGGCCGCCTCGACCACCCTGAGGGCCCGCTAGGGTCGAAGTTACGCGTGCGACTTGCTCCAAGCGATGGCCGCGGGCAGGGTTGGCACTTCGGCTGCAAGCGTGGTCGTTTGTTTTGTGTTTCCGGGCGTGTCAGCTGCTATGGACGTTGTGCCCTTTAGTGCAGGTCATGTCGAGATAGATGGTGATGCTTCTCCCCCGTTGGAATGTGAGATTCGGTGCCGACCTCCACGTCAGACTGCGGTGTTTCCTTCTCTATGTATCTCCACCAATGGGAGATGACGCTATTGGTAAAGTTGTAAGTCCCCGACTGGTCTCCTGACAAGTGAGGTAGTGAAGTGCTAGTGAAATACTAATAAGTGTGTGGTGTGTGTGTGTAAAGGTAAAGTAGGAAACAAAGAAGAGGAAAGATCACGATTCATAACCCATTTCTTTAGAGTTCTGCCCCGACGTTGTTTTGGGATTGATCGAAAAAAAACTGAAAAATCACGATCAGACCAACCGTCCATCAAAATTCTCTTTCAAAACAGCGTCACATTTTGACCTACCTTCCTAGGTAGTGTCGAAAATCCGACACCGCCGGGGATCAACCCCTAAGACCTGCCAGTTCGAGACTATGCTGTAGCACTAGGGGATTTCGGACTTACATACGTCTACTCAAAAACTGGGCGGATATCGGCACCGCCTCGGCGACACCGCCTCATCCACTCGGTCGCGCAGCCGCGAGCAATCCCTTCTCTTCTCGTGAAATAGTTCTGTTTCTCTTCGTGACAGAAACGACCCACATCGCCCTCACTGAGTATCAACACATCCACTGATATATACGTTTCCTTTTCATTGATTGATTTACCGATAGCTTAGATACTCCGGGCGCGTCAACTGTTAAGATCATTAGTCCCGTAAGTGTAGTACACGTTTTTATCGTGGGAATGGGCGGTGATCTTCCCCAGTGAGATAGCGAGATCCGGCGCCGACCAACACGTCTGCTAACGGGGTTCTCCCACCAGCGGGGCCCCAGTCGGGGGCGATAGTGTGTGGTTGTGTGTATGAGAGAGAGAGAGAGAGAGAGAGAGAGAGAGAGAGAGAGAGAGAGAGTGAAACGGAAAGGGCAAAGGTACGGAAGGAACAATTACGCACGCTCCGTGGCCCGTTTGTTAAGATACTGATCCGGCATTCTCCGGGTGTTGATCGCAGGAACCACGGAAAACTTAACGATCAGATCAACTGCTCGCCAAAATTCTCCAAGCGACTAAATTCCACCTAGCGTTGTATCTAAGGTCGAAAATCCCGCCACCGTCGGGACTCGAACCCTAACACCTTCCGATCAATTCATATTCTGATCAATTCATTGATCAATTCATGTTCAATTCATGCTGGTGATTCCTCTGGACGGGCAAAGTTGCTTGCAACGCGCGCATGCGCAGTGTGGCACCTGATTTCCCCAAAGCCATACTGCGCATGCGCCCGCTTGCTGAATCCCGAAATCGTTCATCAAAAGAAAACTTGTAAATCGGGTCTCTTCGCCTTTCCACCTGACTCAATTCAACAGTAGCCTTCTGTTACCTGCAACGGAACATTTCCTTCAGCATTTAATAGAGTGAATTCCCAAGTAAATATTCTAAGAGTGTTATAGTGAGTTCGCCGTTGCGCTCAAATGCAACTTGGTTTCGGTCGGAAGATAATCCATTGTGTTCGGAGTAGAATCGACCATCAAATAACTTGATGTAGCGAGATAGTTGCACCGAAAGAGCAAAGGCAATGGCTCGTCTGAAATCAAAGACAGTAATCAAAGAGGCGAGATATATCGCATGTAAGTATGCCATTGCATCAGCATATTCACAAAGGATGACAATCTGGCAAGACTATTCAGTTTAAATATTACGAGGGGAATTTTAGAGATTACATCGCACAAAACGTAGAGCTGTATAAAAAAGTACTGCATATACACTATAAGGAAATTCGAAAACTCAACAATTGTTGTTTCATGTTTAAGTACGTTTCCTGCAAAACGGATGAAATAAAGGATTAAAAATTCTGGAAGAATTCTATCACGATGCATTGTGAGTTAAAACGTATTTATGAAATTATAATTGAAATATTTTATATTAATAACGTTTTGTACATGCATTGCATTGAATCAACGTACGATATCTACCTTAACTTGAGCGAAGTATCGTAATGAACGATTGACGGCAGATAAGAGTTCATTCCAATAATTTTAATGTATTTAAATTATTAAAATACGTTTTTACTATTACACCAATTAATAACAGCACGTGATAACATATCTGAAGCCTAAAACCTTTAATTTAAAGAAACAAATCACGATATTTGGTTGGGTAGAAAGCTCATATTTTTCTCTAAACAAAAACTTAGTATTTTCAGTATAGTGAGTGTTCGATGCAGTCCAGTCGAGGACACGTGGAAATGAGCACCTGACGTACGAAGGTGTCTTTCGTAAGCCGGTCAAGATGACTCGTTTCAAAAAGTATAGAATTTGTGAGTTAATAGCGATGCTTAATTAATGTATTCAATGTATTTCAAATTTCAGAACCAAAGTAATATGTGATTACTGTATATAAACGCTTGTACCAGACGCTGGTCAATTTCATCTACACTATGTAATTTAACACATGTAATGCATTTGAATCTACTATGTAATTGAACGTCCCTAACAAGCGCAGAGTGAATTCAGATTTGAGATCTTACGTACAGTATAAATTCAAAAAAGAAATTAAATAAAAATGGAATTATTTACTTCAAAAGCTATATTTTCAAAGTCACCTTCCACACTACGAGACTTCTTTTTCAGGCCTTTTTGAAATACGTCATAGGAAGTACTCTTCCATTGTTTGATTCGTCCAGGAGTTTACACTGCGGATTCAGTTGAATTAAATTGTTGCCTTATTTTACGTGGCGAGACTCGGGCCGTGAGGCCCGCTCTTCAGTCTGACCACGCAAATTTCGCTACGCTCCTTTCACCCCACTATCGGGGTAAGGAGGTATCACTCGGACGACGAAACAAACGATTTGAATTCATCTCAGAGGCTTCAATTAGGCTTGAGGATCTTTTACATGTAGTAAATCTACTAACATGGGACAGCCGGCTTTACTTCCCCTCCGAAGGAAGGCGTACGAAGGATTAGTTCGCCCTAAAAATCCACGGCTTCGATCGAGTTCGAAGCCGCAAACTTGGGTATAACAGTGCGATACGCTAACCGTTACACAACCGCAGCAACTTGTAGATTTAATAATGCTCATAACTAAATGAATACGTAATAAGTTTTTTAACACGTAACGTTGACAATACGTTATACAATGAGTAATGAATATATTCAACAGAAGATGTAAAAATACAATTCTCGGATTACACCTTCATTATCTCGAGTTTAACAACAAGTTTGACCATAGAATGGTCTCCACACCCACGAAATCGTTTATATAAAATATTTCCCAGATGTCTCCATATTTTAATGGCTCATTGGCTTTATACATAATTTTCATTGCACACACGTTTCTTTATTGAGCACATTCCTAATTTTTTAACGTTCCTTCTACAAACAAAATAGCATATTATTCTATGCGACGTTTCTATGAGACGTGGGAATTCTATTCTATGAGACGTGGGAATGTTAAATTTTGACAGGCACATCCATGTGGATGTTTTATAGTAAGCTTGACTTAGCACGTGCGCTTTCATGGGTTCTTTGTAGGTAGCCATTCAATAAAAACGTTCGTAAAAGTTCCTACTTTTTACACCTGCCCCTCTTGGTAACGATACATATTTCTTACAACAGCACTCTGAGAATAACGTTGCATTCAAACACGAGTTATATTGCAACTTTTACATTCTTTTTTATTCTTACTCCCTAAGCAATTTGCTATTTAAACAAACATTTTAATTAACATCAAATTAAGGAAACATAAAGCCTACAAACGTGTTACAAATGAATAGTAAACATTTACATGAATTTGTGAAAAAATATTATTAATAGTTAAATCAGAAAACGTCTGTTAAATATAATTCGCAGTAATTGCGTTACGAAAATAAGTCCTTATTAGAGATGTCCAACTCTTAAATTCAAATTGTACTAAATTTTTTATAAAATAACAAAAAAATCAGTATGTCAATAATTTTTGTAACTACTAGTTTTCAATCTAGCGCAATCGTGAAATATGTAAACAAATCGTCAACCTTCAAACCAGTGACGTCAACTAAGAAACACAATTACTATACAAAATGTATTAGATGGCGGTAGTGAACATTGATATTTTTAGCGGTTTACTAATAGTATACGACATGTCACAAAACTAGTAATGCAAAAACTACTGTGAGAACGCTGCCTTTGACAAAATAAAATCACTGATTAAATTCGTAGCTTCATTTATTATCTTCCCTGATATGTACACTATCGAGTGAATAATAATTATTTCAAGCAATTTAAGGACAAAGAAATCTACAGAAAAAATCGTAACAATGTATAAATATGACGTAGCCAAAAAACAAGCCCCGTAAAGGTAAGAATTTACCGTTAGTGTCCTCTTTATTGGCTGTAATTATTTAACGATAAGTGTGTTTCTTTAGGTTTTACTTACAAGTGGATTTAAATTGGTCATGAACTATTAAAATCAGGGGAGAACCAATAGTATATATAAGTCATACATAACTTCATCAAATATTCCAAGTATTTCACTATTTTTACAAATTACTTTCTTTCTTCTTTGAGATATGAATATTCTTTGTTTCATGAGACATTGTAGAAAATGCAAAAAAGTTTTCCAAAATTTGTAACTTATGAAATCAAGAATGAAATACTGAAACCAGTGCGCGCACTCTGTATACTGAAAGAGGGAACAGAGTTCAAGGGATCAATGAAGTATTACTTCCGTGCTTCATCGCCTTAGGAAATACATTTAAACAAATCAATATCTCATCTTGTAATATATTAACTGGTTTAAAAGCTACAATGGTAGGAAGAATCTCTGAGAGTTCACTGTAAAAAAAACATAACCCTCCTTTCTTCGCGCAGACTTGTAAAACTAAATTGAATACCTTAAAACCGCCACCCGATACTCAGCTCCGAAGTGGTTTGCAGCGCGCTTTCAGGGGAAGCACCGGCCTTCGTCGCTTACAAATCGCAGTAGGAGAAGCGTCGGCGGTGAGCTCTCGGGACAGACAGCCGGGGCCCCGCCCACCGCCCGCACTCCTCCTCTTGATACCATCGCCGAAAATCCCTCCCTAATCGATTTCAGAGCTTAATGCCGTTTTAATGAGGGTTTTCCGTGCAGCCCGTGGTCGACGGATAGTGCGGTCGCAGACGTAGGTATTATCATCGGCGAACCGTGACTATCACCTGCAAGCGGCGCGGCGGGACGCGGACAAAAAAGGTTGGGAGCCCAGGGATGAAAACGGAGTTTTGCTGGAAGCACTGCGGGTGCGCGGAACACGGCCGTGTGGTTTAGCGGGATCCGCTGCGCGAAGATTTATTTGGGCACCGCCTAGTTTTACGGAGCTTCCATTTCGAATGCAAACGCCAACAATCGCCGCAGGCAGGAACAGATGAAGGAGCAAAAAAAATAAGTCGCTATAAAAATAGTCTCGTTCGCTTTACAGCTTTTTGCTGTCGCGCAGATCCAGTATGGATTTAATGAAATATGGTTTGAGAAGGGCGCAGATCTCCTGTTGTAGCCGACACGACAGTTCGTCGTTCAGAAAACTGAAATATTATTTATTATTTGCATATGTTCGATGTAAATACATCTAGTAAAAATCAGTACTGTATTATCTAAAATATTTTTGTCTAACATTTCTGTTTTATAATGCTCGTGTACAAAAGTATATTTCACTGGATTAAAATGTTATTTTAATACCCTAGAGAAAATTTGTAACCATGTTCCATTAAACCTGTAACTATCCCCAAATATGTAACTAACGTCCCACTTTTGCGAAACATTCATACGAGCAATAAAGAGAAGAAAATACAAACTAACAGATTATATAGTACACCAGATGTATTTTAAATGGTCGATAAACGTAGGTTGGAAAAGACAGATAATGTTATTCTCCAATCTTAACATAAAGAAGCAATTCGGAAGTACTTTCGTTTTTGAAAATTGTATCGTGCAAATTATAATAATGCATCGTAAATATAATTTCCTCGTATTTGTTTAGTTTTGCAAGTTCAAAACACTGTAAATACACTTCTGCAATAAGCATTTACACCCTAACACGAACGTACACGAAAAAACGTTTTGAAAAATGCCACACTCCAACTTCTGCGTTGATTTGCCAGCATTCCCTCTTTCTATTTTACATAAAAATTCCATTAAGAAGTTTGCTTTCAATCCTTTTAAGGTTACCGCATGCTTATCTACCTTTTTATCAAGGAATGTAAACAACAAAAAAAGAGGGAACATAAACACTGAAGAAAAAGGAGTAATATAAATTATTTATATTAAGTCACGAAATTAGATTGTAATAATTGAATTGAATTAATGCCTTATTTTATGTGGCGAGACTCAGGCCATGAGGCCTGCTCTTCCGTCCGACCACGCAAATTTTGCTACGCTCCTTTCACCAACTAGCAGAGAAAGGAGGTATTTCTTGGGCGAGAAACAGGCGATTTGAATTTAGCTCAGATGCGTCATTTAGGCTTGAGGATCTTTTACATGCAAGTAAATCTACTAACATGGGACAGCCGGCTTTACTCCGAAGGAAGGCGTACGAAGGATTTTTTCGCCCTTAAAAATCCACGGCTTCGATCGGGTTTGAATCCGCCAACTTGGGTACAACAGTCCGATACGCTAACCGTTACACCATCGCCGCGCGCAAATAACGAAAATTAGACTGATTATTGACGTCTTATTTACGGTCGCGTCAACGTGAGTATTGTGTATGTTATATCCCGAGAGGTAGCTCTCTCTAGCTATATCCCTCTTTCGCTGGAACGTGCGATTCCGCGCCCAACTTAACATCTTTTCCCCCTTAAGGGCACCGCACCAGCCAGGACGACCTCCATGTTCCCCACTGGTCTCCCGACACGTATCGCAATGCTTTTTAGGGTAAATATGGTAAATGTGTGTATGTATCTAAGGGGTGAGGATGGGACAATGATGAGGAAGGAAATATGACGTGCGCGTTTGTTGAGCTACTGCTCCGGCATTTGCCTGGCACTGATCGGAGAAAAAATGTAAAATTAATCGCAAAGCAGCCACCTGCTGGAATTCTGCGGGCAGTAGTTGATTTTGACATAGCTGTGTGAATTACGTCGCAAATTCCCAACTCGAACGTTACGACTCGAACCCTCAGGATTCACGATCACTAATGTTGCGGAGGCAACAGGAATGCTACCACTTGCGCATGGTAGACAACAGTCATTACAATAATAAATAACAATAAATGAATGTCAATAATAACAAATGTCATTAATAATAATACCAACTAGCTTACCCTGTGCCCTCCGGCAGCAGGTATTTTCATGCCGATACTTTTTATTTTGGTTAAGCCAGTTCGTATTTAAAAAAAATTTAATACATTACAGTTGCCTGGCTCGCCTACCCTTAGAAATAGTTACATGAAAAAGTAATGATAGAATAACTTTTTTTAAATTCATGTTTAATTACATTAGTGGGTTCACCTACCGCAAATATAATTGAAAACTATCGTTAATACGTCGAATCATGTCCAAAGGATTCACATTAAGGTGGAAAAGCAGGTAATCCAATAGCTTATCAGTACGCAGAGCAATCAAATGTGATCACCTCCTGAGGTGGGTTTAAAACCCCACTAAAACGTGTTTTGGGGACTTACACCTCTCCCCAACACATTTTTTTCGATAATCTGTTATAAATTTAGGTTTAACTAATGACGTCTAGATGAATCTGATGAATGAAGTTGTTGAGTTAATTGCGTAAATGCCCGAAAGAAAGTATAGTAATTAACAGCATTTCACCATAGTACTTGTAGGTGCAATGAAACAATTAAAAACCTGTATTTTTCTAGAATTCATCCAGAATATTCCAGAAGGAACTTGCTAACAACTATGCTAATCGATTTGTCTTATACAAAGGAATCGAATGTGCTATTAATCATCCCTTTAGGTGCCGTAATCACACAAAATTCATTTTGGTTGTTTAAAAATCAAAAAGAACATATATTTTAAAGAAGTATTTTAATATATTTTGGTTGGATCCTAAAAAAGCTATTATTTCTCCAAAAGAAGGTTGACGCGTTTGAATGACATCTGGTTTGTCTCGATTGGTGGATTGTCAGGGGTGTAATGAGAGTGACGAACAGCTTACTAGAATACTATTGACAATATTGATAGTTAATATTGATACCGTTATATGAGGAGCAACTCATCAATACGCATTTTTTCCACTGGTGGGAAAAATTGAGTTTGATATAAAATCGTGTAGTTCTACATGTTTCTGGTTACAGATTTCTTCAAAATGCATTTAAATTAATGTGTTAAAATGCGTTTTGGAGAAATCTAAAAGCAGCAACATTTAGAACGCATTAAAAACAAATTTCATATAAAACTCAATTTTTTCACCAGGGAACAACATGCGAATTGAATAGTTGCTCCTCATATATAGTGACGAGTAACCTCCAATAATTAGAAATTAATAACAATTATAATTATTACATAATAATTGTTAAAGCGATCGGAATACGAAATAATCAATCTAGTAAAATCGAAAACTTATTGACGCCAGAGAAAAATAATGACGCTATTCGTATTGCCAAATCTTTCGATTCACCGCCAGAAGCAGTCAATTTGGTGTTTTGACGAGGGAGGCTTCATGGAAGTCTCGCGATCAACTTGAAAAAGTCGGCGAAATTAGAAGCTTGGCGCCGACGACACCGACTATTTCATAATTATTCCGACCGCATGCTCCTGCGTCTAATGTGTTAATCCAAACATGAAAATCTCTGCATCGCGCACGTCTTGCCGCAAATATTTACGTCGTGATTGGCCACCCAAAAACATTTGCGCTGGGCGTCATGCGTCCGATCTCAGTGTGTGCACTGCGTCGCTTGGTAGTCCGTGTGCATTCGTCTTCTAGTAATTTTCTCAAAAAATCGCTCCAAATTTTTGGATTAATCTTTTTCATCGAATATCGGAAAAAACTGTTTAAAAATGAAGCAGGTATCAATTTAATTTGAATTCCTGTTTTTTTCAAAAATCACCTACGTTCAAATGTTTTGGGCGTCTTCCTATAACTGCAATATTGAATATAGATATTTCTTTCTTAAAATCTATTGTTCAAAGACACATCTTAAAATAAGATCAAGTACAATTTTTCGTAAAATGGGAGAGGTGTTTGCGTAATTTCGACTGAAGTACAGGCAATTTCAAACAATTTTAAACAACTATTTTCTTCAAAACGACTTCAATTTTTTTCTTTAAATGTGCTTCTCGCATATTTTACCTCGTAAATTTTCTGTTTGATCGAGAGACGGTAGTGGAGATGTTCTCATTCCGGCAAACTGTCTGTGAAAAACTGCAAAAAGTATAAATAGTACGTTAGGAAAAAATACTAGGAAGTATGTAACGTATCACCACTAGTTTCATTATGAGATGGAGCGTAAAGACGGACACTTCTTGCATTTCTTCGCGGTAGTGGAGTTACATCAGCGAGCTCATGTCACCTTCAGTAAACGGACACGCGAACGCGTTCCGTCCTTCCAACTCATTTGCGCCGCGAATTCCTTTGATGCGTGCGGACAATCCGACAGAGCGCGGGGGTCGCGCGCTGTGCGGCGTACATTTTTGTGCCCGTTCCCTTTCGGTGAAATCTGGGCAAAATATTTGCAAATTTGGAGGTGACTAAACAGTTGTAACATACGCATTTATTATCGCGTGGCAATGCAATTCCACCGTAATTTAATAAGAAGTTTATCTGTTTATTATAGACTGTTTCTTGACTGTTACTTTTTACAATATGTTTTTAACAAGTGTACATGCAGTAAATTGTAGTAATTTAGCGATACGTAAATTGTGTTAATCTGTTAAGAAAAAGCATTTAAGTCAGAAATAAATACTAGGTAATTCCTTATAATAATCATATTGAAAATATATTAATTTTCATCAATAATTAATAATTATTTATTAAAAATTGTAGCATGTTAATCTGAACAATACATTCTATCGTAACGCAGTGTTATGTTATCCAACTCTTGGTATAATTCGTGTTTTTTATAATTTCAAAATGAAAGTGATTTCCAAATTTCGTTTTGCAAAAACGACCTCATCATGGATGACAGAAGCCTTACGGGTACTAAAGCAATTTTTTAAGCAATTCTGTATATTATTTCAGATAATTAAGTTACAGTAGAACCTCGGTAATCCGAACTCGTTTGGGGTGTCGTCTGTTCGGATTCATAAATATTCGAATTATTCGAAAAAATGTACCGTCCATATACAAATACATCGATAGGATTACCAGATAATGCAACGTAGCGTGCGATGTGAGAAAATGGCAACGTAGCGAAGCAATCTCATTATCACATCGCATCTTCAAGCAGATTCAGTTCCCTAGGACAAAAGATTACCAATTTTGCAAGTTCCTCTAAGAGAAAATTACTGCCACATAAATATGTGATATACACCATAGTTACCAATGCAATAAACATTTTATTTCGACAACTTGTGCTTCAAAAATATTCGTATTTCAGTTCTACAGTAATTACTTGTATAAAATCGTTTCTTTACACTACAAATAAGCATTTTATTTATTTTGTTTAGTTTTCCTCCATTCCAAATTTTGTTCAGAGTCTCTGAAATTAAGGATTAGTGGAGTTCGGATTAGAGAGGTTCTACTGAACATTAAAAACAATTCTTTAAAGGTATTTGAACAGACAAATCTGACAGAGATTGGGTTACATATTACACATTTGTAGTAACTAACGATTAAAATTATAATGTGCGTAGCCTAAATCGAGCGACACACTTAGAAATACAGGAGTCAAATGTTCGAATAAAGATGCACCTCTGCATCATTGCATACTTCACATGTGCCTGCTACGGTGGAGTGGCTAGTTATTGATTAAGGCTGACAGATTCGTCCGAAGTGAATGAAATTTTTTACGTCTTTTATTCGTATAATTCCATTGCAAATTACACCTTTGCAGTATTTAGGTTGCGTTGTGTAAATCGCGTAGACCGAATGTGAAGCCGACAACTTGGAAATGCGAGAACAGAGCGAGTCAACTGGTTCTACAATTATTTTCCAGCAAAGAACATAAAATTTGCATGACGTACCCAAAATACTTTATAAAATAATACTCCAAGAAAGGAATTGTCAAAAAAAAATAGAGTCCGAGTGTCTTTTCACATGCAACAATGTGTGACATTTTCGCATGGGTTCAGCGAGTAAATGGCCATTTCTGAGCACTTGCTGCGACAGCTCATACAGACGCACCGCCGCGCTGCTGTGCCCTGCGGCCAGCGCCATAGTGCTAATTACGTGCGCGAGGACGGGAGACCCGGGTTCGGGCCTCGCCGCCGCCGCCGCCACCGCCGCCGCTACACCCGCAGCCGCTGCCTGCTTACCTGCAACAAGAGGCCCCTCTGTGTTCGCCGCGGGGGCAATCGGATTACAGTGGCCGTTGTATTATCGCGGCACAATTACCATTCGGCTCCACCGCCGCCCGCTGCCCGCAAACCCGCCCCCACACATACACACGCACTCGCCGCACGTCACACGTGACCACTAACAGGCGGCGCGTGCCCCCCAAATTCCGAAGCCAGCTGAAGTGCACAAGAAGTCCCGGTAACATTATGATAACGGTAGGCGCGCGCAGTCCAAAACAAGAGGGGGCAACTACATTTCTGGGTCCCTGTGACCCCCTTTCCCAACAAACTGTTTTATTTACACATGATGTATTTTAGTAGGGAGTAAATAAAACAAACAAGGAGGGTGGCGTAACTTTAGTGCTACAATTAATAAATACAATTGATTTCACGTGGAACCATTACAGGGTTGACACATCGTTTCGAAAACCTCTTCCCCGAAAATCGTGTAACTTTCCCATACCGCAGTTTAAAAAGGGGGAAGTGAGGAAATGAAAATGATTGCATTAACGTTGTTTTTCCTTTCTCTTAAAAAGGAACGGAAATAAGTCTCCTCACTATGTTGCTCGATTCTTTCTTATTACCCACATACGTTTTCTACAACTCTAAATTATTCACCTCTGCCTTTCTCCTTCTTTGTTGAATTATGTATAATGTAACCACAAAAGTGGTCGGCAACATTTGATAATACAAGTTCTCTAATGTTTAATACCTTTCAGAGCTTTATATAGTACGTAACCAAACTTTCAAAATAGTCGAATTTGCTAAGTTTTCATATAAATAGTATCAATATTTATACAACAGAACGATACAAAAATTGTCTAAACATTTCGAAACTAAGACAATGGATGAGAAGGTTAAAAGTCTCTATTGGTATCGATTAAAAAGGATATCAAAAGGTCGACGTTATTCGTCGTTGTTTGGATTAAATGTTACAAGTGTTAAAGTCTCCATTAATACAAATGATGGCTACGGCACTAATAACAATCAGATCATTACTGTGGGAGGCGAGCCAAATATAATGCACCTCCAGAACTCTCAGCCACACATCGTTCCTGCCGCTACCCTGAAGCCAGAGACAAAATTGCTCTCACCACACGGCTCGCGGCAAATTGAACGCTAATGGAAGGATGTGGGAGTGACGCGCACCCCACTCACGCGCACCCCTCACACGCGCACCCCCCCACACGCGCACACCCCCACACGCGCACACCCCCACACGCGCACCCCCCCACACGTACCCCCCACACGCACCCCCTCTTGCGCCACAACATTCTGCGGCTCGCCCTAATCCCTAACCCCAGCCCGGCAGGCGTCCGCCTATCCGCTTGCACGCCCGCCTGCTCTCTCGCCCTCCCGCTGGGCCGTTCGTTCGTGCGCTCGCCCATTCACTCTCACCCGCGCATTCGTCACGCGCCTATTCGCCCCCGAATGGGCGTCCGCGCGTCGATCGACCGGGCAGAGTGATTGCCAGCCACCGAGAGCGCCGCCCCCGCCGCGATCGACGGCCGCGCCCCGAGGAAGAGGTGATCTCTGCGAGGACACTGCCCCGCGAATTCGAACTCGCGGACTGAACCACATTACGGATGTACCATGCACATTTCGCTAGTTCTCGCCAAGAGTAGTACCCAGCCAGGGATTTCCAAGCGCAAGCGAAGTGATCTCAGGTGAGTTATCTACTTTACGCATTAATATGCGCGTTGACTTTCATGCCCCCTTTTACGAAATCTCCTGCTAATTCACTAAGACGTATTTCCAAAATGTTACTCTCAGACAGAATGTACCACACGTTACTATTAACAGGGATTTGTTTGCCTCAGATTATAATATTCGCGTATTACGAATACGCTAGATCGCATAGGTGATATTGGAGCTGTGGCTTCCAATCGCTTGAGAAATTTTCTAATGGGTACTGTTAAATTCACTAATTCATGTGTGTATTTAATTCAGCATCTATAGTCCTAACGTATTATTTTGAAAAGCCGAAAAAGAATCTCAGTAGGCCGGCGCGTACGCGACAAACAGAAAACAGACAGACAGACATCACGCCATTAATCAATTTTTGGGTATCAGTAATCCACAAAACGGGGATTCTGACTGGACACCATATTAGAGGAAGTAATTTACTACAAATGGGAACAAGAAATACCCACATTTTCGTTTCTAGTGCCCCACAATATGAGTTCCACCAGCCACTCGTAAAAGTTTTTTTTTTTCCAAAAATCTATTTCTGTCGTACTATTACACCACTTTTTTGTCTACGTAAGTACACAGTACTAAAAAAAATCATGATGATTAAAATAAATAAACATTTACTAAATCAAAATTATTAACAGTGCAGCATATTCAATATCGAGTAAAAAAGAAAAAATTGTTATCGTAAATATAACGAGTTTCAAACATCGTAATTCTAGAAGGCTGAAGGAAAATATATGAAAATTCGAGATGTTAACGAATCCAATTACGTAAGTTACACTTTTTTATGTTCTACGGTGTAAAGGTAAGTCACGTTGAATATATACGGCCCACCCCTTTCCCTCGTTGAATGCGGCTTCACGATCAGTCCAAACAGCGGCCACATAGACCGCGTGTCGCATGCAACTGTTGCTCCGTTGCGGCTGATTTCCGATAGCGTTAAGCGTTGCTACGTGATCATGTCGTGCAGCCAAACGTCGGGAACAAAGCAGTCTTCGACAAACAGCAACCCAGTCGTGCGTTTGAACCACGTCAGTTATTGCAGGAGCGGTAAGGAATATACAGTGTAATTAGTGAATCAGGTATCATTTTCAAAGGATATTTACGAAATGGAGATCCTTTTTGAATCTCCGGATCATTTGAACCCACATCTGCAAGTCGAGGGAATTTCTATGAAGATAGATAAGAGAATCATCCTTGAAAAAGTGCGTTTTACTTACTCAGAAATATTTTTCCAGAAAGAAATGTCCATATATTATTCTAGTCGAACATGAAAATTTGAGATTCGTCAATTCTATTTACATGGTTGATGACAAAACAGTGAAAATGGCAATCACTGCATATTTTAATAGGCGTAGGTAGTTGTAGAATGTGCGAGAATTTTATTGAGACAGTCATTTCTCTCATCTCACCACATTCAGCTAAATTTATAAAATACTCTGATTTATTTACATTCTTTTACAGTCTTGTAAAATAGTACTTAAGGTTATTGTGATGGCTGTCTGCCAAAATATTTAGTGTAATTAGAGACTCAGGTATCATTTTCAAATGTTATTTATAAATTGGAGATCCTTTTTAAATCTCCGAAAAATTTGAATCGATATGTGAATTCATTCTAATTCAATCTCAATGAAAATTTAAAAAAACAAAACAATGATATCCCAATGCCGATTTTAGCATGAAATAGGTTTAAAATATGTTAAGAGAAGCTGAGCTTTGAGTTCATTATTTCTTATGTCTTGTATAACTGAATTTAAACATATTACTTATACAAAATGTACCAATATCATTTTATTATTATTCATTTTGTTGCTACTATATTAGCTGATGTATCTGACGAAGCACGCACATCGGTCTGTGATCGTTGTTCCATGTAATGTAATAAACATATTACGTATTTGATTGCCTATAAATAAGAGATACTAAGGGGGGGCGAGTATTTTTTTGGCAAAACAGCTAAAGCATATTTAGATTTCATTTAATGATAAATCTTTTGAAAGATATTTATCCTACTTCAGATCTGATTCAAATAGAAGTAATTGTTTTTTCACGTCAGATTATCCCACATCCCACTTCAGGTGTCCCACTTCAGCTGTTGGTATGTGGTTGATAAGATCTCAGAGTGGTAAAAGTACGTTGTTTAATACTGTTTGAGTTCTCCCAGGATTTCAAGCATCATCCAATTCAAGGTTATTGAATATTCCGACACATAAATAACTACAATATATACGTAGGATATACCTGAATAACACAAAATTTACGTAGGATAAGGATGTGGGAATCGGATCTAAAGTGGGATGTGAGATAATCTGAAGTGGGATGACAATTTCTTATATTTCAATCAGATCTGAAGTGGGATAAATATCTTATAAAAGGATTTATCATTGGATGAAATCTAAATATGCTTTAGCTGTTTGCCAAAAACATACTCGCTAACGGGGTAAAATAGAAATTTTACGAACTCATAAAATGCGACTGTCGTTCCACATAAACCGGCATATTTACCGGTAATCATAGCGTGAACATATTTCACAAGTTGCGAAGACGAAAGTTTATTAATTCGCATTTATAAATTGTTCGAACTGTATCATAACTTCGTTGTGTGCTTTACACAATTTTCGCTCGAGGCTTTGGAGTCGGCGTAAGTTAGCAAAGGCGCATTTGGTGCCTCATAAATGCACTTTGGAACTTTCTCTGATCCGGCTACATTTTCAACTTCCCAGGCTTTTCGTGGGGGTGAGCCAAACCACCGCAGGCTGAACAGAAATAACTTCTGACAGCCCAGTGGTGTCCGCGGTAGAGCCCCACGGCACACAGCTGCGTGAGCTTAAGAAAGGGCTTCCGGAAAATTACTGCAGCACGAAAACAGTTCTATGCGTTGTCTTTCGAGAGAATACGTACTTTCGCGCAGATTAGTTTTAATGAAAAATACACGTTCACGACATTCACAAAAGCCTACATTGAAGACATAGACGAGGTTGCACCTTTAGCACATTTTGAGAACAGGGGGAGAAATCTTCAGCAGCATTGAGATAAAGGCACGATACGATTGTATGTTCGTAATGCGGAGAGCAAAGCAGTGATAATATTCTCGAGTCAGCCTCCAACTCCACACTTTGGACAAAGTAACTGGAAAACGTACTCATATCCAAATATGAAATAAAATTTTGAGAAATATCCCTAAAAGCATTCTGCACTTTGTCTTGCGGGCAACTTGAGTGCAGATCCGAGCCGCGAGGAAGAATAGGGATAAGACTTATTTTCAGTATCAGATTTTGACCATATAGGATGAATTTTAGATAGATTCTAGATTCTAGGAATTAGGACTTTAGTAGTTTATATATTTTTTCAATATCTCAACGAACGATACATATACATATAAAGTCTTAATTTCAACCGTTGTTGCTATATTAACCTTGACAAGGCACATGCAAAATGTGCGAAATTTTGAGATATTAATAAATATATATATAAACTATTAAAGTCTTAATTCCTGGAATCTACCTAAGATTGGTCCTTCAATCTACGTGATTCTAACATCTATCTACTATTAAATTAGGATCAACAAGAAGAAACAACAACAATTTCAATATTATTATTATTATTATTATTATTATTATTACTATTATTAATTGTTCCTTTTTTTACACCATGGTGTTCTCCAGGAGGAGGGTGTCCGCCAGGAGCTGCCATATTGTTATTTTTTTTAGCCCAGAGACTGGGGGTGCGAAAATCGGCTCGTGTTTTCAGAAACAATATTGCTGGAGATTGGTAAGCGGCGCGGAGGGGAGCAATGCGTATGAGAGAGGGTGACGCGAAAAACAGGGGAGAGGATTGAAAAGGCGGGAAGGGGCTTGAAACTGGCGGGAAGGGAGTGGGAATTGAGGGGGAGCGAGAAGTGTGAAAGGGAAGGGGAGTAGTGGGATGGAAAGGTAGTTAGGGATGTGTTGACACACGTGGCGCCACGTGAATGCCCGTGAAAGTAAAGGTGACAAACTAACAAGGACGGCAAAACGTTGATGAAATGGAACATTTCTTAACGGAAACTTTGATTTTAACGACTAGTTTACCAACGTCTCGTTTGACGGATGTCGGTCAACCGGCCGTTACCTGCGGTGGAAGTGAAATTTTATTACACATGTGTGGTATTGATTCGTTCTTTCCACTCACCAAGCACGCTTCGTCCAAACGCTGTTAAAACAAGAGCGTTCTACATGGATATCCGAGAAGTAGGATTTTGTACTGAAAATCTCGCAAACGAAACCACCAGCAAACGAGGCCTTCGTTGTCTAGAAATATTGCGTAATTTGTAATATGTAAACAGGAGAAAAGATACGCTTTGTTTGCACGATATAGAGAACACAAACAAGCGCCGGATCACGGTGGACGGACAGCGGTAGCGATCTTCTCTCCTAACTTACCAGTCTTCCCAGAACTGAACTTTAAGTACAGCGCTTGGCTCTTCTGGCAACTTGTGTGACCGCGCTTGCCGTGAAGGTGTCCCTTTAGCTACTGTTTTGGACTGGCTCTCTATTGCTGCATTATCCTGCATTTTATATAGATGTCATTTCCTAAAATTTTAATTTCGTGTATCCTGAAATACATTTTATTAAGGTTGGATTCTGTCTAGGTTTTATATTATGACAGTCATTATTATTATTTTTATGTTATTTTCAAAAGAATAAATTCAAAGAAAAATATGTTTATATTCCGAAGTTTCGAGGCTTATGACTGGTTTCATTTGGATTTATTTTTAACAATAATACAATAGTAACAAAATAGCTATGCCTGTCAATAATAAAAACCCGAACAGACGCCAAGTTCGAAATATACTGACAATTCTACAAATAAATTAAATTGTATTAATTTTTGCACGAATATTCATTTAGAAAAAAACAAGAAGGTGCGTAAAATGAAGTACCTTGCTTCGGAACCACCACCTCAGGGGCTTGCCAACGACGTTTCATCACTGGCATTTGCGGCCGCGTGCAAGGCGAGACTCGGTCGAAGCAGCGAGTCGGCGAGGGGCAGGGGGCAGGTTGTCGAGAGCGGCGAACTGCCTCTCCCCGAGAGCTCGCCGCGGAGAAATATTCCTCCGCCGCCGTGAGCGAGTCGCACCGACCGCTGTCGCCGCGCCGTAAGGACCCGACTATTGAGCGGACCTCACACCGCCAGCCCGCTCCCCTTCTTCCACCTGCTTCCCTCCCCCCCCCCGCTCCTAGCAAGAGCGAGTTGCTAACTTGCCAGGGTGGAGGGGGGAGGGGGGAGGGGGGAGTCCGAAGCGTAATGCAAGGGGAAGGGTGTACGGTGGCCCTTCTCCCCGTTGGGTAGCCGTGATTTCTACCCAGAAACAAATGTGTTGACTATTACAGGTTTTTCACAGCAATTTAATTTATATTTTCTTTCATCATGCATTGAAGTAATTTTCGTTGTGTTTTAATAAAATACTGATACGAGATGTATGTACTAAATTAAACAACTTTGAGTGCAGCAGTACAAATTAGAGTGCTTTTAAATAAATACTGTCTATTTAAACAAAATGTCCCTGACTGGACTACAGATCATGTTTCTATTTATCACTAATAAAATTTATGGAATATTTCATACTTCTCACTATTGGAAAAAAAAATAAATAATTGCATATAAATGGATACAAAAATATTTGCATATTCTTAATTTGTTAGATCTCTTATAATGCTGTACAAAAACACAGAATGATATTAAGTAGTACATAGTTAGTTACGTAATTAGCAAAGCGAAGATAGTGAGTTTTATAAGTTAAATGATTAAGTGCTTTTAAGAGCAAAGGTTAGTGATGAGTGAATACAAATATCAAGCAATACATTTTAAAAATGTGTGACTTTACAAAACAAACAGTGATTATAATTATATATGATGCATTATTTTTTTTTATTTGAGATGGATAACAGGATTTCTTGTATTTTATTATCACCGCATTTCTTTTATGTTTTGTTATTGTACATCAATAATGAATACATTTTTTTAAAGTGGATTGTTAATTAGGTTACTCCAACAACAAAACGATTTTGTTACGTATTAGGTAAATGTATTACGATGTTAATAAATAAAGTGGATGTTCCTGCCATTAACTTGTCTGAGCGGGAGAATTTACACTGAAACGTTTTTGATTTCTGTGTATTGTATCGCGACCATTAGTTTTAATGACCCGTACAAAAAATACTACGTAAATTATATTGGTCTTTATTATGTTCATAATTATTGTCGAATGGACGCTCCAATTTTATTACACTGAGGCCAAACAATGTCATCAACCGTATCGCTTGGGATTATTCATTTTTTATTTAAAAACTACGATTAATTGGGTCTTATTGTCGAAGGGAATAGAAAAATGATATGATGCCAATTGGCTTCAACGTATTTGTTACGGTTCCTACCCCACTCGACCTACCCTAAATATCAGAAATTAATAAACTCGTGCTTGCACATTTAATGTTATGAAATAAATTTTATCAGATTGTGAATGCGTTCTGCCGTTATTTGATAATGTTTCATTTGCTGTCAATTTTTTTTAACTCTTTCTACTACGTAAACAAAATTAAACAAGCCCGTTGCCAACAAACAACGTGAGTTTACATGTATCAAGGGAGCTGTAAGCCACAAGCATGAATGCCACAAGCTCATTCAAACTCCAAATATCATTTTATCTTCTTAATCAATTTAAGTGATGTTATGCGGAAAACAGAGCGTGCAACTGTTTTATAGCGTTGGTATATTACATTCGTTTTTTTAACTTGCTCCTAACATCGTTTTTCAACAATTACTTATGCAATGAAGCTGGACATAATTACTAGATGCAAAATGCATGGCTTCCTCACGGAGACAGTAAGGCCATCACGCTATTAAAATTAGCAACTCTTAGTTGGAAAACAAACGCATCGCTGGTGAATTGCTCTTTGGGCATGAAACAGCCATTCGGCCTCGGGAGAACCAAGACCGACTACGAAAGCAGTTTTCTAGAATTACCACAAACTGCTTCACTTCGACAACAAGGCTGCGCTATCGATCCCAGTTTTGAAGAATATGAGGCCTTTACTGTTACCGCAGCGTCCTGATAATGAAAATATAGTCTAAAGCGTAATTTTTTGTACTAAACACTCGAAATATGTTCCGCTGAGCGTCGTCCACTTTTTCTGACACAGTTTCCGCATCAAGTGACCGAAGGCCAGACTTGCCTATCATACATTTCTATTTAACGTGCTGTGATATTGCCCACCAAAAAAAAACCAAACGTGTTATGATAAATAAAGATGTCTGGTATCAATAACTTTTTTATTAAGCTTATGATCGTTTCGATCGCATAGCGATCATCCTCAGAGCTAAAATTTGAAATACAAATATTATTTAGCTCTGAGGATGATTGCTATACGATAATAATAGAAGGTATCTCACCTCACCTCACCCGCGATCTAATTAATTAATTAACCAAACGTGCTACTCACTTTTTGAAAAAGCGGGGGATCGGTGGCATAAGACACATCAAAAGGCTACATTCCAGCCTGAGATCATAAACAACAATTCATTGTTATCTGTATATGCAAGACACAAAGAAGTTTTCGTTTAGAAAGAAATTTGCACTTTCTTCTCGACAAAATTCCTTTATTTTTTCTATTAAATTGAACGGGCTCTAATTGTGGTATGACCTTCTCCTAATAACTGATTTCGTTCTAAAACACTGACATTTCATAATATATTTAAGTTAATAGAATGAACGCTACATGCTCTTGTTCGTTTTATTTCGAGAGTTGCGGAAGGTAGCGAGGCCAAGATAGCGAGTGTTTTAAGTTTGAAGATCGATTCTAATTGCAAATATTAGTGAATGAATATAAATGGAATGTTCGGGAATCGTCGGAAAAATGTTTCCCTTTACAAAAGAGATTTTAGTGATTATAGTGAGCTGCATTACGTTTTTATGTTCATAACCAAGTCTCCTTTAATGACCTGGTTCCGAAAGGTCATTCTTTAAGTTTATTTTAATCATTATAATACTAATAAATCAGTAATAATAATAATAATAATTATTATTATTATTATTATTATTATTATTATAACAATAATACCACTCATACGAATTGTGCCGATCATCAGTACGCCCCCTAAGTTTATGCCCCCCCCCCCGTGTCAGTACTACATCATCGGCCCAGGTCCTCACGATGAACAGAAGTCTACGACGGGTGGCGCTGGAATGAATGGTGGGGAGACCTACTCGCAGACGACCCTCTTCTCTGCGACTACTATATCATTCGAAAGAACGAGTAAAATATTTGACCCGACGCATTCATTTCTGTGTGTGTGTGTGTGTGCGAGCGTGTGTGTGTGTGTGTGTGGGGGGATTACCTCTATGCACGCGCCACTGCACTACCGCTGGGCGACGCCCGGTTGCCGTACGGCTATGCGCGCGTCTGAGCCCTGCGTTTGACCTCGCCTCCACCACAGTTTCAGTCCGAGCTGCACCATCACAGGAAATAATCATAATAATAATAATGTCTCGCCCAGTGCTTCCACAATAGCACGCTCCGAGCGCTGTCATCTGCTGTGACCTTCGTCTGAAATTGCGGCCCGCACGCCCGCCCGCCCGGGCAATCGTTGCCGCCCTGCCCTTTGTGGGGTGGGCGGGGGCAACGACTGCCCGAGGCCGACGCCCGCCGGCACGGCGTCGCGGCGCTTCCCTTGCCGGTCGATGGCGTCGGCGCCGCCGCTGGCCCGCCCGCCCGCCCACCCATCACGCTAACCGCCCGCCAGTGGACGCCGATACACACACACACATGGGTCGACACCGTGGCGGCTGACGCTAAGCTGTGCAAGTCTCGCTTGACGATTTTACCTCGCGCCGGTTGTAAATCTGGCTTCATTGTTATTCGATTCATTTAAATTTTGTAACAATGCATGCTCAGCAGGATGGCCGATGTGGTTTCTCCGATCCGTATCAGGCGAAAGCTGGAGCAGTACCCTACCAAACGGGCCACAGACGGCGCGCGATCTTTCCGTCCAATTTCTTATCCCATTTCGCTCGTACTTATACACATTTACACTTAAACGCACTACACTAACACACATACCGGGATGCCGGTCGGGATCTTAGAGCTTCTCCTGACTGCCGGTGGGAGATACCAACTCGGTAAAATCCCACTAACCGGCGGTAGGTTGGCGCCGGATCTCACCACCCAGAGGGGGAAGATCACCGCCACCTCCCGAGCAAAAACATGCACTACACTTACGAAACTAATGACCTTAGTAGTTGACTTACCCGGAATCACTAGAAATAAATCTATCAATCATGGAATGCTGAAATGGCTAGAGCGTGTGCCTCAATAGGAAGGGTAACGCGATTCGAGTCCCGCCGTGCGAATGATTGTTGTCCCTTACGTGTTGTCGCGGAAGGACTTGTGAGAGTGCTGATCACAGACCGAGGAGCCTGCAAGTGTGTCAGTGACCAGTGTAAAGGTTAATGTGGGTCCCCAAGAAGAACATAGTGAGTACCCGGCGCGGACTGACGAAAATCCGCATCCCCTGAAGCTGAAAAAAAAACTTCGGAAAAACAAAAAATACTGTTACAATTCGTAACAACGTTACTAGTAATTCTTTCTCCTTAGAATCTGTCTTTAGATACAGCAAAAGGATGCATAAAAATGGCACAGGTCTCATTTTCATTGAAAACTGTAAATTTTCGTAAATTACGAAAGTCAGGAATAAGTTATGAATAAAGTTAGGAATAAAATATGTACGTGTGGAGCATCACTAGTTTTTATTTTGGACAAAAAAAAGGCCCAAAATAGCATACGTTCCACCAAGCACCGACCCAGCACCAACAATCACCACCCCTTGACTGTCCCAGACCTGCCATTCAGCACAGTTGAGACTGCATCTTTATTAAGACTTAACAATTCATATTTTTGACAGGTCTCAGTTACAGTACGTTACTGGAAGGCATGCAAGGAAAGTTAAATTTTAGGACGTTTGTATTACAAAGAATACGCGAGATAATGAACTGCCTAATAATTTCAAAACTTTATGTATCGAGTTCTGATCTGAATGGAGATTCCTGGTTCAAAAAAAGGCCAGCTCGCGGAGGGTAAGTCGGCGCCAGATCTCTCCATGCAGCGGGGGAATAAAACCGCCACCTCTCGAGGATAAACATGCATTACACTTACGGAACTAATGGCCTTAGCCGTTGACGGGCCCAGAATCACTAATCAATCAATCACGTTAATACCTGAGTAAATCTGAGGATCAGAAGCTGAACTGAAGGCTGATGGAAGATCAGTAATATGACCGTACACTGATCCATCATTTAAAGTCCTGAGGATGTTGAAATAAAGAATATTTGGAAAGTTCAGTAGATCATTGGAATGCTAACTGATAACTCACTGCCTTGCAATGAATTACTAGAGACAAATTTCTCATTGTCATGAAATGAGCAGCGACAATTAACAGAAAGCTTTTTAAGAAATTAAAATTAAAAAGTTTCATGATCTTATGACAGGCTGCATGAACATTTAAAAATCAATTTCTTCAACATTCATAAAAATCAATGGTAATTTTTAATTAATGTATTTACTTATATATGGGTTTATAGGGGCCCCTCAATTCAGTGAATCCCGTGGGGGTCAGTGAGCCAAGACTGATGGTCTAATAAGAAAGGTTTTTGTTTTAACGATGATGTGAATGTTGGTGGAAATTGTGAAAAAGGTAGGAAATACGGGATGGTGAAAAAGTCAGAAAAACGAGAGAACCCTGAGAAAATCTGCCGAGAGATTGCTACATTCTCCAAAAAATTTAGCCGGGGATGGAACCCCGGTTCTAAACACAAATCCTCTTATTTTGAATAATTGTATTGATTCAATAATGTAATATGTATTGCTGGGAATACTCAAACACATTTCTTATTGATTCAATGGCACATCAATACCGAACAACACTGTTCATGAAAAAGTTCCATTATCAAGTTGTGCTCGATATCAAACAAAACCCATAATCAATTTTTTCCCGGAAAAAAATAATTCCTGGCACCTTGCGTTTATCACTTTTCGGCGTCTCCCAGCAAGTTCAGCGCCTCCTCTGTGTGTCTGCCGTCTACGTTGAATAACGCGATTCGATTCTCAGGTGGCGATAATTGGGGCGCAGCTAGCGTGAAGGCAAACACGTCGTTGCTGACTCCACCCGTACGCATTCGCTATCTTGCGCCGCGCCGCGAGCTACGAAGAGCTCTGTGGAACGCGCTCGGCGTCCCTGACCGATTCACAAAGAGATACTTCGACCCAGTTCCTTTAACACGTCGACTGCCGGCCGATGATTTTATTTCCTCCGGTCACATTTGACAATCGTCTTCTCTCCGTGCAGGCCACTTTTTCTATATGCCGTGGTTTCAATGCAAGTATGCTATAAATATCATGCTAATTAGCAAACCTTGTAACTCCATATTCCCTCCTCCATTTTCTGTTTACTTCCTGATAAAATATAATTATGAAAGAAGAGTAATTAATAAAAGTTAATAACAAATAGAGCAACTTAAGTAATTGAGTTCCCTTGTATTTATAAGTTCAACATGAAAGGAAACTAAAATTCCGCTCCCTGCTTTGTTTTTATTCTTTTCATTGGGAACTTGTCCAAACTGGAGGTAGGAGGTACGCAAATTAGTATGACTTTTTTTTACTGATACGTCTTTGCTTGTTATTGCCACCCTACATAACTTATCTAGATCGAAATCACCGTAATTTCGAGAGAAATATGAAAACAGTATAATGATGCTGCACTTTTTTGCAGAGGGAATTACAAGAGAGGGTTATGGCAGAGAAATATAAAAAGACAAACCGATTCAAGTTAACATCTGGTTAATTAGTAAATATCTCAGTCTGAATCATTAAAATTAGGTAAATAAAATCGTGTATGTGCCACGGGCGTTAACTGGTTCTAATGATCGAATGACGACAAAAAGCCGGAGGGACTTTGACCCCAGGGCTTTTAGTTGCCACTCGATCATTAAGTTGTTTCCCAAAATTAACTTTGATTCTCTTATAATTTATAATGCTATTAAACAAAAACATAGCGTAAGCAAGTCGATTATAATATTGTTTTATTGCATTCATACAAATCTGAAAACTTGCTTATCACGTCGCTCGTTTCCAGAACATGTACTCGTGCAATAAAGCGTAACACTAAATTAGGTGTATAAACTACTATTATTTCATACTGTATAATGTTTGTTTCCTTCTTGTTAGTTTATTCAAGATTAAAAGGTAAATTTTGGAGTCATTTTTCACCAACATTTTCTTTATTTTGCAGATTATAAGCGACAATATTCAAGAGAACCTAGTCATACATCGCAAACCTGAATCATCGAATGAATGCAACTTTTCCTACCATTATATATACAAGCAGAAATAGATACTTCTATGTGTACACGAAAATGATACTTCTACTAGTTATGCAGTCTTGTTTTATTAGACTTAGAGCTTTGCGTTTCTATATTGTAACACCCCCGGTCGTCTCGTGAGAGAACGCCCGGTAAGCGGCCCTGAAATAGCTCAGTCGGTGATGGAAGGAATCGTTAAACAGATACTGGTAACATGAAAGAAACACTTGGATCACTGGTAAAAATCACTTTTATTCCTGGGCAAAATAATTTAAAATGCCCCAGGGAAGTTACACTTGTAAATAGGATAAGAAATCTGAAAATTAGGTGGAAAGAAAAAAAAAGATGAAAAGGTTAGTATTTAGAATAAAGCTTAAAATTAGGAAGACTTATAATTACAATGGTAAAAATATTACAGATCAATGTGTCATAGCGCGACACCGCATTACAGAATTTACGCAGGGATGAATACCCTGAATTACATTGCCTTGGTAAAGTTTTTTCTGTGGGCCCTAGGCGGGCGCGTTGCGGCCGAGAGGGCGGCGGCAACCTTCACAGGGGGGCGCGGCCGGGGCGAGGAAACGGCTGCCGTCCTTCAGAAGAATTCGGCGGAGGTCAATGGCCCCCCGGGCCGTCAGCTGGCGGTCGGGTCGTCTGATGGCGTCACCCAAAGGGCGGTGGCGCGTGGCTGCGTTGAAACGGCGTCTGGCAGTCTGGTTGAACTGGTAGTAACTCGAAGCAGGACTGGTAGACTGGTAGACTGGTAGACTTGGAGCGGACGGGCGGTCTCAATCTCAGGAACGTAGTAATTAACTATGCGTACCTCTGGTTCTCATTATAATGATTGTCGATTACAACTTCGGACAGTTTAGCAATCCTTCGGAGAAACATTCGCCTCACGACGAATTCCCACCCCAGAGAATTTTCTCTGTCTACTGCAGCCGGCACAACGCTCAAAACTCGCAGCAAAATAATAAAATCCCACATAGGCACATTCGCCCGAATAATTCCCACCCCAGATAAGTTTTTCTCCTAACTATCCTCAGCCTAGAACTCAGGCTCCTTCCGACGAATAATTATAAGTTTTCCAGAGGCACACTGGTCTCTCTCCGACGAATAGTTACGCACCCCAGAGAAGATTCTCTCCCGACTGCCCTGCGTCTAATTGCGTCTGGCCCCTTCTGATGCCCCAGCTCTTCTGATATTCTGTCAGTCGAAATTGCATTAGGTTAACTTTTGCCCCCACCCAATTTTCTCGTATGTTCTAGCTCCTTATGATAGGTGCGTCGCTATTGGCCAAAAGAAATGTCGCATTACGTTATTTCAACCAATCGTGACAGGAGTAGTGAATGAAGTTTCGACTCTTTGCATAACTGTGAGCGTCCAGAATTTTCCTTTTCCTTCTAGAACATGCTTGTACAAGACAGGCGTTGTCCGTGAAAGAATTTATCGCTCTGGGATTCCCGGGATGTCGATTTCAAGAGCGATCTAGAAGGTTCGCGCAGCTGGCATGCGAACACGTGCGTCTCGCAGTGAATCTGTCGACGACTGACCCTTGTAACGACTTTCTTAATGTGCCGGGGGCGGTAATGGCTGTCCTATAAGCGGGGTTGCGCGCGTGCAACGCTGTCGCAATCTGTTCCCAGTAGAACTCAGGGTGGCCGAGTCTGTTTGTTTAGATTTTTAGTCCGCTGAATTTCATTTCAAAACGTATGACGAAATCTGTATCGCTACAATATAATATTTACTTTAACTTTTACGGGACGTTTTACTTTCTTTGAAATGTTGTATGCAGATGAAATAAGCAAGATTTGGACTGCACTGTTATAATATAGTATCTAAAGGCTTCCACTTCCACGTTCAGTAATTAAATATGATAATATTCATATTATCATATTTAATACAATACACACACACACACACACACACACACACACACACACACACACACACATATATATATATATATATATATAAACAATATTGCTACATTTTTCGAACTACTATTAAAAATACCGCCCCTAAATCTCATAACTGCGTAATTGTCCACGTTCACAATCCGCGTATGGAGTCGTTGACGGCGCTGCTAGCGCTGCCCGCGAGTCGCATGTCACTGCAGTAAGGACGTCGCACTCGGCTGTTAACGGGCGCCAGCATTGAACGGGTTTGTCTCGCGGAGATCAATGGGGACGGCTGTTGCTTCAGCAGCCGCTGCGGGTTGGGGGCCTGGGGGCGAGATCGAGGCGGGCACGCACTAAGCACGATCAACGACACGGCGCACAGAGAGATGGGTGGGCGGAATGGGAAGTTCGAAGGGAGAGGAATGGAAATGGATCAAACGTTTAAGTCAAAGCGAATCTAAAGAATGAAAGCGGGAGAGAACGGAAAAGGTGACAGGGGGGAGGTCAGAACGGAAAGGGGAGAGGAAGAGCGATTGTTGAAAATGACTAGGAAGATAAAAGAGAGAGAGAATGAAAAAAGAAAAAAACTGCGGTTAAAAAAGGTCAGAAGAGGTAATGTGACGAAAACGTATAGCAAAAAAAAACCATTTTTGGAAAGCAAAGAAAATGGTGAAAAGAAGAACGTGAAGTAGAGAAAACAAATGGTACGGTAAATGCTGAAAGAAGGTTAAAACGTGAGCGTTGGAAAAAGGAAACAGCTTGAAAAGCTGTTTTTTTCTGGATTTTCTAGAGGCATATTAGAATAGTTACGTAAAGCTGAAAATTCAAGAAAAGGTCAAGAATGTACAAGTGTGGCAGGAATGAACAAGGAAAGGAGGGGGCTTGCAGGATTTTGCACAGGTGCAGGGTCAGTACAGCGGGGTAACGGGGCCTAGCGAAGCACAGTGGAAGTGCCGCATAACGAGGTAGGGCGATGGATGAGGGAGGTTAAGTGGGACGGGACTGGAGGTCTGGATGGCGGGGGCGGGTAAGTAGGGTTACAGGGCAGAATCGGGTGGGCAAGCTAGACTAGTGGGGGTGGTGTATGGAAAACCAAAATGGGCTGGCACGACGGGATATGGTGGGCCACACTAAGGTGGAGGGAGGAGCAAACAGAGGTGGCGGGGCAGGGCGTGGTAGGTTGGGCAAAGGGGTAGGGTGGAGAGGGTCGTGGTGCGTAGTGCAAAGAGTGGCGGGGCAGAATGAGGTAGGGCGGGGGGCGGTGGGTGAGGGACGGGTTGGGGCGGGACGGGATGAGGTGGGAGAGGCAAAGGGTGGAGGGCAGGACATAGCAGAGTGAGCGGAGCGGGGTTGTGTGCAGCGGGCCGTGGCGGGGCGAGCGGGGTGAAAGGACGGGGCGGACCGGGGCTGCGCGCCGCGGCGTCGTAACAGGCCGTCGCGATTTGATCTCAGGGGGTTGTTTGGCCGCCAAGTAACGGGGCTGTGTACACCGGGCCACTCCCTCGCCCAGAAGTCGGTCAATATTGGGTGGCGTGAGCCGTGGGCGCCCAGTGCGGGGGCGACGGCGAGGGGCGTGGCGAGGGGCGTGGCGAGACGGAGTGGGCGTGGGCGTGGGCGAAGAGGTGACGAGTCACAGCGACAGCGCTCAGGGCATTGGCCGCGACGGAAGAACAGTTGCGCCAGCTCAAGGGAGATGTGCTTCCTGAGAATGGTTACGGCTATGTGTGTTGAGCTGAAAAATATTCACGTTTGAATTCTAGCAATTGCCATCGATTTTAAGGGCAAATCGACGTGCACACGTTGTTTTCAATATCAAGACAAAATAGAAATTTAGCAGAATTAGTAATTGGATTCACTAGTTATTAAATCAATGTTTGTTTAAACCCTAGAGACTGCTATACTCACACGTCGCTATTGTTTTTAAAAAAAGATATGGTGGGTTTATATTTCGAACTACATGTAATACATGCAAAGAACCCTTTTAAAGATTTTTATGTCAAATTTCATTGATATTCTTTATTTTCTCTGAAAACAAAGGTATTGAAGAAAGTTTTACGTAAGTTTGTTAAAAAATCAAAGAGAAATTTGCATTTATGAATGTTCTGATTTTAAAAGAAGGAAGCTTGAGTGGAAGGTAATGTTTACCCGAACATTTTGAAATTAAAGTTTGTATTCAGTAATATCGGATGTGAGATTCCTCATTGAGATTACAAAATCATCCTACACTGCCGAACTTTGGTTAGTTGCGAACTATCATTTGCATTCCCCTAAACAAAAGTTCGCTTCTACATTTGAAGACACGAAGATATATATTATGTTTTCAAAGCACGAAGCGTCGTTCATTATTTCTACGCGGTAAGATAACACCAGCAACCATCAAACAACCTGTGAAACGAGCAAAGCCTGCGTCGCCAGCGAACACACACATTACACCGAATATTTTCGAACAGTAGTAGTTCCTCGGCGGGAATTAAACCCGAAAGAGCAGAACGAGCCGGCATGGTGATCCCCTGGAGGATTGCAACGAGAAAAAAAAGCGCATCGCAGAGCCACGCGGACCGCAGGTAGCGCAGACAAACGCATAGCGCGGTGCGCGGGCCCGCGACCGATAACCGCCAAAGTTACGTCTATTTCCCGTCAGAGCGCGGGTGAGCGAGCGCTCGGGCCTCCGGCGCGGCCTGAAATTTATTCGTTTCGCTGCGGCGAGGGGGTCGGAAGGGAGGGGGAGGGGCTTATAAAGGGTGGGGGTGGAGGTGGGAGCCGGGAGGGGCGGGGGGGGGGGGGCGACTGGTCAGGTAACGTGTGAGCATGGGAAGTTTGAAAACAGGGAACGTGGATTCGGCACACTATCAGGAATACGAACATGGAGGTGGATGTGCCAAGTAGTGATAGGAGATGAGTAGGTAGAGGTGTGGGGGCGTGTCTGACGATGACGACGGCGGCGGCAGCGAAGGTCACGACGGAAGACCTAAATCGGTTTTATTAGACCAACACAGGTGAAAGCGGTTCTTTCGGACAAGCGTAGCGTGCTGAAACTTCAATTTTTAGCACTAGTGATGAAAGTGAGGCGATGCTCAAGTGTTCTGATAAACATGTGATTGCAACAAAATAATTTCGTCTGACCGCATCAGCTACTACTGACGTATCATGAAGTGATTTATATACTTGAATTAAAATAATATAAAAAAGTTAATAAAGCTGTCTAAAAATAGTGTAGGTCAGATGTAAAAGTGAGCTCAATCTTTCGGCCTCGTGTCTCAACATTTCCTACTCGCAAAATAAAATGTCTCAAACTTTAACCACTCGCATCATCAATAGCTACATATTACCGGCATGGTCTGATGATATTTACGAGTACATCTAACAATGATGTTTATTGTAATCATTACAAACTATTATACATTTAAATGACTCGTTGGACACACACTAGAAAATACTTTCGGAGCATGTATAATACGATGAAAGTTTTTTTTTGTTTTTTTTTTTTTTTTTTTGCATTAGTCCCCCTCCTTTACTAATTTTGAGCATCGTCCCATTTTTAGTGAGACGATGCTCAAGTGCCCCGACAAATTTGTAAATGCATCGAAGAAAACAAACTCTCATTTGACCACATCAGCTGCCACTATAGATCTTAATGTATCAGTATTATTAAGCGATTTTTACACTTGAATTAAAATAAAAGGAAAGTTACTAAGGTTTTCTAAGAAACAGGGTACAACATATGGGAAAAATGATTTTATTTTGTTCGTCATGTTACAAAATGTTACGAAATGAAAATATAAATTTCTGCAAGTTCTCTCTAATGGTTAGAGACAAATGAGGTGTGTAGCTTCGGTTGCCATGGACGCAAGTTCGTTAGAGTGAGACTGGCTGGAGTTCGTAAGAAATGGATGCATGAATGTAGGTCAAGATATTTTAAGTGATATTCTGGTTTAAATACCCAAACAGAAACGTCTTATAGAAGATACCCTTGGGGATAGTATTGAAGAACATTATTCAGTAGTTCTACAACACGGAACAAGATATCCGTGGAAGTGGAGCAAGTAATAGTTTGTTGATTGATGGTGGAAACCTGAATTCACGAACAATATGTTTTCTTTGTGTTGAAACTTAAAGTGCTTTATTTAAAATCGCTCCAAGAAAGAGGCGAACGGACAGCGATGTTGTTTAAGTGAAAACAGCTGAATTTATTGGAGATACCAACGATTGCGGACATCTACGGGTACATACGCTGTTGCGAGACAAGTTCATTGGATACATATCATACCAATATCATCGTCACCTGATATACAGGAGGCGGGTAACTATTATGCAACAGCTTTAAAAAAAAATTCTCTATAAATAACACGCTAGACAGTCGTTTTGTACGATTTATATGACTCCACAATCACAAAATCTCCTGCGTATGTTCCTGCGGATAGAAAATTATCCCCATGAGAGTATCAAACATTTTTAATACTAAAGAGAGATGAATTTCGCACATGAAGGTAAAAGGGAAACACCAGGCGCACATGCAATCCGTAACCCATCTTTCGCTGCACAACACGGTGTCATCCTTGCTAACTTGAAAATGTGTGGCCATTAAAACTAGAAGCATGTTTCTTACGTCGTGATTTACAAAAGGAGACCATTCTGGGCGTTCTATTAAATATTTAGGATACCCTGATGTCGATAAGGTATAGTCTGAAACGTTTGGTTGGGCGCCAGTGTGAAGCCATTTTCATTTTGAAACATTCATTTAGTACAAAGTGATGCATATTGTCATAGATGTAACTAGTGGGCACAACTAGCACTACAATGTTTTGTGTCTATTTTAATCACAGCTATTCTCTGAGAACTAAATCGCTGCAAACGAATAGAGAGGCTTTTCATCTTTGAGCCGAAAACTGCCCAACAAGCGAGTGCAATCCCATTCATCACAACTATTTCACTCTCAAGCGAGCGGCCCAAAGCAAATTCGCACACGCAGCGGCATCCGTCACGGGGCGTGCGTGCTTTGTTTTGTGGATGGCGCACATGTGAATTTAAGTGGCGAGAATTAGATTCGGCGAAACTGCGTAATATTTGAGATGCTTTTAGTGCAAGAGCACGGCGCCCTAACGCGATTTCCTGTTCCCATCCCCCCCCCACTCCTGCCCCTCACGGCCCCAGCGCACAGCGCGTAACTCTCCTCTGGAGCACACACGAGGGAGTTCCCCCCCCCCACCACCACCACCACACTCGCTGCCCGCTCCCCGGTTGCGCATCGATGTGGCGGGCTGCGCTTCAAAATAGCTTCCCTGGCTCGGCATGGAAACACACGCGTGTGCGCGCAATTCTGTGTGTGTGAGTGTGTGTAAGGGCGCGTACATACATGCACACGCCCGAGTAGTACATGCACCATTTGGCTTACTAATGCGGCAGATCAGATTTTAAGTGCTGCTGGGAATCACATCTACATACACGCAGACGCAAATCCGTTTCTACACGTTCCCAGACAACGTTCATAAGTATTTGTCTTTATTTTTCTCTTATAAATTTATTACAAGGTGCGTATGAAAATAACTCTTGCTGTTATGAAAACCCCATTAATGATTAGGGGAACGAAAATTCAGAAAACGTGTAAAAGTGTACGTGTTAATTTACAAAACACATTATTTATGACATAAATGCAAGTGTTGCATTCAAAATAGTGGCATCTTGACTGTCATTTCATACGGGTGAAATAGAGCGGCACTAGAGTTTCGTAGTTAATGGAACGCGAGACAAGGAAATGAGGCGAGCGATGTTGGCTAATCGTCCGTTCAAAGCAGGAGCGCCAAGAAGAGAAGAGTGAATATGTCTTAACATTACATTTAAGAAACAGGAACAACATATCGAAAAATAGTGATATACATTCTGAGAACAATTCCTGGGTTCCAGTGAAACGCAAGTATTTTGTATTGCATTAAGCAGCTGAGATACAACAGTGGCATCGTTACGAACATACATAGGTATTGCTGAATTGCTAGGGGAGGAACGGGGACAATTTACTTAAAAGAACTGTCATCATGGGCAAAATTTGTAATCAGTCGTCACATCCGTTATTGAGGCGGCAGTTCAAAGAAATGGAAACACCAGTTTCTCGTCGTCCAAAGAACTTGCACCATGTATAAGACGATAAAAAAAGTTATATTTATTGTACAATACGATATCCATGGTGTATTCGTTCGTATCATCCTGCACTTCAAAAGCAGATGGTCATTGCAGCCTACTAATGCAACTTCATGCAACCTCCTCTTTTTTCCGCACTCGCAGAAATGAGACTTCTTGTTCTAGCACAGACTCCCATAATTCTTCCCGACAATGCCTGATGTCACATGGGGCACACTAACGGGATTAATGCGTAACAGGCAGCGAGGAGTACTGAAACTCCATCTTATTCTCGATAAGTCCCTATGTGAAGGCAATCTTTTCATGAAAGGCAGGAATCACTTAGCAGGCAACACAACAGAAGCAACCATCCTGCAGCTTGGTGCTGTCTCTACGGGATGTATTCAGAGAACGCATTCAACTAGTGATTCTGCAACAGCACACACATTTTTTAAAGGATATGCAATTATTATTAAATTACATTAAGTTGAAAATATGTTTCCAACCAGCCACGTGACTCATGCTAAAGTTTTAATAAAAAATATGTATAAAGTCCATACCATTTTATTGTTTCATTTCGATCATCTCGTTCAAAGTTGTTTGAACATTGATTTCATTTCCCATTGTTAAGGACATATGAGAAGGTTGACATCGGATAGATTTCCTCAAAAAGTTAGGGAACGGATACCCAATTGAAGAAGATACAGAGTAAGAGAGGACATGGAACGTGGCAATAACTGAAGCCATGAAAAAAAGAAAAGAAAGAAAGGAATGGAGGAAAGAGACGTGTGGGATAAAGAGGCATGAACATTGGGATGCGAAAAGAATCCATGTCTGCAAAAAACCGATGTATGTATATATAATGAAATGAATTTCAGCTAATTGGTTCAAAATTTTAATAATTTAAGTACACAACCTTGATTGCAGCCATTATAATTTTCATGTAAGTTTATACAAAATATATTATTACAATTATTGTGCCCCACATGGATCGTTTTACTACATCATCCAAATCAATTGATTGATTAAAACTTTCTAATAGCGAGTAGAACTCAAAAGTTCACGTCGAAAGTCCCGGCTTCCAACAATCTGATAAAAATACAACAGCACACACATTTCTCACACATAGAGGCTCGTGTTCTCTCCGGTGTATTCAAAATTATTATAATCAATAAATAATCACTAATATTCAAAACTTAGACACATTTCTATTATAATCCCTTCCTTTACGCAGCAGAATAGTAAAGTGTTTGCCTAGAGCGCGAACAAAAGGAATGCCTTAATATCCTCACTGCATGGTTTTGTTCATATCCGGTAGGCGCAGTTTCAGTATCCATATCACGAACACAAAGAAGCTCGTGGGGGGTTATGCTTCGAGCGAGTGAAAGAAGCGGCGTCTCCTTCGTAAGGCTCTCGCGAAATCCGAAGATAATAACTTCCCAGCTGACGGAGTCGCTCACGGCTTAAAGGAGAACATTAAATGCCAGAATTATTTTTAAATACATTTTGCAAATCTGCCAAGTGAAATAATAACCAAGGTATACTTTCTTTTGTCAAATGAAGCAGATGACTTTTGCAGAGATAATTACTTTTGATTACACACAAATACGAATATGAATACTATACATGTACGTGCACAATAACTTTTTTTCAAAATTGCGTTAAAGATTCAATTAATTAAATTGAATGCTATTTTTATACGTTTATTTAATTGCACAGTACACTCATATACGTCGTGAATGAAAAACGTTCCGCCTATTGATGTGTCACTTAAATGCTCAAAGATGTACAGAATGTTCACCAACTCTTGATATATATTTTATTTCGCTTGTTCCATAGATATTCATGCAATTACTATTACTGACTACAAAGTAATGTGTTCTGTTACTGAACGCTTTCTGAAAAATAACCAAGATTGAATTCAGTCGTCTGGCCACACTGGTCGGGATGTATTATTCCGAGCCGCATAGGAACACCACCTACTCCTTGCACAAGCAACCCATTCTTTACACTCACTCTCAATTTCTACTTCCATCTAGCAGCGTGGTTCCTGCTGCACCAGCCCCCACCGGGCACTTCCCCTGCCTCCCCATTGAACCTCCGAGCCGCCCCCCCTCCTCCCACCCCCACCCCAGCTGTCCGCCATTGCCCACGAGGCCTCCTTCGCTGCAGGCGCCCCGACAGCTTCAAGCAGACCGTTCGGGGCTCGGCGAGGAGGTTCACGCGCTGAAAACTTTTCAGTGGAGCCTCGCTAATCCGAACACCACTTATACAAAATATCGGATAATTCGAACAAAATTCGGGACGGAGGAAAAATAAATAAAATGCTTATTTGTAGTATTAAGAAAGGATTTTATAATTACTATAGAATTGAACAACTAATTATTGAAACTCAAGTTGACGAAATGAAACGTCTATTGTCCAGGTAACTATAATGTATGAAACATGTTTATGTAACAGTAATTTTCACTTAGAGGAACTTGCAAAATTGGTAATAATCTTTTACCGTAAGGAATTGAATCTGCTTTTTGATACGATGTGATGATGCGATCGCTACGTTGCAATTGCGTAATCAATTTTCTCGCATCGCACGTTATGTTGCACTGTCTGGTAATTCTAAAAATGTATTTGTAAATAAACTAAACATTTTTCCGGATAATTCGAACGTTTTCGAATCCAACAGGCAGCACCCCCAATTAGATCGGATTACCAAAGTTCTACTGCACGTTATTAAAGAAAGCAGAACAATGTCCTATCGATAATATTTTACACAAAGATAAGCAATCATATAAAAATTAATGTAAAGAAAATAGTTAATACAAACAACAATATATTTACATTAAATTTATTGAAAATAGCTCACGTTTCGCACTTCGAAATTCAAAACGATTGTTCGTCACGGTAAAATCAAGTATTAAAGTTTTATTTGAAATGTTAAAAAATATTTAAGAAAATGTATATGCTTATAACGCTTAAAATGAACTAAAACAATTTTCAGTTTTACTTTTCATGGCATAAAATATCAAGACGATATGAAATCTGTTGCCTGTAGAGAAAATATACTATTTAATTTAAACCTCCCGTTCAAATTTTTCCTTAATGACAATTTTCCTTCTGATAGAAAATTAGCGAATTCTCTCACAATTTATTCTGCATTACTTATTAAATTAACAATCAAGGTTGAGACTTTTGGTCCTGCCAGAATCTCCTCTCATCGCAGGTGACAAATTTTTTGTCCATGCAAAGGTGAATAACGCAGCATGCCCTCAACGCGCTCATCAACTTTCAAACAGCAATATCATCTGCTACGTCTGCTGTTAACCACCAAAGTCTCCAAATTCACTGCCGAGACTCCATCTCCACTTCCGCCAACTTCCGCGTCCCCACGCCGGGGTCCCCACGCCGGGGTCCCCACGCCGGGGTCCCCACGCCGGGGTCCCCACGCCGGGGTCCCCACGCCGGGGTCCCCACGCCGGGGTCCCCACGCCGGGGTCCCCACGCCGGGGTCCCCACGCCGAGGTCCCCACGCCGAGGTCCCCACGCCGAGGTCCCCACGCCAGAGTCCCCACGCCAGGGTCCCCACGCCAGGGTCCCCACCTGACCCCCATCCCGCCAGGCCTTGCATACTGTAGATAATCTGGGAGGTTTCTTTGGTGGAGGTCGCTGAGAAGTTTGCAGAGGCGTGGTTACCGGAGCTGTAATGCCGTCGGACGCGGAGTCAGCGGCCGGGCCGGGTCGTAGCCGAAATCCCCGGGAGATTAGGCGGAAACTTTTCGAGCAACTTCCGCGCGGACTTTCGTGGTTCGAAGCGCGCCCTGGCGCCTATTCAGTCGCGGCGCGGGTATTGCACAACGCTGCCTTGGAGTTCGTTTCTCGCGAAAGAGAATTGCAAACTTCGAAATAATCCGCGCACATCAATGAAATACAACGCAAGGGTAGTGGATTAACGAACAGTTTGGACCGTAAACAAACAAATCGGACAAGTGAATTTAGAAAGGGTAGAATTCCCGAGCGAAAAGTCTAATATGTGTAAAACCACCATCCCCTTTCCCCATCATCCATAGAGAAAGAGAACAATATGATAACAAAATGGGAGTTGTCATACTGAGAGAAAAAAGCACAGTAAAAAGAAGTATCCCTAACTCACAATAACGTTTGTTGGAACGGATGTGTTTGCGTGAAAAAGGGAAATATGAGTTTCAACTGATTGAGTTGTGTTTGAAGTCATATAATAAATGTCTACTTTGTTACGGCAAACTGAATACTTGTTTGGGTCGTTTTTCACTTTGTGACTATGTGCAGCATACAGGAAACTGTTGGCAGCGAACAGGTATTTTCCTCAGGGCACAATTCGAGGTAGTACTGCACGTCTCAGAATTCCAGACACATTCGAGACAGCTACTCGTACTTTTAAAATTTCATCCAGCTTCCAGACAGCTGGTTTCAAAATTCCGTAAAGATTACAGACGCCTACTTTCGAAAGTAAATAAAAAGTCCAGGTAGCTACTTTCAAAATTCCATGAATATTTTAGATAGCTACTTTCAAAATTACATAAACAATCCATACAGCTACTTTCCAAATCCCATAAAAATATTCCAGACAGCTACTTTTGAACTTCGACACAGATTTCAGACAGATACTTTCCGATATCTAGACAGCTCTTTTCAGAATTCCAGACAGCTCTTTTCAGAATTCCAGACAGCTCTTTTCAGAATTCCAGACAGCTCTTTTCAGAATTCCAGACAGCTCTTTTCAGAATTCCAGACAGCTCTTTTCAGAATTCCAGACAGCTCTTTTCAGAATTCCAGACAGCTCTTTTCAGAATTCCAGACAGCTCTTTTCAGAATTCCAGACAGCTCTTTTCAGAATTCCAGACAGCTCTTTTCAGAATTCCAGACAGCTCTTTTCAGAATTCCAGACAGCTCTTTTCAGAATTCCAGACAGCTCTTTTCAGAATTCCAGACAGCTCTTTTCAGAATTCCAGACAGCTCTTTTCAGAATTCCAGACAGCTCTTTTCAGAATTCCAGACAGCTCTTTTCAGAATTCCAGACAGCTCTTTTCAGAATTCCAGACAGCTCTTTTCAGAATTCCAGACAGCTCTTTTCAGAATTCCAGACAGCTCTTTTCAGAATTCCAGACAGCTCTTTTCAGAATTCCAGACAGCTCTTTTCAGAATTCCAGACAGCTCTTTTCAGAATTCCAGACAGCTCTTTTCAGAATTCCAGACAGCTCTTTTCAGAATTCCAGACAGCTCTTTTCAGAATTCCAGACAGCTCATTTCAGAATTCCAGACAGCTCTTTTCAGAATTCCAGACAGCTCTTTTCAGAATTCCAGACAGCTCTTTTCAGAATTCCAGACAGCTCTTTTCAGAATTCCAGACAGCTCTTTTCAGAATTCCAGACAGCTCTTTTCAGAATTCCAGACAGCTCTTTTCAGAATTCCAGACAGCTCTTTTCAGAATTCCAGACAGCTCTTTTCAGAATTCCAGACAGCTCTTTTCAGAATTCCAGACAGCTCTTTTCAGAATTCCAGACAGCTCTTTTCAGAATTCCAGACAGCTCTTTTCAGAATTCCAGACAGCTCTTTTCAGAATTCCAGACAGCTCTTTTCAGAATTCCAGACAGCTCTTTTCAGAATTCCAGACAGCTCTTTTCAGAATTCCAGACAGCTCTTTTCAGAATTCCAGACAGCTCTTTTCAGAATTCCAGACAGCTCTTTTCAGAATTCCAGACAGCTCTTTTCAGAATTCCAGACAGCTCTTTTCAGAATTCCAGACAGCTCTTTTCAGAATTCCAGACAGCTCTTTTCAGAATTCCAGACAGCTCTTTTCAGAATTCCAGACAGCTCTTTTCAGAATTCCAGACAGCTCTTTTCAGAATTCCAGACAGCTCTTTTCAGAATTCCAGACAGCTCTTTTCAGAATTCCAGACAGCTCTTTTCAGAATTCCAGACAGCTCTTTTCAGAATTCCAGACAGCTCTTTTCAGAATTCCAGACAGCTCTTTTCAGAATTCCAGACAGCTCTTTTCAGAATTCCAGACAGCTCTTTTCAGAATTCCAGACAGCTCTTTTCAGAATTCCAGACAGCTCTTTTCAGAATTCCAGACAGCTCTTTTCAGAATTCCAGACAGCTCTTTTCAGAATTCCAGACAGCTCTTTTCAGAATTCCAGACAGCTCTTTTCAGAATTCCAGACAGCTCTTTTCAGAATTCCAGACAGCTCTTTTCAGAATTCCAAACTGCACATCAAACTTTCCCCCGGAGTATCACAGAAGAACTAAACCCCGAAAAATTTAATAGAAATTCCCAAAATACATATCTCTTTTGGTATATACGGCATAAAAAACTCGAAACAAAACCTTTCGCCTCGAAAACCACGGAATAACATAGCAGCTTTTTAACGGTCAATGTCAAGATCCGTGAAGCCAAGAAAATGTGCGGGATAACATTTGGACATTCTTATTTCCAAAGAGCTTTTTCAACAAAATTATATTTACAGTGTGAAAATAAAATTCTCCACATAAAATGGAAGTCTAATTTTTTGACACATCATTTCTTACTACTGACTGGGTGCGAGATCCGCATGGTACAGAAGTAATATAGGTGATCTGTGTTTCATCATCAGTTAATTCTCGGACAACTCAATAAATTGTAGAACAACACAACATAGGACCAACGTCAGCTTGTGGGTGACGTCTGTTTTTAATGACTGCATAAATGAAGAATGTCAGAATAACGGTCGTCGAAGTGCGTCAATACCACGTAAATGATAATTCAGGATCTATAAAATGTTAATGCTATTGGTTACTTGCACAAAAATTCGGAAAGAGAGAAAAACGGACATTGAAGAGAGATTTAATTACCAACAAATTTGGAAAAAAATGTTAAAGAGTGAAATTATGTACTTTATATAATACGGAGACAAAATACGTAAATTACGTGAGTTGTCTGTTTTGCAAACTTTAACCGATTATCCAATTTTCACAATATATTATATGCTGATACTTCTTAACATGGAATAGTTCAATGTATCTTCATTTCAAAATGTCATTAAATCATCGTATCATGCTACATTAGACATCAAAATTAAAACATTATTTTGAGCGATTTGGTTTTTGTCGAACATCTCAAAAACAATCAGTAAGGCAAAGGAGGAAGAAGGTCGGATCAATATATAAATAGACTATAGACATTCCAAACGCGAGGCGGGAAACAAAAATCTACTGATATCGGGTGCAAGGTATGTTTGAACCAATATGCTTACGATTTTTCATATTCATTAACATAAAACGTTTTTTGTAAATAAATTATTTTGTAAATAATTTTTCACATGTGATAATGATCGCTACGCGACTGACAAGTTCTTAAGCTGATAAAATCTGAGATAGCCAGACCACACTTCATTAATGCATACAAAGATATTAATGTCACCAAGAACATATTATTAATAAATTAATAAAGATGTGAACTTATTTTTAAAATCTTAGTGTAAATACAAAGAAATGTACTTACTTTCCCAGAAAGCTTACATCCATGTGAGATAATAACCTTAACTCACCTGAAACCAAAAAAAAACATTGTAAATTGTACGTAATGCAAATAAATGTAATACAACATGCCAATACTGCTTTTCTAGTTTTGATCTTACTTGAGTTTCACCAAGTACTGTTAAAACAACATACCTCAACACTCGCCGACATATCTTTCCTAGTATCATCTTAAAAAACGGGGGGAAAACTACAGCCTAAATTTGCAATAGCAATGATGCAGAATATTTCAATGTTGCTTTTGCAATTATTCAATTATACGAAAGACTGTTATGGAATGGTAGGGTTCTACTTGTCAGACATAATTTCCAACCCATTCTTTTTGAATGTCCGAAGAGAAAACTACTGTTCGCATTCCCAATAGTAGGAACTGAGAACATTTTAATGCCGTATTTTAAACTTTGTCCTTATTTTCAGCGACCTCTGCTGCAAAGAGGAAGTAGAACTAGTGCAATTAGAAATCACAGCAATTATTTTCCCTCTAAAAATGGATGAAAAAGTACAGCGTGCATTTCCAATAACTGTAGCATCGAATATTTCAATACCGTTTTGGAATTCTATCCTTGCATCACTTCCCTCAGGAACTGACGGAACGGGCTGCAGAACGTCTATAATTTAGTTCCTTATTACAAAACTACTCACATTCTGAAACAAATTGTACGCGACCTAATTTAAAGATGTAATTTTGAAGAACAAATTTTATTCAGTGGACAAAATGTCTACCTTTAATTTGAAGACGCCGAAAAATTTTTTTGACATTTGCAAATTTAACGTTCTTCGATAATTCAGAGAATTCATCAAAAATCGTTTCTGTGCCATTTTTATAAGAGTACGTACTTTACTCTATGCGATAAAAATATTAATCCAGAAACTAGAAGACATATTTTAGAAATATATGAAAACGTCAAATTGAGACTTTATGTAAAGTACCCCTCCCCAAATTAAAATATCAATTTAAAATTAAAGGCATCAACAAACATCCAAAGACATCAAATAATAGATAAGGAAAATCCTGGTTACGGTTTCACAACGTGTTAGAAGAAGTGGTTTATTACATTTAAGAACAAATATTGTCCATTTTTCGGTATTAAAGACCAACAGTAAGACGTTTACTTCCGAAATTTCACTGAAGCGAATCCTGTAATCCCTATACTACCAGTGTATTGTCATGCGAGAAAGCACGAACTAAGAACTACTGCGTGTAATTCCAACGGTAGGAGCAGGGGGCTGCACTAGACGTATCCCGTGACGCGGCGGCCGGGAATCCGCTGGCACAAGGGAGGGGCGGGAGGGGGGCGCGTGAGAGAGGAAAGAAGAGCACGTCCCGAGCGCGCGACGGGTGACGGATGGGGCGCTGTGAAAAGTGCTGCGTCGCGGCAGCAGCGCAACGCGACGAAGGGGGACGAAGGGGGACGAAGGGGGACGGAGGCGGGGTGGCGGGTGAGTAGGCCGACCAGTCGCGGGCATGGAAGTGGGCTCGACGTGAGGGAGACCGGCAGGAGAGAAGGACGGGGCGAGAACGAGAGGGGGCGAGAACGAGAGGGGGCGAGAACGAGAGGGGGCGAGAACGACAGGGGGGCGAGAACGACAGGCCGCGAGAACGACAGGCCGCGAGAACGACAGGCCGCGAGAACGACAGGCCGCGAGAACGACAGGCCGCGAGAACGACAGGCCGCGAGAACGACAGGCCGCGAGAACGACAGGCCGCGAGAACGACAGGCCGCGAGAACGACAGGCCGCGAGCACGACAGGCCGCGAGCACGACAGGCCGCGAGCACGACAGGCCGCGAGCACGACAGGCCGCGAGCACGACAGGCCGCGAGCACGACAGGCCGCGAGCACGACAGGCCGCGAGCACGACAGGCCGCGAGAACGACAGGCCGCGAGCACGACAGGCCGCGAGAACGACAGGCCGCGAGCACGACAGGCCGCGAGAACGACAGCGCGGTAACTTCAGTGGTAAAACGATAGGGGGAGAGCCCAGGAGAATCGGAGTTGCTGCGGAGATGGTAATATTGATTCTATTCTATATTGAGCCGATTCTCGTCATCGTTACATACACTAAACACCCGGGACTAATGACTGAAATAGTTGGCGGGCCCGGAAACGCGCAACACTGCCTCACGCGAGTAGCGGAGGGCGAAGAGCACGGGGCGCGCGCCTCGTGATGGAAAGGGAGAGTAACGAGTAACTGGGCGGGGGCGAGGCGAGTGGGAAAGGGAGACGGCAACAGAGTGGAATCAGCGGAGGCGGCGGGGACGCACGGAGACGACGGGGGTGCGAGGGATTACAGAGGCGGCGATGGAGGCGGGCGGAATGCGCGGGGCGTCGGGGGCGTTGGGCGCGTGACAGCCAGCCAATCGCCGGCCCGCGCCGAGGCGTGTTCGCCCGCGCCGCTGTCGGATGTGCGTCCGTAAAAAGTGCGTGCGAACCGCCATCCGCAGAGCGGTTTTCCGTCTCCGTTCGCATCAAAATTTTACAACCACTGATCCCCGCGCAGTTGGCCCGTTTCGCCCGGGCGCACCCGGCTCGGAGTTGCAGATTGAGAGGATTTCGATATTTCGCTATCAGTGAGCCCAGTGAGTATTAACTCCTGAGTTCAGTTTGGGTTTCAGTGCTTTCTCTTAAGTGAAATAGTTAACACCAGCACATTTTTCACAGCGTCATTGTTACAACCACTGCAGACACAAACCTCTACCCGCTTAAAAGTTAATTGACTTGAAGCAACCGCTTCTGTTACATAAAATAAATAATTCCATACCCTAATGAAAGGTGTTACGACAACGCATTCTTTCATGCATTATTTACACAGATTACGCAATATTTTAATAATGCATGAACCTACAAAAGTGTTTCCAACCACCAAAAATGTTTTCTCCGCGCTGACATTGGAAATAAAGTTCTTAGAGTCAACATGCCGTCAACATATGGGGTTTCGTGTTCTTGTGTTTTTATAAAAGGAAATAATTCGCCATATTTCCTTAGCGTATTTTATAAAACGGATGATAATAAAAAGTCGCGGAGGAACACACCTCCAATTTTTAATTTTTTTCGTACCAACGTAACGTTAATTGTAATTTCCGAACATAATCCGTTGCAGCGTACCACAATTCACCTCAAAATTCATTGTAAAATCTCTGGATGTGTACCATTCCAGGTCGGTCTACAGCGACGACACGGCATCACATCTCATCGACACTACTCACTCCTATGTCAACACGCGATGTTCAAAAACAGTTCTAGCGCCGCATGTATTGCCCATTTTACGACTCTGCAAACAACCAATTCGTCCCTAAATGTATAGGTGGTCTATTAGAACGTGTCATTGCGTAGGTGCTTACATGTCGCAAAGCAAATGCCTCGAATTACAATTCCGCAGCAAACTCAGAATAATGAATTTATGCGCATGATTTCAATATCGTGAACATATGTCGTACCCACTAAAACGTATTAAATAAACTCTACATTTCATATTCAATAATTAATTTATAAAGCTCATGATAAATTACTGAAGATATTGTCTGCTATCAATACTTTTTAATCAACTTATGATCATTTCGATCGCGTTGCGATCATCATCAGAGCTAAAATGTAATACAAATATTATACAAATATTATTAAATACAAATATTATTAAATACAAATATTATTAAATACAAATATTATTAACAGGTTGTAGGTAACAGGTTATTGTATGTAAGATACGTAAGCAAACTGGGTCGTACATACCTTGCAGCTTCTGGGCCGAAAACAAAGTTCTGCGAATTTTTGAGTGTGTGTCTTGTTTAAGAACACAGCCGGTCGGCAGCTGGTCAGCAGCTCTTAAACAAGACACACGCTCAAAAATTCGCAGAACTTTGTTTTCGGCCCAGAAGCTGCAAGGTATGTACGACCCAGTTTGCTTACGTATCTTACATACAATAACCTGTTACCTACAACCTGTTAATGATATTTGAATTTAATAATATTTGTATTTAATAATATTTGTATTACATTTTAGCTCTGATGATGATCGCAACGCGATCGAAATGATCATAAGTTGATTAAAAAGTATTGATACCAGACAATATCTTCAGTAATTTATCATAATAAAAAGGTATCTACATCACCAACAATCCAATTAATAATTATAAAGCTCACTTAACATAATCATTTTTCGCCTTTTTAAGGACGTAGAAAAGTGACTGACAAAACTAAATGTAATCTGTGAAGAAAAATTAAACATGCGTCAGCACTGTTCTGCACAGATTTTATCCAGTTTGAATACCGTGCTCCTGGTGACACTTTCCGAACTTTTCTGTGTGTGTGTGTGTGAGAGAGAGAGAGAGAGATAGAGTGTGAGTGTGTGTGGGAGAGAGAGTGAATGTGAGTGTGAGTCTGAGTGTGAGTGTGAGTGTGTGAGTGTCAGTGTGTGAGTATGAGTGTGAGTATGAGTATGAGTGTGAGTGTGAGTGTGAGTGTGTGTGTGTGGTGCGATTTGTTCCTTCTTTGATTTTGAGAGCGATTTATTGTGTTGTATAATATTGAGAAGTAATTTGTATCGTGAGAAGTAAAACGGTTGTCAAAGTGTTTTAATATCTCGTCCAGTACTCAGTGTTATCCTAACCTAACCTAATTCACCTCAAGTAGAATTATTAGGAATATATTTTGATTTTGCTTCTCCACATCTGACAGAAGATGCAGCTGACGATCATTAGTATTACTGCCAAGGAGCTAGGAATGTAGGGAGATGGCATGACGTCAGGAACTCGAAGCTACGATCCGCCGTATTGCTGGGCCCAAAACACTTGTAGGTGGCCTCGTGTTGAAGTGTGTTATTTGTCATAAATTTTAATATTATAATCTTTGATTGAATTAACAAGCTTTCGTAACAGTTCGACATGATTTCTTGTGTGGCTTACTGCTATACAAATCATTCGGGGAAGGCGAGAATTACTTTTCTTATGAAAGTAGTTTCTGTATATGGTTTGAAGAACATAGTAAAATTTGAAGATGTTGGGTCATTTTCGTGATTTTTGTTTTCATAGCAAAGAGGAGAGCACAGTAGATTAGAGTTGTGCAAAAAGACATCTGGTAGCCTAGAACATACAACAAGTTATTCTCGGTTCATTTTCAAGAAGAGGCTTATGATACGTACGTTAGTGAAATTTTAGCAGCTTTTCTACCACACCTACAAAAAGTTAATTATACAGGAATAATTATTCACTGAAAATGTCATCAAAAAGGTACCTAACATGATTATTTTTACGCCTTTTTGACGAGCTTATTTTGATTTTCATGTACTGAAACTACTTTATAGTGACCCCACAATTTGTAATGAACTTTCCGTTTAATTTATTATACTCTTCAATATTCCGAAGATAATTAAATTTCATTGAAAAATGGGTACTACCCATTTATTTTCGTGTTTGACAAGTGTTTTGGGCACACCAATATGGGGGAATGGCTTCACTTGCGGAACATGACAGAGGTTGGTAATGCCACATCCATGTATTCATGGGAATCACTCCTCACGAACATAAAAGTTAACTCTTAAAAATATTAATTCAGTAGGAAATGTAATACTTATTTTACAATTTAAAAAAACTTTATTAATGTAATTTCAAATTGTGTAAATTTATTTTATTTTTGTGAGTGTTCTACAAATAACAGCGTACTTTGATATTGTATATTATATTCCTCTTCACATATTTGTTACATATCGTTACCAGTTTCATTACATATTTATAAACATATTTTGTTTTCAAACCACATATTTGTCCGGACTCTAGCCATTACTGTGTTACTTTTTTTCTATACAATGTTGAATAAGAATGAAAATATCTTACGAATATGGTGGGTAATATTTGATTTAATTTTATTCCACTTATTTTATTAACTACAATTTAAAAACTTTATGTCTGAACTACTTACGGGGATTGAGACTTGTGAAAATTGAGTAGCAACTGATACTCGTTCTATTCAATTACTGCGTGCGAAATGTGGACGAAGTATAAAAAAACAGTACAACATTGGTGGTCTTTAACTAATTCAACTCAAGCTTACACGCGTATATTCAGTGTGTGAAATACATGAGAAAGATATATTTTTTACACTAGTCTATTCCCTTAGATTAATTGGCCAGCATACAGTGCCTCGCAACGTACTTCTGGAAACGACATGCACTAGCTGCAAAAAAATTCCTAGCTGTCATTTATATAAACGAACGAAACTGGAGAGCGAAGTTTATTGCCCAAAGCATTGTTTTTGCGTTGAATATTATTACAAGTAATATAACAAAAGGTTTTAGAATATATTACAAAAGTTGACGTTTCTTTTTAACCCATGCATAATATGCCAAAATTAATGTGATTGAAATATTTCTTGTATTGTGGGGTTTGAAGCTTTAGTGCGATTAGTATTATTTATGTAATACACTTAACAATCTATATCTAATTAGACAAAATTTTTGACGACCCATTTTTTTGGAACAATGGCAGGATGTAAAGTCGTTTCTATTCATTGGTTAAGGATTGCAAAATGGTCAGGAAGAGAAATAAGAGAAGGGAGAGTTTTAACGGAGGGCGGAGTAAGAGGGGAGGAAGGCAGGAGTAGTGGAGAGGGGAAGAACAAAGAGGAAAGGAGGAGAAGAGGATCTCAAGGGAGGAGAGACAAAGGAGGGTGGATAGAAAGAGAAAAAGGATGGGACAAGAGAAAAAGGTGAGATGGAAAGGGGAAGAGTAGAGAAAAGAGGAGTAGAGGTGAGAAAAAGAAATAAATGGAGATGAGACGAGAGCATGTAGTAGAGGGGAAGGAAGGAAAGGAAAGGAATGGAGAGGAGAGGAGAGGAGGAGAGGAGGAGAGAAGAGGAGGAGAGAAGAGGAGGAGAGAAGAGGAGGAGAGAAGAGAGAGGGAAGGGGAGGTATAAGATTAGATTAGATGACAAGAAGAGGACAGAGAAACAAAAAAGTATGTCACAAGAGATAACTCTCTAATAAAGTCACTGTAATTCAACATAAGATCATATGTACGTATTCTGCCATTGTCCCCAAAATGGGACGAAACATATTTTTCAGCAGTTAACATATCAAAAAAGTATTCACATATAATTTGTGCACCAGACACTTCTTGAAAATATTTTTATTCAATATTCATCACACCTAGCTCAATACACCAATAACCTGCTTCAAAAATAATTTCTAAATCAACTAACAACTTGTATTCAAATTACTCAAATTGAATGAGCCATCGGGTTGAAAAGGAAAATACAAAACGACGAAATCTTGTTAAATGTGCTTACGATATCACAAAACTAGAAATTGAATCAAAATTTCGAATATATTCACAAATTTTTGTCGCGTTCCATTTGAGGGGGCAATGTCGCAAAATAGATTACAGCGGTATTGATAGTTTATGGTACCGCATTTCAGAAGATATGGTTCTCTTTGTTTAATTTTCCTCAATTTATACTTTTCAATATAATGCCAGAATATACAACGTCCTTTAGCGATAGTGTTCATAGAGATAGATTTTTGAAAGATATATTGAGAAGTTTATTACTTCTGCGATATTTCGTTAAATATACTTGATAATATGTAAAGTAACTAAACAATCAACTGAGCCTACGACATATTTCACGCCTACTAGAGCATTGGGGTTGGTGATTATAGGTTGTTAGACAAATGTCAATCACAAACTTAGTTTAATCGGAATACAGTGACACAGTGATACAGTGATGCAGCCACACAAAGCAAGCACTCGACACTCAAATCCAAGCTCATTCCATCAACGCGTCAACTTGCATATAAAAGAAATTTGTGAAGAAACGTCCCAGTAGAAGAGAAGTGCAGTGTCCAACTATATTCTAACCGAGAAGTAGTTGTGTCCGACTCACAAAAGGGACCACGGGCGAGTTTCCGAGACTGCCACGGAGGTCCTACGTCCCAAACGGCATTGAATAATACATAGATGGAGAAAAGGCAAGAGCGAGAGCGCAGACTGGGACGCGGACGCGGAGGAGGGTGCCTTCGGAGGCGTAGGAGGTGGTGATAGCGACACGCGGGCGATCGCTACAGAGACAGCGCAGAAGAGACGTATGCTACGATAGCGAGGGCGGGCGAGGGCGAAAAGGCTGTCTAGGACGGGCAAGGGTGGCGGCGAGAGCGGGGGTGACGGCGAAGGCGGAAACGTGGGTGGGGGTGTGGAAGGGTTGAGCGGAGTTGGGGGCGGTGGTGGAACGAGAGTGGAGAGAGGTGGGGGAGAGGTGTGGGGGATAGGGGCGGGGGCCATGGCGGAGGCAGAGACAAAGGCAGAGGTGGAAACGGGGGTGGGGTGATGGCGGGGACGAGCGCGGAATCGAGGGAGGGGCGAGGGAGGGGCGAGGGAGGGGCGAGGGAGGGGCGAGGGAGGGGCGAAGGAGGGGGCGAGGGTACGGCGAGCGAGGGGGCGGCGGCAAGAGCTGGGGTCCGGGAGAGGACAAGTGTGGGTTGGGGTAGGTGGGGGTGAGGCGGAGACGGGGGCGAGGGCGGAGGCGAGGGCGGAGGCGGGGGCGGGGGCGGCGGAGAGGGCAGCGGTTCGGGCGGGGGTCAAAGAGAAGGGAGGGCGATGGCTACGACTATGACTCGGATAAGAACGTTGACAAGGGTCGATTTCGGAGCGCAGCGTAACTGCGGTAGCGGAGAAAATCAGGAAAAAGGGCGACACAAAGGAAACACAGAAATACAACTCGCAGAGTAAATTCTGATTTTTTTAAAGGTCGAATTCCATCCGTAGACCCAGAGATTCTTACAGACAATAATCCACAATTTTTAGACCTAGAAACGTACTATCTAGCTTCAGGCCTTCCACTGAAATAAATTAGTATTTTTATGTTCAATCTGTAGAAAAATCTGCATTCTAATTTACGCTAAAACACATGACTGAGGAGTGAAGAAGAGCAATAAAAGAGGCAATATGAGGAAGAGTAAGAAGAAGGAACGAGCGAGAGAGCACTCTGGTGCTAAAAGTGAGACTATGCTCGAAATTTCAGATAAAATAGTGAATACAGAAAAGAAAACAAAAAAACTTTCTTTTGATTAGCTGCAATAAATCTTAATGTAACATGGTACCCAATTAAGAGATTTGTGTACGTGAATTAGAATGAAAGAAAAGATGAAAGGAAAGACAGTAAAGCTGTCTCAATAAATAGTGTAGCACCATTGCGCCTATCGTCTTCGTGTCGCAACCATTCCTGCTCGCAAAATAAAATGTCACTTCAACTATTCGTATCATAAATAACTATTCCAGTTGAATAATAAAGCAAGGGAGTAATACTAAAATAACCAGGAGCTTATGTAGCGGCGAAGAAGAAGAGATGATAATATTTAAAATTTATTTTTATTCATTTATGTTTAACTTTTACTCACCTTTCAACTATTTATAGTTAAAATGACGGAAAGGGATTCTGGAACTCAAGAAAACCTGCGCAGATAATCTTCTCCCCATACGTCACATACAGGTTTTACTGTTTTTTTGACTAAATAAATCTAGACATGAATTATCTAAACATTACAAAGAGAGTTACGAAACATGTCTACCGCGTTACATAAAGGAGAGAAAAACAATGAAACCAGAAAGATGGTTAAGAGACATAAAAGGGAGAAATATGAAAAGAAATAGGTGAAGAACAGAGGAAATGAAGTTAAATAAAGCGTAAGAGCGGCGAGAAGAAATATGTCTCCGAATTGCAAAACAAATTTCCCAAGCGAAATCCGGTATGTGCATTCCACTGTTGGGGTACCGAGAACGTGTTTACGATATGAATCTCACCAAAAATACCAGATCTTAGTACTCATTTCATCGTGAAGTACATAAATGGAAGACATGATGGAACGGATGAAATGACCAAACATGTGTATGTCTTGAGACTATTTCATTCCACATTTCCATTTTGTCTTAAATGTTATTAAATTTATTTATTTTTTCTTTGCCATGTGTGCGTTTTTGAAATCACAATATTTGCTACAAATTTGACAATTTACTATATATATATATATATATATATATATATATATATATATATATATATATATATATATATGGTCAAGTGATTAGAAGTTATCCGCAGTTTATCCGATAAACATCAGGCGAATGTTGCAACAATACCGTAACAAACGCGCAACGAATCTGCACGCGATCTTTCCTTCCTCATCCTTGTATCGTGCTTCTCCCCTTACACACGCGCGTGTGCGTGTGCGCGCTCACACACACCCACACATGAAACCGTTACATACGTGTAACGAAATCAGGGCCCAGCGGAAAGGAGGCGGCAGGAGCAGAAAGGAAGGACCGAGCGCAGGACGGACGGTGGGATGAGTCTGCAGCGGAGGCCTTATGCGCCGGGGGCCCTTTCCGAAGGGCGGCCTGTTGGAGACACGCCGACGACGACTAGAGGACTCCCCAGACGCCGCTGAAAGAAATAGGGTTCTGCCTCTCCTTCCTGCGCGAGGGCCTTCAATAAACAAAGCGCCACAGCGAAGCGGACCAACACACATTTCATAACAGAGCGTCACGTTATTTACTCAAGGAATGGAAGGAATAAGATTTCGATATGTGTATTCACAAGCATACAAAAGTATACATTATTGTATGATAAATGTACAAATTATACATATCCCTAAAGCTCACGTCGATAAGAGTCCGCCTTAACGGGAGTGATGCTCAAGAAGATTCATCTGAGATGGCCCTGAGCTGTTTTGGACGGTCTGAGAAATTGGCAAGGGCCTCCAATCTGGAAAATTACTGCGGATATTTATCAACATTTCACATCAGTATATCTTTACAACTATGTAGTGCGTAGAAATCATCGCATAAATAGATGCTGTACACGTTTAAAAGGCTTGGGTCTTCGTGCTATTTTACTTATTTGGCGTAGGATATAAACTCAAAATCAACCTAATCAACCAAAAATATGAGTTCTTTTCCTAATGTTTGTTCCACAAACAATATTGTTGGAGTGGCTGTTTTACCTTCTAAAGCATTAGGGCTTATTATTCTTAGTGGGAACTGCCTGTTGGTGTTTGTTGAACCTCTTATCATTTTGAAATTTCTGCGCTATCTCCTCCGCAAAAATGTTTTTTGGAAGCGTCAACACCGTTTGACGTAAAATGGTTCACTAGGTATTGTAGTTAGGGCTTTTGGGGATTAGAAATACAGTATTACACAACTAAAATAAATAACCCATATGGAGAATTAAACTATGTACGCTTACATATTCATCAGAATTAAAATAATAGATTTTTAAAAGCTTGATTTTGCATCTCTGGTCCCCATTATACATAAATTATAAGACTAATGTGCAACATACTCGTAAATAAAATAAAAGTGACAAACCTACTATGATGTCGTTACTGTACGTCGTGAGGGAAAAAATACTTCACAGATTTGAGCTACATGTTCAGGGTAGACATTTCTGATGGTAAAAAGTACACAACCGGATTCTCAATTAAATGAACAAATGTTCCTTATGTCATTTTGGTGACAAACGCTTTGTTATTGCAAAACAGTTTCTGGACGATTTCTTTTCTTCTCTAAAGCCCAGAAATTTGTCCTCACAGACAGTCAAAGATTCAAAAACAGTTACGCGGAAGAACAAAAAAATATTTTTTTCGAAGAAAAGAAATCAACGGAATCTGGGAGAAAATGACGACAGTTTTTTTTTTATCGCGCACATCCCTATGGTCACTACCCATTTTAGGACTTTAAAACCTTAGGTCGCCAGTCTGTCAGCAGAAATGCAGGGAACTCGCTTTTCATAATGAAACGAATGCCGTCCTGAGACTGTAACAGCACATGAGTCTTGGAAATGCGAGTAAATTTCTGGTTGTTGACATGAAATTGCAAAATGACAAAAACAGTTTCTACGGTTTCTGTATTAAGAGAAAACCTGTAAATAAATTATATATTGCCAATATTATTAGGAACACGATGGTGTGATTTTTATCTCTAAAATTACTCATCTGTACATTCGTAAAATATAATTACAAAATATAAGGCAAATAAAACATTGTGTCCAGCGTGAATGCTAGTTGTTTCTCAAGTAGGCTGGCGTCATTCCTGGCTTACACTTCAGCTCGCCCCGCCTGTCTTTTGTATTCTGACAGATGCGGTACCTGTAGTAACCTCTAGTAGCCTTACCGCTCTATGTCAGGTGACCCGCGCCACACACAGCCCTCACTGCACGACCACCACTAGTATATTAGTCCCCACCATTGCAAATGCAAACGGCCCACGCCACACTGAGAGAAAGTATAAACACTAGGATTCAAGAAAACGACTACCATTGACGATTTACGTGCAAGTTTTAAATACTCATAGATGTCGTGATCTACCGATAGTTAATCTCCCCCCTCCCGAAGTTTCAATCGTTCACAATACAGGTGGGGATGCGGGTCATCCTATTTTCAGGAAGACATTGTGTGATCTATGTCAGAGGTTTTCCGCCAGGCACCCATTGCTAAGCTTCCGCTCGGCTTGCCAGCCCCATACCAGCGAAGTTGCGTCGCATAAGACAAAAGCGAAGGCCTCACATAAGCTACAACCGAGGAGGAAGAAGAATTGCAGTGTGCCCAATGTCCGACCAAATGAACAGACAGACAAAGAAACCAACAAACCACAATCGCCCGAACCAGCCACACGACCCAACCAGCCACACGACCCAACCAGCCACACGACCCAACCAGCCACACGACCCAACCAGCCACACGACCCAACCAGCCACACGACCCAACCAGCCACACGACCCAACCAGCCACACGACCCAACCAGCCACACGACCCAACCAGCCACACGATCCAACCAGCCATACGACCAAGCCAGCCACACGACCAAGCCAGCGAACGACCAAGCCAATTAAAACTACGAAATTGAGATGTACCCCACTGAGATGTACTCCAACGGTTTTGGCCCCCTACTGGCAATTCGTGGGCAATGTGCGGCTGCGAGCGCGAGAGCCGCGAGGGCGAGGATAACGAGGCCAACGAGGGCCGGGGGCTGCCGGGGCAGGGCAGGGCAGGGCAGGGCAGGGCAGGGCAGGGCAGGGCAGGGCAGGACAGGGCAGGGCAGGGCAGGGTGGGGTGGGGGTGGGGTGGGGTGGGGTGGGGCGGGGCGGGCGCCGTGCCGCGCCGCGCCGCGCCGACTGCTCCGAGAACAAAGGGCTGCGCCCCGCTCGGTTCGCAGCCCGGCGGCGGCAGAGAGCGCTATCGATCCGATTGACGGCCCGAGGTCCTCCGGAGGGGCAGCTGCGCCGTCCGCACGAGGCCCTTGCCGCCGCCCCTTCGACGGCTGCGCCCCCGCCCCTCAGAGACCCTGCCAACGAGACCGCCCCCGCCAACGACAGAAAAAGCGTGGCACGTCATCTATTTTAACGATTGTTATCATTTTTTAGTGGACCCGGCAATGCTTCGCTATTGCAAAGTCTTACACTTCACACGCTACTGGGCACGTGATTGTTAATCAGGTTTTACGTTACGCTCTGCAAACATTTTAAAAGAGTGCTTTCTTGCGAGTATGGGTTTGTTCTATGTTCTGGTTCGGAACAGATGGTCAAGTATCCTGTGTTAAAACATTATTCCTCAAGTTTGAGTATGCATTCGCTATGACACTGTCTTGGAGTTATATTTACTTGTCGGAGATAACATTCAAGTAATAATTCCGGCCGATACTTCACAACCGCAGAGGCAGAATATGCACCGAAGACGCACTTAATACATGATGGTGCAACGGGTTGCGTAGAGCTGCTCTTTGGGGGGCGCTTGAGAGAGCAAAAAACGCATAAAACGCACAACGCCACATTTTGCGTCTATGTGCGACAGACATACGCACATTCCCACTATAATATGCCTATTTCCTTCGCACAAGTATAAGCAATACGTTGACGTTTTATTGCAATTGGGTGAACGGTACAGTACAGCATTAAATACGAACAAACATGATGTTTCTGATTGTTAATGTATTATATGTTATAAGTATAATCACCCTATAAATACTCGGAAAGAATGTTAGAAGTCGCTTAAGTATATAATCCATTAGAAGTATAACTGGATTAATGTCGAAAAGACGTAAAATAAGTTTTGCAGCTTCAATGTTTTCTAGTGCCAGCGACTAATATGACTCGCACAAAAAGTAAATAATGGTACAGACTTAGACTAACTGGTATTGTTATTTAAGTATATTTACAGCCTCAATACGTTACTTTCTAGAAAGTAAAGAGAATGTATTTTAATGCAGAAAGTATAGTAATACTCCAGCAGAAAGTGGCAATTCTTTGTCAGAATAACTGGTATTGTGGGACCCTGATAGTATAAAAATGGATAAATCTTGTTATTATATGTAGTAAAATACTTTTTCAAACACAAAGTCAGAATCCACATATTATTGATTCTTGATGCCGAAAAATTACGGCAAATATCTCTCCGCGATCAACGTTAGAGACTGAACCGTTCAGATGATATTCTCCAATACTGATATTCCCCCATCGATCAAGGCCCTGCGAGTTTGAAACCAAGGCCCTGCGAGTTTGAAATGGATACTTTGATTTGGGACTAAACTTTATATGAAGTCTTAAAAACACTTTCGAAATTTTGTTGTCATTTTCAATGTTTCCCTCTGCTAGAGCAAATGACGCTTAAAAATCGCAGTGGTCTCAATATCGCTGAAGTCTCTGAACTAAAAATTCCAAAACTTAAAAATAATGCTAGAAAGTATGTGCTTTTACAGCGCCACTAGTTGTATTTTGTTTTGGGGGTCTTTTAGGGTTTATGTTTGGTGTTTAGGTTTAAGTTTAATAGTACTGTAACGTCTCTATGTAATGTTCTCGCCACGTGCTAAGACAATTCAAAAGATTCGACGAAGGCATTACACATAACTGCTGCCCACCACTCAAAACTTTCAGGTTACGTAATTTATATCTTTATGAGAAAAGTTATTATTGTTGAGCATTCATTGGCATCACGTTTAAACCATTGAAGTATGTTACATGTACTACCCTATTCTGTGAAGCAGTGATCGCAGCGAAATATTGCATGACGTGACCCAACCAAGTATTTCTGGACGTATATTCTTGGCTTTCAACTAAGTTTTTAAAGCACCTGGTAGTTAAGACAGAATGCTCTAATGACGTTCTATTATATACATATATATGTACGTATATTGATATAATGATGTCTAGGATTTTATGTATTTATTTTGAGTTAAGAAGGTTCACTTAATCGCCAATTTTTATTCATGAGAAACTTAATGCCATATATTTCCCGCCCACAAGCAAACCCTAATATGATCCTGTCAATTTAAGTGTATTTTATTATAATATTTGTTTCATTGTTTGAATTCAAATTCAAATGATGTAGTTCATGAACATTGCTCGATAAATTGATGTGATTGAATTCATAAAATAGAAGTTCCTGGTATAATTTTATCTGATAAATTGGTACATTCCCTCCTATCATTGTACCTTGGATTATGGTTACTCTCGTATATTAGAGATTTACATTATTACAGATTTACAGATTGCACATTATATTATTTTTGATATAATGAACTTTATTTCATTAGAATCCAGTTTTAGAGGTAATTAACACTGATTTTGAAATTGCCCATCTCTGTCATGCTTCATTGCAGCTCGTTTCTTATAATAATTTATATTTAGCATTTCTACTGACTGAATATCAAACATAATTGGAGCAGAAACATTGTTGTTTAGTTTATTTTTTAGTACTACATTCACGAAATTTTCTTTAATGACTGTTTGTAGGAATGTATTCCGTTTAGATGTTAATCCTTTTCATTTTATTGTTATATACTGATTTCTAGAGCACCAAAAATATTCTAATTCGCAAAAATGAAGTTTAAAGATCACTGCAGTATTGTAAAGGTGAGAAAATATTTTTATTAAAGGCTCCCAAAATATACGCCTCTTTGTAGAACAAATGCCAAGACTCCCACTGCAGAGTCCCCGAAGTATCACGAAACGACCCAATTTCCGTTAATCATTAAATATGAGGATGTGATCACGCAACCACAACGAGGCTGTTTGTCTACCTCTCAACTCCAGCTTCGATTGTCAATTGATCGCAGGGCATTCGAAAGAATGTCATCAATCTATTTGATGACAGTCATTACCAAGTAATTACGATAATCGTGGGAATTATACTCAATGGGATCCGCCTACCTCAACGCAGTCCTGCGATTATCAATCGTAGTTACGATGCAAGATAAATTAAATTTCTTTATCGTATTGTGAAATGTTATTTAAAATTATGAAAAAACTCTATTCGTTGTTGCGAACTAATACAACAATGAGCTTTTCAATTTTAGTTGTATTTTGTAAATTACTCACGGTGAAAATAACATTAATAACACAATCCCCCAATATCAAAAGCTACATATTTTAAGACATTTCACCTCCTGCAACTAATAATTATACCTACTGATACTATATCTCACATGACTACCTTCAGTTTAATGCCACTATCGCAACCGTCCTTTAGACTTTTCGTACTAATTACTTTCCCCATTATCTTCAGGATTGTAAGTTTGATGATTTTATCTGGAGTTATTGTTTTTAGATGCGATAATATTTTTTTTAATTTTCTGACCTGATCACTTTTTCGTAATCGCGAAGTCTATCCCACAACAACTAGGTTTCAACATTTTTACTTGCATTCGCTAGTTTCAGTTAACAAACTACTTTTTTCGTTTCATTATCTTGCATTGCACTTTTCAAACGAACTTGAATGAGAAGAGAGATTCCGAATTACTCTTCATCCTCTTTAGACCTCGTAAACGAAAATAACTCAATGAAAATGACATGTTTAAGGAAATTTAATTGTAATGAACTAACAATTTTTTGCCAAGCTCAACCCAGTAGTCACCCTCTTATCCGACGTCAGTCCGATAGAAACGAGAACGTATAAAATGTAAATTATTGACAGGTACACTTTCTAAAGTTGACGTGATATAGAAGTTAGTAATGTACAGTAAAGAGAAAATGTCCCTAAAATAGCGCTGAAACAAAATAAGCCAAAATAAGACTGCAGACAAATTTTTAGCAAAAGAAAGAGTAAACTAGATATTTATTATCATCTCTACGGTAACAATTATACGAGTTAAAACTGAACCTTGAACGCATTTTCCTTTACATAAATGAAAAAACGAGAAGACATGAAGCAGGTGTCTGCATACAGCGATATGGATGAGAGTGTTCCTGTTGAGACATCCAGTGAATTTCGCAATTGAGACTACAGTACTTTTATACGAAGAATAGTTTGTAACTAACACAGTACCACAGAAATACACTTTGCATTTTGTATTTAGCCATTATACCTCCGGTAAAGGGCTATTGACGTCAGTGCCGTTAGATAACTGAGTTCTTAGTCTGTAACCCAACCAGAAACCAGCGATATCTGGAATTCGCTTAACGTTCGTGACTTCACGTAGTTAACGAATTAGGCTGGCAACTTTGGTTTTGCGGTCGTGGCCTTTCAGTAGAACCATCCCAGCATTCGCCTGGATGACCGAGGGCAACCACGAAAACCCCGGTGAAGATGACCGGCACGGGGATTGAACGAGGGCCTCCCGAATGCGAAGTCAGCGCGCTACGCATTGTGCCATTTCTTAGAACAGGGTAAACATGTTTATAATTTATAGAGAATCAGATATCTAAATGTAAGTCTCAGCGCTTTTGATCCGCTTCTTACTCTTAAAAACGAAAAAACAATCAACGCGAATCGTGAGCAACAAAAACGAGTATTTTCGCCGCTTGAGACTCGCCGAGGGAGGCCGTCTACTGTTCTGATGTGGACGCGTAGGCCATTAACAGCTAATTGCGCATTGTGTCCTGCGCGCGGGAGTCGGATCTGTTCATTACAGGCGGAGATTAGCATGAATTAGTATGTGACGCCGTGCAGAACTCACCCCACCCCCACCCCCACCAGCGCTCTGGACGCCGCCGCCTTGTCTGCGGTCCGCCGGGAGCCGGGTTCGATTCCCCCCAACCCTCTACACCGCACCAGTGCACACATTCAACGGTTGACACCCGAAAGGGTACGGGCAATTGCCACTGTAGTAGCATTTAATCTTCACTCTACAGCCAAAAGCGTATTGCACTACAAATATTTTAACGTACGATATCGGTGACTACAAAATAACTATTGTAATGCTTCAAAATTATATTTTGCCTACAAGACATTTGAAAAATCTTACGTTTTGGGTATAAAATTGCATTTATTGAGTAGTATTCATTTATTTAGTTTATACAGAAGCAAATATATGTCATTATTAGCTCCAACGATATTTGGAATAAGGACCAAAGTTGCAATCGTGATAGAAACCTTCAATCTCGGTCTAATTACATAAAGCAATTGCATTATTTACAGTGCTATATTCAATAAATTTTCAGAGCACACATATAGATTCAGAAGAAATATTCAGTCATTAGTATGTATATAATCAGCAATAGTAGGTAATAATGACTGCAAAGTAAATGTCTATTTTGCAATGTAATAGTCTGCATGATATCTTACGAATTTTCAAAAATACTCCCTTACCAGACATTTGTATTATTACAAATCATGGAACATACTTGGAATGAAAGAAACAACAGTAGTTATAAATATTTCATTAAAATAATTTAGATTGAAAGCTAGGAATAATACAGGAAAATTATAATAAAATATATTTTTAATAAAAACGTATAGCTTATACAAGCGAGCGGTAAACACTCGAGAATTCTGAAGACCCTAATTCTAACATTACTAGTTCCGTTTGAAGCAAAAAATCTCATATTATATTAACATCTTGAAATCAACGATAATAGGAAAATTATCAATAAAAAATAGAGGAACTCTACTTCTTGCTTTCTTAATGCAAAAACGAAGTATATTCTGACGCACACAAAATATACTCTGACGTAATTATATCAAAATCTTCAACGCAGTAATTATACATCAAACTGTTTAGGAGTATTTTATTCCCATTTTTTAAAGAATAGATATTTACATGTTGTACCTACAAATAACATCTACTGTCCTCTCCTTGAATGAAATGTAAATATTTTTATCTTTGCACTTCGCTTTCATTCTGCCGCGAGTTCTGTTTGTGTTTGTAAAGGTTTTTGTGTGAATCCAGGATCAACTTTTCAAGTAAATAAAAAGACTATTTTCTCAGTACTCCATGAAAGTCAACAAAACATCTCAGACGTGTGCAATCTACATTTTAGAAAAGAGTAATTACCCGCTTAACAGTGGTTTTTTTCTGGCAGTATACAAACATTACATTTTTATTTCCTCGTAAACTGTGACTTTTATTCTCGGTCTCGGAAATTGTTTTACTTTCTAAATTCAAGGTCTGTTTTATTCACGGCGCTTTTACCACACCTTTATCATGCCTCAAATTATTTTTTTACCGGAACATATTATACCAACCGCATATTCCATACATTATTGTTCTAACTTACTATAGTGGTTTGGTTCCCAAAAATGTTGACGGTTCAGTAATGAGAACCAAGACAACTGACTTGGAAATCACAAAATTGGCGTAATCTTTAAGTTAAAAGAATCCTTTCATCCTTTAGATGTACTTAGCTAAAATACAAAACCTGTGAAATCTCTGCTTTTTAGCTGAAAGTTTTTTCAAATCCACAATAGTCAGAAAATCACAGAAAGAATGAAGCCCAAAAACTTTAAAATTCTTTCAATTAAAATTATTTTTTTAAATTCAACACTGGTATCTTTTCCAGTTCCAAGAACTTTGACTAACAATGGATCCTTACTCTCTACACTTCGACCAATGAAACTTTATTTCGGGAGTGGAAGAGAATGACAGTTTTCCCTAACTGAATGGTTTATTCCGCCATAAAAGTTTAATTTCTGAGTTATTGACAATTCTGTATTTCAATTTTTTTATTACTCTTTAAAGTATTGTTTGAAACAACCGAAAGTCGAGCTATTGACTGATTGAGTTTTTATTCCGTATCCCATAATTCCGGCATAATTAGAGGCCGTGTCCAACAATTCAAGCTTGGCAACTTTTTTCATGTTTGAGCTTCTTGTGCAGAATCGCTTGTCTTCCCACTAATTGCAAAATTTGAAAGTGGTGCACACCTTCCCAAAACCTTCTAATGATTATCTAAAATAATTAAATTTAAAATAAAATACTGCTGCAAATTCAGCCATCGAGTGCAAATCTCTCTTCATGAATCTGCTCAAAAAAGCAACTCGCCTGTATACATTTTATGGTACCTTAAAAATCCACTTCATATGAACAAAATACCTTTTGTTGCGTACAAGTCAAGTAATGAGAGTTGCAACACTGAATATACGTATCTAAATTCATTCATGGACACAGCAACATGGCTCAAAGGATATTTTAGATTTAAAACTTCCATCCTCATACTCATTAATGCACAAATTACTCGAAAATTAACTAACCCCAAAAAATGTAGGATATAATATTTTCTCAATCCACAAGATGGTTTGGTTTTCTTTCCTGTTATATTGAAGATGAGTTGTGTCGACAACCATGTCCATTTTTGCATATTTTGTAATGTTCGCCCTAATAGTTTAACTGAAACAAATCTTCGAAATATCATTGAAAAGCCTGTTTTTACCGGACACTTCACCGGATAAGTTAGAAACATTTTTTGAGAAAATGTCGTTTCATCGTCAATAAAAATGCGCGTTCATATTTCATTGGCATTCTAAAACAGTTGAGATTTCAAATACTTTATGAGTTAATTTGAAGCATTTGTGATCATAAAAAAAGAAAAGTCAAGGACAAAATGCATCTGTAATGTACTAATTCAAATCATAATAACGGGTTTTCCTACCAAAATGTCGATAAGAAATTTTTGGACCGAATTCACTTTTCTCCATACTGCGTAATGCAGAGGGGAAAAATATTTTAATAGCCGATACATAAAATTTTCTCTTGATAATTTTGTTTGGTTTCTAAGTAATTTATAATGTATTTTCTAATGTATCCCGAATCATTATATTAACAATCGTAGTTTAATAATAGTTTACAGTTACAATATTATTTTTTTGTAGTAATTTCGATGATTTCGGCTAGAATGTTGTGGAAGTCCACGGTGAAGGAATAGTGGCAGAAATAATCTTCCACAAACACTTCGTAGAGTTTCACGTATCGAGCATACCTCAGTCTCTCTATTTTTAACCACCTTAGCAACGGAAACAAGGGGCTTTGTGGTTGTTTTCCCTTCTCATAACTTTTATCATAATTATCAACTTTTATTATAATCAATGAATATTGACGACCGAAGAATCAAATGATTTCAAATGATGTACTGACGTGTAAGGGAAGTCTTGGTACGGTTACTTAAAATCAATGTGGCAAACGTTAACTTTTACCTTCCCCTCAGATGTTAACAACCCATAACAATACGTGCGTTATTATAAAGCTTACAAGAACATACATAGGAGCGCGCCAATCAAACTTAAGCGCACCGTCGTAGACAAGTTTCTTTTTTGTTCCGTTATAGGACGCTTAGTATGTACTGGTTACAAAATTCAATATAATATAGCTAATAACCTAAAGTCGTTCCAATTCACCCTTCTTCGATTCGATTCTACGAGTCTCCTCTCCATAGATTTTAATTCGCGCGAACTGAGGTGCTCCGTGAGATTTCTGGGGACCAAGAACAGCTGCGTTCCTGAAAGGGTTTTAAATCCCACACTCTTTCCCTCTCTTTCTTCCCAACTTTTTCGTCTCTTCTTTCTTCCTTTATTTTTTTACTCCTCTCTTTCTTTCTGCATTGTTTCTTCTCCTCTCTTTCTTTCTTTCCTTTTTTCTTTTCATCTCCTATCTTTCTTTCCCCCTCTCTCTCTCCTCATCTCTATCACGACAGAGAGAGAGGGGGGGAGGAATTGGCCGCCTAAGAAGTGTAAACGCGAATAGAACCCATCGGATTCAGAGCGGGGTTGAGACACGCATGGCGTTAGTTACTTTATACATTTACGCAGTTAAGTTATGCATTAAGACGTAATTACACAGGCCGACAGAATGTGAAATGTTCTCTTCTCTGAAATGTAATCGGCACTTTTCTGTTGTTTGGATGTAAAATAACCGAAAACATGTGGTCATGATCCCCCAAACTTTGCTTATAGGGCTGGGAGAAAGAAATTATTTAAAATCGTTTATGAAAAAGGTACAAAATAGAACCCATAAGACATACACAAATAACACATTAATTGGGAGTTTTAAACTTCTTATTGTTTCAGCTTAGTAGAAAACTGGCAGCGATTTTTTCTTTTCTTTTATTTTTTTCACCACGGATCGAGTCAATTTTCTTCGCTGGCGATTACGCAACGATACGCTTTCGATTACGCAAGATCAGAGTAACATATTCGGCGTATCTTATCATGACGCAACTGAATTTCTGAAGTTGAAAGGTAATTTCTAACGTCTACCAGTCGTACGTTGTTGTAATTTGTGCTTTGTTCATGTTTGGAAGAGACATAATTCATTTTTATGAAAACTTCATTGTTGCTAGTAGGAGCGATGTCAACTGAGGTTTGTCAAGAGATTGGGTCGGTAGTAATAGAGAGAATAGAGAGAATTATTACATGAACCTTGGTAAGAATATGTAACAGTATGTATTTTGTTCATGTTATATGAAAGAACAGGGTTGATATTTACCGAAGAACGAAGTAACTCCAAGCTACCGTTAGGCCGAGGTAAGCCAGTAGTAGGTACACAATTTGGTGTAAACTTTATTCTACCCTCTGTCAAGCCAGTCAAACATTCGTCTTGTCGAAACACACCCACAGCTGATATTATACAGAGAAGATAACCTAAGAATAGAACACAATTACAGTTTAGAAAACAATTTAACATCATGTTTACTTCACAGAAGTATCCATTTATGTGCAATTCTTGGTATCATGATGACGGATACTGTATATTACAGAGAAAATGTAAAGGGGTCGACGAAGTAAAAATTATATTAAATATGGTCGAACAAAGAAAAGGTTAAGAATCCCTGCTTTACAAGGACAGTGTTTATTGCAGGTCTGGGTTAACAATTAGGCACGTGAGTCACACTGCCTGCTGTCTACGAACATGAGGGGCTCATGAAAGGGCATCCTCATAAATAATTTTCAACATTTATTTCAGGACTAAAAAACGCAGGTTTTTTGTTTTAAAAGTAAACCTTTGTATTTTAAAATCGCATTGTCCAAAATAAATGGACTGTTTTATATTAGTTTAATCGTAGGTTTGTAAAAGAGCGCAAAAAAATAAAAATTAAAAATGAGAAATCTATCACTCACATAAGACGACGCAAATTTCGAATAAATTGTGTAATCTTTATTCTTCTAAATTATTGGGCTTTTTTAAATTCCGAAAAGTTGAATAAAACTGTATTTTTATTGCTTCTGACGCCTACGAAATAATTCTGCATAGGGCATAAGCCAAGCTTAATCCTGCACTGCAATTACGTCTTCAGTAATGAATAAACACTTCCCAGGTTAAAACATTCATTGCCGTCAATAATGTGAACTCAGCGACGACTCTATCGTCCGATAACTGGCGAGAAACACTGAGTAAAAAGGCACGTCAACTTGTCTATACATCTCGTCAGTTCGTCAGAGCTCAGCCCCCGCTGCGCGACGCCCGCCAGACGCAATCCTCCTCTGCGTGGCTCGAGGCCGCTCGGTGGCAACACGCAGCACCGCACCGCACAGCACAGCACAGCACAGCACAGCACAGAACAGCACCGCGTGTCTCGGGCCAACGCGCCGCGCACCTCGCCGCCGCCACCACCGTGCAGCGCAGCGCAGCGCGAGCCCATCGATAAATCGATGAGGATTAACGCAGGCCAGAAGCGGCGCCGGGCGGCGCGCACCCCCTTCTTCCCACCCCCACCCCACCCTCTCCCTCACCATCACCCCAACCGGGATCCGCCCGCACCAAATCAATACAACGGCGGGGGCGGAGAGGCTGTTGGAGAAAGGAATCTGTCACGATGTCGGGGGCGGGAGGTGGCAGCGGTGACGGAGGCGGCGGCGGGGGTGGACGAGGCGGCGGACGAAACGGTGTAGGTGGAGGTGCTGAAATAGGTGAGAGGGGTGATGAACCAGACGATAATGTGACAGTGACGGTGATGGTGTCGACGAGGTAGTGGTGAGGGCGATGACGGTTGCGGTGGACGAAGCGATGGTAATGACGATGGCGGAGAATGAGGCGGTGGTCGAGGCAACTGCGAGAGCGGTGGTGAACAATAACGTGGAGGCGGCAACTGTGGCGAGGAAAATGACGGTGTGGCAGGGGGGCGAGGCTGTAGCGAGGGTGTAAGTGTCAAAAACACAACGGCTACGAGATGCAGAGCCAGGTGTCGGTGGACAAAGACGAGCGCAACACGATGCGCCTGGGAGCGCAAGAAGCGAAGCAACGGGCGACTGTGCGTTGAGTTAGCCGGTGAGATCGTAGCAGATGAGATCGGCAGAGAGAAAAGCGGGGACAAGGGTTGCGTGGAAAAAGTTTTTACAATACGCCCCACACATTGAAACTAGCTTACTTTCTATCCTACAGCCCTTGCATATATATTTGTAATTTTGAGATGGGAAAAAAAGAGGATCGAAAGTGCATGTTGAGGGATAAAAAAAAATAGGTGATGTCTAACCACTTTATTTATGCAATACACCAGGCAGCGAACTTCTTTTTGCAAATTTTGAAACCTCTGAAGATGAAGAATATTAAAATCGAGATTACATAAACGGTCATTTTCGATTATTTTCTGACGAATTAGGCACTCTAAACAATTTTCTGTTTCGAGGATTCTCCGTATTACATTTCGAGGACATTTCGGGGATTTGTTTCCCCAACAGTAGAAATGAAATATGACTTTAATAAAATGATAGAAGAGTAGAACATAGTCCCATATACAAATTGTACTGAAAAAATTGAGGTCATGAGTTCTTGAAAATATGTCCACGGAGCATTTCTAAAAATGCGCAAATTCTGCTCCTTTTCGCAGAAATTTTTGAACTTTCGAGAAACTTATAAATTATGTGAAGTACTTGTACATTATTGAAATGCAATCATTCTCGTAATGTGAATGTTAACTATGTGAGAGATATTTTTTTAATAGGTAAATTAAAAAAAATCATTCACTACTTCACTACATTCAGCATTGGCGGTACAAAAGGTTTAAAAAATATTTGCTATATGTTTTTTAGAAAATCTGTTTTTTAAAGCTGTCTTTAACTCAACATTACGCAAAACTACTCAATTTTTTAAGAACAGGGTATAGTTAAAAAATACCACTCTTCAATATTGTAGTTGTAGGCAAACGCCGAAAAAATTCCAAACTTTAGCAATTTTGGAAAATTCAGTTTTTAAAGAAAATTGGATCTGCTCAGTTTATGTAAGAGTACTTTGCTCTACATAAGAAAAATTGTAAAGAAAATATCTTGAGGATTTTTGAGAAAAAATTGATAATGTCTGAGGCTTCATGTAAAGAAAACATAAATCGCAAATTCAAAAGGCCGCGAAACCAAATCGATAAGGGATTATCAATTTTGTTGAAAATTCCTTTTTCCGGTTTATCCTCTAGCAATGTTTTTGGGCACGCGGATGTGCGTTTTGCCTTAAATCAAATTTTGGGTATCAAAGATGCACACAAGATGAATTCTGACTAAACAACGTGCTATTTACTACATATAGGAGCACGAACTATCTACTTTTGCTGTTTCGGGAACCAAAAATATGAATTTTCCTGCTGTAAAGTCGCCATTATTTACATAACTTTTTCTATCATATACATGTAATATGCGAGAAAGTAAAAAGGAACCACAAGAAAGAAGAATGGAAAGAAAAACCGAGAGAAGGAACAGGAGAGAAAACGGAGAAAGAAAGGAGGGTTGCATGAAAGGGAGAAGCAAAGGAAGTACAAATAAAAAAAGAAATGAATGAATGAATGAATGAATGAAAGGAGGAAAAAATAAGAAATGAAAGAAAGCAGAGGTAAAGAAAAAAGGAATGAAATAAAGAGGAATAAAAGAAAAAAATAATAAAATAAAGAAGTTATGAAAGGAGGAATAAACGAATGCAAAAAGTAAAGACAGAGTTTCACCACCATACATACGCCCCTCTAAAAATTTGACAGAAAATACGTTTTACTCTTTACTTGCCGCTGCTTACTGCTTACTTACCGCTAGTAAATCCATCTCCTTGCCGTTACGGGAACCCACGCGCGGGGGCGGACAGTTACCGCAGCGAGGACTAGCGACGGCCCGACCGCCCCGGGGCCGGACTGCCTGGGAGGCGGGACAGCGCGAGCAACGGCGGAGGCGGCGGCGGCGGCAGAGCGACACGCCGAAGGGGGCGGCGAAATATGGGCGAATTAATCGGTGCGGCGGGAGGCGATTTTTCAGACGAGCGAAATCCGCGCGGGCGCGGGCGGAGGGGCGAGGGCGAAGGACGCCTGCCGCACTGCGCAACTGCGAGTGGCTTTCGCCCAGGGCTCAAGAGCGACGCGCGCTCGAGACATCCGTTTGAGTCAGCATGCGACATCGGGGTCCTGGTAATTAGTAGCGCCCGCAGGGGAAGGAGATGTACGTGTGGAGGTATACCCTCTGGGATGCGGAAGACCAACGCCGTGCCGGCCTTGACACCAAAAGACGACGATACAAATTCACGATTATAATGTTTGCTTGATTAAAAATAAGTAATTTAAATATTTATTTAAAATAACAATAAATTAACAAAAATGTAATAAATGTCCTCTTTTACAAAAAACATGTGGTTTGAACATTAAACCCCCCCCCCCATAAGGAACATTCGGGTTTCGCTTCTGTGTCCGTGTAGGGTTTATTTGCTGGGATTTACTTTGCAGATCTTCCTTGCTAGATAACTTGCTAGGTGTTTCTAGGTTTATATGAAACCAAAGAAAGGGTAGTTCCACTATTATTCGTGCATTGCGCTGAAATCAACTTGTTCTAACCGATCAAGAACTGCTTTAAGCGAGAACGTCTCAACTAACCTAAAACGAATGGTGCTACGGCAGCACGAACTTTCTTGCATTATTTGTAACGTTATAGTACTATAGTACGTTTGTAGTATTATAGTACTACTTAAACCAGTGAATGTGTTTCCTATCTGAAATGTTATAAATTTGTTTTATGCAATATAAATTACCTTCTCATGCAAAATTGTACAAAACTATTTTATAAGCGTGCTTTTATCCACACAAGAAGAAAATAATCAAACAAATTGGCAGTATTTTTGGGAAAATTCTAAAAATTCGTTCAGACCGCTCAACTGTTCAACATTCCCTTTTAAAATCGCAAGGTACTTATTCTTTTACTTATCCCCCCCCCCCCCAATCCAAATTGTTATTTTAAGCCTTGCGCGCAATTCGCCGATTCCCATCAAATGCTCTTTAGGGCCGAAAGTTTCGTAAGAAATTTTATTTACTCAATGCCTACTGGGTAAACGCATTTCACTATTATGCTCGAAATGAGTCGGTCCCAGTAGTACATCGTTCGCAAAACGTTTGCATTGATTTCCCCATACGAAAAATCCCAATTTCGGCGATTTTGGTTGGGAACTGAACTCCCGGGGGAAAATCAGGCCGGCCTACAATTGCGTCACACCAACCATATTCTGATGATTGAGAAAACAACGCGTAAAGCCACAGATCTGCAATGGAAGCAAAATAAGCACAACTATCAGATTGTTTAACACGACCCACGGTATCATCACTATGTTTTCATATTAAAATGAAATTACTCTCCAAAAGTGGGATCGGGAGTGGTGATTCAGAGCCACACCTGATGTCACAGCAGTGCAGGAGGACCTAGGTTCGAGTCCCTGCGGTGATAGGCTTTCGACTCTAGCAAGGTCGAATTCAGTCGCTGCCTGGAGAAGAATTCTAGCGGCCGGCTGTTCTGATCGTTAGTTTCCCGTGTTTTTTCGATCAACACCAGGCGAATGCCGGAGCAGTTCAGAAACAAACGGGCCACGGACCGGGTGCAATCTTTCCTTACCCTTCTTCCTTTCCTTATCCTATCCTCGCCTCTTACTTACACACACTTACACTTACATGCACTACACTACCACACATGCTGGGAGGCCGGAACTTAGAGCCTGTCGGGAGCTTAGAGCTTTTCATGGCTGAGGCGCGCAGTTAGAAGATACCCTACAAGGGGAAAACCCCGCAAGCCGACAGTTACAGCGATGCCAGATCTCATCCCCCGGAAGAGAAAATCACCGCAACCAACAGAAGAAAAACCATGCACTACACTTACGGGACTAGTGACAGCCTTTGACGCGCCCGGAGTCATCTATCAATAAAAAAGTAGGGGTGTATAGAAGTGCGGGTGCGATCAGTGCAAGTACGAAGAAAAAAATCAAGTCGGGACACAAGTGAAAATCTAGAGCTTACCATATATCCGCATAATGCAGTCATCCAAAGTATTTTGCTCTATTAAAAGAACGTTTTATAAATGTTTATCCGAAGGGTATATCTATTCAGGACCAGTCCACATGTTCAGTGAATGAATGGCTGTCAATACACGATTTATAGTTTGCGATGAGTATGCAAATAAATGATATAATCCTAACAAAAAACCATTTCAAAACTCTACCACTTATTTACGATATATTGTCATTAAGAGTAGTTATGAAGTAATTTAGAAGTAAATAATCAACAGCTGATCCCAAATATCACGTGTAAACTGTACGGAAGTTGATGTCATTATGAAGTTTATACTGCATTCACCTTCCTCTCCAAGACGCGCATATAATATGTACCCAATTTGAATTATTTCAGTAACATAGTGGTAACCTTCAATTTTTTATGATTTGTAAGCCATATAAAGAACAAAGCTTTTTATAAATATAGACTTATCGCAGTTTGTCAACACACTTCTTGCTACTTTCTATGCACATAATGTAGTTCTATAAACATGTGTTTATAGCGTTTGGTTCAAAATGTTTTGAGTAAATTGCGAGAGTATTCTGTAGTTCAGAAGAGGTAAATGGGGGTAATCATTATGGCACCTCAATTCCCAACCCTTTCATCAGTTTTAAATACTCATTGATTTTTTTCACATTATTTTGCTACGTTTTAGATTATTGCTTTGGAGAAAAGTTCAACTTCATCGCAAACACTTGTCAGTAGAGCGCCTGGTACATACGTTACCCGTCCAATGTCCATGCATTTTTGAAAAATGTTTCTTCAACACATATAGTTCCACACCTCCGATATCCGACGCGAGACGGAGATTTTGTCGACAACAGTGGGATAATCCCTACTCTCTTCTCTAAATACGGTGAATGAGAATACTAGCTGGCCAAGGGATGATCACTTGCGGCCCGCAGTCCGTCGTTTGGGGTACTGTAGAGCCCCCCCCCCCCCCCCCGCAACTAATCAAACGACGGAAGTGCAAATGATCTTGGCTGTACTGGTGCGTCGAAGGCTGTGGTGCCAACGTTTCAAAGCATCTCGTCGTGTTCTTCCTCAAGGCAGGTCTTTTAAGAATTTTTTTATTAATTTTAACTAATTTTATTAATTTTGTAGACTTAAGAATTTTTGAAAATTGATTTTCTCAATCAAGTCGCTATAAACATGTAAACTCGTAATACAGTTGAGCCGATCTTGCAACACAGTCGATCGCATATACTTTTTGAGTCGACGCAATACCGAGAAATTTCGTTAATTTCTGGAATTTGAAGTGTATGTAATATTTCTCTCACCCTAAATCCCGATAGGATATTTTACCTACTCGCAATGTTTTGTGTAGCTATAGATACCCATCATCCCCGCATCATCAGCCGGGCCTGCATAAGACACATCCCATGAAAGAGAGAAGCTCCCGATCGAAGAAGCGAAGTATTCTGCCTGTTTGTAGAGGGTCTTCTAACACGATACCCGTTAGATTCGAACCTAGAATATCTCGAACTACAAAGCGTCAGTTGCTACTTTCGCCATCACCCTCGTTTCGGATACAAAGTTAGCTTCGATAACATACTACCGCGGCTCCTTATCAGAACATTAAGCTGCAACCCGCTTGCCACGCATGCCTGGCAGAAAGTTGTGCAGTATACCCAATAAATGTTCCTTCTATTAAACACAGTAATTCTATTCCATCCTATTAAACCCACGGTTAATCAGTGGTAAAATACAATTAAGTAAGGGATATGACCTTATAATAAACAATGAGTCTATGTTCACAAAAAATTGAATTTACTTACTTTCGTGGAAAACAAGAATCCTGAGAATAGATCCGCTACTCACCTGTGAACAAAAAAAATAAACCAATGTAATTTCCTGGTACCTCAAGATTGTGTGGTAAAGTTTAAGCAGCTCAAGCAAGATATAAGCATGTTTTTACCTGTGAATTAATAGTAATGAGTGAAAATAAACAGGCAAAAAAGATTTTTCGGATATGACATCTCGAATAAAAAATAATAAAACGACTGACTCGCGGAAAATATGGAGCAATTGGGACATCCAACGGTGCAATTTGACAGTTTTTGCATCATTATATTTCGCCGTTTATGTGAGTTTGGGGTTAGATTATCATGGAAATTGAATTAGCAAAATACAGCAACACCGAGGCGGCTTTTCCAAAATGATTTTGTTTAGCGGCTCTCCATTTTTTGTGACGGCTCCGGACGAAATACACAATAATATTACCCAATTTGATCGTGGCAGTCTCTTTAAATTTTTTAGATTGCTTTGCAAACCTTTTAAACAAACTACAATTACCATATAGGGAACATTCAATAAAACACTTGTGACAAAGGTTTTGAGATCTAAGATGTAGACATAAAACAAAGATGAACTCATAGGTAATCTGTATAAAGATAAAAATAGAATCCGATAGCATTAGATTGTCAAGAGGAGATTTTAGATTGGAAACAGAGTAGACCTAATTTTCGATACACACGCTGATGTATTCCGAGAACGAATTGCATCTCAATGACCATAACAAATATCATAAGAACTAAATAGGACTTCATGGCTCGTGCCAACCAGTGTCAACAATCTCATATAGCACAAACTTTCACCTGGTAGTACCTTGGGGATCTCCCTAAAAAGGTTTTGCGGTCCTCTCGAGACTCGCGGACTCGTGTTTGAGACCCCTATTACTCATAATTAGGGAGCGGATTTTAATGAAATATCTTTTTTTTTATTTTCACTTAATAACAATGCATTTTAGTACTGACTTTAATATTGAGTTATGACAAAAGGAAATGACCCATTTTATCACTTTTCCCCCTTTTTTCATTTCTAGTCGATTTCGAGAAATAAGTCATTTTTCCCTTTTACATAATTTTTAAAGCATTTTTCGCTAGTTTTGATTTTAATATAATTTTAATCATACTTTCTTCAAATAATGTTTACGAGACAAATTACATGCAGTTCTACTTGTTTATACATTACTGCTTATCTCTTTAATCAGTATCAATTCAATGTAAATCGCGAATATCACTTCACTGATAGGAATTACGCAAAAACGCTTGAATCACAGAGGTGTATTCAGCGTGTACTCAATGATTACGGAGTAGGTATTGATCACAAAGTTATTAATGAAAATTAAATATTATAATATTAGAGGTGATGAATACTTATAAAATATCTTAGAAACAGTGAAAAAGATAATTTGAATTTCAACTAAGAATCTATCTCAATTAAAGCTTCAATTAAAGAAAGTGCAATACCTTCCCCTACTTCATGATTTAAAGTAGTTCCCTATTTTATAACATAAAAGTAAGTCAATAATTTAATAATGTTGATAGTTTGGTGAAATTATTTATCAGTATAGTATAATTATTTTCAATTAGTAATATTTTCAGTTCCAATGTTATGTCTGAAAGGTAAAACTTCACAAATTGGAAATGCAATTAACCAAATGAAATATAATTAACATTTTTCCTAGTAAGTTTTTCCAACCCAGCATTCGTTTTAAAAACCAATCTTTTAGATAAGTAATTGTTTGTAATCTTTAAATAATTAATTATTTGACTCCAATTTTAAATACATTCATGTCGCAAATTAATGTATTGGAAATTATTATTGGAATGAGAAAGTAGAAAGTTGAAGAAGCGCGATAACATCCAATGCAAAGCGAATAAACTGTACCCAATACGGTTTACTAATAAAAGCGAACACAAACAAATGTTTTATAATTTCGCATGTATCGCTAATCACTTTAAAATACGAAACAAATATTTAAATTATGCTAATGAAAGCTTGACATCATAGTACATGAAAGGTCCCCAAAACCAAACACACGAGTAGCATAGGTCACAAGTGAGATTGCAGACGGTTTGACAAATTGTTTATTGGTGTAATGGTGGTAATGTGGTAATAAAAGAGTGATACATATGAATGGTAAGGGTATCTATAGTTGCATTGAAGATTGGCAGAAACGTTCTTGAATGTTGACATAAACATTCAAATTGAACTTTGAAGTTCAATATCCTGGTGAAGAACATTCGCGATTGACTGTGAACCATTTTAGAAAGGAATTCCGCATCTCATTGTCCATACTCAATTTATAGATGGATTGTCGTTTAAGCATTGTATTGCGTTCAACAAAGATTTGTTAGTAGAAATATTAAGGGCCAGCGTTACACATGAGAAAAATGTGTTCAAAGATTTCTTTGCAGCTAATTCGGTGGCAACTTTTGGAACAGTATTGTAAAACAGGTAATGGCCTTTCCATCTGTAGTCGTAAGCTTTTCTATGGCCAGTGCACTTGGTTCTGGACATTCCTTGCATTCCAGATCTGTTGTAAATCTAAGTAATGAAAACGGTAAACAGTAAAATTCAAATCCTCACCTATTGTATAAAAAATTCAATAAAATTAATTCACTCCGCTCCCTGTCTCTAAATTCAGCCAACGCGTATTTTATATTAATATATCGTTAAAAAAGAATAGCACAACTCGCTCTCATAATGTTGAACAATTTGACACAGATACTAATTACTCCCCCTCTACCGTCAGGCGATGGTGCCGAAATTTCATTTAAACGATATCACGTCCACCAGCACCCAGGGTTGCGACAATCAGCATGTAGCCAACTGTCACTCTGAAAGTGTGATTTTATTTAGGAAATTAATCCGAGGGTTAAAACATTCCACCAATATACAAGCGACACTGAATGAAATAGTTACATTTCGAACAGAGCACCCACGTGTTAGAACTTTAGACAACTAAAATTAAATCACACAGAAAATAATGTGGCTTTAATGCAGATAAGTTAATGGGAAAGTGGTGCAAGTCTTTAAAGAATCACGACAAGATAAAGTATTTACTAATTCAAACGATTAGTAAATAAAAATTTAAAATATGAAAATTCAATAAACATTGTATGAAAATAGTTGCTTGCAGCTGCAAAAATACTATTTCACAAAATCACAAAAAATTATTTTCCAAAAACCACAGTGTTCAACAACAAATTAAATACTATCGTATTACACTAAAATACATTAAATATTTTAAAGAAAAGTCTTCATAAATACTGCTATAACGTATTGGATCATTTGGACTTTCCTGAGTATCTAACGAAGCCATAAGCATCTCTCACATGTCTGGTCCGTACAGTTCACTTTTCATCTCTTCGCGCGTAGTAAATTAGTAATATAGATGTCCTCGTTGCATATTAGAGACAGTCTATTGTTATTTATCTTGTTAACAGAACTGTAATTCGGAAAATGTTTCAACGGTTAACATTTTGTTCAATAACTTTACGTATTACTGAGCGTGTACAATTAGAGCTTGCACACGCACAGCCAGCTATGTTCAATAATGAGGGGCAAACGCACAGTTTGAAAGCATGAGGCAGAATAGTTGCTAGATTAGCAGGAAGTGGCTCGATCACGTCCGAAGGTCTTTAATATCAAGAGGCTTGCTGTAGGGGGCATTTCTTATAACTACGGAAAGGCTCCTGCTGAGAGTTCATACAGCCAGTGCGAGATCGAAATCACTTTTTTGTATTCCAGCATTATAAAAGAACCTTTTCTGTTGCAATAAATCGTTCATATTCGGGCATTTTACGGCACAAATAATGACGTAATAGATTTTATGTCACGAATGATTGCGTCATTACACATTCAGCCAATTGTAGCGAGAGAATCGGGGGGAGGTAGAGCTAAACGGAACCACCGGCCACCGTTTACTCGCACGATGTCAAATACACGAGGCGTCACAGGGAAGTTGTTTTGCAAAATTAAGTTTGATTCTCTTATAAATGTAAAATGCTGTTATACAAAAAACTATAGCACGCAACTCGTTTATAATGTTGCATTATTACATTCGCTCTTAAAGTCGCTCGTTTTCAAAACCTGTACTCATGCAATAAAGCTTAACAATATAAACTAACTGCATAAACTACTATTGTTCAGCTGCGTTCAAAAAACTAGAAACTTTGGAATTATCACAAGAACAAAAGAACTTTCAGGGAGGAAATTATCTTCACCAGTGTAGGTACACGTACAATATTGGTAACTTCTGATAACAATTATGCTTTTGGCTTTACGACAATGGAAAATTTAGCTTCTCCTCGTTAAAAAGAAATAATAAGTTCATCGTACTAAGTACATTGGCTGGTAACATACGACAAAGCAAAAAAAGAACGTAGCCCTCCTAAAAGCCTTTGGAGACATGTACGAATACATTTTTTAACTCAAAAATTAATTTCGTTGTTTCGTAAATAAAATGACGTGGGGAGCAAGTAATAATGTCTGCTTTAAATCTAATCAGCGCATTTCAACAATAATTCCCCTCTCGGTATTTTTTTCTTAATTTTTTCCGTCTATATCGGAACGCGTCTCCGAACTCCGTTAGGAGCGTTGAACGCACTATAGTAATCCTCCGTTAATAAGCGCCCTCTAGGGGCTGTATTGTCAAGTCACGTCAGTCACAGTCAATTCACGAAATCGCCGACAAGTAGCGTCTCGCACGCGCCCTGCGTCATCTACCCGTCGGCCAGAATTGGGAAGGAATAAGGATAGCGGTAAGGTATAGGACGCTTCACAGGGGTTCGACTAGCCCTTGTGAAGCACGCAAACTCGTTTTGCCGTAACAAATTTCACATGAGGTTCTACGGGCACACTATGAGAATCGAACCCGGAACCTCAGGGATGAAAGCAATTTCGCCACTGAGCTACGAGAGCGTATTTAGAAATAAAGCTGAACCACAGGACCTAGATGAGCGCATAAATCAAAACGATACCAACCAGAAATTCGTCCGTGATCTAATTTTTATTAACCCATTATTTCATAGGCGCCCCAAAACTTTCTTCCACTTCCAACATACGCACCATTTCATTGCATAAAACTATATTTGATACCACACAATATTCGCTGCAAGAGAATACTCCGGTCTCCGCGGACTCATTAGGAGGCGGATTTTAAAGCTCCGAGCGAGATTAACGGCGCCGCCCAAGCACTTCGTGTAATCCCAATAATTCATCCTCGCCGTCCAAGCCCTGAAGTTTCCTTCCCTTCCTGGGCGCCGGAGACAAATTTTTATTGCTTTTATGCAAATAGAGGAGCATTTCCGTTCCTTGCTACCGCGGAATTAAATAAAAGGCGCGCTCTAGTGGATGCAAAACCTTTATGACGAACGGAGGCGCTCTGCAGTGAACGTTTCCAAGAACCCTGAAGACGGAACCAAAGAAGGTTTTGAAGCTAACGTTGGGATGCAGGGAAAATCATTGCTTTGAGAAGAAGACAATCCTGGACAAGATTTTGAAGCCAGATGGAATTTTTTTTTCTATTTATGTATTTATTTACGTATTTATTTACGTACTTATTTACGTACTTATTTACGTACTTATTTACGTACTTATTTACGTACTTATTTACGTACTTATTTACGTACTTATTTACGTATTTATTTACGTATTTATTTATGAATTTATTTATGAATTTATTTATGAATTTATTTATGAATTTACTTATGAATTTATTTATGAATTTATGTATTTATTTATTTTTATTTATTTATTATTTTTTATTTATTTATTGATGTTTGCGGGAACGTCATTTTCTGAGATAATTAGTCCAGTAAGTGTAATGCATGTTACATCGCGAGAAGCGGCGGTGATCTTCCCCTGTTGGCTGTCGAGATTCGACGCCCACCTACGTCAGCCTACGCGGAGTTTCCCCAATCCGGTATCTCCCACCAGCGGGGTTCCGCCCAAGCTATAAACTCCTGGCTGGTCTCCCGACGAGTGTTTTGGTGTAGTGCATGCAACATGTTTGTAAGAAAGGAACGTGAGGAAAGGACGAGGAAGAGGCAGTCCCGTTGGCCTGGTGTTGATCGGAGAAACCACGGAAAACTAACGATCAGAGAATCCGACCGCTCAAATTCTCCTCCCGATAGCTACAGAATTCGACCTAGCTGTGAAACTAGCGTCGAAAATCCTGCCACTGTCATGGGACTCGAGCCCAAGGACCTCCTGCTCAGAGTAACTGTGCTGACCTGCTAATGCTCTGAGCCACCTACTCCGGTTTGTCTCTTCTAAAAACCGTAGAGAGTGCATATCTCCAGCAAGTGCGAGTTCTCAGAAGGTTTTCTCAGGGTCCTACCATTTTCCTGACCTTCCATTCCACAGTTTCTACATTCACCTCATCATTATTGCTCTCATCTGTTCATTAAATCATCTGGCGAAATCACACCTGGGCGTTAATGACCTGAGGACATGAAGGGCTCGTAAAACGAAATAAATAAACTAAGTTGATGAAGATGTAACGACAGGCATTTTTTCTGCAGGTAGACAACATACGACTCAATTTCTGCCAACACATTCAACGACATTCTGCCGGACAACCTGGACATTGTCGGCCTCTACGGCTGCATAGCTCTCAGCTCGTAGCTACAGCTGCTACGTAGCTCGCAGATAGAGGGGGACGAAACTACTACAGGTGACTAGAGGTCTTTATGAGATGAGGTGAGGTGAGGGGGAGGGAGGGAAGGAGGGAGAGAGAGAGAGAGAGAGAGAGAGAGAGAAGGAAAAGTAGGCAATGCGAAAGGAGAGAGCAAAACGTTCAAAGAGAGCAAGACGGCGTCATGGGAGCACCAGAGAGGGTCCAGGGAACAGAGAAGAGGGAGCAACCAAGAGAGCAAAAAGAGGATAATGAAATATGAGATAGTACCGGGAGCGCGTCTAGAGAGCTTCTCCATAACGCCAAGGAAGCGTCCATAGAAAGCACGGAGAGTGAGAGAGTCTAAGGCCCTCAAGAGCTTGGACGGAGCGCCGAGAGTAGCTGATGCCAAGGGGCTTCTGAGAAGGCGGCAGACAATTATCGCAGGGGACTGCCAAATGTCTCAGACGCCATCCCTCAGTTTACTCGCGCCGTCCAACTTAGACGTTTGCCTTCACACTCCTCAACCACGCACGTCAGATATCATCGCGCGCGCGCGCGCGCACACACACACACACACACACACACACACACACACACACACACACACTGCATTAGTTTCGCATTTGCTGACGGGTAGAGTCTAAAGACAACGATCGGATGAGAGGAATTGGCAAACATCACGATTCAACCAAATCCAATAAAGATATTTTACCCATTTCTATTCAGTAACTAGTACCCGGTATACACATGTAATAATATACAAAATGAGAATATTGGCAGAAAATCACGGATTGTGGTAATATGGTCGTTACAACAGGAAAAATCTCCAAGCTAATAAAATAAAATTGTAAAATGTCGACATAAAATCAGTGGCATTTTGAAAGCAGGACTCTCACTCAGAACACAGAATTATCTTACAATACGAGCAAGATTAATGGCTTTTTCAAGGAACCAGAAATAATAATTTACTAGAAAATATGCTTTAGACATCACATATTGTTATACAATTCAATAGGTTGAATGAGCAAGTTTTATGAATGTGCCAAGGTTGAGCACTCTACAATAAAGAATAATGTATCTGACAAGCTATGAATAATACACCTATTTTCACGACCAAGTGTACACTATTGCACTGCATTTAAAAAATGTTATGCACAGTACCACTGCCCAACCTTTCAAATTAAATATTCAGATTATCTTTTGTAGCGGTACAGAATTATTAAGATAAATTAAATTGAGTAAAGTAGACCTAAGAAATTTTTTACTGAAGAAAAACATACAGCGTCACGCGCGCAGCCCCCTTCTTGCAACAGCCACGATCCCATGACCCATTTCGGATGTTTATGACACCCCACCCAACGACCGAAGAAAGGGTAAATTGTAAAGCGTCCAGCTGCAGCCACATCTGGAATATTTTCGAAACGGCTGTCATCATGATCGGGGAAACCCAAAGCAATAATTCTGTAGCCGGGAGGCCCCTTCACAGACGTGGCCTACTTTCGAGACGGTAGAAAAGGACACCCAAGTTCCAACAGAGACAGAGAGTGGAAAATTCCTATACTCCGCCGGAGCTTATTGGCCAAATTTAGTGTACAACGCCATCACCTTTAGCCAATAGCGACGCGATCGTTGTAGGGAGCAAGAACATATGAGGAGAAAGGGTGGGGATAAAAGTTAACTTCGTGCATTTATGAGAAACAAAATTTCAGTTGGTAGAGAAACTTCTTTGGGGTGGGAGCCATTCGCGGGGAGAGGCGAGTGCGCCTCTGAAAGCACTTAGTTGAAATCACTGGGGTGATAGATTGGAATTCTCAGTGAGAATTTTAGAGAAATTGCAAAAGCACTTCAAAAGTAAATTGGCGAATCCTTTGTAATTGCGTATTCGCTACAGGATTTCGCAACTTCTGAATTTGTATTTGAGAGGATTCGCATAGATCAGAGGGAGACATTGTTGTGTGCTCCGCACCTGCGATCGGGGGCGATATCCCCGGCTATCTACAAGCTTCGCCGAAGCAGCCTCCAGACGCCCCCCCTGCTGACGTCACTGACCACCGCCAGACGCCACCAGACGTCACTGACCACTGCCAGCCGCCGCCAGACGCCGTCCCGGCCGCCCACAAGCTTCGCCGCGCCCGCCCGGGCACATGGAGCACTTCTGCCACGGAAGCTCTCAGGCAATGTAACTGGGGGCAATTAACATTTTTGAAGTATTGTCAAAGCGGTGCCGCGCCTAGGCACAGAAAGGTCCTCAAGGACGACTCTGTAATTCTAACCATAAAATAATTTTGTACTCTTCTCTAGTTGTAAGCTTTCCTTTTAATTTTAATCTTTATTTTTTCTTTTTATTCAATCTTTTCTTTCTTTTATTTTATTAATGTAACTTCCCTGGTACAGCTTTGTCCAGGAATAAACGTTGTCTTTTACCAGTAATCAAATTGTTTATTTTGAATGCCCATGAATTTAATTAACAATTCCTTCCATCACCTAATTTTTAAATGAGCAAAGGAAATTGTTACAATTGGCTAGTTTTTAAACGAGTAAAGGGAATAGGACCGACTGAGCTATAACCGGGCCGCTAATCGCGCATTTCCCTTCGCCGGGAGATGAGTGGAGGTGTTACACTTTGTAGAAATGTATAAAAATCACGTGAAAAGTCTGTCCTATATTACAATTATAAAACTGAACGATGCATTTTCAATAGGAGCATTCGATAGAATGTCATTTATTTATCGTTGAGAAGACACACTAAAAGCACAACCGAAGACTGAAAGAGTACAAAAACCAAAAACTCACTTTTAACGTAAAGGCAAGAACGAATCTCGCTCTCTCCATTTGCAGAAAGAGAGCACTCAGTTCAAATTACAATGCAATAATTCACCTGCAAAAATGCAATGAAAACACAAAAACATATTTTCATATTAGCTATCGAACTATAACGTAACATACCGCTCACATTATTTCTCACAAATCTTTAAAACATTAAAAAGAAAGTTTTTAATAGTTTTCTTTTAATTTTTAATAAATATTTTTACAGTCAGGCTTATGAAGTTCTTGTATTTCATTATAAAGTACATCATATGTTCATTACGTATTGCTTCTATAGTACAATCCTTTGGATTAGTTTCAAGTTTTATTTTATATAGAAAAGTAATTAATAATAATAATAATAATAATAATAATAATAATAATAATAATAATAATAATAATAATAATAATAGCTGATCAGATGACCGAGATCATTAAGGCAATACTGCCGAAGAAACAAGAAGATCGCGGGTTTAAGTTCCGCCTCGAGCTTGTGTGAATTTGTGTTTGAATGTGTGTGTTCTCGTCTCACCCCTCATAAATAATTATCATTTTATATTCCATACCCCCAGAGCTAACAACTCTGGAGCGTAAAAATGAATTCAGCATAAATGCTGCTCCCCCCTAATAATGTTTCATGTACATACTCCCGGGAAAAAACATTACTGGACCTTCGTGGGTATAAGCGCACGTTCGCGTAGTCCCGTTCGTAAAGCCAGTAATAATAGTAATAGTAATAATAATAATAATAATAATAATAATAATAATAATAATAATAATAATAATATTCAAAGTCTTTTTGAAAATCCTTCCGGAATCTAATTTTCAAACGAAGAGAAAAATCTACTTCTGCTTCAACATACCGAAAATGCCCTACCTACTGATGTATTCTAATGCACCGAAGAGAAGAGTTCAACATCACTCCCGAAATAATAGGTTAAAGACAATATTTATTTAAAACGATGGTAAATTTATACCAGTAGAAAAAAACAGTTTTTTGCTTACATTTAACATTATAGTACATACTTCATTTCGATGAGTCAGAGATGATGGCTAGTAAAATTTTATTTTCTCAGTAAAATTGTTACTAAAAAAGTAATTTTTAGTAAAATTTCATTTTAAACAATTAGTTCCTTCTTTACTTATGTGTGGTATGTACTTACTTCATGTTCGTAGCACAAGATGAACCGATTCTATTGATATGAAACATAATTTTGTCGAAAGTATACGAAAATAAAAATAAATTTCTAACAACAACCCCCAACATTCACCTAAAGAAATTTTGCCTCCAGAATGATTTAGAAAATCCAAAAGAATATTTTCCACGATGTTTATATCCGGTAAATTACCACACGAGTTCAAAAAATAACGGTAACTAGCAATCTCAGACTAACGCTAGGATAATATGGTAAAGGAAATATTCTGTATTATGGATTATTATGGATTACCACAATATTATTATATAATATTATGAGTTACCACAAGGTATTTGCTACCACCACGGAATTTAACGCTAGGATGTTATTAATACAGATTCTATCAGGGTAATACCAAGCGTTGCATTCATCTGTATTTTCAGGGCTCCATTCATTTGGATTTCATCGGCAACTCAACGTCTTGCAGATTTGTGCGCGCTGTGGCAAAAGGTTGAGCCCGCAGATAAACCGTAATCAGCTCAGAATCTCATCGCGGGTCGGCGCGCGGCAGAGTGGGGTGGAGAGAGGAGGAAGAGGAGGAGAGAGAGGAGAGGAGAGAGAGGAGAGGAGAGAGAGGAGAGGAGAGAGAGGAGAGGAGAGAGAGGAGAGGAGAGAGAGGAGAGGAGAGAGAGGAGAGAGAGGAGAGGAGAGAGAGGAGAGAGAGGAGAGGAGAGAGAGGAGAGAGAGGAGAGAGAGGAGAGAGAGGAGAAAGCTAAAGATGAGGTGATGAAAGTTGTGTGTGTGTGTGTGTGAGAGAGAGAGAGAGAGAGAGAGGGAGAGAGAGAGAGCGTTTGGGGGCGCTAAAGGGAGCTAGGGGTCCTAAATTGTTTAATTAAATAATTTGTGTTTCAGAGCGCATCAACTGTTAAGATCGTTAGTCCAGTAAGTGTACAGTATGTTTTATGACGGGAGGTGGCGGTGATCTTCCTCCATTAATGACGAGATCCGGCACCAACCTACACGTTTTGAGTTTTTCCCCAACCAGGTATCTCCCACCAGCCCAGCCAGGCCAACCTCTAAGCTCCCTACTGGTGTCCAGAAATATTTTGTAATGTAGTACATGTAAGTGTGCGTAAGTAAGGGTGAGGATAGGACAAGAGAAAGTAAAGATATCGCTTGACCCGTGGTCCGTTTGTTAGGGACTGCTCCGGCGTTCGCTTGCTGTTGATCGGAAAACTACGTAAAACTATCGATCAAAGCAGCGGGTCGCTAGAACTTTTCTCCAGGCAGCGGCTAAAATCGACTTCGCTAACTAGCTACCGTCGGGACTCGAACCCTAGGACCTCTCGGTGAGAGGCATTGCAGTGACATCACTTGATGCTTAGAACCACCTAAGCCGATAGGGGCGTTAACGAGCATTTCGGACGTTGGGAGATAATATAAGAGCCATTATCAGGCGTTAGAGGTCGCTGGAGGTCTGTTGTGACCGCCGGGGTCGGCGTTCGGAGGAGAGGCGTGGGAAGGGCGCGGGGCGCGGTCGAACCCTCGAGCAAGGGACGGCTGCGGAGGCGGGAGCCTGCCTGTCGGGCGCAGGCGCGCGGCAGAGGCAGCAGCGGCGAAGGGAAGTCCTGTAATGACACGCAGACGTCTCCGCCAGCGAACGTGATTCTCCCACCCCGCCCCGCGCTCGCCCTCGCGCGCTGCCTCGTCCGGATGCGCAGGCGGCGACGCGGCCGTCGAAGCCAGGCTGGCCAACAGCGCGCGGTCGCGCTAATGGATTCCCGCGCAGCCCCCTCCCACTTCAAGGGTTTGAAACCGTGCTTGGAATACCCTCGCCGACAGCGACCGTCGAAAAAGTCATTCCTCACCTTCTGAATTTGAGTAGTTGATAAACATCCAATCGCTATGGGTTCGTAGGCTTCCGCGGCCGGAATGAATGCATCCTTGGCTAACCGGGATGGGCCGCGTCTCGGTCAATTGTACTGACGTTTCAGCCATCTTGCTGTGGCCTTCTTCAGAGCTATGCTGTTGCTATCAGCTCATCCCGGTTAGCCGAAAATGCATCCAATCGCAATATTTCGGTAGTTATCCTTCTGAACCATGCTCCGTTATCTTAAGTACGAGCTATTCTAATTACGTAGTTCAACAATTACAACTCCAATGGCATAGGTTTCACAATATAAACTATTGTAAATGTGCAAGAGCAATTAACTATTTGTCAGCGTAGCAACTAACCGTTTCTACTAACAAGATGAGCTCGGAGCCGGCGAGTGTGGTCTTGGCCAAATTTCCGTCGGTAATGTTGAACCAGACCAATGTAAACTGATAAGAGTTTGAAAGATAAGTAAGAGGAGGAGAAAGAGGAGTTTGAGGTTGAGTATAAAACAAAGAAAAAAGGAAGAAAAGGAATAACGAGAAATAAAATTAGAAAAATGTACAAGAGGAGTAAAAGAAGATAATTGAGCATATGAAAGTAAAGGTGTGAGAGACGAGAAGGTGGAGAAGAACGAGGAAGACTGAGGAGGAAGAGGGAAAGAACGAATAGTTAAGTAAACAGGATTATGATGAGTAAAAAATGACATAAGAAAAAGTAGAAAAACGAGGAGAAAGATAATTAGCGGATCCAGGACGAGAAGAAGCAGGAAATGGATAAGATGAAAGACTGCGATAGACGAGGATGTGCAGCAGAAGAAAATAAAGGAGACCTCATCGCAACCTGCACGGACACTCGTCGAAACAGATATGTTTGAAAGAACTGTTTGGAAGTTGACACCGCCCGGCACTGCGCTAGCACACGAAGTTTTATCTCCAATAGCGTCAGCGTACGTCTGTCGCGTCCGAGCGCAGCATTCCGCATGCAGAGGACAGGAGGACGGGGAGGCCGGCTCCCCCTCGTGAGGACGGGACGGGCAGCCGGTGACCGCAGCCAGGCTTGCCAATGGCGCGGCGCGCGGAGGGCGGGGCGCGTCGCTAATGGACGCCCGCGGACGCGCGCGCCTTACTGTTGGCCTCCGCCCTTCGCCCTTCCCCGCTCTGGGCAGCGACGGCGTCGGGGCGCCGGTTGTGCAGGGAGCACTGGTAACGGCGGTGACGTAATGGACGGGAGGTAGAAGTAGCAGCGGAGGCGCAAATTAGGAGAAATCTGGAGAGTCGGGGAAGGCGGTACGGGTAGAAGAGGCAGGGCCCGTGATGACGTGGGGTGAGGTGGTGATGGTGTCCGAGAATGGGAGTGACGGGGGCGGCGGCAGGGGTAGGGACGGCGGTGACGGAGGTTGCGGGAAGGGCGGTGGCTGTGACGGAGGAGGGGGTGGCAGGGAGCGGCGGTGACAGCGAGGGTGACGTTGGTGGCGCGGGGGGGGGACGAGGGCGGCGGTGGGGGTTGGTAGGCGCAGGGGCGGGGTTGGAGGCGGGAGCAGTGGCGACGGTGTCGGCGGCAACAGAGGCGGCGGCGAGAGTGGCGGCGGGGGAACCGACAGGGGGAGACGGGTGCAAGAGTGGCGGCGGTGTGAAGGGGCGGCTACAGAGAGAACGATAGTTACAGGGGCGTCTGCGGAGGAGGCCGGGAAAGCGGCCCCTTTTCCGATTTGAGCGCTCCGAAACGTTTTTAATTTTCCATCAGAGTGTGCGGTGGGGGAAGCTGCCCGTCATCCCCCCTCTCCCTCCATCAGACCCACCCTCCTGCCGGGCGACCTTTCAATTACGGCGCGGACAATGGGGGGAAGGCGCCGGGGTGGGGGTGCCTGTCGAACGCGACGGGGTGGGTGGCAATGGCGTGGGACAGGCGTCGATAACATAATTCCTGGCGCGAGAGGCCTTCGCAGAACACAATGTGTGCCTGGTTTCAGCCGCGAAATCGACGCGTGCCAGGATGCTGCCGGATTTATAATAAATAGACCCAGTGCCACAGGCGAATGAAGTTCTGCACTACTAATATAATTATGCCAATCCGGATGCCCAGATCGCTGAGGCAGTAGTGTCGTGGCGAACCGGGATCGAAGGTTCGCGGGCTCGAATCCCGTCTCAGGCATGGATGTATTTGTGATCATTCTTTCACCCCTCATCATCATCCTATCAGTTCATTAAATAAGTATTAATAATTCCCTGCTCAATCAGGAGGTCCTTGCCCTTAATAGGATGTGCAGTTGGCTAATAAAAAAATATTATTGCAGTTCACGTATAATTACCAATCTTTGATTCGTTTATCATACTTTTTATGCTGTTTTGCAACATAGTGTACTATTTCTTTGGAAGCTTAACTTCAAAAGTCTCCAGACTTATAGTTTTAAATGATACCACCACACGCTCGTAATGGAATGTTGTTCTCATTTTTTAAATACGTTCTTGTACTCTTGTACTGCGTGATGTGAATGATTGAAACCAACGAAATAGACCGTTCCTAACTGTCTATTTCGTAGTTCGCTGCCATTTCACGTTTGCTACTTGCATTCGCTCTTCCTGTCTCCTGGATTAGTTTTCTCTACACGTATTGCTAATGCTTCAACCAACGTATCCCCTGGATGTAGAGGCTAATTTTGAAGTTTTTAAGCTATTATTAGAGTTTAAAAAATCTTATAAAGTAATTCTAAGTAATCTCTCATTTAAACCGCATGTTTCAGTTAAAAATGAAGAATACAAATTCTTCAAACATTTCTATGCCTCGGCGTCACGGATTAATTTTATTAAATATTTCTGTATGCCAGGCAGAGACGAAACGAAAGGAAATGAGTGAAAATGAACGAAGGAGAGTGCGAGGAGTGAATATTATTGCAGTGTATGAACGAAATACAAGCAGGAAAGACATAAAAGTGAATTTACTCCTTCCCACTCCTTCCCACTCCTTCCCACTCCTTCCCACTCCTTCCCACTCCTTCCCACTCCTACACTGTAAAACACCGGAATATGACATACTGTATTTTTTTCCTTAATTTTCTCGCCGGTTTCCCCTTCATCCACCTTCCATTCTTCTCTTCTTCCTCAGGAATTTCCTCCCGCACGAATTTCCTCTGCCTTCTAACGTTTAAACCACTGCCTTCCGTGCAGTGACGCCGGCACAGGCTTCAGTCAGTCGCTTAAACGCGTCTCGTGAGTTCAGAAAGTTTTGCCATTAAACTTCGCTTTTTATACGTTACTACACCTCACTTCCTCCCCCAGTCAACACCTTGCGTTTCAATGTCGTATAAATTCCCCTAGACATGTTCATAATTATGGCAAACAATACAAAGGAACACTTTAATTAAAAGCGAATTCCGTTATTTCGCGTCACACAAGTGCCCAACTGTCAGACTTAAGTAGCTATCGCAAATGCACCGACAACTTAACAGCAACGTAACAGGGCCGAATACCGGAAGAATCTTTCAGGTGATACGGTTATTGATTGTTACGATAGCTGCATACTGAACACAATATGCCTTATTTGGGAAACCAGATTATGGTTGAATTCGGTAACAAAAATATCGACAGTGATAGAATATATAAAACCGTTCAAATAATTTAAAACATGTTCCAAAATTATTTATGACATAAATAATCAACAAACTGGCGAAAATCTCACATTTTTGCAGAGTATAGAGTGGAAAAAAACAATCCCGTAAATGCATACACCCTGATAAAAATTAAGTCATCTCGTTAGGGCCAGCTAAATTTATTTTCAGCAACCTTACTCAAATTGTATCAATGACTTTCTGACGGAGAGGACAGATTGCTACAACTTTCAAAGCCAGTTGTAAATTTATTATTAATTTTCGAAGATCTACTGATGATATAGTCACTCAAGAACTATGTACCGATGAAGTTCAAGGATTTCATCTATCTCGCCAAATAAAAGTAGTTTTATTAATGCAAATTTGGTCTTTTGTTCTATTACTTACATTTTAGAGAAGCGCGTGCATTTATATTTTTGTACGCCACTGAAAATTCTTGCTCAAAATTTGATTTTATTGTTGATATGGATATTTATGATTAGTCATATAGTGCATTCATCTAGGAATAGATCTGCGCACGCATCTAAATACGCATCAACGTAAACATCTGCGCGTGCATCTGCGTAAGCAACTACGCATCTACGTATTCATCCATTTATTCATCAATTTATTTATTTTAAATTCCTCTCAAATACGAACCGGACGTAGGAAATTACAGATACATTCCAAAGAATTTACATTATTATGCACCTGTGATGTAACATCAGTTCTAGCGCGCTGGTTTCGTGTTTTCTTCTTTCAATACTCCGCTACCTCGCCGTCTGCCTGGAGCAGTTGCCGGCACGGCGGGACGGCGCCCGCCCGCCCACCCTCCCGCCCTTCCATTCTTTTCCCATTAGCGGACGTCGGGCCGGGTAGGACGTCGTTTGAACAAACCTCCCGCCCAACCGAGGTTGACTCCGAAGCCGCGTCTCGGGGCATCCGATATTTTCTCGGCGTCTGTTTAATGTGTCAGGCGGGTCACGCCATCCGAAAGAGTTTTGTCTTTTCTCTACGTCGCTGACGGGAAATACCGATACAAAAAGTATTTATGGAATAAATGTTTTATGTTGCTGCTGCTGCTACTGCTGTTACATCGTAAAACTGCAGATGGCATTGGATTGGGGAGTCTATAATTGATGCTATAACTACCCGGAACCCGAGGTTCGAGTCCGAATCGTGGAGGATTTTCGAAACTTCCTCGGTAAAAAACAAAGATTGGCTGTAACTACGTGCTACGGACTGCGAATAATTTTTTGTTCCTCATTTCTGTCTCCACATTCAATCACTGCTTGTCTGATATTAAAATCTACAATAAAACGTTACGCAGTACACATTTGGATGTAGTGAACATTTGGGTCACTAAGGTTCTGGTGAGCTAAAAAATATTGGTTCCCTAGAGCGAAGGTTCATTACATCCGATAATCCCCGAATATAACAGTTTCATTCAGTTATGAATGATTTTATTCAGAAAATGTTCCATCTCCGAGAATTCATTATCTCAACATCTTTGTCCTTTCTTCACATCTTGTTATACATTTTCCACATACTCTAAATATCCAAGTACAGTCTTAGAACCCTTCAAAAACTCTTGTAATGTTGGAGCACTTTCTTCACTTTTGTATTCTCATAGTCATCACACTCGTTTCCTTCTGTTCTGGAAAACCCTTTCTATATTGGCTACATAGATAGGTCGAATTCAGCCGCTGCGTGGAAGAGAATTCTAGCGGCCAGCTGCTCTGAAGGGAAGGTTTTCGCGGTTTCTCCAATCCACATCAAGCGAATGCCGGAGCAGTACCCTAACAAACGGGTCACGTACCGTGCGTGATCTTTCCTATTCCTTCTATTCTTCCCTCTTGTATACATGAACACTTACATGCACTACACCACGCACATTCCGGGTGACCAGTCGGAATCTTAGAGTTTAGGGCGGTGGTGGAAAAAAACTATTTGAGGAAAGCCCGTAAGCCGACGGGTAGGTTGGCGTTGGACGTCGCTAATCCGCGGGGGAAGTTCGCCGCCACCTCTCGAGAAATCAAAGAAACAAATTTCGCTACATTTTAATGTGCGTTTCTGGTCTATGATCGTAACTGCTTTTTACACGCTGAAGTAATTCCCTAGACCTCTTTGATTCATTATTTTTACTTGCAATTCGCGGTAATAATGTTCATTTTTCCTTGAAAGTCGTATTTACTATGTTCTATATAACCGATGTAGAAAGTTCAATATAACCGCAGCTTCCGGTGCTCATTTGTTAAACATGTGAATCGGGACATCTCACATCAGTTCACTGTTTCTTAATTCACTGTGTCAACTATATATTCTTCTCCAAGTCTAAAATAGCAAGAGCTGTTAAGAACTAAAGAAATGGTCTAAACTGTTTCTGCACACGGATAAATATGAATTAACAGACGTGTCCTAGACGAATATTGTATTCACACTGAATTTGGTGCTATACATCACCTAAGTAAATTGGAAATTGGTTTACATATTATTCTTAGGCATACTTGTGGTAGGAACTTATTAATGCAGAAAATTAAAGGATCGAGGAATTTAAATATTTACTATTACAACCTCTCATGGCATTCGTTATTATCCTACTCTCCTATCCAACAGCACTTCTTTCAAACATAAAGTTGCAGCTTTGTGCCTTCCTTCGATGGCACGTCCCCCACACAACATTTCAGCTTCAACAAGAAATCCTAGCGGCGTGACTCATGTCTTTCGCAGACCTCGATGCAGAGTTCGTGTAGCGCCCCACCTCTTGAAGAATATCCGCGGAGTTGCGAGCAACTTCGATAACTGGGACGGACGCCACGAGGTGCGCCAGCGTCGGCGCGCAAGAAATAGACCCGGTTGCTCGGAAGGCAAGGGGCAACTAGTAGCAAGGAGAAAAGGAGGTAGAATGGGGACGAGGGAAAGCGGAGACGTGAGATGAAGAAACAGAATAGACAAGGAGAAGAAATGATCGAATAGAAGACAAGGAGGGGGAAGGATGGAGGAGGAAAGATCGTGGAGATGAGAAGAAGAAGGTGGAGGATGCACGAGAGCAATAGAATGGGGAAGGAGATGGAAAGGGATCAAGGAGAAGTAAGGAGGTGGAGAAGAAGAATGGGGGAATAGAGAAGGTTGTTAGGAGGTGGTCAATGAGATTAAAACCGGTGACGATGGCGCAGTGGCAGAACTGCCGTCGACTCTTTGGCGTCGCTGACAGAGAGGTCGTGGGGCACGAGACCCAAAGGAAGCGGACTTTTGACACTAGCCACATACTTGGGCCATTTTCATCCACTTCATTGTCTGGAAAAGAATTCGAGCTGATGTCAGATATGATCGGTAGCATTCTGTAGTTTCTTTGATTAGCACCAGGCGAATGCTAGAAAAATTTCCTAATAAACGGTCCAAGGACTACGCGCGATCTGCCATGTCTTGTCCTTTTCCTTACCAACACACACGTTTAATTACACACAGGTCGGGTGACCAGACGGGAGTTAAAATAACTGATGCGTGGGAAGAGGACGCGGGATATGCAAGGAGTGTTTCAAAGATTTGAAGGACGGCGCTGCATTTCACACACCAATGACAAAGTAGCACCGCCATTCCCCTGGATATAACAAGCATTTCCTTACCATAAGCAGTCACTAAGTACTCACGGCAGGCCATGGTAGTTTACGCTCCCAGTAACTCCAAATAATCAATCAATTGAAAAATCGAAGGGGTAATTTCGGAGAGACTGCAGCTTTCGGTGCTCATTTTTTAATATGTGAATCGGGACATCTCACATCAGTTCACTGTTTCTAAATTCACTGTGTCAACTATATATTCTTCCCCAAGCCTAAAATAGCAAGAAATGGTCTCAAATGGGGAAGACTGGGGAGGAGGAATATTCTAATACAATGCGAGGAAGGTAGAAGAGAGAGAGAGTGAGAGTGAGAGAGAGAGAGAATGAGTGAGAGAGAGAGAGAGAGTGAGTGAGTGAGTGAGTGAGTGAGTGAGTGAGTGAGAGAGAGAGAGAGCGCGGAGAGGCGAGCAACGAGGCAACAACCTTAGCTACGAGACCGCGAACCATCGAGCGCGGGAAGGCAGCGCGGGGGCGACGCTGAACGCGGCTGGGCGGGGAGTGGTGAGACGGGGAAGTCGAACCGGTATGAGGAGGGCGCGAAGGAATGAAAGCGGCAGGAGCGGGGTGTAAGAGGGGGCGCGGGGCGGAGGCGGGGTAACCGCTGCCCCAGTTTCCCTTCATGTGCGCTAGTGTGCACCACCGAGCTCCGAAAACAGGCTTAATGAAAGGGGCGGAACCCGGCCGCCTTCTTCCGTTCCGCCAAGTTTCTAATCCTCTCATCAGAAGCGCATTTTGTCGCAAATGGATCGCTCGCCCCGTCGCAAAAACAGCCCGCAGCCCCGCCTCCCCTCTCCACTCTTCCGCGACCGAGGTGCGCAAGGGGCGGCCGGTCCATCCCACCCCCTGTGCATCGCTTTGCCATCTGCCAACCACTTTCCCGCTGTCCATTCAATACGCGCGCTCTCTCCACCCACCAACCCTGCCACCCACCAACCGCTCCACCCGTCAACATCGCAATCTCTTCTCTACCCTTCATCCCCCCGCTCTAATCACCACCCGTCACCCTCGCGCTCTCTTCTCCACCCATCACCCCCGCGCTCTTCTCCACCCATCACCCCCGGCTCTCTTTTCCACCCATCACCTCCGCGCTCTCTTCTCCACCCATCACCCCCGCGCTCTCTTCTCTACCCATCACACCCGCTCTCTCTCTTCACCCATCACACCCGCGCTCTCTCTTCACCCATCACACCCGCGCTCTCTCTTCACCCATCACACCCGCGCTCTCTCTTCACCCATCACACCCGCGCTCTCTCTTCACCCATCACACCCGCGCTCTCTCTTCACCCATCACACCCGCGCTCTCTCTTCACCCATCACACCCGCGCTCTCTCTTCACCCATCACACCCGCGCTCTCTCTTCACCCATCACACCCGCTCTCTCTCTTCACCCATCACACCCGCGCTCTCTCTTCACCCATCACACCCGCGCTCTCTCTTCACCCATCACACCCGCGCTCTCTCTTCTCCACCCATTACCTGCGCTCTCTCTTTTCCACGCATCAACTGCGCTCTCTCTTCTCCACCCATTACCTGCGCTCTCTTTTCCACGCATCAACTGCGCTCTCTCTTCTCCACCCATTACCTGCGCTCTCTTTTCCACGCATCAACTGCGCTCTCTCTTCTCCACCCATTACCTGCGCTCTCTCTTTTCCACGCATCAACTGCGCTCTCTCTTCTCCGTCCATCATCCCCACGTTCTCTTCTCCACTCATCACGCCCGCGTTCTCTTTGCCACCTACAATCCCCGCGCTCTCTGCAGCGCTATCCACGTGCCTCCATCAGCAGCCATTCACATTCCTCTCAGCATCACCTTGTCTCCATCGGGCTTTCCCATCTCTCGCTGCCCGCCCTGCGCCAACCATCCTTTATACCTTCCTGAATCTCCAAATCCGTTCTGCCCCCCCCCCCCCGATATCGCCACCTCGCACTCTCCATTCCTTCTTCAAACCAGCCCAACCCCACATGCCATCTTACTTCACATTTCCACCCTTACTCGCTCCATATCATTTACCATCCCCAACAATTCCCCAGCTCGCATATCCACTCCCCGAGCAATCAGCATCGCCACTCCTACCGTCACCCCACGTCCATCTGCATCTCAACCCCCCCCCCCCATACTTCCTCGACCGCCCCACCCCCAAGCGACCGCAGGGACTGCAAGGCTGTTTCCGGAACCGCTAACGAACCCGTATTTTTAATTGGGGCGCTTCCGCGGAGAATAGGCTTAATGCGGCTCCCGGGAGAACGCGGGCGATCGAACTAATGGCCAATCCGCACCTCCGCCCGGCCAGGGGATTCGAGAGCGGGCGGGAGATAAGAATCACCCGACTCCAAACGCCCGTTTTGAAAAACGCGCAACAGCACACCGTTATCAATGGTGAGTGAAATGCGTGTATTAGATCATTAATCATCTGGATCAGTTACAGATGCTTTCGCATTGGGTTGCTGCTGCGGAATCGCCGTGTTCTACCGCCCTCAATATTCATCACAGTCGGCAATCAAACGTCGATTGACCAGACGAGCTTTGGGACTTTGAAATACACTGCACCAGTTTCGAACTAACCTCGTCAATGCTTAGTATAATTCATTGCGACAATTTCTGAACAATTGTAAATACAATTAGAAATACATGTTTCTTTCTCATTGTGTTTTCTTTTTTCTTTTTACGAGTCTAAAACTGCGCAAAAACTGCACAACTATGACACGTGGTCTATAAACGTGTGCATCATAGGAATTACGTTTTTTTTAATATTCACATCAGTACAGTTTATTATCGAAGATATTATCAAGGACTGTCTTAATGATATTAATTCCGCGTGAAGTAATTCTACATGCCTAAAGAGAAGTAAATATGAAACTCATTATGGCGAGATGAACATCATATGGTACAAAATTTGTACGTTATTCTAACGTGCATGATCCCAAATTTGATGACAGATAGACGTGTTGAACTAAATGTGCAAGTTAAACATCAGACCATTCGACAAATAAAACACAGCTGTCATTTTGCGTAATTGTGGGTGATCAAGCACATGTCAGTTCTCTCAATCTTCATCGAAATTAAAAGTATAACACATTTTCTTGAAATATAACATCAGATCTTGGACTTCAGAAGGCATTCTAATACATTAAAAGCATCACATGATTATAATCACTTACAAGCATGTATAAACGATTATTTTATTTATTTTTTCAAAAACTTTAATTAGTAAATATGTATGGCACAGCGTAGCAACATTTCCTGCACATGACTATCGATTTTTTTTCAACATTTATGTTTAATATGTATGTATACATTTCAAAATACATAACTGATATCGTTGAACTGGTTTCATTCTCCGACAGCGCTGTGATATCACCAATGTTCAGCAGCATGTCAATTCTCTGAGTATTCATGAGAAGTTGCAATCGTAGATCGATTAATGAGACAAGATCTTGTAATTTGAATCAAATCGGCTCGAGTATTTTGTTCTCAAACTAAAGTGACATTGTAAAATTCTTATAATTATGTTTAACAACCGGCAATACTAAATTTAGAAAGTCTTCGACATAGTCCAAACAAATTAAGATTAAAAAATCTGAGCGATGTGCGCTATTAAATTTACACACACTTCGTCATTTATGCGTCATTAGATTGAGGCTAACTTAATAAAAACACTGAACTTACAGTAAAATTCACATAAGAGTGTACACAAATGTTGTGGGTGATGTGAATTATGTCACAATATCTTAGGGGCTCTCAAGGAAAGAAATACGACGATATGGTAGGGTGTCCAATATGTTCAAAGTCTCTAAACACCATGGTCACGGACGAACATAAATAGATTAGAGAAGAGCAAAACGGACAACGTGCAGTTGCTATTTTAATTATTAGTGGATGAACTTGCTTAAGCGACTACATGTTGTGGCTGCTTTTGAACTAAGTCGATTGCTGTTTCATTTAACCCTTTCGAAGCAAATGGTTTAACAGGGAAAGTAATAAATTAACGATTTTTTCGGAGAAAATGTTCTTAAAATACTTGATCTGTGTTAAAGAATGTTATCGCATAACAGGTGCACGAGAGATGGAAGCAATCATAAGGAAGCAGTGTGCTCCAGTGACTGGAATGAAAGGGTAATTTAGTTGAACGGCGAATGGCTCCATTGCTAATATGTAACGCGCGCAGCCGTGAAAAGGGATAGATGGGATTTGAACTACGAGCTGCGCAGTTCGCAGACCCGCAATGCATTTCGGGCAACCCATTTACAACTCAACCAGGAAATATTTAAGTTAATTAATTAATATAATCCATTTTTAAGAACTAAACTATTGTATACAAGTACGACATGGAAACATTGATGGTGAAGCTTGTAGAGGCTGCTTTACGAGATTCGATGTGAGGACACCGCAAGCAATCGTACCGCCATGTCCAAGGCTACCAGTGGCCTATCTTAACTAGAGGGGTAGGAAATCAATGGTGCAGCATATCACGAGAACCCGTTAAATCCGAGAAGGGAGAAATTTTTTCTTAATTTGTATCTTCATTCAAACGTCAAGGATGCAAAAACAACTATTTTTTGTATAGGTTTTAAAAGGGTATTTGTGTATGTTGTAAATATAACAATATTGAATAAGACGCCAATTAAAAAGTATGTCATCTTAAACATGTAATCTTAATGCCTCAGAAAACCACAGCATATGCTAAAGTGTGATCAAACCACAGTTTTAGAGCAACGTATTTTCGCTGGTTAACTGGAAGATGGCAATCGAAAATGTTGAAAACTAGACTTACTATCCACTAAAGAAATCATGGATTCCCACCGAATACCATACATTAAACAATACTCATAAACGTGTGCTTACATAGGACAATAATTGTCACACCAAGTGGTATTCGATTATTATTGTTGTGAAATCGAAAACCACTTAGTCTACCTTTCAAATTTCTTCTCCTTCCGTAACTATACGAGCCGTCGTCTGTGAGATATTAATGGTACTGTTGGGAGTATGTATCGCTCCACCCTTTGCCTTGCTACGCGTTGAAACCTGCTAGATCCGCGGCGCCGCGCCTCGCGTGAAGTTGCAACCCGAGAGCCGGTGTAGTTTGCCTCTTGGTTGGTCTCGATCAGCTCTCCGGGCGAGGGGACGGGGCGCCGCCTCGGGTTACTCACGCCCCGCCCCCGCACGCGAGACACCCCCTCCACCCCACCCTTCCCTCTCCCCGGAGGCGGCCGGCACGCGAGCAGGGGAGCGCGGTGAGCGGGGCCGGGGATGAAGGAAGGGTGAAAGCGCAGGGAACTGGGGATGTTCATGGAAAGAAGAAAGCATCCCTAATGTAAAAATCTTACATCTAAGTAATCGGGTATTGCCCGTGAGTAGGCTACCCAGTACGGTACTCACGGTTACCGTGGTCTTTCGGCTCCCTATTCGGGGCAAGTGAAGATATTCCACGCTGCCCGGTCTGCTACCATTTTCGGATAATTTTATAGCATCTTTCATAGTCTTCATTCAGCGTCTTAGAAATGGGAGGGTTTAGGCACTTACACAGGTGATCAACACCTCATTCAATTCCTCTGGACGAGACGAATTGATTGGTACAGTTTCGAATTCTTCTAAAGTATTGTACCAAAATTCTAGACAATATATGTTTTCGGAATTTCAAAGCATCCATGGTGGTGAAACTCTGAATTATTATATTTCCTTCATGTCGTAACATTCATGGATATGATGCTAATTGAACTTATTTTGAAAATAAACCTATAACCTTTTTAAAAAATCATTTCTGTTGGTATCTTGTCATACAACATTTCTTTCCGGAGGTTAGGCGAGCCAAGCATCCGCTCTATATTAAAAAAAAATTAATTACTAACTTCCATACCATAAACAAAATTTTCAACGTGCTAATACTCCAGGAAGATGCCACGTTTAGTTGAACATTTCTACGAAATCATGTTACCAATTTTTTAAAATCTGAGTTGGGTATGCAGTTACGTAATGAGACACAAATTCTGACGCCAATCCCATTAACACAAAATAAACTTAAATTACGAGAAAGTTATTTGGCAATTTCAACAACGTCACCACCAGCGTTAACAATTTAATCGTGTATTTCAGAAACCAATCGTGCGTCGTTTGTCAATTTTGGGAAAACGAAAAACTATCAAGCATCAGTCTAATTGTTTTGGTAAGGATTTTAATTTTTTGTTTAAAGTAGTACATATTTCAATCATTTTTGTTGAAGAAAATTACTTTGTACATGCCTAGTGGTTCTTGAGTTTGGTCAAATGAAAAGAAAACGAACGTTTTTCACTTAAAGTGACCCAACCTCAAGAAACACTAGACATACAATTTCAACGTTTCAAAAGTCATTGAGTATTACTACCCTTGCAGAAAGATATTTCTACCTTTACTTGGTTTCTGATATAAAATATTCAATTACGACGACCTGTGCAGTACTTGTGGCGTAGCGACATTTCATGAGCTTCAGGGTGATCTCATTGACAGGAATTACTACACCAGAATTGGTATTCACGCAAAGACAACTCAAGGTTAAAGGATACCAAGGGGCAATAACATTTAAATCTAAATCTAAATTGCTTGGCATTCGCATTTATAGGAAAATAAAGAGTACTTTTACTTATCTAATATATATGAAGTAATGATGAATAAATATAATATGAAATAATGAAGTACGAGTAACGAATAGATACTGTGCAATGGCTATATTAAGAATAAAAATAATAAATGATATGTATACAGGGTGATTCAGTGCTCGTTGCTAATACGTCGGGATCTTATTCCATATGTAATGTACTGACTGAATTTGCCAAAATTGGAGTTTCTTCTAATTAACGTTAAACTTAGGACTATACGCTTGTGCTTGTGCAACTCGGGTTCTGGCAAGTGAGCGAGCGGCTTCACCTCGTCTCACCACTTCTTTGGAAAACTCGGTTATTACTACTATCCGCTAAGGCCCGACAGCGAGCGCAAGGCAAACTGTGCGCAAGGGCGCATCAAATTCCGTCACCTGGCGAACAATTCATACGGGGAGATCACGAACTTTCCATTTCCAGCGGGAGCATTCCTTGCTCAGTACAGACACGTCGTTCTGAACTCTCGAGGCATTTGCTGCGCAAGAAAACCACGTATTTCTGAGACTGTTCGCGCGAAGTGACACATCACAGTCCCTCGTCTGGAGAACAGTCCATGCGGAGAGATTACTTTTCCATTTCCCGCGGGTGCATCATTTGCGCAGCAGTCACTTATAACGTCGTTTTCAATTTTCTAGGCACTTCCTGCGAAAATGCAACGAAAATCAGGAATCTTGTTCTTTGTTATGATGAAGCGTGTTTTACAAGAAATTGCACAATTAATTGGCACAATTTGAATGAGAGGGACGAGAAAAATCCGCATGCTGCACGTAGTGTAGCTCACTGAGAGCGATTCTCTGTAAATGTGTCGGTTGGCAATGAGGATGAATTCGGTACTCACTGCTTACCCAAGCGTTTAAAAGGCGTTCAGTACCTGAATTCTATATCTCAGGTACACCCAATACTTTTGGAACTGGGGGTTAACGACAATCCGTATTAATGTTATCGAAGTCGAGGATCATGATGACCTTGTTCGGTGCATTGAAAGTCTGGCGGCAGAAATAAAGGCACAACCCGACACAGTTGTTCGTGTCACAGAGGCCATGTGGCGCAGATATCTACCTTGCATTCACGCCATTTTCAACACTTGTAGAGCCCCTGTTACGAGAGGTGAAAATGCGAAATTTTGACTGCACACGCAAATATGATAAACTATCTTAAAACCACTTAAATAATAGTTTTTTCACTCTTTCATATTCATTATATAAGTAGGCAATAATAGCATCAGGGAACAATATTTAATGTAATATTTGGGTTACCTTTCTTACAAATAAATGACCAATGACAAAAAGAGTTTCAAAATTTTGAATAGAATTGAATAAATTTGAATAAATTTGATTTTTTTACACTACTTCCTTTTGCACTCATGAATAACTTAGTGTACTCTACCACCGAGTTCTGTATTAAAAACAAGGACTGAATCATCCTCTATAATAATAGATCGCTAACCATTTACATAAGTATGTAAAATAGAATGAAAGTGTGTAAGTGACAAGTATATTTAAAAAAATATATTTCGCTTAATTGCAATTAAACTTCAGAAGCCTTGGCCGCTTTAGTATCAAATTGAGCTCCAATTTTCATTTTGCGTGAAGGTACACTAGTACGAATTCGTGAGTGTGGTGGAGAGCAACAGGGAAAGCGCCAGGTACGAGGCGAATCGAATAGGTTTGATGCGGAAAGCGGTGGTTCTTGGGTGCCAGGGTGGGTGGGGAAGCGGGGGGCGGAGAGGGGGTGTCAAGGGGGGTGGGGCACTAGGGGTGAACGGCGTGCGGTGCAGAGCGAGGGTGATGGCAAGGGGGGCAAGGGGGGGCAAGGGGGGGCAAGGGGGGCAAGGGGGGCAAGGGGGGCAAGGGGGGCAAGGGGGAGCCAGGGGGAGCCAGGGGGAGCCAGGGGGAGCCAGGGGGAGCCAGGGGGATCTCGGGGAAGCACGGGAAGGGGCCTGCAACGCAATGCCGGACTGCAATTAGCGTCCCATTATCGGCAACGCCCTCGCTTCTGACACGTGTTCCTACGAAGACGAACGAGCATTGCCATCTCGACGAGAGGCCACGTAGAAACAGCTTTCATCAACTAAATCAGTCTGGAAAACATTTTAATTAACGCGTTTTTTATTTTTTTTTATTTTTCTGCATTTGCTTTTTGTGTTTCACAATGTTACACAAAGTTGTTTACACAAATAAAATAAAAGAGTGAAGTTTTCTACTCAGTTCTCTGACCCTTTTGAGTATATAAAATCTAATGTAAATTATAACAGTGTTTTACCCAATTAGTAAATCAATTCAACTACATACTAATCTCACTCAAATTACAATATAAATAATTTTACTCCAAGAGTAGTAACATTGACGCGCACATATACAAACGATGAAAATTCTAAATTTACACTTTTATTCTATAGGCGTAGCTAATGTCAGAAAATACGTTAATATAAACCATTCGTTAAAGGCACAGACATCTTACAGTTTGGCTGTTTAGAAGAGCCAGATAAAGTGCTTTGGGCTCTCCAGGGGGCTGGTAGTGATGACTTCACACTTGTGAAGAGTTGGATATTTATAATAGGGCGACAGACACAAATACTTTATTGATTACATTCCACACAACTTACGAGGCCTACGAATAAAGGGATATTGAGGTTATTTCATAACAATTAGTTGAAATTATTAATGAGTACAGACAACTAAGCATTATACAAATAGTGCCATTTGTGTTATTATACTAGTCCACAGATCACATGAATCATATTGAAGATCATTTCACGAATAAAACTTAAAATTCGATTTTCTCAAAGAAGCTTTTTTGTATAAATTTCATATTTTAATATACAGCCTCAATGAATACATCGTGATGATTAATGTAGTGTCAATATTCAAAATACCATAAACTAATTATATGTATTATACGCATTCCTCTCCTCTTGAAATATTAGTTTATAGCGCAAACTACGTCGAAAGTTTTAAGTTAAGCACGAGCTCGCTAAATTAAATTCTTCTCAAATTCCTCGGTTTTAGAGCAATGCTGAGATTACAGTTTCCCAGTGATACACACCCAATGTAATATTACTCCTTAAAAACGTCATAGCGTTCTGTTTTTTTCCATGAGAATAATGCAGAATAGCGTTACGTGAATTTAATTATTCTCTTTTTTTACTTTTTTCGTATTTCAGAGGACTAAAAACTGCCGCTGAGAAAGAAAAATTACACGGGAGTGACGGTTGCCAAACTCAGTTACTGAGCGTTGTTGAAGGAGTAGCCCCATACCCCTTTATCTCCTTCCGTTCTTTGGGTATGTAACCTCAATAATGGTTTTCCATTGCTTTCCATTGCACGTACGATTTGGATGATCAAGCGAGATGAGTGATGATTGATAAATATTTATGAATGGGATGAAATTTTAGGATACATTTATTTTTATACCAATTCAAGACGTTGCTGCATTATGTCCGAAGCGGCGACATGCTGCGTGTTGAAAGACTACGACAGACATGTGAAGGTCGCGGGCAAGGTAACAAGCTTACTACAGTTCGCGGGCTCTGCGTCCAGAGAAATTGGCGCGTGATTTAAAAGTAAGGTTTGTACAATGCTGCGCAATGGAATGGCAGTACGTCACTGGATACATGGCCCAAGACAGACTTTAGGAGAAATTACTTGACAGATAATGTTACAAATTTAGCTATATTAATTCCTATTTTTATCATTAAAGCGGAGAAATATTCCCTTAAAATAAAAGAATACATCAGTGCAATTTCAAATTCTCAATTGAGAGTAAAATTTAAAAAAATTGAATCTAAGGTGCCTTGATTTTTTAATCCTGTTTACTTAAGAGTGATATAAAAATAAAATTGTCTACATTCAGGATAGAAGGTTTAAAAGACAAATATATTCCTCTGTTAAAAGCGCTGTCCGTCCGGAAGCGAGAATTGTTAACTTCTAGACACTTGTTAAATTATTTCATATTACTGCTAAATACAATAAATAACTGAATGATTTCATATCACAAAACAAAATAAACCAAGGAAAGAATTCGCCATTCAAACATACTCCGGTCACTTAGCGAATATGTTTATATAAGGGAGAATTTAGTAAGAAAATAAACACGAAATATTGAAAAGTAAAGAAAAATATAAACAGAATATAGTTCTCGGTTATTTGATAGAATAAATCATGCAAAAGTATTTTCGCAAGAAGAAACTATTTACTGCCTCGCGCCGCTTCAGCTTGCACATGTGACCTTCTTTCTGGATTTTTAGGGGAAATGAGTACGAAAGTTCCCCGTGCCAGTACGAGCGCCGGGCCTCCAGGCAGACAAGTAACTCGTGTGGAGGCGGTTTGACGTGCCTGAACTACGAACTTAATCCCCTACCTGTGCCACTATATCGCTTATATTTCGTTACTAAGGCGTTTAAGTTTAAGTACGTTCTCGCCTTCAATCGAAAAAGATTTAAATTGACATCGTTTTTCTCTCCGCCATAACCTATAAATACGGTTTGTAGATTTAGCAAGCCAAACCCGAAAATGAAACTAGCCACGTCAACTAGTTTACAATAACATTCAAGGATTTTAAGATGTGGTTCGTCATGATATTAGAAGACAATCACATCCCTATCATGCGATGAAACCACCCATGTCTTGCAAAGGACTCGAACTCTCAGCGTCGAGCTGTTCGTACTTGGACGCTGCTCCAATGCCCTCGGCCAACGAGGCCGCCGAAATACAGACGACCTAACAAGGGATGTGCGTGACCTCGAACACTCAGAACTGCACGAAAATGTACTTTTAACATAAATCGCTCGTTTCAATGACAGTGGTATGCGTCATTCCCATACAAAACTCACTTGTTGTCTCCAATCGCCATTCATCGGTAGCATCTTCTATCTACACTATCAAGTACTTACTCCAAGTGTGTGAAGGATGGAGCTACAGTAGGAGGCCGTCTTTTGGGCTAGAGGGAAAACAGAGTACATCGCTCATGACGCTCGCGACGCAGCATTAATCCTATTAATATATTATTCGTAATGATCGAGCCGAAGTTGCGACGTGCTTAATATGAAAATGAAATCGTACTCTAGAACATGGAGTTCACAAATATGATATAACGCATCATAATTTACAAATATAATGGGAATGACAGCAACATATGAATAGACGCTGGATATATGTAGTGATTTTGAAGAGTCCGTACTTGAAGTGAGCTTTTCCAGCAGTATAAGACTTATTTTCAGAGCAGCAGAAAACTTTAATAACACGTGAGTACGAACCAAATCCAGCCGAAATTACGTGATTCAAGTACATTACAAGACATTGATGACATACTAGAGAACATTTTGATTACTATCACAATGTTGCTTCATCGCTCAGAGCAAATATAGGCAAAATGAGGCGCTATAAATGCATTGGACGTAAATGAACTTGCACGTTAATGCTTGATTACATGACTAGCAGAAGGCGAGATCGAGCTCATTTCAAGACAAATAATCTGCCACAATAAAAAAACCTTAAAAGAGTATGTAATGTGAGCAGTAGAAGCACTTAGAGTGGTTGACGTGGTAAATTTCATAGTTTCGATTACTTTTACCAATAATCTTAGTGGCAATATTCCAAGCATGTTACTACGCTTGTCGCACGCAAGATGATCATAGTATTCGTCAGAAGGCAGGAGGGTTTATAGAGGAAGTGAACAACTATACAACAGATGGGAGCATGATCAAATAAATTGTTTGTATCAGGGTGCAAAGTCGAATTTCATAATGAAAGGTCTTCATTGTCAACACTATCTCATATAGGAGAGCAAGCAACAGCTGGTGTGATGGTGTGACTGTATCTATTTTCAAAAGACTCGAGGCACATTTGGCTCAAAAGTTGCAAACAAACATGAAACAACGTGTCCAAGAAACATTCATGTGGAGGTAGGCAAAAGTGATAGAATGACGAAAGGCAATTTGAAAAGTTTTCTAATTACAGTGCTTTTAAACATGCATATGACGGTAAGAGCCTATTGTTGTGCGATTCCTAGTCAGACCATAGAGATCATAATCTTTTGGATGCAAATTTTCCGAGCAAGTATCTTAGACAACAAAACATTGTCAACGTTTTGATATGCTCGTGTTTAAGAATATACGCTATGCATGAGAAGAATAGTTTATTTTGTACGACTAAAATGTGAACAATCACAAGTAAAGTGGTCACCATTCATTAAACTATTTCATTCTGTGCTATACTTTCCGAACCAAAGTAGAAGCGTATGTTGCATTATGCTTGGGAAAATGCAGGTAATGACATTGAAATACCAATGTCATAATTTGAAAACGGAATTAGTGTGGCCTTTGATATTGGAATGCTTGAATGCGGAAGTGTTGTTAAATGATAAAAGGTCACTTTAGTCTCGTGTATATATTATTCCGTACCACTTAGCTTTGACCACTTCATGGAAATCCCACATCTGCACTTCGAAAACTACATAGCTGTGCAATACTATCAGGTCAATAGTGAAGTATGTTGTTCAAATGTTGCAATAATTATTGTAAACTAGAAATATCGCAATACAGTCACGACATTGAAATATGTATGTTTTTGATCCCATCATAACTATTTTTTTCGTTATCAAAATTCCTCTCTTAGACCTTGAATAGATTATCAGAGGTGACACCACGTGTGCTTTGGAAATTGTCGATAAATTCCTGACTCGCGAAGCGAGGAGGGAATTTATCTGAGAATTTCCGAAGCACGAGTGGTATTTAATAGGACTATTCAACGAGTGAAATCGTGTCCAACAGAGTTTCAAAATGCGCAAATATTGAAAGTAACTGAAAGCGTATGTTAAAATCAGAGGTTACTCTGTTTATTGAACATCGACATAACGTTCGATGTAAAACGCCTCCTACGATAGGTGAGTCACAGTTTATGATTGGCCAGTACGTAGAAGCGGTAAGAAAAATCTGATAGAAAAAGCGATAATCGTTTTGAGACACACCGCCCTGATTGGGGCATTTTGTATGTATAGTTAAACACTATTGGTTTTAATTTCACGAGTGGAATACTCATAACGTACTGGGTGTTTATTTTATCGTTCGCCGAAGATTCGGGCAGCGTTGTCCGGGGAGGCGAGGGCTCGGTCACCGGGCGAAATGCTGTCTCAACTCCCGTGTTGACACACGGGAACTATTACTTTTGTTATCTTCTTACCACATAGAAGATCCTGAATCCTGTGTCTTGCTCGAATGCACTCTTGGCACTCACGGAACATATCTTGATTCTATTTTCTGATTAAGCGTGGTTCCATCTGAGTAGACACAACTGACATAACAACTTCTATTGGGGTGCAGAAAATCCAAGTGCTCCAAGAAGAGCAGGGTGCGTTGAGTTCCTCAAGAATTAATTAGAATCTTCTTTTATTCAACAGAACCGTTACTGTTGATGTTTACATAAATCAGATATTTACATTATTCTTCGAACAACTGACGACACAAGAAAGGCTCTGTTGTTACTTTTACCAGGATTCGGCAACTGTTCACAGTTCACACTTCAACTGTTTACAATGCTGATCGATCTATAGAATATTTAAATACTGTTTATATTGTCGATCAAATAATTCGTCTTGGGTTATGGTCTCCTACGTCACTTAAGGCCGATCCGGTGGCCGAGATCGCTAAGGCAGTAGTTCCGTAGCGATCTCGTACCGAAAGATCGCGGGTTCGAGTCCCGCCTCGGGCATGGTTGTATTGTGTTCGTCCTTTCATCTCCTATCATCATCATCATCATCATCATCATCATCATCATCATATCAGGGAAGGCAACGGGAAACCACCCTGAATAATTTATCCCAAGAAAACCCGTTATGGTCACCTAACTTCCGTATATGGAAGATAGGACCAAAGAAGACGTCACCTAATCCAACCCCTTGTTATATATTCCTTTGGAGGTCCTTGAAGGATCAGGTTATACAGAAAACCCACATTCAGAGAAAGCTCTGGAGCTCTATTGAAGAGAAAATCGCAGTAATTCCTCGAGATTTATTTCAATGGTAAATCAGAATATCTTCCGTAGCTAAGAATGCATTCGAGCCGAAGGACACCGCTTTCAACATATCTTTGAGGTAAGATAAGCGCGGCAATAGTTCCCGTGTGTCACCACGGGAGTTGAGTCAGTTTCCCCCGGCGACCGAGCCGGGCGACGCGGCCCAAATATTCGGCGAGCGATAAAATAAACACCCGGTATCTCCTGGTGAGACGTCAGTTTCACATACCATACCACTATTTTTGGTAGTTTCACATGATAATGACCCATTACCACAAATTAATTATAATTACTTTTCGTGCGTTTCTGACCGTCAGAGGCCATACACACTCCTTGCAAGTATTATTTTTTTGTTAGATATTTCCACGAAAAGATGAATCTACGGGTTTGCATAAGTAGTTGCTGACTTCTCGACACTCTTTAAATCAGCTACGTGTTTCTTCGCATTTCCAAATTCCTTTTCCTAAGCTATTCGAAGTACAGATGAATAGTTTAGAAATCGGTCCAAATATGTGGTCACATCCATATTAAAGTAGTTTTTATCGTCATGTAACTTCGTATATATGGATGTACTTGTCACGTTTATTGAAGACAGATTAGAAGAGTTTGAGCTCTAAGTGGCACAACTTCAGGATGAAGGTCTCTTAATGCCGTTCCAAAGATGATTAAGACCAGTGGAGAAGACGAACAGATTCACGCACTTTTGTTCCTTAAAGTGCACGCAGTGTCACTGCTCAACGCCGACACACATATCCTAAATCGTACTTACCTACGTTTAATAATAAGTAGCGAAAACATGCTTCAGTTTCACTTAACTTACGGTAATGGAGACAGTGGAATCGGCTGTCAGGTAGTATCACTGGGAACGTTCAATCCATTTTCTCCTAATATCTACAAAATCCTAATTCTACATTTCATAAAACAAATAAAGATGAAAGGTTTCAGTATGCCATGCATCCCTTCGTTTCGACTCGACGATAGAAATTCATTTGCACAGTTTTCCACATTTCAATATTTGCATTGTCTTGTTATGCTTAATGTTAATTTTACGCAATAGTCTATTTGTTAGACTAATTATCATAATAAGCGAGAAATTATATTTTCACTTAATGCGCAAAGGTTGTATTAGAGATTCCGTTGGTCGAAACTGAGCTTCAATTATAATCAACAGCATTGTTGCCGAACAATTCCCCACACGGTTGAATTATGTGTGACTAAACTAATGTGACTAATTAGCGTCGTTATCTATATCCACAGCAAAATTAGCGTTTGTGTTCTACTCGCATTGCTGACACTTTTTTTGCCAACTACCGTGTAACGCAAGCACGTGCGTTAACTACCTCTACTTCTCGGTAATGGCGAGTCAACTTTCATTTCATATACCTGCAAATATAGTTGCCATGTGGTTCGAGTCCGAATGCAAATGTTTACCACGCCTGCCAGTTCAGGAGCACACTGGAGTCATTCTCGGAATTAACTAGCTGCACCTGCATTATTTAATAGAGTATAAAATCTCTTCGACGTAGAAATTACTCGAAGTTGGAACAATTTCCCCATGATTGTTATATTAATACAGTGACATTCTTATGCTAAATTCTTATAAATCCAATCCGCGTATTACGAATTCAATTTACACGCAACCTTTGATGTTTTTTCAGTCAGTTCCCTCAGTAGCGGGATCGCAGACAACATACACTAATCTAATTGGTCATTACGATGCTGTAGTTGAAATACCGAAGTTCGTACGCTGTGTTCATCCCATAATAACTCAATTATCAGAAAATTAGACTTAATAAAAAATGGTTTTGCGACAATCTTAGTATTCCGTATCAATAAAATAAATTGTTAAAAATTAAATGCACAGCTTAGATATACATGAAATATTATGTCCAAATTCTAAACAAACATCTAGAAATTTATGTTTTATGATCCTTAATATATCAGTTATTTATGTATCTGCTTTAGTACCGCTTCATCTTTTCATTTCTCATTGTTTATCTTCACTTAGGGAATTCCGACCACTTCCACGATTAGAGCCGAAAACCAACAGCGAGGATAACACAAGTTGCCTTTGATAAATCCGCCTGATACGTCGGAGAGGCTCGGTTGGGGGAACGACGGCGCGGGAGGTCCCTCGAAACAGTTTGTGAAGGGACCAGCTACGCCTCTGCTGACGCCGCCTCCCATACACTGCCGCCATCCACCCTCCGCCCCAGACTTCACCACTTTTACTACCCGCCGCCGTCTCCTGTCCCCGCCAACGCGCCCGCAACCGCCCCCCCTCACCATCTACTCCTCCGTCGCCTGCGCCCTCGAATCTACCCCCCGCACCAACATTTCCCTCGCACTCCAAACTCTGCTTTCGCCGTTAGAGCCGTCTCCGTCGCCACTGTTCCTTGGCCCCGGTCGCATCCACTGCTGCCTATGCCGCCTCATTCTCCACCGCTTCCTCCACCCAAGGCTACGGGTCCGGCGTCGACCCCTTCATCCCTGTCTCCTCAATCTCCGCCATCACCCTCCACCGTTCACATATGCCACCCACGCCCAAACCCCTATCTTCTCCTTCACTGCCGCTCGCGCCACCTCAATCTCCACCACTTTCGTCGTCCCCGCCACCCTCGTCCCCGCCACCCTCGTCCCCGCCACCCTCGTCCCCGCCACCCTCGCCCCCCGCCACCCTTGTCCCCGCCACCTTCGTCCCCGCCACCTTCGTCCCCGCCACCTTCGTCCCCGCCACCTTCGTCCCCCGCCACCTTCGTCCCCGCCACCTTCGTCCCCGCCACCTTCGTCCCCGCCACCTTCACCCCACCCCCTTCATCCCCACCTCCCCTTCATCCCCACCCCCTTCACCACCTTCCTTCGTCAATCGCTTGCATCACCTCCCCCACCCACGCCCAACTACCCATCCCACCTTCTCTCCTCCACTGCCGCCGCCGCCGTCGCCGCGTCTCCACGCAAACACATAAAGCGGGCCCGCCAGATAACGCCCCCCGGCCGTTATTGGGAGCGCGCGTACTGAATACACAACGCGACGAAAACACTGCGCCGAGACGGGACGGGCGCCGCGCCGCGCCACTCCAGCTCAGCGGATGTGAAACGACGCGGCGCCCGAAGCGCGCGGAAACCACGGCTGTTCGTAACAGGCTCTCGTGCTGCTCACGTCTTAAGCCCCTCAGTGCAGATGAGAATGCAAACGGATTGGACTAGAATATAACAGAGCGAGCGTCTTAATAACATAAAGAGGTTATTCAAGCTGACAAAATGGACTACGTCTGTTATCAATACATGTTTCTTGTGGTTAATTCAAGACACTTCTTTCCAACGTCGCAGCTATTCATTCAATCAATCGACACTTTTCGGTAATGAATTAGACGATCGATATCTATGTAGGTTCGTCATAGCTGCGATTTAGGCCGACGTAAGTTACTTTAAAACCAACAAACCGACACTACGATGGGAACATATTAAATGTAAAACATTTTTAACAAGATAATCTGCTCCCTTGCAGTACGTTACGAATACCGAGACACGAGTATATTCACGAACAATAAATTCAGCGATGTATTGGCAAATCTTGCGGGATCAAAACCATCTCCTACATTTATCTAATAGTGTACATATAATGTTTTCGTGTAAGAACGATCGTGACGAAGCCAACGATCTTATTCCCGTAATCATTCGTTAACTTGTTATCCCCTTTATTTAAGTTACTTTTCTTAGTTTGAAAAGTTTATATACATATACTTTTCGAAAGAAATAATGCATTTCACTACTTATTTAACGAATCAATTTATTTGAAAAGGGTATGTAATGATTGGGAGAAGAGGTACAATATCTGTACTTGATCTTTAAAAAGTTTACTTTCTCTATAGTTGAATTGTGAATTAAACGTAGCAACATGCGTTTTCGGCAATATTTGATGGCAAGAAATATTCGACGTGAAGTGAAATTACAGAACCACTTAAACGCCAATACTTGCATTTAAACAGACTGTTTTTTAAGAGCATTGCACGGAATTGGAAAAGTATTGCGCTACTTGCACTCAAAACAGCATTAACCGGTTATCTATCTTACGTTCGCATGGTAGCTGGCATGGAAATGTTACTTCTTCCAGCTTTATTATCATTCATGGCAATTAAATCCAAAACGACAAGAAATATTCAACTCTATAGTATGATTACTGTTGGAAACATTCTTACGCATTTAATGCTCTAATGACTAATGAGGTTTATTGAGAACTCAGAGATATACAATCCAACAAACATAAAAAATACACAATCCAACAAACATAAAAAATACTGGCATAACTAATCAATCTCAGTTAAAGTGTCAGATAAATCACGAAAAATGGCTCACATCGAGCGAATAGCAAATACAGAAATCACCAATAGTTAATTCGTTCATATCAAAATTTCATTACATAAGCGAAAGCACAAGCAGCACCCGAAGAGCACAAGAGGCGGAGAAGAGCATGTTAGGCGAGTGGCTGCAGATCGAGTACGCTGGTGCGGGCAGAGTGAGCGGGGTGATGCCGGTGCAGCAGCATGGAGAAAGCAGGGCAGGTGCAGACGGGGAGGCAGAGTGGGAAGGACTGCGCCGAGAGAAATGGGCGTGACGGGGAGGAAGATGCAGAGAGGATCCACCATAAGGAGTCAGCGTCAGGAACCCTCGGCCAAAGGACGTGACGAGGGGCAACTAGGTAGTTACAGCATGAAGGGAGTGGAGCATTGCGGACTGGGGCGGAGAGGGGTGGTGGGGCGAGGAGGGGCGGGGGAGGATAGGTGGGGCGGGGAGGGGAAGTGGGGCGGGGAGGGGAAGTGGGGCGGGGTGGGGAGGTGGGCAGGGAATGGCAGGTGAGTCGCGGAGGGGAGGTGAGGCGAGGAGGAAAGGTGGGGCGGGGAGGAAAGGTGGGGCGGGGAGGAAAGGTGGGGCGGGGAGGAAAGGTGGGGCGGGGAGGAAAGGCTGGGAGGAAAGGTGGGGCGGGGAGGAAAGGTGGGGGGTGCGGAGGCGGCGAGGAGAAGCAGGGCGGGGCCAGGAGGCGGAAAGCAGAGGCGGCGCAGGAAGGGCGGGGCGTTGAGGGAGTCGAGTAGTGCGGGAGGGACGGAGCTAGCGGACGAGGTGAAGCGGGAGATGCAACAACGTGAAGAGGGGTGGGGCCAAGGATGGGGGCCGGAAGGCGGAAACAGGTGACAGGATGAGGAAGAAGGAGGTGGCTGAGCATGTGAATGTGACTGGGCATGTGAGAGTAGGTGCGGTTAGAAGGGGGTGCGGGGGATTGGTTGCTACGATGGCGGCGATGGAATTAAGTGGTGAATGGGGCAGGGAGGAGGCGGAGGTGGGGTCAGGAGGCGGAAAGAGGGAGTTGGGTGGAGAAAAAAGGGATGGCTGTTCATGAGCGGGGGCGGACTTGGGAACGGAGCGAGGGTGGGTTGGTGTCTGCGACGGGGGCCATCGCATGGAGCGGAGAGTAGAGCAGGGAGAGAGCAAGCCCTAGCGGGGCGGAGTGGGGAGAGGCGGGTGGGGTTGGGGAGGGGCGTGGATGGTCGGGAATTGGAAGGGAGGGACAGGGAGGGCGGGAAGGGATGGGAAGGGACGGGGAGAGGCCGAGTGGGACGGGTGGGGAGGGGCAGAGCAAGGCCGGGCGGGACGGGGAGGGGAGGGGAGGGGCATGGAGGTTCTGGAAGGGGCGGAGAGGGGTGGAGGAGGGGACGGGCGTGGAGGGACGGGGAGAGCCGGAGAGGGGCGGGTGCGGGGAGAGACACAGCAAGGCGGAGCGGGGCGGGGAGGAGGCGGGGTGGGCGAGGAGGCGAAAAGGCAGGGCGAGTAAGAATGAGCATGAGCAGGGCGAGGGCGGGTAGGGCGTGGGTCGTGGCGTAGGCGCGCGCTTTACGAGTGCTGCGAATGCGCGATGAGCCAATGCGCGCGGCCGGGCCGTAACGAGCCATCCGCCGCCTCTCTCTTTACTGGCGGCATTCGACCCGCGGCGCGCAAACGAAGCGAAACACTGTTTTACACGCGACGCGCGCGCCCGCTGCCGCGCGCAGTCCATACACACCAGCAGCCATGAACGTCATTGGTAACCTTTGTTGATATTACTTTTTATGTAATAGGTAATTATTATGTTGATAATAATTAAAATAAAAAGGTTCGATATAACATTTTTTCGGATTTTGAGTTAAAGATGCAAAACTGGTACAAAAATACAACTCTTCGAGCATATACGTTCCTTATGGGAGGCCTCTGTGATGTCTGCAGGACGTCTTTCAACTTTTAGTAACGAGCAAAAATGTTCGATGTGTTTTCGTGTGATTTATGTCATTAATATAGCTTGTTCTTGTTAAATTATTAGCAATGAATAAGATAATAACTTGAATGTAGATACAAATGTACTGAAAATTGCATTATGCTTTCCCGATCTCTTCAAATATTCAGATGAAGAATTAACGGTCTTTTGGGACGATTCGTAATGAATATTTTTCCCTTCTTCCTCCTTTTCCTTGGTCTTTAAAATCATGATTCATTTATCAGTCCATTAGACTATTTCGTCAAAAGCAGAGAGAATTCAAACGGGATTACATGTTCCCAGAATCTCATACATACATTTCACTCAGTATATATTATCATACGTGATGACTGCTATCCTGCTCGCATTCACTCCATAACTCATTCGTTAAATCATTCATATATCACTGACTGATATATTCATTCATTCAGTAGTTTATCATAATTTGCTGACAGGGTAATACAGCAGATCTGGCAAACCATTCATTTCAACCAAACGTCAGCGGCAAGCTGAAGCTAGCCGAAAATACGCACATAGTATGAAATGGGTACCGACTTTTTAGATTTACGTGGTTATACTTCGCGTTTGCAAAGGAATTGCGAGAATCACTGTTCCTATCTAATTTACAAGCGATCAGCTTGAGGAGTCTCATACACACACGCGCCCGCGTGCACACACACAGGCGAACGCGCCCACATACTCAAATCGTAACGGTCGAACAGAACATAAAACGAAAACATAACACTGAAAATTCCAAGAATGGTTTCGCAACATTTTCACAAACCACAACAATGAACAATAAAATAGAACTCAAGAAGTTTTAATAATATTTTAGATTCTAAAATTAGACTTGCATATCCAAAATTTGAGGTTTCGCATGCAATGAGGTCTTCGGTTTGTCTTCTGTCAGTTGCAATCACCCACACCAACTATGTAGCTGGGCAATACTACACTCAGGCTGAGGATTCTAGAAGCTCGGATGAGTGGTATTCGTGGTTTTTCTTTATTTATTTACGTCAAAAACGGTTAAAAACTCTGTGCGACGCGCTATGGGGAGAAGTAAATATGACATTACATTTATGTCCAGAAGCAAAACAAGGAGTCATCTCAGCATTTGCTCAAGTATCAGGGAAACTGGGCGAAAACTTGATCGAGATGGGGGTCATTGACACAGAAGCTGAAGTACAATACTTGTTATAGGTTCTTGAGAATTATACAATCCAAATGCTATAAATTACATTAAAGGTCATTGTTAAAATTAATATTACTTTCCTTTTGGGTGCTCGGCATATTCTAATTGTATAGAAACAGTTGTGTTGCAGAAAAGATTTTACTTGGGACTTAAACTTTTGCATCGAATTTAATCGTTTAATGTCATTCGTTTAATTCACTAGCCCCAAAGAACCACGCCCCCTCCTATTCCCTGAGAGACAGAGGTGACGGACGGTTCCCTTACGCGCCGGAGAAGCAAGACCCACTTTCTGAGTCTCTTTACTCGCGGTACATCAGCGGAAGAGTTCGTACCCCTTTTAACACTTGAGTCGTCACTTACTCGCTCTTTCGGAGCTCATCAGTCTGAAAGCAAGGCCTCCAGCCCGAGTATACTCGAGCGCTGCTAGATGCAATTCTTAGCAGAATCTCTCTGGCACGACTGATTTATCTTTGCGATTATCATATGTGGCGCACTTTGGGGAGTGTGCCAGCCGCGTCGCAGATGGTGGCAGTGAACTGCGAAAAACGTTGGCAGGCGGCCCGCGCAACACAACATCAAGGGTGCCTCGATCATACTCATTCTGTAGACCGAAGATTGAGAAAGGATTTTTTTATTGCTTCTTTTAGATGGAGAAAGTTGTCAGTATTTTAATTTCTTCAAATCACGGCAGGTATGGGGAGGACAAATTCAAAAATATGTTAAAAGTTGATGTATTTAAATAATTAATAAGCAAAAAGAAGTTTCTTCTATTTTATTGAAGAAAATACGTGGTACACAATCGAAATAAGAGAAAGTATTCTGACTAATGTTGTTTGAAAACCAACTCTACTCATGGCAGGAATTAAATTGTTAGAAGAAATAAAATTTCTACAACTGTTTCCTTTTCTACATTGTGAAAGTTCCTACTGCTATAATCATTTATATTTGGCTTAAATAGCTGTAGCGCGAAATTTCATTTTCAAGTATTTGAAGCGTTAAAATCCATTCGTACATCTTGAGCAAAATAACAATAAAGTAATGGTATCGCGGAACATTTTAAACTTTTAGACATCAAACATCATTTTGCGTGCACCAATCCAAAACTTATTTTCTTCGCAAATTATTATGTGTGTTCATAGCCAGTTTCTGTCCTTATATGATTTTTTTTTTTGGTAATGAGGATTTGTAGGTATTAACTCGGTAGCATACCGGATATTCCGACGCCCATAGAGGTTGAATATTGAGATAATTAGTATACAATATAGTAATAATTATCTTTATATTTATTATAATTGATTTTCGGAAATTATTTACAAAGGTGCGCAAATAATTAACATCAGATGAGAATACCAGGTCTGGGGTATTGGAATATTTGTTGGGGTACTTCCCTCTCTACAGAACGGCTTTAGAGGTGGACGCTCATGTACTGATAATTATTTTTAGTATCCTACTAATGACCGACAAACGGCTTGCCCATAATTTACAAACTCACCATAGGTTTAGAAAAGCTACCACGTAGTTCCATTAAATAAACTCTGGATGACAATGGAGGAACAATGTGTTACGATGTACTTATTGAAAGCTATTAAAGAACTATACAGCAGTCAGTAGTAAGTCAGTGTAAGATTAAAATTGTTTCCGAGCCGAAAGTTTCCGCACCATTTTCTCTAAATAAAGGCTTACGGCAAAGGTGTTGCGGAATCCATCGCTTCTATCATCCCCATTCAAAGTAGTTCTTCCCTCTTCACCCACCCCTCCGCACCACCTCGCCTCCACTGAATTTCAGACCACCTCTAGCGTCATAAAACCAGTGAACGTCCACTAGAATCACCGGTTCAGGAAAAGAGAGGGCACACTTGCTTAACCCTTTCAGACCCAGAATTTTGAAAAAAAAATGTCCTATAATCATGAGGACTTTTTTAAATGTATCTTAGTCAAAGATACAATCGTTCTACTGCGAAACGCAAGGAGAAAACCTTTATCATAGAATTTTAACGACCTACACAAACGATGTGTACCGGTCTAAACGCAAAGAAAGAACGCATTTATGAGAAAAAAACAAAAATCCTGATCTTCATAATTGTGTGGGTTGGGACTATACATATATATATATATATATATATATACTATATATATATATATATATATATATATATATATATTGTAGCGATACCGATTTCCTCATACAAATTAAATAAAATAAACTCGGCCGCCCCGAGTTCTACTGGGAGAATAAACAGATGGCGACACGCGCGCAACCCCGCTTATCGTGACAGCCACTTGCGCCCCGGCCCATTACGAAGTTGTTGTTAGAGCTGGTGTCAAAAGATTAACTGAGAGGCGCGCGGACGCAAGAACATCTGCGAAATCTCTAGAACGCCTGCTCGCATTCCGGGAAACCCAGAACGATAATTCTTTCATCGGACAGCGCCCCTTGCGCAGGCATGGCCGATGTTCTAGAAGGAATAAGAAAAACACTGTACACTCACAGATGGCACAGAGAGCGGAAATTTCCGTTGCTTTCCCCGTCGCGATTGGTTGAAAATAGTGTACTGCGCCATTACCTCGGCCAATAGCGACGCGACCTTTGTAAGGAGCTGGAGCACACGAGAAAGAGGGTGGGGGTAAAAGTTTACTTGCTACGTTTCCGATTTACAAATTTTCTTTAGACGGAGGGCAGTCGGGAGAGAAACTTCTCTGGGGGGGAGCTATTCGTCGGTCAGAGGCGTGTGTGCCTCTGAAGGACTTATAAAATTTCTGCGTGGGCTATTGTAAAGGGCTGAGTAGTGTGGGCAGAGAGACTTCTCTGAAGCGGGAATCAGTCGCGGAGAGAGGCGAATGTTTCTCTGAAGGATTTCTAGTCTTTCCAAAGTTGTGTTCGAGAATTATCATGGAAAGCAGAGGGACGCATAGTTGACTGCTACGCTCTTGAGATCGAGAGCGAATCCCGGCCGCCCCGAGTTCTACCAGACACCGCCAGACGCCGTTAAACGCCGCCAGACGCCACCGCCCCTTGGTGACGTTACGAGACGACCGCTCAGCTGTCGGCAAGGGAGGCCATCGGCCTCTGCCGCATTCCTGTGAAGGACGCCAGCCGCCCCCTCGACCGCGCCGTGCCCTTCCCGGACGCACAAAGAACTTTTTCCCAGGCAGTATAAGTCAGGGTATTCACCCCTGTGTAACTTTGTAACGCGGTGCCGCGCTATGGCACATTGACTTGTAATTTTTTTTCACCATTGTAATGTTAGTTATAACAATTTTGTATTCTTTCTAGTTTTAAGCTTTACTCTGAATTCTAACCTTTCATTTTCTTTTCTTTTCACCTAACTTTCTCATTTTTTTTATTTAATTTACAAATGTAACTTCCCTGGGGCATTCTTTTTCTTGCCCAGGAATAAAAGTAATTTTTACCAGTGATCAAAGTGTTTGTTTCGTACTGCCATTGTATCTGTTTGACAATTCCTTCCATCACCGACTGAGCTACAACCGGACCGCTAACCGGGCATTCTCTAACGAGACTACCGGTGGTGTTACAATATATATATATATATATATATATACACAATTGTGTAGTCAGGGTCGTAAACGGTTACCCCCTTTTTCCCCTCATTCAGTAGTAACTCAGTCACTCAGTAATGACAATCATTATTCATAAACAACCACATCATCATCGGGAAGAATCCTTCATATAGTAAAACGCAAAAGCAAACCACCATTAAGATCCTCTCCCCAAAAGGGGAAAGGTTATAAACACTTAAGCATTCTTCTTTAACCCTGGGTCCACAATGTAGCATAAATAATCAAAGAACCGAAAGCTCCCAAGACTAAGCTGTATTTTCCATCCCTTTTCAAAAAAACGTTCAACCGTCGCCTAATCGTTTCTACTAGCAGAATGGCAGAGAAAGAATGCGTAATTCCGTTTCTGACATTTCGAGGGAGACGCGTAGACGCCTTATTATTCGGCGAAAATGGGGGAGTGAGGAATCTGCTCGCCCGTTCCATTCCTGCGCGAATTTCTGCGCAGCGACGCAGCACCGTTAACGGCTGTCGGAAGCGCAGCGGGAGCAGGAGGAGCGCGTTTAAATTAAGTACGCGGCGTAAGAGCTGTTTCGCTGCGTAAGAGCGCGTGAGAGAAGCCACTGTGTCAGCAACTCGACATCAGCTCGGGTAGGAGAGGGGCGGGGATGCGGGGCGCGGGGCAGGCACGTGCGTGGCGGGGCGACGGCAGCGGCGCGGAGGTGGCGCGGGACTAGGCTGCTGGGACGAAGCGTAAGGGAGAAAGAGACGAAAAGATTAATGACAAGCGGAGAAGTTCAGATGGAAGAATTATCGATGAAACCACAGTGCACAGTGTTAGGACAACCGATGGTGTATGTTCAGCCATTCGAGCCATTCTCAACCTCCCCAGCCTTCACGCAAATGGCACTAGAACGCTGATACCAGTCTAAGTAAGTATATGTGTTTTTCGGAAAATAAAGGCTCGTCAGCCGTTGGCGTTTCATCAGGGTTAAAGGAAGGGAGTCAAGCTGCACCTATATACCGGTGACATTAATGACTTGATGGCTCAATGTGAAGCACACGTTATACGATCACATACTTAACTTACATGGATGTGAATGGGAACTACAGGAAGAATTCGGTTCTAGGAGTGAGTCAGGCTTAATGCCTTAAACTCCTGCTGGACCGCGGCGTGTTGCAGAGACGGTGACGTTGAAAGTAACGCGCCGGTCTACTGACAGTAAATGCGGCTGTGCAAGTACGAGGACGGGCGTCTTTCATGCGTGTGTTTGTGAGTGTGTGTTTGTGTGTGTGTGTGTGTTTCACACCTATCTACAGCCAAAACTGTGTTTCCTCTTAATTTTAAAGGAGCGGAGAGGAACGAGAGTGAAGTTTGAACAAAGATTTTTTGAATTTTATACGCATTACAAAAGCAAAGAATACAAGAAAGCTTGTGCTCTTACTGAGGTAAGGATCTTATTGGGAATCGTACCTCACTCCTATACAGGTCCACAACCTTTGTGGACGTATAGGAAACTAAACCAGTTGCTGATGTAGGCGACAATGCTGGCGTCTTATGGGAGTGGGCGAGAGAAGGGAGCGAATGCTACAAGGGAGCCCACCTATCAGCCCACGCAACCTCCCGAGGAGCGAAAGGCAAGGGGGCGAGACGTGAGCGGAAATGGGAAGAGGGAGAGATTTCGAACGGAGTACGGGGCGGGATGGGAAAAAGGTCCGGGGGGCCAAAGCGGCCGCGGTGAGACGTCGCGGGGTGGGGCAGCGGGGGTGAGGTGTGGTGTATGGGAGTTGGTGTGGGGAATGGCGGGGCGAGGCAGGAAGGGGCGGGCCCACCGGGTTAGAGGAGGGGCGATGCTAGAGCGTGGGTTTGGCGTGGCGGGCTGGGAGGAGGGGGGCGATTATTGGCTGGGAAAGGGAGAATGGGGACGAGGGAGGTGTCGGGAAGGGCTGGGGTGGATGGGGGGCGGCGAAAGGAGGCGGCGAAAGAAGGCGACGAAAGGGGGCGGCGAAAGGGGGGTGGCGAAGGGGGCGGCGAAAGGGGGCGGCGAAAGGGGGAGGCGAAAGGGGGCGGCGAAAGGGGGCGGCGAAAGGGAGCCGCGAAAGGGGGCGGCGAAAGGGGGCGGCGAAAGGGGCGGCGAAAGGGGGAGGCGAAAGGGGGAGGCGAAAGGGGGCGGCGAAAGGGGGCGGCTAAAAGGGGGCGGCGAAAAGGGGCGGCGAAAAGGGGCGGCGAAAAGGGGCGGCGAAAAGGGGCGGCGAAAAGGGGCGGCGAAAGGGGGCCGCGAAAGGGGGCCGCGAAAGGGGGCCGCGAAAGGGGGCCGCGAAAGGGGGCCGCGAAAGGGGGCCGCGAAAGGGGGCCGCGAAAGGGGGCCGCGAAAGGGGGCCGCGAAAGGGGGCCGCGAAAGGGGGCCGCGAAAGGGGGCCGCGAAAGGGGGCCGCGAAAGGGGGCCACGAAAGGGGGCCGCGAAAGGGGGCCGCGAAAGGGGGCCGCGAAAGGGGGCCGCGAAAGGGGGCCGCGAAAGGGGGCCGCGAAAGGGGGGCCGCGAAAGGGGGCCGCGAAAGGGGGCCGCGAAAGGGGGCCGCGAAAGGGGGCCGCGAAAGGGGGCCGCGAAAGGGGGCGGCGAAAGGGGGCCGCGAAAGGGGGCGGCGAAAGGGGGCGGCGAAAGGGGAGGCGAAAGGGGAGGCGAGAGGGGAGGCGAAAGGGGGCGGCGGCGGAAGGCGGGGGCGGCGGGAGTCAGATGGGGGCGGAGGGAGTCAGATGGGGGCGGTGGGAGGAGCGGGAGTGGCGGCAGGGGACGGGGACGGTGAAGTAGACGGTGGCAAGGTCGGCAGCGGGGACGGGGACGGGGCGTGCGCCAGGGTGGGGGCGGGGGTTCGGGTTGAGCGGAGGCGAAGGCGGAGTAGACGCTGACGCAGCTGCGCCTCGCGACGGCGGCGATGCGGCGTTTAATTGCGCCAGGCTGCCACGTGATGGCGCTGCCGCGGCCCGCGAGTGGCGGCGACAGCGGCGCAGCGCCCTCTTCAACCTCCGCTCCACTGACACGGAAGCTTATTAAAACAAATCCATGCAATAAAATCAGGCTATCCGCATGGGTGGAAAGGGTTCCTTCTTGGAAAGGATTTGCGTAGTGTACATACATCTCGGCCTCGCAAAATATTGTAATAAATCAATATCCTTGCCATTCGTGAGGGTAGGTCAATAAAGTGACCTTTTGTTCCTACAAGGCCACAGTTTCAGGCATTTTCTTGTCTTTTAAGGGGAGATAGTACGTTAGTGTTTAGAGTAAGTGGATGGACGTCCAGTTGAAGAGACATCTCATGAAAGGTGACAACATGATGGAGTGGAGTTTTATCATCGTATGTTTGGTTTACGAATATTGGTAATTATCAGTTGTGTCTTTATGTACTACCATACTTTACAGCTCTAAAGCTTGCCAAATAAACAGCCAAAACGTCGGTACTGCAGTGACAAAATTCTTCTTTATTGACCTTCCATCGCGACCCACAATTTCATTACACCGACGAGATCACGATCAACACGGTGATAATTATGACCATTTGTTTGAAAATTGATTGATCTACATTTACAGGGGTTTAGAACCATGGAAGGCAACATTACAGACTATTTTCACATTCGGATACGTTCGATGAAAACTGGGGTAAGTATCTCTGGCGGAAAATGAGAGAGAAACAGAACCCAATGTATTCTAGTTATGGAAAACCGAGAGTGACAACATACACTGATTGATGAAAGCAAATAACCAACTAACAAACAATCCAAACCACACGATCACATGTCTACTGCTAAAAACTGTTTTAAAGTGTGCCTGTAATATTCCCTGCACATTCGTAAAAATATTCGCAATACAAAATAAAGGAATAATTGATCCCTTGTTCGGAAACCAACATCACGTTTCTAACACGCAGTATCCAAAACATCCACTAACTCGTTCCAAATAAAGTTTCATTTTGTAAACTTGTATTTGTTTATCATCTTAAGCGGAGTTTTATTTAATCGATGTATAATTGTCAATGACGTCTTCATCATCATTATTTTCTTTAGAATAAAAAGCGCTGCCTTGCCAGCATTTTAATATTTCCAATATATTAATTTCGTATACTCATTGTTTATTCACCTCACCACCTTATATTAGATCAATCTCACCAGTAAACAAATATCAACATTATCATCATGACATCTGCCATATGAAGTCTAAAAATTCAACCACAGTATTTATGGCCTTTCAACTCTCTTTTAGTGGTTTTAGTAAGTTCCATGCCGCGGTCCAAACAAACAACGCCCTATCAATTAAATATATTTCGTCAACATATTACCCACGACGCACACATTAACAATGAAACCATAAATATAAGAGCTTGCTTAATTCAACATAAAGTATATGCCATAATTATAAACAAAAGACTTCTAAAAATAGTAGACTTGCTGGTGTACGAAGAACAAACTGGTTTTCGAAAATGAAGGTCTACTCACAATCTATTTGTTCTTCTGCAAACCATGGAAAAACGAGAAGAATTCAATCTACAATCACCTATGGCATTTATTGATTTAAAGTTAAAGCCTTTGATAATGTTGATAGAATAAAACTTGGGGATATTATGGAAAACTAGAGTACCCGTACGAGAACCCTCGGACTCTTTCCCTATCCTTTCAATTAAGAAGGAAAGTTATTAATGAAACGTGTTTATTTGTTAAAAAGTGTATAAATGTAAATCCGTACTTACACAAAAATAAAAGCCATGCAATTTGGAAACAAACTTTTAATAAAAGGTAATTCAGAATTACAGAGGTATATTTTTCGAACAATTTACTCTTCCTTAAAGACATTTGAAGTTCTTTGAGTTGATAGTTTTAAAAATACGCTTTCCTTGATAATCACAATAATATTAGAAAAGATTTTTACGCTTCACAAAGCCAAATAAACTTTTCCATGCAAAAATACCAGATGGCTCAAGTACAACCCTCTTTGCAATATTATTTAACTTTCCTGCATTTGTTTTGAGGAATAAAAGGAGTTTCGGAGAGGCAGGGCGGCAGTTTGCTGGGTCGCGAAAATGGAAAAATGATTTGCATACTAAAAAGCATTGATTTTATTTTCTGCGTTTTTACGTACCTCAAGAAAAGGAATTCCGAACCAAAAAAATTATAAAATCAATATTTTCACTATTTTCACCTTTGACAACAATCCCAGTGTACAGTTTCTTATGAAATAGAAATAAAATAATTCATAGCTTAATACATAAATCCAGAATTACTTACTTCAACTAGAAAACATCGACATACTGACACACGTACCTGCAACAAATAAATAAATAAATATTAGCGTCTCTGCGCTGAATACAAAAAATGTGTAATACAAAAATACAGAGACATATACAGAGAAGTGATTAATTTTATTACATTGAAAATATTTTTCGCGAAACTCATAGCTACTGATCATCATTGTAAAAAATGCTACTGGTTTATGATACAAGTCAATCCAACCATTCATTTGTGAATAAATGAAAACTGTGAGAAGATTAAACTACTTGCAAATAATAATTGAAAATCTTAGATAACCCTATGATGTTCACAAATTTAAGCAATGTGTAATCCCTTTGATTGATGCTAGAAGTCGCAAAATAGGTAACTTCGAGAAAGTGGAGTTTGGACTTTCGATTCAAGAACTATTCATTGCACTAACGAGAATTAAAAAAAAAGAAATACATCTATTAAGAAAACTAAGTTTTTACAAATTAATTTACTTTGTAATTGTAATTCTGTCTGCGCGAATTGTACCGGCTAATTGGATATTCTATTGGGACTGTGGTGACTTCGGCTAAGAACAGGTCACAACGACTGTGCTTTGATTATTGTACACCTTCTCGTTTTATGAAAACGGTCTTCGGTTCGAGCTGGAACCCTGAATTTCATCAAATGTGCAATAAACATTTGTTAACTGTTCATTCCTTTGTAAATTTTTCTGGACATAACTTATCAAGAAATACACATTGTTGGCCTTCAATTTAGGGTGTGATTTAAAAATTCTATTATCTATAACACAATTCGAATTATAACAATTCAAATTGAGTGTCCTTTATTGAACGTTTCGTTCCACAAAATTCCACGCAATGTTGGACCACTTAATCCACATGCAAATACGTCCCCTCTCTGATTTAGCGCGCCACATCTATTACTTCCTCTGGCAAGAGGGCCCCCCACGCGATTCAGAACGCGCCGCGCATAATGGCAACGGGGAGTCTCGCTGCCAAATGGGCTTTCTCCCGCAGGGAAATGAAGGGAGGTTGAACTCGTGTGTCATTATTATAGACCATTTTATTTGAAATAAATAAAATCACTTTTCAAATTAACTTGCTAAAACCTATAACTCTAATTAAAAAAATATGTTTGCGGTACCTCTTACATCACGTATCGGTTAAAAAACAAGTTCAATCATTTCGCTTTATCTACTTCTGTGTTAAATGAAAGTGAAGTGGAAAGAAAGCAAATGTTGTAATATCGAGTAAATCGAGTTTCAAAAATGCGAGCGAGTCTGTGTGTTGTACGAAGTTACAAACTACAGAAATAACATAACTTGTCTCCTTAAATTTCTTTTGCGTTTATTCAATAATTCGAATTAATTATTTTATGAGTAAGCATCAAGTGACTAACATAAAACAGACTAACCTGCTGTCACTAGAAACCTGCAATTTGGAATGTAGACACCTTTTACTATGTGTGTAACCACGAAGAAAGTATTTATCAAAATTCAACCTCTGAAGAGGGGAAACAAGTTCGACTGTTTTTTTGTTAAAAGCTAACCTCATTGCATTAGCGGGTTCCGGGTTGCAGAGCAGTGGCACGAGCGGAGTGGTGATAGGGACTTGGTCGGGGCAGATCAGGCCACGCCGGGCCGGCGAGCGGCCGGGCTGTGGTTACAAGGAGGTGGAGTGAGGTGGGGACAGCAGATGGGAGTGCGGAGAGACATGGGGCAAAGCGGGGCCGACCGGAGCATCGTGGGAATGACAGGGGCGGAATAAAATTACTTCCTATTGATTCCATTGATATAACTCATTATTTTTAATATCCAATGTTGCCTTGTAGTAAATAAATACCCGGCCAACATGTGTCTACTTCAGCTAGACCACAGTAACATAGAATTTTGTTGTAACGTTATTCAACCATAAACAAGATCCATTGTATAACACACCGCTCTCCAAAGTTTGCCGTCATGATGACCCAGTGGACCCCTAAGTAAATCCAACCCATTCTCCATTTAGAGCATCACACATGCAACTTCCTCTACCAAGAGAGCCCCCGTGCGATTCGAGACACGTTGCGCCTAATTGCCCTTGCCAAAGGGCTACCTCTCGTTGGGGAATGTGTGTGTGGGGAGGGGGGCGGGAGGGGCTACTCGCGTGTCATTAGTTAATCTGAATGACGACGGGGGAGGGTGGGTTGCGTATCTAACGCTCGGTATCAACATAAACAAGCCCAAAGACCTCCAATAATATTAGCTCACAATGTACAGCATTAATTACGGTGCGTGGACCGGTTCATTAACGGGCCATTCAACGTCGCGCAGCGGACGAGGCGCGTCCATGGAAAACGAATGGGGGTGGACCCGCGCTCCCTAATGGGATACACGTTTTACAGGCGGTTTCTTATAATATTTACGCGCCCCACGCCAAGCGCGAACATATTCAGAAGGCTCTACAAAGCAGGTCTTTGTTGGATGAAACGGTTGCGGCGGAATCAGCATTCGCAAATCCAGTTCTTTGCCGATGTGCAAGTATTAACTATTTCTTACACTACCATAAACAGGAACTGGAATTAATTTTTTTCGTAGTTCTGGATAAATGATTCGATTTAATTTTGCTCTTCCAATTCAACTAAGGTGTTTTGTAACGTTGATTATTTTGAGAGCTGTTGCGTAGAAACATTGTTTTCGCGACGGAAGGATCCTTTTAGAAGTATGGAAGTATGTGTTTTCGATCCTCTATCCTTGTGGAGGTGGGTGACTAATTTTAAAGGGAAGGCGAAACTAGGCAAACGTCAACAGCAGACAGACAGGTTTTCGTGCGGGGATCGGGGTACCTTTGACTTATTTTTTGTACTTATTCTCGTTTGAGGTTTGAATTTTTGGCTATGGACATTTGGAGCAATATACTCGAGATAGTTAATAGTTGCGGATTAGGCGGGCTCGACTTCCAATAAGACCGAGCGTATTCCGCAGCCTCGCAATCCTGTCAGTTCTCGACTATATGTCTGTATGTTTTTTTTCTTTCCTGAGGAGATGGCAACAGTGACATTTTCCCTTCCCCTTAAATGTTGTAATTTGGGATTCAATAATTACATATTATTATATGTGATAGTTCTGAAGGAATGACTGAACTCATTTATTCTCTCCCCAAGGAACCATGTAAGCTATTTCCCAGCATTGTTCCTTAACTGAGTTTGCAAACAGTGGCCGTGCGGCTGCCAGAGGCCATTGGGCCGCCAGACGCCGCGACCCCGCCCACGCCCTTGGCCCCGTGCGGGCGGGCGGCCGGGCTGTGCGGGCGGGGCTGGCAGCGCTCCAGCGGCGAGCGATGAGGGATGGGCCCTCGCGCTGTCAAGGGTCCGCGCCCACTGGAACGGACGCTGAGAAATGACGCGGGGCGGCGGGAAGGGCGGGGCGGCAGGTGGCGAGGAGCGAAGGGAGGGGTGGGGCGGGGCGGAGAGGCAGGGCCCTCAGGCTGTGTGGGTGGAGCTGGACTAGGACGGCCTAGGAAGGGAAGATCTAGAAGGGAATATCTCTCGAAGGGGCTGGACTAGGTTTAACGAGGAGCAGAACTAGGCGAGACCTCGCCGGGCAGTACGCGGCTAGAGGAAAGAAGGAAAGAGATAGTCATAGAAGGGCACACAGTGAAGGTGCGGTGAGGAATGTGGAGAGGTGGATAGAGGAAAGATTGGTGGGGAAAAGGAGGGGTGACGGGGAAGGGGAAAGGCAGAGAGGGGAGAGGCGTGGAAGGGAAGGGGGAGACGAGGGGGGCAAGGAGGACGACAGAGGAGAGACGAGACAGGGGAAAGAGAAAGAGTGAATGGAAGAGACGAGGAGAGAATGGAAGGGGCGAGGAGAGAATGGAAGAGACGAGGAGACGGAAATTGTTAAACGAGACCTAATCAAGACAGAGTGTGGATGCGTACACACGATTTTTCGTCTTATTATATATATATATATATATATATATATATATATATATATATATATATATATATATTGAAACGCGGAGCTCCAAGCAATTAGAAACATAGAGTGTCTTTGTATAATTACATCCAGTTTTGAACTGCGCGGTATGAGCAGCAGTAGCGGCGACCGGCGGACGGGGACTAGAGAACAAATCCGCCGCCGGGGGCCGACGAGAGTGGGCGAGACTTCGGCCGTTGGGGAAGCAGTTGGCCGTTGGCAGTCAGGAGTGTGAGACGGTGCGTGCAAGAGGTTGCCACTAAATCGGTGCTCGCGACAAAGATGATTGAACTAAGTGAACCGATGGTAGAAATACGGGCAGGAAACAAGTGAACGTAATATTGGCAGGTGTCGGACTGTATAAACTAAAGATTGTGTTTGTAACATCGGAAACAGTGAAAACAGAAGTAAAACTGTAAGTCGTGGAGCTGATGCATGCACGAGTGGCGGCCACGTGCTCCACAGTGGTAATTAGGAGAGTGGAAGGACACTGACGAATGGTGTTACGATATATCAATAGACATACTGCAAGGGCGAGACGAACGTAGTCCAGAGGCCGTAAATGCTCCAGCGGAACATCACGCACAGCAGCCAGCGTCCATACAGAGGGATTCGTGCTGCTGCCGCCGCGGGCCGACGACACGGGAGCCCGCCCGACCAACCGTCCGGAGCGCCGAGCTGCATTCGAAGGTCACCAACCGCCGCGGCCGTTGGCAAGCGTCAGTGAACAAACGAGGTATTCATGGGCCCGAGGTATGGTGAAAGCTATTTATAACAGAGTTTTTGGTACCAAAACGGGGAGTAATTATATGTATGATAATGTATAGGGTATGTGATTTTAAGAATAAATTGTATTTGTGTTCAGAAGAAATTCTAATTCTGATTTGCCAATGTATTGCCGAATCCCTGAGAGACCCATTCCCGAGACAAGACACCCGTCCTGTCCGAATTTTATTGTAATGAAAAGTACCGCCAATCAGGTACGTCACAATATATATATATATATATACATATAATATATAACATATATATAATAATATAATATAATGCAAATTTATCGCTTCATTAAATTCTCCTAAGGAAATATTCAATAGAAGTGTGGATAATAATTAAATTAATAAACTAATCATTTATGGAGTTCGTAGATGTTTAAACTACCTTAACTAAAAAAGGATTCAGAACAAACTAGCAGTCCAAATAAAAATTGAAGTAATTAGAAATACCCACCAGCGAGGCACGAACCCTAGGACCATCCAGCTATAGTCTATGGCAGCTATGATGACTCTGAACTGAACTCAGTCGGTTTGGCGCGCTATAGGTTTTGGAGAGAAAACAGTGAGGTGCTGCAATTTATCTGGTTTTCGAGCGGGAGGCTTTATATCGTGATACTACATCAATCTCGCTGCATCCATCAGGTAATGCGCTTAACACACTTATCGTGATAATGGACTTTATCGCGTTTATTGACTAACGCGATCGCAGCCTACGGGAGTACCTACCATTACAATGAAGTTGCTTCGAAACTTTTTCACAACAGCTGCATACTTACAGCCGTCATTTTTTTTAAAAAAATAACATTATTTTATGGAATGTTTTTCTTCTATTGTTAATATTGTCAAGTAACATTTCAACATATTTCAATTCCGACAGAGGATGACACAGGATGTCTATGACATCATCACACAGCCAACTAGAGGAAATACACGGCATACTGAAACTTTTCCTACTCTTGGTGGTATTACTCAACTATTACAAAGATTTTTAAACAAATGGTGTTACATCACCACATACTTTCTCACGTTATTGGCAATTTTTAAAAATTCAGTGTTCAACGAAAACGAGACCTACGATATTGTTAACCTCACTTTGCTTTATCCATGGAAAAATTTGAAGAAAAAGAAGCTTGAGGCCGTTTTTGAGAAAAAAAGGATAATTGATTTAATTCAAATAGAAATTGCACAAAAACTACCCTACAAAAAATTACAATATCTCTCATAAAGATTTAATTATTTTTGTCAGATTTTATTTTAGAAAAAACTATCTTAATTATTGTATTTTCGCAATGTTAATGTTTTTCAGTGTTCGAAAATGGTATCTGTACAATTTTTTATCGTCATTTACTACAAACGAAGGGAACAAGTTTAGGAGGAAATTTAAAGCTGTTTGGAGAAAATAAATGTTTAAAAATTGCATGTATTTCACGCTCAATTACGAAAATTACTCATATTTTTGAAAAATTGTACTTATATTTTAATATCTGTCTTTGCAACATTTTTCATTCAGGAAAAAATCCCTCTTTAATATTATAGTTGTACGAACACTCCGAAAAAATCTGAACTTTTGCAATTTTGAAAAATCAAAGATTTCAATGAAAATTAAACACACGCCATTCTTTAAGCGTCAATAATGTTATCCGACAAAAAAGTTTAGCAAACAAAATCGGAGCCATTTTTTAGAAAATGTTGAAATATTCTTAAGTCTTTATGTAAAGTACCCCCAACAATCCATATTACGAGATATAAAAGTGATATTTTATTTTGGGTGAAGGAAACATTGCGACACGATGCCTGTTGGCTCATTGACCGTCAAATTACTTCAAATATGGCGCCTTTTATGGCAAATTTTATTCCGTACCACAGAACACTACATAAATATCAGTGCAAATTCAAATGATTTCTTTTTAATTAAACCGATTTAATACGATCTCCAGTTACCCACGAATGCCTCTTTCATTCGTGTTTATACTAGAAATATTTAACACATTGGAAGATGTGTCTCTTTAGTGCCTTGTCTGCGCATATGCGTCGAGTGACGTCATACCTTACGGACCTTAGACACGGGAAGTTTCTAACAACAGTGCACAAACAGTTGAGTGCTCTGCTTTCGGAGTCGGTTGCAGCTCTGTCGCATAGGAAAGGAAGTGTGTCAAGGAAGTACCAGAGATGTAAGCGACATTTAATAAAAAGAAATAGGTAATGGAATATTAAGTTCTACAAAGTGGACAGAACCAGAACAGAAATGCATGGTGTCAGTGGTGCCCCATCTATACTACACCAATGACGACAACAGACCGCCGACGGCCGACGACAACAGACCGCCGACGGCCGACGACAACAGACCGCCGACGGCCGACGACAACAGACGGGCATCAGAGGACACCCGCCCGCACCTCTGCGAGTGGCTGCGAGAGATGAGCAGCAATTGAAGAGCGAAAGAGGGGGGTCGCCGGTGTAGATGGTATCATCTTCGCGGGTGATGGAGGGAGGGGAGGGGGGAGCGTCGAGACGCCGACGGCGCTTTTAGTGCATCCGTGCGCTCGTAATGTTCCCCGGCGGCGCCACCTGGGGAATCAAGTGGGATGCTTCGCGGGTTTGCCGTCCCCCCCCCCTGTCATTGCGCTCCCCCCGAAGCAAAAGACCGCCTGCTCACTCCCAAAGACGCGGCGCAGTCAGCCCTTCAGGCAATGAGACACAGTATGCCCCACCACCACGTTCACCACTCTCAATAACCAAAGAAACTAACTCGGGTGACACATTTCAACCTCTCCTTACAATAGTTTTTTTTTTATTATCCAACTGCACATCCCATTAAGGGCCACAGGCCTCCTGCTCACGCAGCGAATTATTAATCCTTCTTTAATCAAGTGAGATAGTATGATGCTGAAGGGTCGATCATAAATACATCCATGCCAGAGTAGGGATTCGAACCCGCTATCCTTCGATCCGAGATCTCCACGACACGCCTTAGTGATCTCGGCTAACCGGATCGACCATAACAATATTACCGGTCAGTAATTAGTTCTCTTTCGAATTCTTGGAAAGTCATCGACCAAGAGACATAATTCAAAACCGTTAAATTTTATTTTAAACATGTCTATCGAATAAGCGATCATTAATTTGTGTTTTTTTATAGTATGATATTAAAAAATTAAAACAAAGTATACTCGTTTTACAATTCATTAATTCACTGTTGTTTAATAACGCAATAAATTACACATTTATCGTACAATAAATTCATTAATTGGCATTTGATTTGCAAACGTAATGGCAACCACAAAAGCCAAAAATTAGAGAACATTATATTTAATTAGGAGTAGAAAAGAATAGAAAACTACGCTTTAACAACAATAAACCTTCTAGGAATAAAGAGATCAGGAATATCTAAATGACGAAAATTAACAAAGCATCCATTAAATGAAATCTTTCACATGTGTCCTAGGTAGGTTAACATTCGCGGACAAATACGAAGACCTACTTGGTACTGAGGTATGCTGATAGCGTTTTGGAAAATGCTGCTGTAAATTATATCACATTCTTAATAAAATTGCATATAATTTACCATGTATATGCAGAACTTTTTTACACAATCATGCCGAAGTGGAAATTTGATGTACGAGTAATTTATTTCCAGAGAATTTCTCGTCCATTCATTTTCCATTGGGTGCAGGTTTCCTATTCCAAAATCAAATTCAATACTAATTATTGCATTCGAACATTCTCCTAGTATTTTACTTCCGTTCTCAAAACACGTTAATTAGCTATATTTCTCATGACCGCCTTTCCGAGTTTCATGTGCAGTTCACGTGCCACTCGCGTGGAACCGCTTCTGTGAAACCGCTCTGTATGGCTCGTGCCCATCCTCCCCTTCGATCAGTGGCAAATATTCTCTGTCGATAACACTCTCTGTTACGATCTCCAAAGCAAAGTGATTGATGTTAAAACTACTGATATTAATAATAGATGCAAACACAATCAAATTGCAAATAATTTATAGCACTATTTTCCAATGAATTACATCGAAATCATTGAACTTTGTATTCACAACCAATACAAGTATGGAGGGTATCTCCAAATGGAAAACATCACACGCTTTTATGAAAAGGTTACCAGTAAAAACGCACAAAATGTTTCCCCTTTTAACTCGCCTCTGTAAATGTATACATTTCGATGGAATGGCGAAAAAAATATTTCAAGATTTTACAGATGTCTGGCAACCGCAAAGGTGTTCGTGTACCTTTTCGGTTGTATGACGTTCTATTTGTTCGCTCGTACTCGGTAGAGAGTTGCATCCTCGAGTACCGCAACTCAAGCGACCTGCGCCAATACCTTTTATTAGCTGGTATTATTAATGGTATTATTAATGGCATTATTAATGGTATTGGTGCAGCACGCTCAAGTACTTTCATCGCTCGAGGATGCAACGTACAATCGAGTACGAGCGAACAACTTGAACACCATGCTACCTACCACTAGGTTCATGAGCACCTTATATTACTTTTAGTATACTCATTCAGTCATGACAGGTAATTTTGGTATCGAGTTGATAATTTCCCGCCGCGGAGATCTTGGTCAAAAAACGCGCGACTTCCTACCCAATTTACTAAATACTCATTTTTGAACAAAGCTCTTTGAAATGGTTTCAACTGCTTCGGGAAATCACTAATAGGTTGCACCACTTCCTGGCCGGCAGCGACGAAAGAGTTACCCATTGTCAGATTTCCTGGAATCGATTTTTTCCCCACATCAGACACGACGAGCTCACATTGCTTGAAATTCAGAGAAGCTGCGACCATTTTTGGGGCGATCGTGCCGAGGAGCTCAGCAATATGCATTGTGGTGCGTTAGCAGCAAGTAATTATCGTGCAGTTTCCTTGAACCAGTACTCTGAGACGCGGAGCGAAAAAGCAGAAGGCATGAATGACGTGAAATTCGTAAGGAGAATTTTTACTTTCGTCCAGACAGAGATAACCATGACAATCTCTTCAATACTCATTGATTCTTACGGCAAAGTAATAATATTTGTCAATTATGTGACGCTTTTTTTCATAACTTTCTCGTCTGATGAGAATACAGAAGGCGATGTACATAACCTCTCGCTGCAGTTTCTGCTAATGTGCTAATGCTCTTTCAATTCATCTAAGCAATATTTCGCAGTCTCCACACAATTTGTACCCCTTCTTTAGTCATTTTAACTTCGCGACACTTTTCATATGGCGGTCAGAAATAATTATTCAACTGGTGGAGTGAGAAATACCGAGCGTCAGTCACTCAGTTTTCTCGACCGAGCGCTTTTCGCTCGTGAAATCGAGACAAGCGAACATTTGTAACACTGCGTTGCCATCTACCGCATTTTGTGATAACTGCCGTGATACTCTAACTAAAACCTTCGTGCAAGACTATTATCAATACACATTGTTAGTGCTTGAAGGCTGCGCCTCGCACTTCATAACTTGACGCGTGTTACCGCATGCATGCGAGCCCGCGTTTTCACAGCAAATTCACTTGATCACTCCGAATTGGTGTAACAAGAGTAAATTATGTCATCGAAGAAGATGCTGCTATTGATCAACACTCAGATCCACTGCACTCACGGGACTCTCATTTGTCATAGCACAAAGAAGATACTCGTAGGAAGTATTTGTTGGAGGAACCATGTAACAGTACTGCATTTCGAATATAATTGTTTAGTTGTATTTTTTTTGCAACTGTTTAGCGCTGTGGCAACAGGTCATACCGCTGTAACACAACAACGTATTAACATGGGTAATGAATGTAAAAATATTGACACGGGGTCTTTCCGCCGAGGATCGGTGTTCTTCAGCACCACACAACCAGAAAAGGATGTCGGGAATCAAATAATCAGCTTGTGACCTAAAGCGCCATTTTTATAATGACCGCCAGCCGACTGACAGTTCGTTAGGCAGTAGAAGTCATCTTCGTTGTCTTCAGAAGGATGAACTTGTGAAAGCATTTGACAACAGGCATGTCGTTCACGACAACAGTACTGACTGCAACGGAAAAAATGGCGCCACGCAACAAAGATAAAGCATTTCAAGAAATGAAGAGCGATGTATTATTACATTTTTCATTTGGAACACGCTGAAGGGGATATCGGAAAGAAATGCGCTAGTACTCTCTGCTCGCCAGACGTTACAGAAAACAGGAGCAAAAAGGCGTCCGTCTTCTGTGAGGCCGAAGGTGACAGTGCTCGACATCTGCTGTTTGCTGTTCTGTTTCGAAGCTTGCATGCGACCTTCCAACTGGCATTTGACTGCCGGATACACTACGAAGGATTGTTTGCGCTATTCTCAAGGGTTTTTCATATCAATAATCATTGCTAGAGAACTGTCGTCCAGCTAACTGCCATCATGTGAACAGCCCGACGGCTGTCTTGACAAAAACGTTAGTATTAGGGCCTGAAACCCTTTCAGAAAAGTTCCTATTTCGCATTCGGTCAAAAATAGTTTAGTACAATACTGATTTTGTTTCCTGTTTAGTTTTTGAAATTGTCCCCAACAACTTGCGATACTTTTGCTAAAAAACAAATATTTCACTTACATATCGTCAAGCCTGATGTCATGGCAAAGCGCGCTTTTCTTTGTTATTTGGCTTTTGACTGTTATTTTAGAACCAATTTTATTTTGTATTTTTTATAGATGATGATCATTGGGATACATTTAAATGAAATACATTTTAAATACAAAAATGGAATGCAGTCTAGTTAGAACTTACACTGAGTCGCTTTCAAAATACCATCAAATGTAATATGTAGCACGAAGTTATGAAGAATTTTTAAAAAAGGAAACCGAAATCATTCCATTTCCTTCAGGAATATAATTACATAAAAAATAACGGATTCGGTTTAATTCTCTCTACTGAAACAGTTTTGTACTGTTACGGTTTGGGTGGTGGGCAGGCCTCCTTTAGAGAACTGCTCGTCTCGACTCGTCGCGTTGCGGGGGTGGCGCGTCGGAGCACCTGAGGCAGCCGCTGTCACACGGCCCACGCGCCGTCGCCTCCAAGCGTTGTTTGCCCTTGGGTGGCGCGCAGACGGCGTCGCGTGCGTCACAGACTGCGCGCGGCAGCGGCCGCCCACCACCCGACGACACTTTCTCTGGAGGAGCACGAACCGCCAAACGAACGAAAGGACGGAGGCACCGCTAAGCAAACTATCGAAAGAACGAACAGCCTAATATATTGCGAACGAACATGCAAGCAATGCAATGGCAGAACGAATGAATCGTCAAGCAAACTAACGAAAGAACTAACGGACCGCCAAACAAACGTACGAACTGACCTCTCAGCAAACTAATGAAAGAGTGAACGGACCCCAAACAAACGTACGAACGAAGTTTCAAGCAAAGAAATGACAAAACGAACGTATCGTCAAGCAATCTAACGAAAGAACGAACTAAACGCTCAAAAACAAACAACCTCGAACAAGCGTACGAACAGAACAAGCAAACAAACTGAAAAAACTAGCGAACGAACCGCGAAGGAACCGCTGAACCAAAGTACCAACCGCAGAACCTAGTTATAGAAAGAACGAACGAACCGAAATACAATTAAAATAGGAACAAATATAATCTAACATGAAAACAGAACAATATTCGTAAGGTCCCACACTGCCACCTTGAAAAAGTTTAATGACTGACTACACCCCTAAAAAACATTTGACGCAACAGAACAGTTCAAACGTTTTCATATTATTTCGTGCACTGCATATATTCATCACAAGATTTTTCAAACTTCAATAGAAATAATGTTGATAGCATATTTGGGTACTAAATAACATTCGTTTAGAGAAAGAATTCTATAAATCACTATCAATAATAGTATGTCAGATGGTTAATACTAATTTTCCGATGTTTTTGTTAATATTCTAGATCAGAAATCACTCTAATGAGTAGAGTGTGACGAAGCAAATTAATAGAGAAAAACTAATACATAAACAATAGTTAAATAAATATTTCAATAAATAAATTAAGTGTATGACCCATGTTATTTAGAAAACTTCGTACAAAATAGTCTCTTTTTTAACTCAATTGATCGATAAACTTCACTCTTTCCTTTCCTTCCCGTTCCGTTCCACCCTGCGCCTTCTCTCGTTCGCCATCGCGTCCAGCCGTCGCGGGGTGCCCCCGTCGCCACTCGAGCTCCCTCGACCACTTGACTCCGACGCCGAGATGGAATCTGAAGACGTCGCGGCGAGAGTGGTTTCGTCCGGGCGGCGGCCATATTTAAACGGGCAGAACGACGCTCAGCGGAGCCTGCCGGTGGTAAACGACCAAGATGGCGTCCGCTGGCGCGAAAACCGGCAACGCACGGTCGCTACCAAGTAAAACGAGTTATCGTTCATTTAAGCAACACAAACGATTGTTGTGGCAGATGATCTATTTAAACTGAGACATCGACATACCTTTGCACTGTACGAAACAAAACAAAAATATTTTGAAAGAAGAAATACGTTTGAACAGTTCAGCTGCGGGGAGAGCAATTTTAACATCCACATTTTACTTAATATTAAAATTTCACGACAAGAAATATTATCATTTTTGCCAGAAACACTTTTTATTCTGTCGGAAAGTTTTGTAATAAATTTTAATATACGTGAAGTTTCATCAATTAGGAACCTACATTCACGTATGACATGTGCTGATAAAAGAATATGCGTTTTATCCAGCTAACGGAGTGGGTTTTTGAAATGGGGCATATTTTGAGTACCCTAATAATCTATCACCTCTATCCCCTAAACCTTACACAACGCCGTGCTGACTAGTAACTGTGTGTGAGATTTGTGTGCGATCTGTTTGCGTAAGTGATTAAGGGACTGGTTGCCTGCACCCAGAGCGATGATTTAAGAGCCGAGATGGGTCCCCATGGGTTCCTCGAGCCTATCCGGATCTTACAATAAAAGTGACAAACCGCAGTTTCGGCGGTGTAGCGGTTAGCGCATTGGTCTGCTATATCCAAGTTGGTGGGTTCAAATCCGATAAAAGCAGTTGGTTTTTAAGAGGGGAGGAATTGCCCAGTACTCCTTCCGTTGGAGGGAAAGTAAAGCCGGTTTTTGTATCTTATTCATTACCTGCATGTCCTCATGCGTAAAAGAATCCTCTGAGCAAAATTCTAATCGACTGTTCCACCGCCTGAGTGAAATGAAGCATCATTGAATTAAATGTTCAAAGTTCTAGAGCATGTAGAGGATCGAATGTAGTCATGTTTGGTAATAAATTTGTAATGGAAAAGTTCATACAACTAAGTTCCACATGTGACATTTCTCTGGTAGGCAACCTATCATTCACTAGTGTTCGGTGGATGCACGATATCACGTTGCCTCAGAACGTGACCTCCTCACAACTATACATGATGAGTTGTCTACCAATCAGGGGACAAATATGTCATGTGCAACTTCGGTATATGTAATTTACCCTCACAGGTTTAGAGGCAAGGGATGACTTTCTACTTCCCAACGTGCTCTAGACGTTTGTAACATTTGGTCTGAGACACCCTACATGTAATGGTGCGAGACCGAGATATGAGTAAGGGCTCCTGAGATTTTACGGAAGCCCGAGGTGTTTATTCGGCGGGAATTGTTCTCAGCGTTGCGGAACGTCCTGGTAGGACTCTCAGCGCCGATCAATGGCAGCCAAGAAAGGGATCGAACAAGCCCGACAGATTGCCTCGACTGAAAGTAAAAAGGTACTAACACTCATTTTGTTATGGCACCAAACCTCACGAGCTTTAGACCGACACCACCGTTCGCTCTGGACTGCCGAAGTATTCTCTAGGGTATGGTGAATGGACCTTGTAGGTACAGGGCATCAGTCAATAACCCGGACTTAACCATCGGGATGGGAACTCGAAGGGAAAAAAGGGTCACACGTGCCCTATGATCCCTGTTTAAGGTTCTGCTCCGACACTCACCTGGAATTGATCAGAAGGAATTATAGAAACGACCTATGAGAGCCTACAACCTCTAGAATTCACGACCAGGCAGCGAGCCGACCTAAATACACAGCTGGTGCCAAAAATCCTGCCACCGTCGGGACTAGAACCTAGATCCTCCGGCCTACGACGCTTCAGTTCCAGACACGCAACCATAAACGCAATCGCATCCGGTACACACTACGACATGCTATCAGACACTTTGTAAGTTTAAGTTCATGCCCAACACACCTTGTTTCTCACTGCTGTCAACGGACATCAACGCCATATGAACGCTGGATTCTGCACAGATGCACTGCTTCGACTTAAACCGTTCGCCACCACGGATTTGACTCGCGCGCACAAAGTGGACGTCTTCCGTCAGTTTTTTCGGTAAATTTATTTTCCTAAAACAGAAAGGCAATTGCCAATACAAAATGGAAACAACCAAGTAACCAAACAACGTTGGCAACAAAGGAGAAACGTTTTCCTGAAAAGTAAGAAACCTAAACATCCTATCCCTAGTGGAAAAAAGTGAGCGGCGTTGCTCCCAACTAAAAAATATAATTTCTGGATTGGGATGAATTGGGCTAGTTATTTTTAAAATACAAAGTTCAAAAGAATAGGAACGTTTCATTAAACGTCTTAGTGTCTGCCGTTACTCTTTGGACAGGTGACACAGCTATTTGCATGTCGCTTAGTTCTAGATTATTTTATCAAAAGGGTCATCAATCACTCAAGAAATCTGCCTTTAAATAGAGAGTATGAATCGTTCTTTGGTGTACCTCGTAAAATGACAAATTTGCAAGCAGGAAAGACAGATTATCCTGGATGTTACTCAGAAATTCGCTCACCCGCATTTTTACATTGTGTTTACTGAATAAGCGACCAATTAAATAATCTGAAGTTTTATGTCCAAATGATGCGGATCTGAAAAAGAATCTAGTTTAAGCTTTCTTTGTATTGAATTCCGTTTCCGAGTTCGTAGAATAGTGATGCAGAAATTGGAAGAAAAAGGGTCAAATGAAGAATCGAGCATTTCAGGTGTGATAGAAGTGCTGAAGGATACAATGTTCGGAAATGTTGGAAATAAATATAATACAATATATCTCAATGAGAAAATAAATGTTACGGAAAACTAAGAATTATCTTACATAGGTCATATTTTGACAGAGAAAGAAATCATATTTAAATATCTACTGGTTGCTATGTGAAAGCAGTAAGAAAATAGGTAGAATACTAATAAAAACATTATATAACGGAGAAGGATATGGCGAACTGCAGAACATACAAATGGATAGAAAATACTTAAACCAATTTGGGGTTAAAATATAAATCTGAAACATCACAAAAAAAATCACACACGACGTTTAGACTATTTTAATGAACGTACTTTCCAACATTAATTCAGTTCTTGACTCTGCTCATATAAAATGGTTGATACATATACTCATATAAAATGAATTTTGTTTCTTTTGATTTCACCCTAAATCAATACAGGCTTCGCCCAAATTAATTAATAATTCCTGATTCTCACTCTGATGAACTACATCTAGCGTATTTGAACTGTGACAAAACAGATCATGATTTATAACCCGGCATACTCATGAATGAAAATATTCCAAATATGAGCATATTTACCCACATGTATTGCGAATGATAACTTAATGATTTGCAGATACATATAAACAACGGACGGTCATGAATATCAGTTGGTGCTTACTTATCATCTGACGTCAAAATGCAAGCCTGTAACCAATCCTTAAAGAGAAGTCGGCTGAGGAGAAAGTAGATTGTAGTCTCAACTTGAACGACATACAAGTGGATTGCCTGGAGTCTCAGGGATCAAAGTTTCAAATATCAGTAAAAGACTTGGATAAACATACAAATATACATACGTGCATACGAGTATATACTTATAATTTCTTGAGTGTTGTAAAAATGGAAAAATTGACTCGAAAGAAGCTTTCTAATGGACTCGAAAAAATATATTTAAATTTATTATCATAAGTTTGTATATTTGTGTATCAGAAAATAATTAATTATCACCTTTATTAATATTTGTTCTTAATCAATTGATTCTTTATCTTTTTAACTGATTTGTAGCCGGCTACTACTCCTCAATCAAGCCGTTAAGTATCAATTGCCCCTGTTACCATATGAATGTATAAAGTTCGTAGAAGTTGTGTGTAACTCGTAAAAAAGAACAGTTGAGGGAAGAATCGGCATGGATCGTCGGTTACCATGGATGCGGAGTTGTTGAGATGAGAACTGAGTTGAGTTCGCTAGAGAATGCCTCGTTGTAGGCCTCTTTATCATCCATGATATATCAACTAGATTAAACCCAAATAGTAGCGACTTCGGGGAAAATAAGAAAAAGCCCTAGTATTAGCGTAACTTTGGGTAATGAAATTTCCAAGTGGAAACGGATAAGGTAATTTTTCCGATTGATACCTGGTGTATGAATTCATGAATAATATACTTGTTTTGTTTTCAGAACTTGGTAAATACCGAGTAACTATTCAAATCGATACCTGAGGAGTTTTTGTGCAATCCACTCACCGAAAAGCTTCATTTTCGAGAAAACAGATTTTCTACATTTGCTGCAGTCCCTCTGCGTTGAGAGGCACAAGAAAAGGGTAAGACTTGGGGGGGGGGGGGCTAGATTTTGCTTCTTTGAATCGCGCAGATTCGCTCTTTCCTCCAAGTGACGCGGCCCTCGCGCTGAGAATCGCTACCGACCTCATCCCCCCCCCCCACCTCCGTCATTCGCCTCAGCGCAGCTGTAGCGCGCCTCACGCTGCAGAATATCCAATCTAGCGCTGGGAAGCACCAAAGAAGCGGAGTTTTCTCGACTGATTATTTCGCGTTTTCGGGCTGGGCTTTACTTCAAGTTTAGTGCAAGTTTTTTGTTATCACAGGACGTGGCGGTGTTCTTCCCACACTACATGGTGATATCCGACGCCGACTTACAAGACGGGCTGCGGAAATTTCCCGACCCACGTATCTCCCACCAGCAGGGCAACACATCATCTAAGTGTCCGACTGGTCTTTTAATTTGGGTGCTGATATTAGCGTAAATGTGTGTAAGTAATAGGGGAGGATAAGACAGGAAGACGAAGGCAAAACTGTGTGCGTTCAGTCGCCCCTTTGTTAGGGTACCACTCCGACATTCGCTACTGTTGACCGAAGAAACCACGGAAAACTACCAATCCAATCGGGCTGTCGCTATTACTCTCCTGACAGCGGTTGAATAAGACCTAAGTATCCACCCACCATCGAGAAGCGAACCCTAGGTCCTTCCAGTCAGAGACATCGCAGTGAAATCCACTGATGGCCCTGAGCCACCTGGGCTGACAGTTTTCTCGAAAATCAAACTCTTGGACAGGAAATAGAAGGCAACAAACATCAACTCACAATACGCGTCCACACGATTTCCATCGGTATATTTGAGAATCATCCTGATCAAACTGTACATAAATTCGACGCGCCCCTAGCCCCGAACGGAGTCGGAGAGAGGGAGGGGTGCCAGGGCGTAAGCCGACCCGCCGCAATTGGTTAAATTGCAGCGGCGCTCCCTGGTGCAAAGGCCGCGACTTTTGACCGCGCTCACCGACCCACAGCGAGCCTCGCCACGTACAACTCCTGCGTACAAGGATGCAGCAGGATATAGAAATATTTCATAGTGCAGGAAATTTTAATCGTAACTAATTTAATATTTTTATCTGGAGAGACCTTGGTATCCTTACACTTTAAATGACATGTTATTTTAATGACCTGCGTATATATTTTGCACATTTTATCAATGTACACCATTAAAGATTAGAAGTGCGCAGATGGTAATTGTCCCCCATAAGTCACATACAGTTTCGACTGTTTTTGTCTAACTGCATAAAATCAAATATTATACTCTTTTGAGTGATGAAAGCAACCATACGCACGCTTATAATCTCAAGTGTTGCACGCTGTAGCTTTCAGCACTAAAATCAGGATTAAAATAAATTATTTTTTATATCCTCGTATGATAACATTCTTTATCTGGTGAAAATAGAAGTCATACAGCCGTAACTATCCATCGCCTATGCTTAGTAATAAGTAAAACATTTTCATCAGCATCACTACCACTTTGTTCTTCTCGCTTTCCTTGTACCCTCTTTCATCTCCCAACAGACACACTTGTCTATTTTTCTTTCTCTCAATTATTTTTCATCAAGTCTCTCATTATTTTTCACATTCTTTCTTGTCTGCTCTCACATTATTTGCACTTCCTCTTTTCAAATATTACAGGATTCTCCTATTAATCATTAACTTGCCACACATATAACAAAGTTGAGATAATAGTTTAATAAAGTCACAAGGGCGATAACCGCATTGTTGAGCGACGGGTATAAAACCAAAGTAATGTATTGTCCATTTTATAGATAATCGATAAATCACGTTGCAACACAAACATCGACGTTGATAGGCTCTTCAATGATGCCAGCCACTGATGTCATTGGACATACAATCTAAACGCCGCGACAGAAAATGCATTAATATGTGGACGCTAAATAGCTCAGATGAGAACATGCAAATAACGTGTGTCAATCACGAGATCGTTAACTATGTGATGAACGAAGAAGTAAATAGTAGTGTACAGATTACCATACCTGTAGTATCTTTTGGTTGATATTCGGAGATGTTTTGCAGTATCATTTGGTGAATGCAAGATGATTTTTTTAACCTGCGAATATAAATATCGCGAGCCATGTCTAAACAGTTTTTACTTGTTTTAATTACGAATTCATACAAACATTTAATATCGGCATTAAGATAAAAATTTATAGGCCCTTCCAAACCAAGTAGTGTAAATTGAATGATAGTAATATTTAAGCTATACTGGATAAATAATGGTACCTGACAGTTTCGCGGAAATTGAAGTTATTGGAGACTTCGAAGGAGACGGAGTACAAGGACGGTTCTCTTTATTTGGAATATTTGTTGTGTAATCAAAAAAGCCACTCGTGTGTTATGTGCACGTGGGTATGAAGCGTGTACTTTATTGTGCAGCTCATACATTTCTTTCCAGACATTTCTTTCCAGACGTGAAATGACAGGTACAAAACCAAAATGACTCAGTTCATGGCCATTTATATTATGTTATTTCTTCTTTCTCTAGTTCCAAATGAGTTGATTGCGATAAATAACAAAGTAAAAACTTTGTATTCCTTGGCTATTATGATGTGATCAATAATAATTTAATTATTTCATTGAATACTTGATCATTCCAGTTTACTTCTCAGGTTACAACCGTGAATGTCTTATATAATATACGAGTTGTCATAGAGATGTGGCAGTACAGAAGTAATCTAAATAATTATTGCTCTGTACGGGATGATATGACACACACATAAAATCAAGAAAGTTTTTAAGTAATTCAGTCGCAAAAAAGGTATTAATTCTCAGAAAACATTTCCATTGTTACCAAGTAGAATTATGTAGGTATCGCTGAATGAATATTTCCCATCAAAACTAATAGAAACATCTGTGAATTGGCGAAGATTATTTTCGTACCTTGTTTACGTAAGTAATAAGAGATATTTTCTTGCAAATTATTTTTAATTTAGAATAGTAAGAGTATACTTATTTCATTTGGGGCTAAATTTTCTACACGTTGCAATTTTTTTTTCACATTGCAATTTTTTTTTTCAAAACCTTCCTTGTAACCGAACAAGATTTTCAGACAAAAAGGTTTGATCATTTCAGTAGTTTCTAACACCACGTTTGTACGATGTACTAATTATTTGAATGTAAATCGCCCACTGATACATTTGTGCATTTATTTACAAATATGTAAATCTCAAAAATTCACTGATATATTTAAAAACGCTGTCAAAGAATGAATCCCTGCGGAACATCTTTTGTTCTAGTTTTTATCAGGTAAAATTCCTCTTCATCACCGATCATTTACAGCCTTTATCCGAGGTAATTTCCCCACGCATTTCATAAAATGAAAAATGATTTTTAAGTTCCCACACTTATTATTAGTACCAGAACGAAGGCCAAGACCGCAAAGGCGAGCATGCCAAGATCTCGGTTTGAGAGGTCGTAGATATAAAATCCCACCTCGCGCGTGGATGTGTGTTGATGTGTTGGGGTAGTATAGGTCTATGCCAATAATTATGTTCCACCTATCAACCTACTTCCTCCCACCAGGCCGGCCTGGCGATGGATCTTGGTGCACTTGTGCCGCCGAAGTGAGAGTTATGGCAAGGCTGAGAGGTCGCAGGCATTAATGTTTGGGTAATTGCGTATTGAAATACACCCAATCACCATAATAACCTTCCTTCCCAGTTCAGGAGTAGGATACCCTTCCCCCAAATCTGATCCTTGCAGCCGAGACGGGCCTACGGGGCATTTCAGCATGACAAATATCTAGATATGACTGGGGGATGGGAGAGTTCAGACAGGACAATAGTATCATGTAACAGAATGGGGAGTGATGGAGGCATGTGTCGAAGTTGGCGGGTCGCTGAGAAAACTTTAAAAGATTAAAGAGCATCTCGATCAATAACCACAAATTTAATTCAATCTACTTTTTGTTAAAGTGTAAAGGTAACATTCAACTGAATTAAAATCCTCTTTAAAATTCATTAAGGCAAAGTGAGTTATGTTCCAATCATCAAGAGCTTTTCTCGTCTTGGGTGACTGAGTGAAGACAAACTAACACGACTGAAGGAAATGAAATCTATGAAGACGCTGCGCCATAGGCAGGGAGGTTAACTTTTAGATCGTTCTACTGCATTAATTGTGATTTGCTAAATGAAAAGCTTTGAAATATGATAACCGAAATGTTGGCAATCCTGCCTAGGACGCTCCGACTCCCGGAGAGCAGAGGGGTTCTCACTCGGAAATTTCTTTATCACGGCTCTTGGAAAGCCACGTTTCTTAAAGCAATGCTGTTTTATTCTTTTCCCTGGCCTCTAATAGAGATAATATCATACGTAATTAGAGTAAAACTTCAGTTTCTTAACTAAGCGTTCAAAAGTTCCTAACAAAAATCGAATAGAAAACAAATATTTCCCAAAAGAAATAATGTAAATTCGATTACCGTAAATACTTTATGACCTTTTTTGGTAGCCAAAAATGATACAAAATATAATACCATAAATGATTAAAGAACTAATTAAAATCTATTTTAAAATAACATTAACTTTTATATACGTTCGTTTGCAGACAATGAATTAATTTAATTGCGAAAATCCGATTAACTGTTTTAAACATTAGTAATATATTTTATTTAGAAATTTCGGAGTTTTCTTCAACTTCTTTGGTATTTCTCTCTTGCTTTATTAAAGCGATTTCACTTGGTACTTTCTTCGATCCCGTTGGCGTTAATGACTTATTCGACTTTGCCTAACCCGTTTATCTACCATCCCAAAATCCCGACTGCATCCGGAACCGTATTCCTCCTTAGTCTAAGGAATGATACGCACGTTTACCATGGCCTGCATGGTATTAAATAGATCGATTATAATTGATCCACTTCTGTCTGTTTCCAAAAAAAATTTGCACTTCCTTTTGGGAACACCACAAACATTGAAAATCACATTTAAAAGTTTGTGTAAATGAAACTTGAAACTTTCTATCACAAACATATCCATAGCCCGCCGACTTAACATACACAAATACAAAAATTCTGCCATGTTTACAAGTGTTCGGTCTTTTGTCTGAGTTGGTACGAGTGCATTTATATATTTGCGCTACTTATGAACGAAAAATTAACAAAAATGTTTATTCCTTCCGAAACACCGGACGAACGAAACGGGACACCTTCTTAGGGAACCAAAAGCGAAAGGGGATTGTAGCTGGGAAGCGGGTGTGAGGTAGAGCTGATCGCGGGATGCAGTTGGGCGATTCCTGTGCCCAGCGTCCGGCAGCGGCGAAAACAAGCCACCGCCGCCACCACCATCAAAAGAAGGCAAAAACACCCAGGGCTTTTCGAAGTTCGGGGCCGGCGCGCAACGAACGAAACTCTGGCATCTCGAAGAGACTCTGGCCGCGCGGCCCACGGAAGAACCTAGCGAGTGAGAGGCGAGCGAGGGCGCGGGAAGGGGAGAAAACTGAAGAGTCGGGATGAGAAAAAGGAAGCACGCGCAAGTTCTGAACTGAGCACGGCGTCCATGCCTGGTCGGTCGAAAATTCAGATGATGCGAAGGCGCAACGGGCACACACAGGAGTGGAGTGGTGGTAAGTACAGTGGCTCTAGTCATGTCGGACTTTGGAATCTCAAGAAGGATTGACCCGCGAGAGGGCACTCGCTTTTTGGTAAAAGAGGGAGGGAGAGAGGAAGAGAGAGGGAGGAAGAGAGAGGGAGGAAGAGAGAGGGAGGAAGAGAGAGGGAGGAAGAGAGAGGGAGGAAGAGAGAGGGAGGAAGAGAGAGGGAGGAAGAGAGAGGGAGGAAGAGAGAGGGAGGAAGAGAGAGGGAGGAAGAGAGAGGGAGGAAGAGAGAGGGAGGAAGAGAGAGGGAGGAAGAGAGAGGGAGGAAGAGAGAGGGAGGAAGAGAGAGGGAGGAAGAGAAAGGGAGGAAGAGAGAGGGAGGAAGAGAGAGGGAGGAAGAGAGAGGGAGGAAGAGAGAGGGAGGAAGAGAGAGGAAGAGAGAGGAAGACGAAGAGAGGAAGAGAGAGGAAGACGAAGAGAGGAAGAGGAAGAGAGAGGAAGACGAAGAGAGGAAGAGGAAGAGAGAGGAAGAGAGAGGAAGAGAGAGGGAGAGAGGAAGAGAGAGGGAGAGAGAGGAAGAGAGAGGGAGAGAGAGGAAGAGAGAGGGAGAGAGAGGGAGAGAGAGGAAGAGAGAGGAAGAGAGAGGGAGAGAGAGGGAGAGAGAGGAAGAGAGAGGGAGAGAGAGGAAGAGAGAGGGAGAGAGAGGAAGAGAGAGGGAGAGAGAGGAAGAGAGAGGGAGAGAGAGGAAGAGAGAGGAAGAGAGAGGGAGAGAGAGGAAGAGAGAGGGAGAGAGAGGAAGAGAGAGGGAGAGAGAGGAAGAGAGAGGAAGAGAGAGGAAGAGAGAGGGAGAGAGAGGAAGAGAGAGGGAGAGAGAGGAAGAGAGAGGGAGAGAGAGGGAGAGAGAGGAAGAGAGAGGGAGAGAGAGGAAGAGAGAGGGAGAGAGAGGAAGAGAGAGGGAGAGAGAGGAAGAGAGAGGGAGAGAGAGGGAGAGAGAGGGAGAGAGAGGGAGAGAGAGGGGGAGAGAGAAAGAGAGAGGGGGAGAGAGGAAGAGAGAGGGAGAGAGAGGGGGAGAGAGGGAGAGAGAGGAAGAGAGAGGAAGAGAGAGGGAGAGGGAGGGAGAGAGAGGAAGAGGGAGGGAGAGAGAGGAAGAGGGAGGGAGAGAGAGGAAGAGGGAGGGAGAGAGAGGAAGAGGGAGGGAGAGAGAGGAAGAGGGAGGGAGAGAGAGGAAGACGGAGGGAGAGAGAGAACAAGTTCTGGACCAAGGGTAGCAAAGGAAGCAAGGCCGCACGAAAACGCACATTTGGAAGCCAATGAGCACAGTGGTCAAAGGGCTGACTCGGAGCAAATGGAAAAAGGCTGATATGGAGATGAATAGGACACTGTATAAGGTAGCAAAATGGAAGTGGATCAAAGAAAATGTCAAGGTAGGCCAGAGAAGAGGAGGAAGAGAAGGAGGCGAGATAGAAGAGAAATGAAGATAGCGTAAAATACAAGGGGAAGAGGAACCGAACAGAAACATATGGAAGGGAGAATACATGGGTGGAATAAAACAAGGCAGATGAGAGGTGAGTTGGGAAAGTCGCAAGAAATGATAGGAGGGGAAGTGGTGGAAAAGTGATAGAGAAGTGAAGGTGGTAGAAGATGGCGTAAGAAATGGGGGTGCAGTAGAATGGAAATTGAACACACCGCAGGGATAACGATTGAAGGCTTTGTGAGAAACAAGAGGGATGTAAAGCAACGAGCAGATGGCAGTGAGTTATGCAGCCCCTACCCCGGTTCTGCGTGCAGCAAGTTTTTTTGTTTTTTTTAATCCATTTCAGCGTGTGGATAAACGAAACACCAGTGGAGTGTGTCTATTTAATAAAATATTTTAGTATAGATTTGAATGAGGGAAAATAATTAAGTTAAGCAGAATTTGCGTTGAAAATGTACCTTCGCTCGGTTCGGAGCCTTGCCGTTCACTTGGAAATGCACGAGCAAAGCAGTTGAAAATGGCAGTATCCAGCTGGCGTTTCTTTTCTTTCATCTTAATCCAAATACCTTTAACCTTTTTAATCATCACTCATTACACAGAGTATACCAATCATGTTCCTTTTATCTGTGTCAGACAATTTAGAAAACTACTTACATGTGGGGGGACAGGAAACGCAGGCAGTCAGCAGACTTTGTTGGGAGGGCGGAATGTATTATGTTAATAGGTCCAAGAACGGAGACTTGCCGATGACTTGCAAATGCACGAGCAAAGCTGCTCAAAATGGCAGTATCAAGCTGGCGATTTTTCTTTGTCTTCAATCTCAAACCAACTACACCTTCAACCTTTTGAATCATTCAGTCATTACATAGAGCACACCACTCATGTACCTTTCATCCAATTGTGTCAATTTAGAAAACAACTTCCATGTGGGGGAGACAAGGAACACGGGTAGAGAGCAGACTTTTTTTGGACCTCGGGCCTCGGGGCCGGCCGTGGCCGCACTCAACGCCAAAGAGCTTCCACGTCGTTGAGACTCCACTGAGAGAGGCGAAGTAGAAAAGGTGTGGAAACTTCCACGCAATGATATTCGTGTAAATCGTATGCGCGGAACTATTCGTGCAGTTTTGCTGAAAGCTTAGAACGAGAATATAGATCGTGCTCCGAGAGCGTGAGGCAAAAGAAAATCATCGCAAAGTGAAAAATAGAAGCAGCTATGAGGGATGCGTGTGCTTGTGTGTACTCAAATAACATAAATTGTATGAATTGAGCGTGTGGCCAGAAGGATTGGGTACAGTATTTCATTGTTGTTCTGTATAATTACGATACTAAAATTAAGGATTAAGAGAACTCGAGACTCCACGGGTTTGTAGTTCGGTGACCGACTAGAAACCCTGGCATATAACGGCGCCGAGAAAATTTGCAACTTGCGGTACGTATAATCACTAAATACAAACACAAAATTGTAATATATTAATGATTTTAAATTATAAAACCAGCCATAATATGAAGTATTTCTTAGGATTTCATATCGTCTGCTTTACTTATTTCAATCGTTTTTCGCTGGAAGCATCATACACGTTTTAAATGATCTCGGTTTTCGTTTATGAAAACCCTATTAAGTTCAGTAGTTGAAATTCTAAGACTGTAGTCGAAGAATGGAAATTGGTGAATTAATGCTATCTTAATTCTAATGTCGCCTCTACTTTAATGCAAATTTACACTAATTGTTCGCAAATAGTTGGACCAGACATTTCCTTAACGTTGGCTTGGAAGGAGTGGATCTCACAAACGGCCAGCAGCAGCCCGTGTGATTTTTTTTCTTCTGGTGCTACACTAAGGAGGAGGTGTACAAGACCAAACCTTGCACATTGGAGGAATTGTAGGCGCTGACTCAAAAAGTAATGGCCAACATCCAAATTAATTTCTTTCAGCAAACCATTTGCATTCGTGGGAGATTGAGGAAGTTTGTTGACAGCACCAGTGTCTATGTTCAGAAAGATACGGCACCGATCTACCGGCAGGTAGCGAGCATGAGGAAGGAAAGGTCGCGTGAGGTCCATGGTGTGTTTGTTAGGGTACTGCTGCGACATTCGCCTGATATTGATCGAAGAAACCACGAAAAACTACCGATTAGAGCAGACGGTCGCTAGAATTCTCCTCCAGACAGCGACTGGATTCGACCTGTCTGACAAGCCAGTGTCGAAAACCCTGTCACCGTCGGGACTCGAACCTAGACCTTCCGGTCAGACGCACTATAGTGACATCAGCCGACGCTCTGAGCCACCTCTGTTGGCTGCTTTGTCATGTAAAAAACGTTGTGTATACGTGTTTCAAGTAAATTTACATAAATCTTACAGAAACTACAACCAGATTTTCTTATACCCAGTTAGTTTCCGCCCATACTGTACTAGGCAGATCGATCCCGGATCCACGTTACTTCCGCCGTCCGCTCAGCTTCTCGCGCGAGTGAGGGGCGCGCCCATGCGAGCGCTTGCCAAGGGGATCGCCGTGACGGACAGGCTCGAAGGGGGGGGAGGGGCGGAGAAGCTGAGTGACGCGATGCAAAGTGCGGGATGCGCCGGCGGCATTACGGGCTCAAGCGCCCCCGCCTGCGAACGCGCACTCCGGCCCTCCCGCCGCACGCGGACAAGCGATCGGTCAGCTCTGCTCGTCAGGCGAGACACGGACGCGCGCAGCAGCTCGTCCACCCCGCGGCCGAGCACGTACCAACACGTTTAAACGCTTTTATGCACATTTATGCCCTTAGAAGTGGATTCGATGACGTGTAACCGACATCGATAACGCAAAACATTGTGAATGCATAGATGCGACATTTTTACAGGCGCTTCTTCGCAATTGTCGCAGGTTGCTTGCGAAATGTGGTAAAGATTAATACAACAGAAATATGGAAAATATACAGTTTTGGTAGATGCACCATGATTATTATTTTTCGCCCGTCGCTAACATCAAATTGGTTCCAAATGTATTTCGCCAGAGAAACGGTTCAGAAGAACTGGTATCTAATTGATTCGCTAGATGCTCGTTGCAGTGCATAAGATAAAAAAAAATAATTTGAACATAAACAGTTTGGGTAGATGCACCATGATCATTATTTTTCGCCTATCGCTAACATCAAATTGGTTCCAAATGTATTTCGCCAGAGAAGCGGTTCAGAAGAACTGGTATCTAATTGATTCGCTAGATTCTCGTAGCAGTGCATAAGATAAAAAAATGTAATTTAATTGCAATGTACAGGGAAATAAAATGGAAGAAAATTATAGAATTTTAAAAAAATTGAACCAATTACTGTATTAAAAATAACAATCTTAAATACGATGGATTATATACAATTAATATTTTCCTCTTTCACGAGGATTCAATGTGAAGAAAGACCGGGCAATGCCAGGTATTTTTCTAGTTCCTTTATATTATAGGTCCTTTGTATTAACAAACACAACGTTTCGAGACCGCACGCTGAAACAAGATAAATTAATTAACTTAGATGTTTGGCGATATAATTTCGTAAGTTTTGCATACTCTACCAAAAATAGGAAATCTGAAAATAAAAAACTTGTTTCTATTAACGAACAATTGCAGCGTATGAATAACCACCTGGTTCATTCAGAAGTATATTAGACTCGTCAGCTAAATGACAAATGGCAACATGTTACCAAAGTACTACATATCGTATAGTATGTTAACAAATCTTTGAATCAGGCAATCTAAATCGTCGTTATCATGAATCATAAGGAATACATAATTATCATATCAAATCTTTATTTCAAATTATATATAAAATTTTTCCACTGGAAATTTTAAATGTTATAGTATGTTACAGTAGTCTGTAATCATATATCGCCTTTGGCATCTTTACCAACTCCGTCTGTCTGTCCGACTTTGCTCTCACGTCATGTATCCATCAGCGCATACTAGCAGCGCTGTTCGGAGATGCCTACCTTTTCTTCTTCAATCTCAATAACGCATACCGTTATTGTATTTTAATGAAATACCCACGTGTGAGTATTTCGAAACCTTTTTCCCTTCTCCGGCCTTCCAACGCGCCATCTCCGCTTCACGCGCGGCTGCCCCTGGAGCTATTCGCGCGAGGAGCGTCGAGCGCCCTGAGTGGAGGGAAACGGGCTCTCGAGACCCATCCGCGCCCACTCAGCCCCCTGCGTCGGAGGGGCAGCGACGGCCTCTTTCGTCACGTGCGCCCATGAGTCACACCCCCCCACCCATACATACACACCCCCACACCCACACCCACCCACACACCACACACACACACCACACACACACACACACACACACACCACACACACACACACACACACCACACCACACACACACACACACACCTCGCACCACTCCGAGAACTCGTTTCCTTCGGTGCTCTCGGACAAGTACCGATGATTGGTGTTGCAATGCTATTCAATACTAAACCCCCTTGTCACGGCCATTCCTGTACTACCTGTATACATCGGTATCCAGAGATTACTGTAAGATGAGACCGCTCTGCAGTATAATGCTTATCTTCTGCTGGCCACATAACTGCAGGTGTTCCTTTACAATTAGCTCATTTCTACATGGATTCATCACACTATTTTACAATGCCATCGCCCTCCCCGACGTTCATTTGTTTCCCGTTTCCCTTTTCAAAGAGATCCCTTCTTATAGTAACTTCTCTAAGAAGGGACGACTTCTTTTTTATAACATGAGTGTCTAAAACAAAAGATTGGAGGCTGAATGGAACGTCGGAAATTAAATTTCTTCGATGAGTGATCGGTAGCACATTAGGAATGGTTCCACATTCGGTTTCACATTAGGAATGACAAGATAAGGTAAGAATTACCAGTGGACAAATAATAGAAATTGCAACTGATTACAAAAGAAGGCGGAAGTAAAAAAATGCGTAGGTCGACAGGAACAAGATACTAAATTACAAATCTTCCAAACGAATAAATTCCGTTCGACCAAGACGCTGAAGTCGGAACAGGCAAACATACCTAATCCCGGAAAGTAAGAAGAAGAAAAAGTTTTTTTTTCTTTGTTGAACCCATGCGAACATTCCAAACTTTTTAAATCACTGTTGTAAATGTAGAAGTGCTTTCTTACTTTGAACACATCTGCATAACAGTGCTATGAAGTGGAGGTATGCTCAATAAATGGACAATAGAGCGCAATTTACTAGATTAGTGATATAAGAAACATGTCACAAAAAACTATATTTAACGGCCTAGAAAGCATCGTTTCCGAGTTACGCCTCATTCACAATGGTTACTAATCGTAACGTAATGCCGTAAACTAAGCAGTAATATTTTCAAGTAAAAACGACCATTCACAGTGACGAATGCAAGTTTCGCCTGAACTAATCAGGACTCAACATATTGAAGCTTGATCGATTCGTTTCTAGCTTTTTCTTCGACTTCCACATCGATTTAAGTCTTACGTATACGCAAGTAGCTGTATTTGTTCTCGCATTTCCTTTATTTTATAAACGATGTTTCTCTTGTACCAAATTCTCGAGTAATTCGTCGAACGTACTGTATTCGCCATGTGAAGTTAAAAGTCGCAAGAAAAACGGCCCAAATTCGTATTTTGAATTCACTACCGGCACCAAAATCGTTCGCAAACTATTTCACTACATAACAATAATGAAATTACATAACAACGGAAAACAATCTGAAATTGACCTTTCCTTTTGCTTTTCGCAGATATTGCTGTGCACTTGCTGTTTTCATTCTCTCTCTGATTAGTCATCCGTAGAATTCTGACAAACTTGGTGAACTCTTACGTCTACGGGTATACGTCTACGGGTTTAGCCTCGCTTAATAACTCATTTCAAGGTTTTGCATACACGTTACAATGTATGTTTGCGTTTTCATTGTGAATGAACCCTCATTGGCGCGATGTGTTACGGGTGACATGTGCACTTGGTGGCTTCCTTTTATTGTAACTATTGGTCGCCCAATGGTCGAAATTCGACAGTAAATCATTTTTTTAAATGTATCGTTATTGTGGTTCTCTTGTCAAAGTCTGTATTATATCTGTATTATCATTGCATATATTTTTTAAACATTTTGTTCCATTACATCTGCGAGCATGTACAAATGCGTCATAAGCGTGTGTGGTTGGGTTTGATTTCCTTCTTGCATTCATTTTCAAATACCTATGAAAATTGAATGCCTACGAAAATCGATCAATGAAAATAGGGCAGAACACTGTTTTTTATTTTAATATATTTGTATCACGTATTACATATAAATCGTTTCTTTATGCACTCCTTCACTATAACCATTTCTCCACTTTCATCATGTCCAATCTCACACTCCTACGTGCGAGCAATGTTCTTTAAAACGGGTGCAATGTTTTCTCGTCACGTATTAATAGCGAAATTCTAATTTTGTGTCTTAAATTATTTTTCATGGATCTATGAAGAGAAATAGAATTCCCTATCCATCAACAGCATACTTAAAGGCTTGGTGTCAATGATATCTTACATATCGAACAAACAATCAAATAACAATCCTTAAAAGGAATCGCTTTGTCATGTTTACACTAGTTATTAAGAAGGTGGAATTGATCCGGCTCATTGGCTTATTTTCTTCTTCGATATGGTCAATTGGCACAGAACGAGGTCACAGAAGTTGAAAAAACATTTCCATTGCTGCGCGCTCTTATCGCGATCAAGTCACGAATCGCAAATTACAAGAACAAAGCCCTCGTAACTGGCAAACAACTTCAGAAATTGGCCTGCGATTAAGGGCCACAAATCGATTGCTCGCTAAGAAAGCGAGCGCCCTGCGAGCCAGAGCGAGCCCCTGCGGCGGCGGTCACTGCGACCTTGACCGCGCGACCGGGCCTTGTCCTTTGGCAAACTGCCACCCCGGGCGCACAGACCCGCAGCTCCACCCACGCCCAACTGCTTTCTACGCAACAGACCGCCCGCTCTGCGCCGCCCCTTCCTCACCCCCACTCTCCCCCACGCTCCCCACTTCTCGATGCACCTTTTTCATCTAACAATCCCCTCGAACATCGCTTTATTATTTTTGTTTTCGGCGGAGGTACCGGGAGAGGTGGCTCAGGGCATTTACCGATGTTACTGCAGAGCCTCTAAAAGGGATATCCTAGGTTCGGCACTAGATACATAGCTAGGTCGCGTTAGCGGCTCTCTGTAAAAGAATTCTAGCGGCCGACTGGCTCTGATCGGTACTTTTCCGTGGTTTCTCCGATCAATACCAGGCGAATGCTGAAGCAGTACCCTAATAAATGTACCACAGACCGCGCGCGACCTCTTACTTACACACTTACACTTGCATGCACTACACTACCACATAAGCCGGAAGACCGGTCAGGAGCTTAGTGTTTGTCCCGGCTGGGGAGAGGTGCCCCGCTAGTGGGAGATTGTTGACGGTAGGTCGGCGCCAGATCCCTACCATCCAGCGGGGGATGATCACCGCCACCTCTCGAGGTAAATACATTCACTACATTTACAGGAATGTCTTTAGCCTTTGGAATCACTAATCAATTGAAATCACTAATCAACCAACCGTCGCAGTTCGTATTTTAATTTTCATGCCGCCCAGCCCTTTCCCTTTCGTATTAACTTCCCCAACTATTGGACTCCTCTTACACGCCTCCTGCCAGATGTCATGCATTCGCTTTTCTTTCGAACGTCCCCACAATCATCCAATAGCCTCTACGCTTTCCCTTTCTCCCCATGCAGTTATCTACGAGTTGCCCAACCGTTTCCTGTTGCAGCCTCAGCCAGCGCCCAGTCACAACGCGCCCCCTGCAGAGGCGCGCAACCAGCAATTTCTCAAACGCGGCCCCACTTACGCGTACTCACATGCACCACACCACGACACATGTCCTGTGTAGTCGCGTCCTGCAAACCGACTGTCCTGCACATGTCCTGCAAACCGACTGTTAGTTCGGAGCCGGATCTCGCCATCCAGCGAGGAAAGATCACCACCACCACCTTCCACGATAAAGCATCACTAAACTTATGGGACTAATGACCTTAGCAGTTGACGCACTCGAAATCACTGATCAATGAACCCTGCCCGTCCCACTTGGAGCAAACTTCCCTCGCAAACCCGACGTCCCCGCTTGGGCACCGCCCTGCGTCCGACTGTCATTCCGAACCGGCACCCGCCCACTCCCACTCCCCACCCCGCAATCCCTCACACCCGTCTCCCGCCCCCCCGTCCCCGACAGCATCCTTTGTCTCCGATCTACATCAATGAAACACATTCCCGGCCAGCGCGCGCGCTCGGTCAAACCGCCAGCGGCTGCGGCAGCGGCCAAACCGCCGACTTCCAAGTTGCGCCGTCTTGCAACTTCCGCCGCCTCGCGCCCCACTGGGTAGTTCGGGCATCCCGCAGGGCGGCGGTTTCGGGCAGGCGTCCACAAACTACCCGGCGGGCCGGAACCGGCACATCCATCACTCCTCGTTATTCGATGCCCGACCCCGGTTAAAAGAACGCGACGATCCGAGTTCCCAAATCCGGTTACAAGGACGCGAGAGTAGACCGTCCCCGACGAAATCACTGCCGTGAAATCTTCGAGGTGGTTGCGATGATGTTTGGTTTAGGACTTCAGCGTTGGGTAGCAGAGGTGGCGGGAGCAATCTCCATCCATTTAAGATTCTATTTACACGTTTCCTTTAACGAACGAATCCGGAGTTTTAGCGTAAGCGATGGTGCAGTTTCTCGTAGTCACGATCAGGAGCCACAAAAAGCAGGCGTTTCCTAAACGTCCTATATTTTTTAATGTAAACGCGTAAATCGAATATTTTTTTCCTACGTATTTTTATCCAGTCTACAGCAGATTACCCTTTACGTCCCGATGGGACGCATGTTCGACCATACACAAGACACCAACACACTTGGGAATTCGTCTGATCTGGAGTCAGCAGAAAGAGAGGCTCTTCGCGACTACACATACATGAGAGATAACGCACAAACTACATATGCGAAACTCGAACCCGCGACCCTTCGGACTGAAGCGCGATACGGTACACGCGCTTAGCCATCTCAGCTATCCAGGACGACAAATCGAATCTAAAGGAGCAAAATATCGTCCTATTTGAGGGAGCAAAAAATGCTCAGTATCCCTTCCTTAATGCCGTTCATTTGCGAACATGATTTATAATAGAATTTTTACGATTCATCATTGTTCATCAAATTTTTCCGACAACAGTCGTAGCTATCTGTTATCCATAATGCAACTAGAAAATGAAAAAAACGTGAAAGTGCATTCGGAGCTCAGGAGAACGTGCGTGGATTAATCTTTGGTTGTCAACCTAAAGGAATTTCAGTTGTGACACAGAAACCCACCAAATATTCCACAGATAAAACGCCTCTCGCAACACTAATGTTTCAAAGAATACAGTTGTGAAATACCAAAATAAACTCCTACTGGCCTAAACACTGGCAAAAGGTATTTAAAGCATGGATGTGGTTCAAAATGTAGAATATCCATAATTAATTTCCATTTTTGTTTAAATTTATTTCTTAATCTTTAAACAATTTGAACCAACGATACGTTCCATAGAGTACCTCAAAACATGGAAAAAATATTTAGAATATGTTCACTACAATGATATAATTTGGAAACTTCCGTCTTTGAGTAAGGGGTCGTTTGAAAAAAAAATACGTTTGGCAAAACTTAGATTTTTGAACCTCTCTTCTTTCGTAACAGTACTAACATTCACCTGTGAAATGAATTTTGCATTTAGATTTGTAACATCTTCATACACACACACAGACACACACACACACACACACATACTGGTGCTCACGCGCGCACCTTCAAAATCGCGCACGATAATTTTGTTTTAACATTCATTTCATAAAGTCAAGTTCATTTTCCATCACCTTCTCGCACTTGTTCCTCTTTGTCACGTTGTAAAGTTCATGTCCTGCATCCCCGCTTAAGACAACGTATTATTTGAAGGACCCTCAAAAAACATTTTGATCCGTGGCTCCTCAGAGCGCACCAACGCCGAGGCTCCAGGGCCGTCGCCGAACGCCTTTTGCTCACCCCTCGCCCGGGGGTCGCCGAATCGGGCGAAGAACAGCGGAGGTCTGTGGCTTGGCCGGCGCCGGGCGGCCCCAAGCATCTCCGGCGCGCGGTTGACTCAGCGTCTACACACAGACGCAGCGGTGCTCCGCGTTGCGGTTAATTGGTTGGAGAGGGGGCGGAGTCTTATGAATAAGATAAGATAAATTTATTTGAACTGCAAATGGGCATAACTCCGTAGCAGCTAATAACATGAATAAGATAATACAGCTAACATGCAAATTACATAATAATAATAATAACGAAATTTAATAATGGTACAATAATAAACATACAAACAATAAAAACAGTTGATAAAACAACGATAATAATAATAATAGCAAACACAATAATAGCAAAAATAACATTAATAATAAAAATAATATTGGTATAAAAACTGTCTAATTCATAAAACATTTAAATTACCTTAAAAAAAGAAACATCTATAAGCTAATGAAATATTATGAATTACAGCAGTGAAAATGTTGTGTGATCATAATAAATGAGTAAGGCAACCAAGGTAAATGCAAGTGTGAGAAAGTAAGTAATGTTGAACGTGATCTGGGAAAAGGCCTGATTGTTGCGGACATATTTCAGTACGACTGCATATTATGAATTACGACGTAGATATAGATTTCGTGACGGAAAAGACACAGCGATACCAGATTAAGCTCAAAGCGTGAAAACTTTGTAAAGAAATAAATAAGAAGATAAATTATTAGCGTCAGTTGTATTATTATTATTATTATTATTATTATTATTTTCTAACTATTTATGTGGAATGTGTTGTGAAGTGAAGAGAAAGGAATGTGGAAAAATTGCATCACAATTAAGTGTTGTGCTCTGAAGGGAAGAGAAATGAAGGGAAGGGAAGAGATGTGAGGTGAATTTAAGCAAGGTTTGCGCGGTAAAATTATGTACTACTTATTAATTATTGTTTTTAATTAACTACTCTTTTGTAATTTAATGTTAGTCAATGTACGCTTAATGCATTTCAGCAGTATAAGTTATTCTGCCACCAAGTTACCATACTAATTGCAGAATTAATAATAAATCTAATACAATCTAATAAATTCGAAAATAGTATATACATAAATAAATACACAAATTAATAAATAAATAAATAGATACACAAATTAATAAATAAATAAATAGATACACAAATTAATAAATAAATACACAAATAAATAAATAAATAAATAAATAAATAAATAAATACCCTCTCGGAGTGGAGTTCTTCACCACACTTCTCAAAATCTCGAATTGACGACAGGGCGAGGCAGGTGGCGCAAGTGTGGAAAGCTTTGCTCGCCCCCGCTTCCCACAAGACCCCGAGCAGCTTGACAGCGGCTGATTTATGTCACCAGGTGAAACAGAAACCAACTTTCTTCCCGGCGTGTTTGCGTCGGGAAAGAAACGCGAACTGCCATTAATTTTCTGCGATGGGAACCTTGAAATGCTTTTCAGGGAATACTCATGTTTTCGAGGGTCGCGTCGTTTGGGCCGGGACAGCCGACGCGCCGACTTTATAAACAATTTATTTGAACACTAAGGTGCTATTTATTTTCTTGCTGTTAGGACATTTCGATTTCCCTTTTTCTTATTAAAATCGTGAAGAAAAAACATTCGTCAATTTCCTAGCAGTCATTACGGCAATAGTAGTCATAGTAATCGGCTTTGTAGTCATTACGGCAAGTGATGCGATTAGACTTTGCAAAGTCGGATGATAGCCGGGAAGAGATAATCAACCGATAATAACACGCCGTGCGTCGTTCAATACTTTTCCGTAATTGAACTTTCATTTAAGAAAAATGCATGCAAATAAGAATTAACTTTGGTCAGATAATAAATACTCACAGGTCATACGTTACCCGGAGGCAGTTGAAATAGTTAACGTTCACCGGCCTTTAGAGTGATGTTTCATTTTTCTGTTAGGTTGCATTTTGTGGACATAAAAGTACTGTGCAAGGAAAACAACATTATCTAGAAAACACCAGTTCTTGCAGAGTCTGTTAAATGCTTGTAGCAACAAGAATGTTCAATATAATAAGCAAGACATCCGCCCTCTTCCGCCCTCGCGTCCCCATTGGCACAGCATTCCCGCCCTCACTCGATCCCCCCTTCGCCTACGCCCCCACTGTCGCCCGTCTAATCGTTCTCGCCTTCGTCTGCGAGCCCGCCCTCGCCCGCAAGCCCGCCTCGCCCGCATCTCTGTCCTCGCCTGTGTCCTCTCGATTGTCTGCAACCCCACCCAAGCCTCGCCTCCTCGCTTGCTGCATCGCTCTCACCTGAACTCCCCCCGCCAGCGTCCTCACCTCGCCTCACCCTCGGCCTCCTGCCGAGCCGCCTCACGACTCTCGGTTGTTTGCGGTTGTCAGACTGTTTTCAAGAGGACGTGTTCTTTTCTCCTTCAGATCCCTTGTTTATGGTCAAGTTCACTTTTCGTCAAATATTCACGTCAAAGTCTGAAGACAAGTGACCGCCTGGTGAACGATTTGCCTAAACATCAAGTAAAGCTAGATCCAATGTTTCACGAGAAATGATAAAAGCACAACTTTGCAAAAGCACACACAAATAAATGAGAGCATATCTAAGAAAAATGAATGGTGAGATATAGAAAACGAATTGGAAGAATACTAGAAACCAATTTTGTCTCATCTAACAAACGTGGCATGAAATTAACCCTTTCCTCGTAGCGTACAACAGTTTAGGTATTACTACACTTAATTAGGTATAACTAAATTAATTTATGGTATTACTAATTAAATGAGGGAATTAGCTGACAATAGCAGGTTATAGAGCGATGCGTCAGTAATATATTGTGAAGTGAGGTGTCGTGCAGTGTAGAACAGAGAAATAATGTAGGAAGTGATTAAAGGGTCGTAGTGAAGTGTAGTGAAGTGCAGTTGAACAAAAATTCAGTGCGGAGTTTGATTATGATGTTTAATTTTTTAAGGAAATTTGAAATGTTTTATGAATTAGACAGTTTTATATCATTATTATTTTTATTATTAATGTTATTATTATTATTATTATTATTATTATTATGTTTATTATTATTATATAATTTGCATGTTAGCTTATTATCGTATTTATGTAATTAGCTGCCATCGGGTTATGCCCATTTGCAGTTCAAATAAACTTATCTTATCTTAAAATAATTTCCTTAGCATTTAAAACAGCTCAACCAAGCAGACAACGATTGTACAGCTTCCTCCACATTTTGCAGTCTTTACTGAAGACGAAATCTTTAGGAAGCGCCTCGGATGGAAAGCGGCTGCATGCTCACGACTTCCTCCAGAGCGCGACAGATCTTCGAGCAAAAAGTGGCGTTCTCTCCGGCCACTCAGCCGCGCCCGCTCGCAGCCAGCAGCTGACCAAGTTAGGTCGTGGCGGCACTCGGAGGCTCACGCTGACCGCGCCCGCACGGCCGCGGAGGAGGGCGGAGGGGGGGCGAGGGCGGAGGCGGGGGCGGGTGTGAGGCCGAGGCGTGGCGGGGGCGGGGCGGGGTGGGGTGAGGCCGAGGCGTGGCGGGGGCGGGACGGGGCAGAGCGGGGTGAGGCCGAGGCGTGGTGGGGCAGGGCGTGGCGGGGAGGGGCGGGGAGAGGCGGGGCGGGGGCGGGGCGGTGGCGAGAGAGGGCTGAGGCGACGTGGAGGGCGGGAGCGAGGGTGGCGGCGGTGGCGGGGACGGGGCGGGGGTATGGCCGAGACGGGAAAGCGATGACGATTGCCAACGACCATGCTTGATGCACTCGTGCTATAGAGGAGACTAAGATAAGGCCATTTTGACGTGACAGGAGAGAAATGAACTCCGTGCAGGGCGATGATATTGCATGAGATAGCGATGAAGCCATTTGCAAATGAGCTAACTGTAAACAAAAGCTCTGACAAAATAATAGAATAGACATAACCTGCAGTTATATTGCCAGCAATGTCCAAGCAGTAGCTGTCAGAGCGCTCCCTTCTTATAGTAATATCTTTATACCCAGCCTCTTGAATACTTATTGAAATAAAACCTGCCAACTTTACCATATATTAATATACACTATATGAATAACACCCAAAAGTCGACTCGGACGGAAAAAGCTATATTTTTAAAAACACTATGGCTACTGTATACAACACTACGGATGCAGTATTTTTTTAAAAAAATTTCTTTGAGTAAGTGTGTAGCAAAAGGAAATTTAGTTTTTTTGAAGAGATTCAAATGGCGATAACAGGTCTCGACGGGCTCTGTCCCGAAATATCAACTTTCCTCAGTTTTCGAACAATAAAAATGTTTCGTAAAATATTTCGTAACAATACGAAATATTTCCGTACTCTAATATTTTCTCTTTGCAATGTTCCTAAAATAACTTTGGGTTTGAATCTTCAAGCCCTTTTTTCTATCTTGAAGGCGCAAAAATTGAAAATATACACTTACCATAACTTTGGCCTTCCTTCATGGTTATTATTAACGTGTCCCTTATTTTATTCCTAGGGTTAACATTTCTTTGCTAGAAAATACACATTTTTACAGAAATGTCATTAAAATTACACCGATTTTCCGACAGATAAACCCTTCGGATAGCAAGGGTTATCGGAATATGAATTAATTAAAAACACATTTCCCTAGCTTTTGCAACTTCTAGTGTATTTTTCCCTCCTCATGCAAAAAAAAACTTGCCTAATAATTCCGGTAATGAGATAAAATTGTGAGAGAATTATTGCACTCAAAGGGCTGTGAAATGTTTAATTCGATTCGTAATCAGGCCAAAATTTAGAGAAGATTTTACACGATCGGATTACTCAGTAGCATTTTCTGCGTAATCACACACACGATGTAGATGCGGTAATGACACAATGTTAGTATCTCTCAGTCTGATGTAACTTCCGTATGAAAGAAAGGAAGAATGAAAAATGATAGCTGTTGAATTTTCGATTTTTTTCCCTGAGTAATAGAAATTATGATAAAAGGACTACTGTCAGACTGAAAACAAAGTTGAGGAGACGTAAAATGCCCGAAGTTGTACGGTTGAGAGAAACCACAGAAAAATGCCGATTAGAAGAGCCGATCGCTAGAATTCTCCTGCAGAGAACAGGTTGCAGTCGTGCGCTGGGGCGAATATATGTAGTACAGCGGATTTTGGGCCACATACGTCCTACTGCTTTCGCGGGTGCCAACCGCTGAATAATATTTAAACATACTACAATAATTGCAGTTGCTTTTTTGACTTTCATATTTTTTCACGGATCGGTCGAGAACACCTGACTCATCAATAATATAATCTTGCTATGTTAATTTTTTTGCAATTTTTTAACATTCAAAGAGTGCACCGAAAATGGAACTTTTTTATGATTGCCACCATGATAAATTTTTATGAATATACTTTACTCTATTCAAGAAAAAATAAAGAACATTGTTGGAGATGTTTCATAGAAAATATTGTTTTTAATATCACCTATATTTCACGCAAAAGTTCGTAAAAACTATTATTGTTTTCGAACAATTGTAGACGACCATTACATTATTTAAATGTACATTATTTAAATGTACATTATTTAAATGTACATTATTTAAATGTACATTATGTAAAGATCTACCATTGAAAAATATATTTTATTAAGGAGAATTATTGTAGTTGCAGGAAGAAAAAAAATTCAAATTTTACAATTTTCGAAAATTCAGAATGTATGAGACTGCCATTCTATATATAGTTCTACAAGAGAGAAAAAAATCGTAAATCTCGATAATGTCTTCGACTGCTACGATTTCTCCTCAACTCTTGATTGCAGACTGGCGAATACCGGGCGAAAGAATATTCAACGGCGGCGGTCGTTCAGGTTGCGCCACTCCTTGTGTCTAGTGCCTCTCCTATCACCGGCTGCGTGGGCTGGCAGCGGCGTGACATGCCGAAGTGGCGCGGGCGTGGGCGAGGGCGCCGCCGCTGGCGCGCTCAGACAGAGCTCCATTCACAGGCGGTGCGGCGTGGCGCGGCGTGGCGCGGGGCGGTCCAGATCGTCGGGAGGCCCAACAGAACGGTTCTTGGCAGCTCGACCCACGCCCACGGCGTGCGCATGCGCGAACAAACGCTCACCAGGGTGCGAAGTGGACATTTTCCTCGAAGGGGGGTGGAGCAATGCTGTAATGCTCACGGAGTGCCATTCCAGGCTACGAAACGCACACGCTTCCGTTTGTCGTTTAACCAGATCACAAAACTACTTCGTTTCAAATTGTGTGTGTACTAAGAGAATTATAATGATTGATTGGCGATAGAAACCCCAAGGGTCAGTGGTTCATGAGCCCCCGAGATCAATACAACCAGTTAACGTCTGTGGTACAAACAATATTTACTTTTTATATAATTTTAATGATTCAGATTTTATTTGCTAACTAACTACATTTTAACTTGACTCGGTGTGTCTCTTCATATTTCCCTCCCATAATTCTCTTTCATAATTTCATAAGAGAACGTGTGGTATCATGCACTGTTTTCATATTTCCCTCGTAATCACGATCCTCTCCAAGCAGGTAAGTTATGAAGTGTACATCGAGCTCCAAATGGAAGGCAATAACAAGTAATAGCATATCAAGAAAAAAAGAAAAATATTTATTTTAATACTTTTGAAGTTATTCTGAATCGTGCAGCTACTCTTGAATGCCTCCAAGGAAAGTTCTTTCACAGATGCTTCTCAAATATTTTTATAATAAAAATTAAACAAACACTAATAGCATTTTAAATCGTAAAATCTCGATGTCCTTACACAAACACAATCCTTGAATTACATTCCCAATTCAACTTCACTTAAAAAGCTTTTAGTTTCGTGCCATTGTCACAAAATTGTAACTCTCGTTGGAGTTCATACCATAAACGTCTCTAAAATGTATGTTGCTTTGCGACCCACACGTCACTCCCAAAGCCCTCTGACCATATTCCAACTTTTTATAACTGCTTCTGAATCTAAAGTATCGCAATGTAACAGAACGACTAAAAAACATTCCAGCAGTGGGAAAATCATTTTATCTAAAACCAATATATTTACCATAATATTTATATTTTCAACGATATATTTAAAATTTCAATGGTGTTACCACGTCAAAAATTGAGAAAAACAACAGAACCATCAGAAGCTGAAACCAGCGAGGGTTTAATTTTTTTGCCCAAACCATGGACATGATGAGTAATTATTATCTACACATAAAAAATAATGTACTCTAGCTGCTCCTACACGTGACCGCTTTTATCGTGAAAGTAGGTCTGATACCCCAATACAACTGGGTCAATAAGCATTATCATATTTACCATCAGAAACTTTCTTTCCCAATTTCCTTGATTTGAAGGTTTTCAAGTATGTAAATATTAAATGAGGGTTCTCGAAATACGTTACGATAATTCTATCCCTAGCAGAAACCATTAGTAGGAATGTGTGATCGCCTGCATCTCCGTCAATAATTTGCTCACGAGATACGTCGACGAAGGCGTCATCCAGAAATTTTGGATGAATTTTAAAAAATGAACCGCACTCATTCACCATTCGACTGGATACAAAAAGGACAGTTAAATTGTAAATAATTATTTTGAAATCACAACCTCTAATCGAATAATCACTACGTATTGAATATAATTAAAACATAAAATGAACATGTTACATGTATTGTAAATATTGACCAGGTAATATTTTATAGCTAGTAGCAGATTAAAACCTTATTATGAAATATTCCACTTTCTTACTGGTCGTTAAATCGACTAACACTAACAAAATGACCTATTTACTTCGTACTGACGTAAAGCAGATCCTCCTCATTTCGAAACACTAACACCTCTCGTTTCAGCACTGCCACCTCTTAATGGGTCAAACCAACCTCCACGACTCCACGATTTTTTTCTCTTACTTGTACCGTAAATGACTAAAGAATACATCCTCCGTTATAATGAAAAATTATATGGTATTTTTGTTGATTAAATGAGTAATAAAACTTAATTACCAATACCACTAAAATACATTGACCAAGGAGTATAATTGTTTCTCAGAAGATATTCAATAGAAGAAAAAATCTTAATACAACTCGGTCAAGAGGATAATCAAATTAACTTTATTAACCTCATCAGTTCTTAAAGTGTTGCTCGAACCCTCCATTACTACGCGATCGGAACGTCATCACTGCGTCACATGTTAAATGCTACCTCAATCAAAAATAGAGAAAATTTCATGTTACATGCATTGTAAAATGTTAAAGGAAATATTAAACTGCTTTTCGTTTATCAAATTAATACTAAAACATAATGACGCACATCACTAACAGAATAATTTGACGTAGATGCAATTCATCCTTTCTTACTACAGAGGCAATATCTACAGAAACCTCAACAAAACCCCTGACTGAAGGCTAATAAAAGCTTTCATTAACTCCATCATCTGCTTAAGCAATGCTCGGTGCTCCTACGCGATTTCTCTCCCTTTGGCATTCTAACTTATCGTCACCGTTAAATAACTTCCTGCTCGTGTCAGATGCAATAAAGCTGTAATTGAAAGCCGGTGCACCTTCCCCCAACTACTCTCTCCTTTGTGCGGTCGCCTGAGAAAAGAGAGCGGGACACAGCGCGGCGACGGCGGCGGCGGCGGCGGCGGCGGCGGCGGCGGCGTCCGGATACAAAGGCGCAGCGACCGTCTTTTATGCCGGCGATGCCGTCTCTTGTCAACCGTCAAAAGACGAGATATGTCGACGAAGGCGTCGTCGAGAAATTTTGGATGAATTTTATAAAATGAAACTGAAGGGAGTAATATTAAGAGGCAACACCTTACAACGACGTATAATGAAATTAAAAATTATGGTGCCAGGGAGAGAGAAAAATATCAGAAAGCCGTGTAAAAATTACTTCGCAGAATACACAGTAGACGGCGTTTTTCTACACGGAATCGTCGAGAAATTGTTGAAGGATTTAAAAATGGAAATTAAAGACTAAATATTAAATAAAAATAGCTATCAACTACATGTAAGGTGATTAAACCTCACTATGAGTTGGAGAGAAAAAAATATCTGAAAACACTCGCAAATTAAAAGTAGCGGGAAGGATATACAAGTATTAGTAACATAGCGTCACCGACAACATTTCGAAGATTGTGAAAAGAAATTACCTTGTAAATATTAAAAGTAATAGCCTTGTAATGACATATAATATATACGGGGTGATAAACCATCTCATGAGATCCATTTCAAAGGAAATCTTTTATCGCAAATGCAGAACAGACGAGATACTCCAAGAAGGCATGATCGAAGAATTTCTGAAGAATTAAAAATGGGTACAGAAAGTAGTTATTAAGTGGAATTGCTTTTTAATGCCACACTCTTCTGATAGAAAGGACTCAAAAATGTAAACAAAGAAAGGGCGACAGTCCCTTGCAATGTGGTATCCCGTCGAGTACTAGGCGATGCGAGAAACGAAGACACTGTCGAAAAAATTTGGGAGAAATTAAAAAAGAAAAAAGAAGAATGTAAATATTAAACGTAAAAACATTTCCATGACGTATAATGTAATTAAAAATTATTAAGCGAATGAAAGAAAAGGTCTTAGGAAGAACCCGCAAATTAGATTGTAGAGAATAACGGGCATTTCCCGGAAATTTTAGAATAATTGAAAGAAGGAAATTACGGTGTGAATGGAAATCACCTTATAATGGCACATAATGAAATTCAAAATCGTAATACAGCGGGAGTATTATTGGTTCTTTTCCGCCCTTAAGCAAAGCAGATCCTCCTCCTATCCTTATTTTACAAACCCAAACGGAAAGTAAGAAGACAAAGAACGAGCTTGAGTTGTTTCGGACAACTGAGCCAGTGTGTGAAAAATTTGGCGCATGTTATGCATCAGGTGGGCCACAACTGCCTTAAGAGCATGGTTGTCCAACTGCTGGCCCATTTATTGTAGCCCGAGAAAGGTCATTAGTCAAAAGTTAAAGTATCTTGCTTCCATGTCAGGCGCTAATATTGCACGTCTAACTCACGAGCCCTATCAGAATCAATAACCCCTTAATGTAAAAATAGGTTAAGTTTAGATCTGAAGATTTTTCTAGTAAATTCATAAATTCAAAATCATCCCAATGTGTTTCACTGCGTTATGCATGGCAAGTCCTGGTATCTCACATGGTTACACCCCCCTCCCCGTATCAAAGCAGCCGAGATCAGCAGAATGGGGAAGTCAGGTGTGGATGGCCCAAGTAATGCAAATACGGCCCGCAACCATTCAAAGGTTTTGATTGCGGCCGTTGAGACCTTGCAACCGCTGCTGAGACCTTGCAACCGCTGTTGAGGCCTCGCTGCCCCTAGGGGATCAATCCGGCCCTGGTTGCAAGGCGGTTGGCGTGGGGGCGTGGGGGCGTGGGAGGAGAGTGGGCGGAGCGGCGAGGCGCGGTTCGCGTGAACGGTCTCCATATGCGCTTACGACGCAGCCTGCAGATAAGGTTGCAGGCGTGGGCGCTGGCGCTGGCGCAGAGCACACCTACGCAGCACGAGGAGCACCTTACTAGCCTAGCCTGTTATCGTGACCAGAGCACAGTGGATGAAATGTTTGTAATCGTGGTGGAATACGTAAGAATCTCCAAAACTATTTTTTTACTGTTCTTTTTGTCATGTAATAATAATATTAATAATATTAATAATAATAACAATAATAACAATAATAACAACAACAATAATAACAACAACAACAACAACAACAATAATAATAATAATAATAATAATAATAATAATAATAATACCGAGTCGAAGTGACTCTGGGCGAGGCGCACTGACTTCGCATTCGGGAGGCTCGGGTTCACTCCCCGTGCCGGCCGGCCTGACCGGGGTTTTCGTGGTTTCCCTCGGTCATTCATGCTGGGATGGTTCTACTGAAAGACCGCGACCATAAACCGGCCTCGATAGTCTAATCTGTCAACTAACTGAAATCACAAACATTAAGAGAATTCGAAATAGCTGGTTCCTAGTTGGATGACCGACTAGAACACTGGATCTAACTGCGCTGAAGCCAATTGCCCTTTACAGGACATACAATGGTTGAAAGGAAATATAAATATCATATAATAAAAACTAACATTTAATATAAACTACTCTAATGATTGGTGTGTACTCGTAAGTTTTCTTATAAATAGTTTCATGAACTTTGGTGTCCTTTTTGTTGCTTCTGGAATGTCTCCAAAGAAATACCTAATGGGTATGAAGCAACTTTTAATTATGTCGTCTTCAAATATTTCCAAAATGCACTTCGACCGTTTACACTCACCACGTCACCTGAGACACACACCGCCTCATTAACTAATTTTTGTCGGTGCAATTTTCTTCACTAACCTTTTTTTTGTATTTATTTGGTTCGTACCCTTCGCATCCTCATTTTATAATAATTTCAAAACAGCGTTAGGTTGGAGTTGAAATTTCTCTTTGATATCTTCAATATGATACACATGTCAAATTAAAGATCAGAGTGTAGACGTATTTCAATCGATATTTCTGTCACTTTCACCTCTTGTAGCACACCAGTAGCAAATAGCACACCAGTTCCGCCTCATTAACTTTGTTCTAAGGTGGGTACAATTTACATTTTATTTTCTCTGCTTGATCTGCTTCCAAAATTTTGCTGCTTAGACAGAAGAACCCACCATTAAAGCGAGGGCTTGTTCTAGCGACAGTAAAGATGGTGCCTCATGCAACGACCTGCAAACTTTCGGAACCGTTGTGCATCTATTATGAGAAGCAAATTGAAAGTTTTCTCACTACATTTGCAGAATATATCTTCCCGTCTTTCCGTAGTTTTATTTCAGAAGCTGTTCCCAGTTCTCCAGCGTACTAATTTAGCATTACGTGCCGTGTCCTTTAGCATTACGACCACGCAAAGTAAAAGGTTTAAGTGGACGACCAAATCCTATTGGCCGACCTATCCTATCCGCATCCTCGTTGGAGTAATTCTATTTACTTGATTTATGCCTTGCACTTTTTTGCATCTTTTGAAAATTAATTTACAATAATTACTCATTTGACTTTTTATTTGTCCTTAATGAAGTGAGTCCTTATTGAAGTGAAGCCGTATGGTCCATCTGGAAATGGGCTACGAGACCTTTGCACTGACATCGGGATGGGAGAAATGGGAGTGTAGAGAGAATGGAAAAGAACTGATTTCTTCCGCGTGAAATGCTAAGCTGATGAAACAATAATGATCAGGCATCCTCCTAGAATTATCCTGAAGAGAATGTATATTGGTCCGACCAGAACAAATGGACTCTATAATTCTCAGAAGTATGTTCGGTCCAAACATTTAGCTGGCGATGAAAATCAACACGGTGTTGTATGATGAATTAGTTAGGAACTCGTAAATGTAAAAATAAGCGGTCCGTCTAATATACCAACGATTTTCCTCCATTCTACCAAATACCTACATGGGAATATTACGATTCCTACACTGCACCCGCGCCGCCAAAAGAACCTGGAACCTGCCATTGATCTCGAGACCAGTGGTCTCTTTCTTGTCTTTGAAGGTTGGCCCACCGCTCGGAAAGGCGAGTTTTATCCACGCTCCAACCGCAGAATAAGCATGGTGAGAGAGCGCACAAAAGAAAAAGGGAGAGCGACTGAGAAAAGGATAAACCGACTGAGTGAATGGGAGAGAAAGAGATAGAGAACGAGGGAGAGAGGGGGAACGAGAGGGAGAACGAGAGAGAGTGGGAGAACGAGAGAGAGTGGGAGAACGAGAGAGAGTGGGAGAACGAGAGAGAGTGGGAGAACGAGAGAGAGTGGGAGAACGAGAGAGAGTGGGAGAACGAGAGAGAGTGGGAGAACGAGAGAGAGTGGGAGAACGAGAGAGAGAGGGAGAACGAGAGAGAGAGAGAGGGAGAACGAGAGAGAGAGAGAGGGAGAACGAGAGAGAGAGAGAGGGAGAACGAGAGAGAGAGAGAGGGAGAACGAGAGAGAGAGAGAGGGAGAACGAGAGAGAGAGAGGGAGAACGAGAGAGAGAGAGAGGGAGAACGAGAGAGAGAGAGGGAGAACGAGAGAGAGAGAGGGAGAACGAGAGAGAGAGAGGGAGAACGAGAGAGAGAGAGGGAGAACGAGAGAGAGAGAGGGAGAACGAGAGAGAGAGAGGGAGAACGAGAGAGAGAGAGAGGGAGAACGAGAGAGAGAGAGGGAGAACGAGAGAGAGAGAGGGAGAACGAGAGAGAGAGAGAGGGAGAACGAGAGAGAGAGAGGGAGAACGAGAGAGAGAGAGGGAGAACGAGAGAGAGAGAGGGAGAACGAGAGAGAGAGAGAGGGAGAACGAGAGAGAGAGAGAGGGAGAACGAGAGAGAGAGAGGGAGAACGAGAGAGAGAGAGGGAGAACGAGAGAGAGAGGGAGAACGAGAGAGAGAGGAAGAACGAGAGAGAGGAAGAACGAGAGAGAGGAAGAACGAGAGAGAGGAAGAACGAGAGAGAGGAAGAACGAGAGAGAGGAAGAACGAGAGAGAGGAAGAACGAGAGAGAGGAAGAACGAGAGAGAGGGAGAACGAGAGAGAGCTGCCCAAAGAAAGAACGCGAAACACGGAGACAAAGACGGCGAGTGCGACCACAGGCCTCGCAACGGGAGCCGTCCGTCTCCCATTCACAGCGGACGCACGCCGAGGGATTACGTGGCGCCCCTTCCCCCACTGCCCCTCGCCCCTCTCCTTCGGGCCTCGCCCACGCGGGCGCGAAGAAAGGAACGGCTGGGGCGAAGGGAATTTTTTGCTGCGAATAATTCCAGCCGGCGCGAGATGCACTATTTCAAAGGTAACCCGACAGTTCCTAGCGCGCGTGAGTAAAAACGAACCTCCGGCGAAATTACTTCCCTTCCCCTTCGGAGGGCGATCTTTTCGACCACACCGCCCTTCCTTCCTCCCCGCCCTTCTCTCCTGCTCTTCCCGCACACCGGCTACTCACTGGACGATCCTCTTGGAAAATTTCAACCAGAGTTTCCGCTGTATAAACTTCCATCTCTTTGCCCCTGCGATCCGTCTCAAATTGTACCAGAGAACTGAAATTCGAAACCACCAGACAGCTGATGATTTTTTCTGTATCCAATGTTTGTGTGCGGTTTCGTTCATTAAGAATAATTATTAGAACATATTGTGGTGATATGTTTCCATGTTATTCTGGTAATCAATTGCCGCTTCAATAATATCAGTACTAAAATTAAATCCTGCTTCCGCTGATGCTCATCAAGGGTTGGGTATTTTTAGGAAATGTAAACCACCAGCACGACTCCCTTTGGGAAGGAAGCAATTTGACCATTTGCATTATAAAACTGTTTTACAACACTGGAAGGAAAGATGAAGATTCTTAAGTCGACCCACACTAGCCAGAAAAAAAGTATCTTCATTTTTTGCAATTAATTCATAATTAGGTCTTACAATATAATCAAGAGTAAAATGAACACATTCTACAAAATACAAAAAATAAATTATATCAAATATTTCACGTCTTGAGGTAGAAAGTTGGTAATGGAGGTTTCTGAAATATTAATTTTTTAAATTTACGTTAAATTGTTCTTTAAATTTCATGTTAAATGACTGGTAGTCAAACAATTAGAAATTAAATTATGACTATGGACTTTGTTCAACAGTATAATTCGAATTCGAGGGGGAGAGGAGATAATAATAGACGGCTTATTTCTCGCTGCTCAAATTAAGATAAACATACACTATACTTCATGTTTGTCAGCTAAGGAAGTGGAGAAGGAACATTATTTTATTACAAAACTGTAGTTTTCTGAGTGAAATTAAGCACAAATTTTATAAAACATTGGAATTATTTTCTTATGAATTTTCTCAAAAAATTCAATAGCTCATTAATCACTTTTTTTATAACATTTCTAAGAAACAACCCTTTAACAACATAGCCATTACTAAGTACTTTAAAATAATTTTTATAGAAAATATGTTTTTTCAACGTCAGACTAAAATGTAGATTTTGTGAAACATTTTTTTGATATTATGTTTCAAGTTGCTTACACTGACATTATGGTATTTCTAGTAAATCATGTCATTAAGACTTGTTTAAGATATTTAAGAATAATTTTAAGAAAACATAATTGGTCCTTATATGAACGATGTTAAATAAAAAACATATAATATCTTTACTCAACGAGAATAACTAATAATTGTGTTAGTAATGATATTGTAATCTGTACAATCAGTAATCTGACAAAAGATAACAGACTTTAATATCTTCCTTAAAGTAATTATTGATGTAACAAGTGTGAATATTTTTGGACGAGGTTGGTAAATGATCGAGGCTAAAAACTTTTATATTAAATGATCCAGCCTTACTTTTTCGTTGAGGTACAAACGTGTGTAAACATACCAAAATATCAATTTCAGAGCTGTAATTCTGCCGAAGCCGGTAGTTGTCACGCTTATTGGTCACCAGCGACGTTGATTTTTTATGAATATTGGAATTAAATCGTGTTTTTTATATTTCTGCACAACTGAGACCGTTTACCAAACTGGTGCTATAAAAGGTTTTAACCGGCCTGATTCGAGAAACTTCTACTTAACGGTCCACTAAGAACATAGCCTTTAATAGGCCAGTGTACATAATACTCATTTCCCATCTTCAGTAAAAAAGTAAATTAATAAAATGAATACGCACAAATAAATTGCGAAATTCGATCTCTGCATAGCGGTGGAAACCTCTTGTCATCCAAATTGTTATAATTTGGAACACGTTGGTCAACTCACCTGAAACAAAACAAACTAATATTAGTTGCGCAATAGGATTTTGCAAACTACTTATTTAGGCTTTGAATGAGCAGGGAGGCAAAGACACTTATTGGTTAAGTAATTAACAATTATAAAAAACAATTATCAAACATCTTAAAACATAAACCAATGTAATCTCATTTCGCCGCTTACAGTATCGTCAAAGTGGAGTTCAAGTTACTTAGACACAAGTGGCATGACGATCACCAACATACTAAATCATGCACATCAAAATATGTCAATTAATGATGTACTTATACCATTAACTATAGATACATCATTTGTCAAACAATTTAGATGGTAGAGTGGAAAACAAGTTTAAATTACATTTACATGTAAAATTTACCTCATTTTTAAACTTTTGCTCAAGTAAAATGTACTTTTATGTTGTACTGCAAAATACTAAATGAGCATAATTATTCAAACAATCAATATTTGTGTTGGAACCTTAAATACCTTACATTGCTTGTCTTCCCGTTGATTATTACGAAACTTTATTAATCATCACATCAAAAATATATTATGTCTCAATTATGTCGTAAAAATATCTTTACCATGAAATTCGTTGGCAAGTTCAATAGTCAAGAGGACAAAAGAAACAAAAAAACCAAAACATTCCGTCTCTCAAGGAGTCTGATAAAATGCGAACGAGAAGAAATCGCAACTTGGCGGCTTAGAAATCACGAGATTGTCACCACGGAACGGGAATGGGGAATGCTTTTGACACCCAGAGACGATGTAAATGAGCACTTACTTACCTCAGGGACACTAAGAGAAAATTTCATATTCCTGATCTGGCGATTTAATTTTTGAAATTTTCCACCACTTCCTGTCTTTTATGTCTATCAATCACCTCGAAAATACAGCACTTCGAATAAAAAACAGTCTGTATGTGCGAGAGCAACAAAACACTTCGAAATACTACTGTTAAGTCCATAACCACAAGACGGAATGGGAACTGAGACATTTTGTGTCTCACTGCATATATTGTTGGTGATTTGAGATAAATCTCTTGAGATAAAATTATATTTCATCTGCTAAGTAAATACTTTTAAGGTTCAGTTGACACTTCGTTACGCATACCCAAAACTGTGGCCTTCGGCCTCCGCGTTTAACATAAAACAACCAACTCATTACTTTCACATGCATTTCATGCCAACCCACATTCTTCTCCGCGCGTTCTGCTATCGGTCTGTGCCCTCCTGTAGCTCACGGAGTAGATTATTTCTTTAGGGGGGGACGTTAATAGATAAGAACAAACACAGATAATCCAATTTATTTGTAGAATCAATATAATATTCCAAGTTAATCATACCTAATTGTTTCCAACGGATACGTTCGGATAAATCAAAGACTGCAGGAACTACTTTTGGCGTTATTGTAGGGTTGTACAACTACACTTGCAGTTCTTTCAAGGATTCTTGAACTTATTCACAGATTAGAATACAGTGGCTCACTTTAATATTCGGACACCCAGATCAACTCCAGAAATCGTAAGTTCTGCGATATTTTGACGGTTGTAGGAAAGAGATATAAGCAAGAAAGTGAAACAGAATTGTTACTTTATTAACGGATAACAGTATAAACAAAACAAAAATACCGAATGTAACTGACATTCAATTTAATTCATTCAATAAAATTCAATGCATTCAATAAAAAAGAATACAAAATAAAATTTTTCGGGTTCATTAGCCTCAGTAAAGTTGGGCACGTGAAATGAAAAAGTATATAAATGAATAAATGAATAAATAAATAAATAAATAAATAAATAAATAAATAAATAAATAAACAAATAAATAAACAAATAAATAAACAAATAAATAAACAAATAAATAAACAAATAAATAAACAAATAAATAAATAAATAAATAAATAAATAAATAAATAAATAAATAAATAAATAAATAAATAAATAAATAAATAAATAAATAAATAAATAAATAAATAAAGGAAAATAAAATTAATACTTTGTATCATAACCACTGTTGTCAATGACTTGCTGCAATCGCTTTGGCGTTGAACCAATAATCCTCTTCGGGTACTGTTGAATCAATTAGCGCCCATTTTTCCTTGATTCTCGCTTGCAGATGGGACTTTGGCGTAATTGGAATTCTCCTGACTGTGCATTCCAATTCATGCCATAAATTCTCGATTGAATTGAGGTCAAGAGACTGAGGCGGCGTTTCTAGCACTATTGGACAATTGTACAACAACCATTCCCTCACTGAATATGATTTGTGTTTCGGGTCGTTATCTTGATAAAATTTAAACGAACCCCTGATGTCCCGGGTGTTAGCAGATGTGTAAATTCTCTTTCAGTATGTTGAGATACTAATGTTTGTCCATTGTGTCTTTAACACCATTATGTGTCCCCCTCCGTGTTTCATAGGTGACACTACGTTTTTAGAATGCAATTCTGTATTTGGTCTTCGCCATAAATTTCCTACCGTCACTGCCAAAAACATTAAGCTTTTTCTCATCTACAAAAATTACTTCACTCCACCACTCCTCTGATTTAGTCATATATTCCTGTGCAAACTGAACACTTTTTGCTCTATTCCCATCACCGATTAAGGGTTTCTTCCTGGCCGCTCTGTCGTGATATCCGGAATTCTTCATTACTCGACGCACTGTTTCGGGGTGCACAGATGTCCCTGTCACTTCACGCAGTTCCACTGCCAGCTGGACGGCACTCACCTTCGGACTTTCTCGTACTCTCCTCAAAATTGCACTCAGCTTTCTTTCGCGGATCTTCTTACGTTATCCTTACTGCGGTTTAGATCCAATTCTGTTTTATGTCTCAAATCTCTTAATGATATCGTTCACCGTGCGCTTGCTCATGGGTAAAATATTTGCGATCTCCCTACAGGACCGTCCCTTTGCGTGGTGGAAAACCACAATCTGCCTCTGCTCGATCGGCGAGTTCTTTCCGTTGCGCCCCATTGCAAGAGGAAATACATGCGGAAATATTTACAGCGACTGACAGCATAGGTTCGTTTGTTCTGGGTAGGGGATGGTGCATCCATCAGGCTATCTAGGAGAGTGACGAGAGGGAAAGATGATATTTTCCACTACGTGTCCGAATATTAATGTGACTTCGTATTCTTGCATATTCACACACAAATCAGTATGTTTGGAACATACGTTGTGCATCAGAAATATTTTCTTTGTATTATTTTGTTTTCGAAAAATAAAGACACAGTTCATTTGCATTTCCTCATATGTAACTTCCGCGCACGTGCGAAAAATTAACAATCTAACAATAAACGCCTTCAGTATTTGTGGCTGTCCAAATATTAATTTGAGCCACTCTATATACTGTATATACCTATTCGTTTAAATCTGCCAGCTCTAACGTTCCCCTCGGCACGCAACCAAGGCGAGGTGTTGTGCCTGGTGCAAACTGAGCTGCCGATCAAATTCTCATTCATTTTCGATGCATATGCAACTCCTAAGCTCCTTCATAGTCATGGATTACACACGCTAAAATGTCACGCACACATAAATGTCTAATATGTCATATTGAATAAACGGAGTATTAATTAATTCAGGGCTAATTGAATTACTTTCCGTCGAAGGAGCTAATAATTTGAGGAGCAAACGAAGGCCAAATAATTCACAAACAACTCGCTGTTCATTAATTTCTTTTGACATATCTCTAATTTTATTGTAAAAAAGAAACAATCTTCCATATACTGCTTGGTTTATGTCAAAGGTCAATTTTTATTAACTGGTTTGTATTCAACTTCAGTACATTAATTTTATGCAATCATCTGAAGATCACAGACCGCCTCTGGAAGCGCAGCCCCTTCAATGCGCAGATCACTTTAACGGAGAATTAAACTCTCTGAACCTTCCGTTCCAATTCAACTCCACTTCAATAAATCAAAAACTTGGAAAACAAACCGGCAGTCTTGGTGCTGGAACACGAGAGTTAGGAAACAGCAATCAGGTCGGAACGCGGTCACAGAAGATACGTCAAGAATGAGAGGGTTCTTTGGGGCGCAGGGCTGAGTCAGTCGTCGTTCGGCAGTAGCCCTGTGCGTTTGGGTTTACTTCACAGCGTAAGCTAGTAGTTGCAGATAAAGGGAAATATGAATACGCGCGGTTCCAAGGTCGGGGTCTGTGGATTCCACGCCGGATCCTGAACACTTGCCAAGTTTCGAATATTATAATGCGATCTTCTTCAGAGCAAAACCGTCGTTTCGAGCGAAAGTCATTGTATTATCCAGAGCGAAAATATTATAATGTGGAATAATGGAGGAATATGGAAATAAGGGGAAAACAAGATATGCATTAATCGATATCCATCTATGAGTACGTTTATTGAAAAAAGTGCTTTTACACAACTAAGAGAAGCATGACAAAAAGTATAGTATTTTAATTAAAAAATATATTTATTCCACCTTTTGGACCGATTAGTTTACTCCTGCATTTAACAATAATTGTTTTTGCATTTTAACAAACACGGATTGCTGATTGCGCCATTTGCCAGTAGCACGACTCGCATTTCTTTGTCCTTAGTGAATAGGCTTACAAGTCAACATTTCGCTGAAAAGTATACATACATTATTGAATTTTACTTATTTATCACACTTATTTAGAGAATAATAAGTGAGTTAAATAAGGTAAGTTAAATACCTTCTGATCATGAGTAATGGACGCATGTGTATTTAAAAATATAAAAAGTTAATAAAGTAAGAAAATAAGTATGTAATAAAAGTAATATAAAAGTGAGTAAAGTAAAGTAAAGTAAAGTAAAGTAAGTAAAGAAACAATTAGAAATGCAGATGACTGCTACCACGCTTCAAAAAAGTCTCTCCGCAGTGGTGCTTGCAACAAAAATTATGTTGGTAGCAGCGTATAACAAAACACAACGTAAATACAGTTACTCACAAAATTGATCGTACACTATATAAGAAAACACAAACTAGCATAGAAAAAGTATTTATTGCAGAATTGTGAAGCACAAAAGCAATATGTGTATTAATGCATTCTCCATCACACATTACAAAAATATCTTTAAATACGTGAATAGATGACAAATAATAAATAAAACTACTTCTAATGCACCACACCACAAAAATGCAATACATCACATAAACGAACGTACACTGGCAATTTGTCTTCGAGAAAAACGAAAAATAATAAGTCTATATTTTGTGGAATGACCTTTGCCACTAATAACAGCCTCCAGCCTTGTTGGCATTGGTTTTACTAGCCTCTTTGTAAATTCAGGCGCGATTTTCTTCCATTCTTCAGCGAGAACCCTTATGAGCTATTGTTTATTTGACACTTTGTGCTTCTGCTCATGTTTCCTGTTCCCACCACCAGGATAGGATTGAGATCCGCTGATTATGGCTGCGTTTCAGCGCGCTTTGCTACATTACAAAGCAACCACATAACTTCACAATGTGTGGATGGGCGCGTTGTCCTACTGAAAGAAATAGAGTCGCTGCCCAAGATTCGCTTCACTTAGTTTCACATTCCTTTTTTAAATCAATAAATAGCCAAATTAGTCAACTGTGGAATCAATAAAATAGTTATACCCGACACCTGACGCAGACATTCAGTCCCATATCATTACGAAGCGCTCATCGTGGTTAAGAGTTGCACTCAAATTTTTATTTGCTAAGGTTGAGTTAACATTCCTCCATACGTACTATATCCCATTTGTTCCAAATATCTTGAATTCACTTTCATCGCTGAAAATCAGTTTCCCAGAACTCCGAAAGGTGGTTTCTGTTTCGCCAACTGCAGTCTATTGCGCCGTTTGGACTTTCAAATCCAAGGCTTCTTCTTGACTGCTCTCCCGTTGTAACTCGCGTCTCGTAGTGCCCTTCGAACAGTTTCTGTGTATTCAGTTCTCCCCAACGTAGAAACCACCCACTGAGTCATTTTAACAACTCTTTGGCGAGGATTCCTGCTGATATGATTGACAATATTTATTTTATCGCGTTCCTTGTGTATCAGTTTTCGGCCTCTACCGATTTTATTAATTTATCTGTAATCTGCATTAATCGTACTTGAATTGTCTACTATACCTTGAATAGTTGAATGAGGTAATCCCACTATCTTTGTAATACCTCATAATGATTATCTCCAAATTAACAATAAGTCTTCGTTTTCAACTGTCGTTTCCCTTGTCGGGGCTATTTCCAATTCAATGTTTCTCTCCGAAAATTTGACCATCTACTGATCTGTTTATCACTACTTTGTGCCCAGGAAAACATTTCAATGGGTACGTTTCAAAGCGCACTTCTAATGTTGTACGTTCATTTCTGTGCAACAATTATTTGTAAGTAACACGCAAAATATTTAATTTTATATCTAATAAAGCATATTTCTGCTTTCAAGTTGTATCAGTCCTTCCAGGAAACTCCAAAAATCAAAATTACATATTTCACCTCTAGAAATATTCATATGAGAATGTGGTACGGCACTATTGAAGGTGTACTGTAACAGTGTACAAGCAATTGTAACAGCCACTGTACCTCACTCACAACAATTATAACAGATGCTGAAGTGCTGTCCCCTTCACTTGATCCCAGCGATGTTTGCTACCAACATCATAGCCATTTTTAATTAGAAACTCTGTCTCATCCCAGCTTAGAGAGACTTTCCTAGGGCACTATCTAAGGGTAGCAAGTGCCCAAGCATTCTCCAACACTTCGCGCAACACAATGCCATCGTGCGTAGAAAATGTTGGGTCTAGACTCCAAAATTGGATGTCCGTTTCCCCACCTGAACACATGTACTGTTCGTATATTTCTTATCTTGCTATCTACAAAATGATTACCAAGTTGGACGTTCTATTACGTTTTGGCAAGGGACCTCTACTCCGTAGAACGTATCACAAACGTATAAAAGTTGTTTTCGCAAATGAAGCAATTTTCACTCTTAAAAACATTTCAAAAGTGCAGAATTTTTCCATGGGCCCAGCTAGTTTCCAATAATTGAAAAGATAAGTTCCATTAAGCACATGTACCAAGACATTCGTCCAGTAAAAGTTAGTTTCCATGAATTTACTCTTTGGCATACCCTAGGTGGCTACACTGCCGTGGCCAGGCCTGGTCTGTGGGAGCGGTAGCCGTCGGCGCCTTCGCCCTCAGCCCGGCCTTCCGCCCTCCGCCCTCCGCCCTCCGCCCTCCGCCCCCCGCGCTGGGCGAACTCAGGCCGCGCTAATGCCGACCTCACCGCTAAGCGCCCTTCAACAGCCCCGCCCCCCAAGCCACGTACATCCGCGCCTGCGGCCGCAAGGTGCGACCACGCGGATCGGTTCCCACCGACCTCCACCCCCACCGCTCAACCCTCTCAACCCCTCTCCCTCCGCCCTCTCAACCGCGCTTCCCTTTGCGCTCCCGGTGGAACAGCACCCGGCACAAGCAGCGAATCGAATTCGTCCCCCTGTCCCCTTACTCGCTGCCAAGGGAACGTGGAAAACTAGTGCAGTAGATCAAGACGTTAAACTCAAGACGAATACTCTTCTAAACTAATACAAGTGAACTTAACATGCAACCGACATTGATACCGCAAAAAGTACAATAGGAATAAACACGACTTTTTTACGGACTCTTTCAGGATTGTCGCAGTGTCCTTGCGAACTTTAGTAAACATTAATACAACACAAATGAGGAAAATAAATAATGTAAATAATATGTTGATAGATGCACTACGATCATTATTTTTCACTTGTCTTTAAGAGCAGATGCGTACTTATATATGCAGTGCGTGAAATAAAATTTGTTAATTTAATAGCAATGTTCTGAAGAATAAAATGAAAGAAAACTATAATATTTTATTAAAACTTGAACCAATTATAGTAAAAATAATCTTTAACACCGTGGTTTATATGATATTGATCATTTCCCTCTTCCACAAGGATTGGATATGCAAAAATCCCGGACAACGCCTGGCACTTTGCTAGTTACATTAAAGTTACGTGCGTACTTTAACAAAGTGTTCGCCCATTTAGCGAATGTGTTATTCCAACTGAAATCAGACAAAATTTCGAAAATAGTTTCTAATATTCCTGAAACTATATTTGTTTCGTATCGTTTGAAACCCCCCAAAAAAGCAAGTTTCTACCGTTTTTTGCAGTTTTACAACTTACACAAACTAATATTGAATATTGAGGATAAATGTAACACATAATATTTACGACCTAGACTAATTTTTAGTTTTGCAGTTAAATGTTTTATTCACAGAATATTTATTACAAAAAGTTTAAAATTACTAAAAAAAGAGATAAATAAATGTAGGTTCTCAGTAAAAAAAATCACCCACAGACAGCGACTCTACCGCTGAACCCCTTCAACCCGATCAGGTTTTTGTGTAGTTTCCCTGATCCATTAAGCAAATGATGAGATGGCTCCTCGTTTTGCTCTGGACATAAATGTAGCTTCACTATGCACAAGTTTTATTGAACCCTCCTTTAGCTTGTAGTGGTAGGAGTAGAGCTGGGAGTGAGTTGCTATTTTATTGGCAATACAGAGGAATCAAATCTGGAGTTCTCTTGCCGATGCAATTAGGTTTCCTATAACTTGGGAATGAAAATGTCTTGTTTCTACAAATGCTGCTAATCACGCGCTTTTTTGAAATTTTATTATTCTTAGTATTAGTTATTTTTTAACTATTTATAGTTGAAATGTTGGGAAGGGATTCTGGATCTCAAGAAAACTTGCGCAGTTGTATTTTCTCCCGCATACGTCACAGAGATTTTACTGTTTTTTTTTTACTAAATAAATAAACCCCACTCCCTCCTGTTCGCTTCCACACTCCGCACCCGCGGTATAACAAGGCAGACGTAGGTTTCTTATCGGGTTTCCCCTTATCTAACTATCAGGAAAACTAAGTAAGCTAGTTCATGAGATCACTGCGGCAATAGTAACGTAAGTTATCGTAGAGACGTAAGTAAGATATCGAGGAACTTTTTAGAAACATTTGTAATTAATTCTGAGAAGGAATGAGTACGTCGGTGACATCCGACAATAATTCTCGCGTCTCATCTAGTGCCTCGTGGCCGATGCCCAGTTGGAAACCCACCATTTTACCCGCGGGCAAAGTTTCCCTTCCTTGCCGCTTGAATTCGTGCCTGCCCCCGATCTACAAGAGTGAGAAGTAATTTAAAAAAGCTGCAAGACAAACAGTTTTTAAAAACTATTTACGTTTTGTTTCCATTTGCAATTTAGCGCTTTGTGTATTTTATCTGAAAATACTGAGGCATGTTGATTTTGTATTTGAAATGTTAGCCCTTTCATGCCCTTTGAAGCGTGTCCCCACACTCTCCGGAACAATTCACCAAGAATCTAAACTCTTTCTCTTTCATTCGCACCCGAGTCGATACTTCTCTCTCTCCTCAGAACACTTCATCAGGAATCTCAACTCTCCCCTTCATTTCGTACCTGAGAAGATTCATCTCCCATCACAGACACCGCTCTGATCACGCTCCGAAGAGCAAGCGTCGGCGGCACGTTGCCAGGCGCACTTCGTTAAACCGGAGACGCGCCGACGAGAGCGCGTCGGGTGGAAAACTAATGCCTCGCCGACCTCCCGGGGTTGCCGCCGGCGGCGCCACGGTCTCCGAGAGATCGAGCACCGAGAAAGACACGCATGGGCGACTGAGGATCCGGTTCTTAATCGAATGCCGAGCATGAGGACTAGAGAACGGGAGGTGTGGATTTTACTTCTCCGTCATACGCTACAATGTTCTTTTTACATTAAATAACTAAAAATTTGCGAAGAAACGTATACCAATTTTGATTGATGTACATGTAATGGCAACAGATGTCAATCACGGGTAAGGGTCATGAGAATGCAGAATATGAGGTAAAAGATTCATTGATTAGTGATTCCGGACACATCAACTGCTAAGTCCCTTTGTGTAGTGCACGTATTATTGAAGGAGGTGGCGGTGATCTTACCTCGCCGAATGGTGAGATCCGGCGCCGACCTACCGTCAGCTAGCGAGTTTTTCCATAACCAGGTATCTCCTACCGGAGTGGCAGCGCCTCAGCCGAAACAAGCTCTAATCTCCCGGCAGGTATCCTGTCATGTGTGGTAGTGTAGAGCATGTAAGTGTTTGTAAGGGGTGAGGAAAGGCCAAGGAAGAGGAAGGTAAGATCGTGCACGTTCCGTGGCCCGTTTGTTAGGGTACTGCTTCGGCATTCGCCTAGTGTTGATCAGAGAAACCACGGAAATCCACCGATCAGATCAGCCGGCGCCCGGAGCAGAACGCGACCTAGTTATGCAGCTAGTGTCAAAAATTCTGCCTCCATGACGACAAAGGACTTTGGGAACTTTAGGCTCTCGCGATCAGAAGCCCCGCCGTGACATCAATTGATGTTCTGAGTCACCCAAGACGGCAGGAGGTTATAGAAATTATACTCCATGGCAAAGTATGTGTATGAAAAACACCGCTTGTTTACATGGAGACGCCTATTGACACGCTGTCAATTTATAACCGTATGGAAACTAGAGCACAAGAGGTTAACGGTATATGTGCAAAAAACGTTGCTGATTCATTTGCACTTATAGGACAGATATGATTCTCATTGATGAACTAAATAAGGACAAGTTATATTCCATGACAGGAATGCGCATGAAAAATTTAGCCGGTGCAGATAGCTCATACATGACATGGCCGTAGATGTAATAACCACTATTGAACTAGTGAAGATTATCCAACAAGAGATTTAACTCCATTTCAATGATTTCGAAGAAAATCCTCGCCGCTTGAAATGCCGTTAATGGCACGAGATAAATTGTGCAGGAATGATCCGACCTTTTGATTTTGTTTATAAATATTTGCTCACACGTATTCCCCATATTTTCCGGAACGTGAACCTAAAAGGTTAAAAGAATATGGCAAAACACACATTATCGTAGAAAATTGATTAATCACTTGACATGTTTAGTTTCGAAATCTGTAATTTCTAGTGATTCGACACGACTACGAAATGTTAGTCATACACTTAGTTTTACATTATGTTTCAGCCAATATACCTACGTGAAAGAAAACGCTAGGAAAGGGTACCCCCCGTTAAGATGGTAAAAAGTTCCCTAAAGCCAAATAGTATATGAGTAGTAACACTATAATTCTAACATAAAAATATTATTTTTCATAGGTTTTTTAGCCCCCAACTCCCCACCACAATCCTCAAATCTAAAAAAATGTGTTTTTTTAATTTTATTTTTTTTGTCCATATCAAACCAACTTATCTGAATGGAAAAAAATTCTCAACATAAAAAAATATTTTTTTTCTAAAAGTTTACATTTTTTCATAATTTTTTGGCGCCAGATTCAAACAAAAAAATGTTTTAAAAAAATAAAATTAAAAAAAATTTTAAGTGAGATTAAATAGCGGAACAGGCGCGAAAAAAATATCAAAAATTCCTCGCGGAACGGCGGATTTTCCCTATTTTTTTCAGATTTTTCCGATCACTGGGCTAGAAGTTACAAAATGTTAATCAATATTTCAACCCTTTTTTCATTTTAAATATGTTTTGATCATAACTAAAACAATTTTTATACACAATTTGTTATAAACAGTTGTTATAAGCATGACAGAAAATATAATTTTTCGATCATTTTAATTTTGCAACTGTCAAATTGTAACTTTTTGGTTTTTTATTTTTAGATTTTAAATGGTTTTTGCATCGTATACTTGAACTCTTTTGGACAGTTTTGGTTAATATCTGCGTAACATGTTTGTCACTGTATTTTTTCTTCGTTCTATGGCTCCGGAGGCTAAGTCCATACGGCCAAGGCAAGTTTGTCACTGTGAATGAGGCTTAATTCTCCTACCCAACCTGATAGCGTAATGGCGTTATCGTGTTTCGGAGAAGATATTGTTTCAAATAACTAAAAAATTACATTTATTGGATCAGTGTGTTATTTCTGCGTGTTCCTTTAACAGAATATGAATTTTTGTTGTCTGATCCAAGCGGTCTGAGTTCTGTTTTAAGGGAAGGTGACATTCTTGTATTGGACAGAGGCTTCCGGGATGTGACGGGGTTGTTGAAAGAAAGAGGTTACAAGGTACTTATGCCGGCGTTGAAGGGCAAGCGTAATCAATTAACAACGAAAGAATCGAATGAATCTCGTCTTGTGACTAAAATTCGTTGGGTAGTGGAAGCAATCCATGGAGTAATTGGTCAAAAGTGCAAACTTTTCCATCATCAACTTCACAATGGAATCCTTCCAAATGCTGGAACTTACTGTAAAATAGCTTGCTTTTTGTACAATTTGTTTGGCAAACGATTAAACTCTGACAATCTGTTATTGGACAGCATTATTAATCGAATGCAGTTGACAAACAAAGATGTAAATACCTTAGCAGATGAAATTGAAAAAGAAAATTGGAGCAGAAAATCAGTGCCTTTCCAAGTTTTACCTTCAGACGAACTTCTTGATTTTCCAGAACTGACGTCCCAGGAATTGCAAATATTGTTTACTGGGTCGTACCAACTGAAACAATCTGTATCATATTTGGCAGAAATGTTGGAAGACGACGATACCCTTCTTTTGAGTTACTTAAAAGTAAATCCAGAAATTATACGATTTGAAGTTCATTCTAGACATATCAACCGGAAGAATTATAAATGTTATATACATTATGTGCCTGATCGTAATGACATTTCTGGTATCCAGCGGTATGCTTGTTCATGTGCTAACGGTAGAAGAACAGTTGGGTGTTGTTCACACGTCGCAGCGATGATTTTTTATTTATCGTATGCCCGATACCAGTCGAAAATAGTAAGACCGGCGGAAATCTTGACAAGTCTTTTTGATTTTGATGAAGAGAATGCGGTAATCGACGAAGACAGCGATGAGGATTGAGGTTGAATCTTAACGAAATGTAAATATATATTTTTTATACAATCACGATTTGTAAACTGAACACCACATGATTAATACACAAATGTTCACTCGACAAAAGGATTATTCATTACTTCCTTTAATCATATTATTATCTATTGAATATCTTCATAACTCAATAAGCGGTAAAAATATGTAAAAATATAAGTGTTGAAAAATTGCAAAATTAAAATGATTGAAAAATTATATTTTCTGTCATGCTTATAACAACTGTTTATAACAAATTGTGTATAAAAATTGTTTTATTTATGATCAAAACATATTTAAAATGAAAAAAGGGTTGAAATATTGATTAACATTTTGTAACTTCTAGCCCAGTGATCGGAAAAATCTGAAAAAAATAGGGAAAATCCGCCGTTCCGCGAGGAATTTTTGATATTTTTTTCGCGCCTGTTCCGCTATTTAATCTCACTTAAAATTTTTTTTTAATTTTATTTTTTTAAAACATTTTTTTTGTTTGAATCTGGCGCCAAAAAATTATGAAAAAATGTAAACTTTTAGAAAAAAATATTTTTTTATGTTGAGAATTTTTTTCCATTCAGATAAGTTGGTTTGATATGGACAAAAAAAATAAAATTAAAAAAACACATTTTTTTAGATTTGAGGATTGTGGTGGGGAGTTGGGGGCTAAAAAACCTATGAAAAATAATATTTTTATGTTAGAATTATAGTGTTACTACTCATATACTATTTGGCTTTAGGGAACTTTTTACCATCTTAACGGGGGGTACCCTTTCGCTTCAAGATTATAGATGTGTTTCTCATTATGATGCCAAAATTAGAATTTTAATGCTTCTCAAAAATTCGTATTCAAGTTTGCAGTATCTAGATTGCAAAAATTAGTATCCATGTTTCCTAAAGGCTAGCCAAAAGCGCTTGAAAAATGAAGCGCTAGACCAACCGTATGGCAAGTTGAATAGTTGTGTAGTATGGCCGAGTTAAGAAGAAACAGCAAATGTCCTCGGAAGTAATTCTTTAAAATGCATACTCTAATGCACACAATTATACCACAAGACAACTTTTTATTCTACCACATCGAATTGTCCCCGTCTCTCCTGCTCGACGCCCGATAAGTATTCTGTGAATGCGCACAGAGTGCGCTGTTGGAAATGGGGCTAGCTGTTCCCGCTCAATAATAGCCTGGATCAGCGCAAGATCGAGAAACACGCAAACTTCGGCCGGGCGACGGCTAATCCGCAACAGCGATCCGCAGCATCGGCGAGCGCTTCCATTAGTCGCCCGGTCGGGACGGCGGCGCAGCGGAGCGAAGTCAGCAGGATCAGAGGCCTCTAACCCTCCGTCTGCACGCGGCCACGATCCTCTAGAAGTTAGGACCGTTCTCCGAGGTTTTCTCCGATCAATACACTGGCAGATGTGGTTTAGGGCATCAACTGATGTAACTGCAGTGTCGCTGATCGGGAGGTCCTACGTTCGAGCCCCGACGGTGGCAGGGTTTTCGACACTAGCTACGTCGACTTCAGTCGCAGTTTGGAGGAGAATTCTAGCGGCCGGCTGCTCTGATCGATAGTTTTCCGTGATTTCTCTGATCAATACCAGGCGAAAGCCGGAGCAGTACCCGCACAAAAGGGTGCAATATTTCCTTTCCCATCCTCTCTCTTTACACAAACTCACACCTAGAAGCATTTTACTGCCACACGCAGGGAGGCAGTCTGGAGTTTAGAACGTGAACAGACTGGGGCGGAGGGGGCTGGTGGTGGTGGTAGAAACCTAAAAACGGAAATCCCCGCAGCTCACATGTTGGTCGGCGCAACCAACGGTTCACGGACCTCACGCGATCTTTCCTTCCCCTTCCATGCCCTTCCCTCGCCCCTTACTTATAAACATTTACACTCACACGATCTACTTTATTACATATGTCGGGAGACCAGTGGAGAGCTAACCCGGCTGGGACAGTGGGAGAAGCCTCGTTAGGGAAAAGCCCGCCAGCCGTCAAGTAGATCAGCTTCGGTATCGCCATCAAGTGGGGGAAAAATCACCGCCAATTCCCGAAGAAATAAACATGTACTACAGTTACGAGACTAATTACGTTAGCTGTTGACGCGCTCGGAATCAAAAAAAAATGTGATCAATACGAGACGAATGCCGGTGCAGTAGTTTATAAACGGGCCACGGACCGTGCGTGATCTTTCCTCCTTTCATACTCGTATCTCTGCACTTATGCACACAGACACACACATTATATATTACATCACTACACTATCACATATCGGGAGATCAGTTGGGCGCTTAGAGCTTGACCTGGCTGGAGCGGTGCCCAGCTGCGGGGGGGGGGGGTGAAATCTGGAGATAACTCCTGGAGACTCCGAAGCAAGCGATTTATTGTAGGCAGCACATCTTGCATATTGCAAACCAGCCGGCATGCTAACGTCTGTGCAATTCGCTAATGAAAAGTGCACGAATAAGTTATTTTTCGTTATTTCTTTTAAGTTTCTTCACTACGCTTCAAGAGACATCTGCTTGCCAGCCAGCGACCCAGTCATTGTTTCAGCCACTATCAACCACCATCGGCAAACGGCAGTAGCCATTAGTAGTCTTATTTCTAGGGGATGGTATCTTTTATTATTTTCTTTTTTACAAGTTCTCCTTGTATCTGAAGGCAAATAAAGTATAAGATCTTGGGCATGTTTTTTTTACCTTTGAGTGTTGAGTGTTTTACATATTGTAATAATATAAATAATAATAATAATAATAATAATAATAATAATAATAATAATGTAACTTCTAATAAATTTATTTTAATGCAAATCCAAATTGCTCGCTAGGACTTTTGAATTTTTCTTATTGGGCGGATTTACATCCATCTAACGGCAGATGTTTATACGAAGCATCTGGCAACCTTGATGGATTACTATACCCTCAATTCCGATGAATCAGTGCATTACTGAGGCAAGATACTTGGCATATCGCTGACCCCACAATTATACCAATTGTTTAAAGACGTTACTATCAAATATACAATTATATTTGAAACTTCAAGAATTCTAGTGAATCATTATAAACAAAAATATTTAAAACACTATATAATAATGTCAAAACGAAAGAGATGACGTTTTGATTGTATGAAATTTTCTTCCAGGAATTTTTTCGAAAGCGGTACGTTTGTCTCGCACCATGGTAACAAATAAATAATAATCCAAATTAATTTCCATAAATTTCAATAAATTTGGTAAGTCACAAAAATTTCGAGATATTATGGTGTTCATCAATAAGAGGGAAAGCACATTCGAATTGTCTCCATTCAATATTATATAATTATTAAAAATAAGATAAAAGGAAAATAAATACCAATCCAATACTACCGTATGTCTATTTATTGTTCGTTTTGTTCCAGCTTCACGTTTTCGCTTGAACACAATAGAACATTGCTGCGTTCAAAATGTAATATTGTCATCCATTTCTATTCGTTTACTTTATTTTTACAGTGAAAAAGGGCTAACTTTTTTGTTGAGATTGGTTCAAAAAATTAGTACTGCGTACAGGCGATGCAATTTTATTCCTTTTTGTTCGTAAAAATGTTTGTAATTAACAGGAATTGTGTTAAAGGGGCAAACAATTATATGCTCTCTCTACATTTGGGGCACACATCAGGCACGAGAACTAGTGCGATATATCGTTAAATAATAGATTTTTGCGTTTTATGATACACTCGCTTCATTTGTCTCTCGGCTATACACTGGAGCAAATTCTCATAAAGTGTATTTTTCGGCCTTGTAAGCCTGTAGTCTTTTGTGTCCTTGTACATAGTACCGTGTTCTAGCACAACAGAATACAATATTTATTATGCTACTTAAGAGTATAAGTATTTTCAGTTGAAGCGTTTTCCAAATAAAATTACTAAAAATACACGAAACAAACAATCAAAAAACTGTTATAATATTTACATATCTACTTAATATAATTTTAAATATCAATGGGCTTCTCCTAATAAAGCTAGCATAGAAATGTAAAATAACAATAATAATAATACAAAATAATTCATTTTAATGTTAACATATTCTTAAAAAAATTCAATCTATTTAATCTACTTTTTAAATGTTTGACATTCTGAGGAAATTACTCCGCAACCGTTGAGGGTCATTTGTTCCAATTTTGAATTTTTCGCTTACAAATGAAAATTTACATATATATCTTTTCTCCGTTTTCTTTGCAGAATTTTCGAACCATGATTCTTGTAGATCTTAAATATTACAACATAAATATTAATGTTGTAATATATATGTAGAATTGTATATGTTGATTTTAATAATCTTGCCTGCACTTCCGCCCATGGATGATCACCACTTATTAATTTGAATAATGCACAAAGTCGCGATTTCTCTATGTTTTTCTAAAGGTTTTAACAGTACTAATTAGGAAGTTTTCTCATAACAAATTTCGTAGCGTATTTTCGTAATTTTTCGAGACATTTTATTTGCCTTAAACAATATTGGATCCAACATACGGATCCATATTCAATAATACTAAAGCAAGCAGTACGCCAGCTGGTATACGGGAGATTACAGGAGTTCCATGAACCAAAATATCTGGTTCCCTCAAAAGACATCACACGATTTGCCCGACCCTACGTATACTGCCACGTAAACTGTAACTTAGCCTATTCACTAGATCAATACGCCAAATCTACACCAACATGAAACCCCATACTCTCCCTTTTGAATGAACTTGAATGGAGTATTACCTATTTAGCATACGTATTTCATCTGCTAAAAGTACTAAGTCACAAAAGTCACTTTCTCCTATTATTTCTAATTGTTTCGCTGTATGATACTACTACATAAATCTGCAAAAGTGTTTCAACCAGCAACATTATTTCCGAGACCCGGATTCAGATCGTCAGAGTGATCTCAATGGCTAATGACAGTGACTCTACGCCACAGAAGCGCCGTATGGATCCAACTAGGACCGAAGCTTAAAAACCTAAATGCACTTTGCATGTAAAGTACCCTCGAAAATCAAACAAAAATCATTTCCAACTCTCAAACCTTCGAGTTCATTCAAATGGGCTGGGGAATATAAATTTTGGAGAACATCGGCTGAACGGTTGAGGCGCTAGCGTTGACCATAGACGTACAGATGGGACGTTTTGCCGTCAATCGATTTTAGGTATCAAGGACCTACAAAATATGGACGTGGGCAACACCACGTATTAGATTATTTTTTTCTGTATTCAGTACGTAGATTTATCCACATTTTCTTTACCAGGGCCTGGCAATAAGCGGTTTCTGCCGAAAATTCGCCGTTCTTCGACGCACTCTTACATAACTTTCTCTTCTTACGAAGTTTCTATTTACTTGCATGTAAAATATCCTTAAGCCTAAATGACGCCTTTGAGCTAAATTCAAAAATCGCCTGTTTCTCGCCCAAGAAATACCTCCTTCCTGTACTAGTTGGATCGTAGCGAAATTTGCGTGGTCAGACGGAAGAGCGGGCCTGATGGCCCGAGTCTCGCCACGTAAAATAAGGCATTCATTCAATTCAATTCATTCAATCTTCCTAAGGGCGAGAAAGCAAAAAATCGGCGCGGGAGTCGATTCCCGCTGCCTGCCTTTCCGGCCGCCTTCCGCACCAAGGCTGAGGCGCCGCACGTGGCGCTCCGGCTTATTGCGGGCGCCTTTACATTCCTCCCCCGGGGGAGACGCACGAGTGAAGTCCCCTCGCGGGATTTACAGCGTTGTTTTCCTGCCAGCCAGACACGGGGACTCCAACGGGCGGCCAGAGCAGCGGCGTTCCTACCGCAAACGTCGGGCTATTATTAATTAGTAGTGACTGATTATTCCGTGTTTCTGGGAGCGTCAACTGCTCAAGGTCATTAGTTTTGTTAGTGCAGTGCATTTTTTGTATCACGGGAGATATGAGTGTTCTACCCTCGGTGAATAATGTGATTCGGTGCTGACCTAAACTTCGCCATGCTGGCATTCTCCATCTAGGTATCGGCGGCCACCAGCGGGGCACCTCCCCAGACGGGATAAGCTCTAAGCTCCGGAGTGGACCTCTGGAAGGAAAGATCGCGCGCGGTCCATGTTTCGTTTCTGTTCCGGTACTGTTCCGACATTCGCCTGATGTTGATCAGAGAAAACACGGACTACCGATCAGAGCAGACTCCACACTCTGGATAAATTCGATCTATGAAGCTAGTAGAACTCGAGAACCTTCACGTGTCAGAATTGACCGCATTGGGGGTACTCGAAAGTACAAAATTTAAAGCTTCAGAAATGTATAATTTTATAGATTACGTGTATAGGAATATGACTCAATACGGTCTCGAAAACAGGGTTTTGAAGCCCTAGAACTCACCATTCCCAAATTCTGCACGAAAAACGCGCGGGAAATGAACAAGAAAACATGAGAAAACGTTTACCAACTTTTTTAAGATTAAAAAAGAAATAATTGTATCAGAAGAGTGTTAGAAAACCGTTTGTCGTCATAATTATTCCAGCTTCGTAAGAATAAGGATATTAACTACACAAGGATTGTTAAATAAAATATGAATATCAAATATTTTCTCGTTTTTTGCACCATAAGCGTATGTTGTTTCACATTTGCTGCCAGCGGAATGAATAAATACTGTGTTCTGAATGTACAGGTACTTTGCGTAATCGAAAACATTCTAAAACTGTCGAACATAGCCAAACGTTTGCACGGAACAGATTTTCATAGGACTGAATTCCGCAATCTATCAGATGAAGCCAGAAAGGTCTGAAAGATTAAATTTAACGAGAAGAGCAAAGAGGTATAGAAAAAGAACAAAGAAAATGAAAAACGAAGAGAAAAATAAAAAAAAGTTGATGAAACAGAAGAAAAAAAGAATTCCTAGCTCTGTTGTGCGAATCGTCTTGCACTTCGAAACTGCTTTTGACATCATCAAGTTTCCATGAAGCCTATTTTCTGTCGCATACTGAGTGACTATTCTTGTCGACGAATGAAAATGAAAATTCACAAGCCCTCGTATCGAAGCGTATACGCAGCTTCAATATTTTCAACACTGCGTAGAAAAATATTGGTGCAATGGGAAGTGATCAACACTGCGTAGAAAAATATTTCTACAATGGGCAGTGAAGTGTTCATTACGTAGATGCTCCTTCTGAGATATATACCGTAATCAAAATCAAGTTAAGTTTTAGTTAGTTTGGAAATCGTAATTTTTATACTCCATGTCACGGATAACTTTTGATTAGCTGTAAACTATCCTCAAAAATCCTGCATTTGAAGATATTGGACGGAAAGAATTTTTCCAAAAATCTCCGTACGGGTTGTGTATTTTTTATCATAATACCAAATGCCAAAGTCTTATGGCTAAACGTAGTTTCAATGAACGAATTAATGGTTTATGTATTAATGAACACACGAATGAATCTCGAAAGGACAATGTGGAACGACAGGCAGGGGTAACTTGCGAAATGAAGCAACCAACCGTGATCAGACTCTACATATTCCTCATGGGCCGACCAGGAATAGAATATCGGTTCCAAGGTTGGAAGGCGACCGGTCTGATAGCTCAATTACGTATGGCCCCTATTTGGACATGGAGTCACAGATTTATTTCTCAATTCAATTCAACACAATTCAATTTATTTCACGAGGCGAGACCCAGGCCGTCAGGCCTGCTTTTCCAAATTCCGCTATACTCTAAGTCATCTAGCAGCAAAAGAAGTTATCACTCTGGCGACGAAACGGCGCACTCTGGCGACGAAACGGAAACTTTCACATGCAGTAAATCTACAACATGTGACAACCGGCTTTTCTTCCTTTTCGAAGCAAGGAAAACCAAGACTTTTTTCGCATTTTAAAAAACACGGTTTCAATCGTCTTGGCACCGCGAACTTCGTATAAGGAGTTCAATACACTAACCGTTACACCACCGCAGTTTTGGTGGCAGTAGATGTCGTTTCCGACCACTGTGGGAAGACGGGCACAATCTGCCACTGGGGCCGCTGCGGCCTGTAAAAGCCCCAAGTTGAAACGAGTTTTCTTGAGGAGAGGAAGGGATTTGTTTACGCATGTCGTGCGGGATGAGGGGAGCAAGATCGGAGTCTCCCCCGACTCGTATAATATTCAAATGTAGAATATGCTTCGTGGGAAAGAAAGATCGATAAAAAAGCAAGATAAACTGTTCATTTTATTTAATGCACTGAGAGTTTTGATCATCAAATAATTTGATGAATACATCAATGAAATAATATATTATTAATTGTATTTAATAAATTTTTGTAAATATATTCATCTCATGAATATCATTATTTTTTCAAGTGAAAAGCAGTGTTTCTAATGATTTAACCATCCTAACATTCACTATAAACAATTAATCAACAAAGTTATTAATTTGTGGCAGGATTTGGCGTACTTAATGCTGATAAATCGTGTTTCGGTGCTTAGTATATCTTTCTCATATCTCCTTGGAGCTTCTTGTCAAATGCTGTACTCTACAGCTCACTAGCATTGAGCCGAAGGCAAGAGAAACTCTTCTTTTCAAAAGAAATATCACTACCCACAAGATAAATGGGAATTACGGGTTTGTTTTTTTTTTTCAACTGAACTACAAATTCGGTAACTTTAAACTCAATATTTCCTCTATCTCTCGAATTTCTTCATTCCTTTCTTCATTCTCCGTACCTCGAATCTCAAAAACAGATGTATCAATTTTTTTCCATTAACATTGTCTTAGCAGTACAATTGGTAATTGAAACTTCACTAAGTAAAAACATTCAATAATTAGAACTTTATCGTACCTACTTTGCATTTGTCATATCAAAATTCCGTTGCAGTTCGTGTGAAGTTTCGCCATAATGGATGATTTCAGTTTGCGCGACAACTCACCATCATTTATCAAGAGGTATTTGGATACCTCCAATTTTACTAAGTTAACCCCATAGCCATTCCAGGTTCAACACGTGTGTCCGATCAAATCAACAAATCTCAACTTCTCAAACTCTGAGGAAGACCTGTAAAAGAAATATTTTGCATGATATCTGCGAACTGCGTACGAAGTGCTGCTTTTGTGACGCGGTCGCCCTAATGTCAGCTACAATCTCTCATGACTTAAACTTAAAACTCGGGTAATTTCGGGCAACTCTTCAGAAAAGTTGCTTAATAAAACTCTAAGAAGCCCCATACATGTCTCATTATGTCAAACTATGCTAACTTTAAAAAAAGTATTTTCAAGGAAGCCAACAACATATCTAACTTACGTTTCCTTGAAGTTTTTGTCAAACGACACACTAATAGTTCCTCTAACAACGCACCAAACAAAATTCCGAAACTCTAAATCAAGTGTGATAAAGCACCATACTAGTTACAGCGACACAAGCAAAGATAACACTAACGCGTTGCTTTTCAAAAATGCTCTCCAGAAACCTATGAAATCGTATTTTATCCACGTACTTGAAATGAAGCGGTTGCCTTAACACCTAGCAGAGCCTCACATAACAACGAACTAAAAAAATCCTCGAACCTTGATATGTTACCGTGTCAAACCCGACAGAGGTGCTATGCATTCCGAATAGTTTCAGAACGAATGTTACGAATTTCTAGGTCACGTAAGAGTGTCAACCATGTATTGCCAATGAACATATTCAATATTACAAAGTCATACAATTCAATTTCACCTCGCACCCCTGATTGGCAGACAACTCATTTGCACTGGCGTTCGGCAGCTACACGGACTTTCAGGAGTTTTTCATCGAGTTTTTCGCATTTATTGTTCAGTTTGGGCTGGGTCAGAACGTGCATCGCCGATTCCGCCGACAAAACGAGAATTTCAAGGTAAAAAAGTTAAAGTTGAACAACAAAAACAAAAACATCGATATTGTCTATTCCAGTCAGCTAGTCGTCCCCAGCCGAATATTTTATCTCGTAAACCATCAAGCATGCCCAGTTGCGTCTGGCAAGGGGATGTCGAAATCGAGCTCTGTGTAACTTCGTTATATGATATTTCCCACCATCAGTTAATTAAAAAATGCTCTCATCGACCACCGTGCGCGCCCTAGATGTTTGGGTCATTTAATCTAAGATTTCTTGTGTTTATTGAATTACGATGGCTAATTCTGCGTATCGTGGGCAGGTGGGAATGAAATGTTCTTGAACAAATGCTTTTCTTTAAAAAACGCACTTTGAATGTAAAAACACACTTTTAAATAACGTACTATGTAGTTTGTGTGATTATCTTGATGCAACTGCCGTAATCTTGCAAGGTCGCATCCCTATTTATTCTTTTCCACTACCAACCGAAAGGCTATAAAGCAGCTTGCGTCTCGAAATCAAAACTCAAACCTTTACATGAATACAAATTATTTTGTCTTACCAAACCATTTTTACAAAATTCAAGCGAAATCCGGCGTTCCTTTGAAGTAATTTGCTGGGAATTGCCGGAATTGCCGAATTGGTAACATAGCACAACTCCAAGCGCAGAGGCTTCTTCAGATTTCAGTTGTGAACTAAATTCTTACACCTCTAAAAGGAAAACATCAAGAATACTAATAATAATTATAGCAACGTTTTCGCATTCCTCTAGATATGATTTTCACCCAACCGAACGCAGAATGAGCTAAACAAAATTAGTTTGGTTTGATTTGGTTTTACCATCTTACTTCATGTGAAGTTGCCAACTTAACAGCCAGCGTAATCGGGTACAACGACCTACGAACCTTCCATTGTGGTACTCAGCCTAGATTTCTCATCCCTAAAGCACGACACTAACCTCATCAAATCAAAATTAAAGTTTGGCGATTTTTTTTTTCAAAAATTTAAATCGATAGAAGTAGCACAAAATTGTCAGAAAGAGTATTGGTGCACCTGTACCGATCCCCTGTTAATTTTTATTACTGGTACTGTCATTCTTGTTTCCATGTCGTTCACACACAAATACGAGTAGTGTAATCACGACTTACCGTGTATGATGCATAATTAATTTTCCAATAACCTGCATATTTATTTCCATTCAAGTTGAAAAGCTTGAGAAATAAACGTTTAGATTGCTAATATTACGAAAATTGTGTGTTAAATAAATGTTTAAAAAATACAGCAATAAAATTAATGAGGTGGTTCCGTTATACACGATATAAGCCCATTTAAATGCAATGTAATAATATTTTTTAGGTAGAGAGTATACTTTCTTTACCATTTAGAATAACCTAAGTCTATGTAGAGGCCGAAGGATATAAAATCGTAGGTGATATGATACAATACCGTAAGTATCCGTTTTATTCATAAAATCATTTGTCTGCATAATAGATAATTACAATTTACAATATTTTATAGAAACATTGAAACATAAGTATTATAAAAGTATTGGTACAAAATGTACCAATGTACCAAGTACTGGTTCAAAATACCAGTGCTGCTTTTAAGTTTAAGAATTCATCATTCGGTTTAAAACAAGTATTAGACGATTTCACTAAGAAAACTTTCATGTTTAGCGAAGTGAATTTACTCCTTAGAGTGCTTTATTTTATTCAACATTCATTTAACATTTATTTTTATGTAACATTTTTAATTTGTATTTGACTATTTTCACAGTTACTTCTACATTTCTTTTACAAAACGTTCTCCACAGGATCGCGCACGAAAACGAGTCTCCTCGAAGCAGTTAGCGCGAAGTGGGGCTGTCCTAACGGTCTCCAGCGCAATCTCGCGCAACGACGCAGCCTTATGGCGGCCCAAAGATCGCTTGTTGGGCCCGCACGCACATTCCCAGGCCCCCTGCGGCGGTGTCGTCGCTACTGCGTTGGCTTACGATCCGTGGCGCCGTTACATCGACGACAGTCTCCGAGCCGCCACCGCCACCCACACCAGCAGCCGCCGCCATCGCCGCCGGCGCCGGCGGCATCATCCACGCCGTTAGCGAGCTTTATGACGACATTCGCGTTGAAGTCAGGCAGGAATAAATCATCATCATCATTATCATCATCACCCGCGCAGATTAGTGCCTGCCATGTCGTGCGGGTCGCGTTGTTTATGGCCCGTATATATCTTGGCTGTTCGCGACTGACGAGGGGGAAGGTGGGAGGGGGGAAAGGGAAGGGGTGGGGTGGGGTGGGGAAGAAAATGGAAATAGGATGAGAACGTGTACGCACGAAACTGTGAGAAAAAGTTGCGGGGGTTTGGGGGAGGACGCGCTTTTGTTGCCAGACTCTGCGAAGGAAGTTGGGTTATGTTTTTACCGTAGACTTTAAGCAAATCTCTTTTGTCTATCCCTGCCCCAACAGGAGCACCACAGAAACTCCACTTCGACTAAAGAAGAAACGGTAAGTGCGTTGGGTAGAGGATAATGGATAACGATGTAAAATATCACGAATAGAAGCAGGAACCATAGCTTACTAATGAGATAAATTAAAAGAATACCAGCTTAGAAATTCAATATTTCCAGTCACTCAATAGTTGAGAATCTTTTTGCTGCTAAAATGCGTTAGTTCCATGTAATTCCATAACACACCGAAGTTTCCACAAGGAGAAAGACATAATACATTACTGCTTCTTGGCAATTTCTTCCTGTCGAGTTGGCGCAGTTTTTGTTCAACACATTTTTTGCAACAAAAAAAACCTACTTCCAACCTCAACGCGGTGTATATTTAGTCCGTATTCTAAAAATTAGAATACATGGAAGGCCCGATAGGAAATGGAAAGAAGCACAAGATACAGTAGAGCAAACAGATCCACGCCAGCTATGTGAAGTTAGCATTCGCAATGGTTTTGGAAGAGTGGATTCCCCCGCGATCCCCATCACATAGAACGGAAGCGGCGAGCACGGATTACTTCCTGCGTAGCGACATAGATATGAGCCAAACTATCTTCTCCTCAAACAATGTCAATTAATCGCTTCTTAACCAATGTGTTCACACAAAAAAGAACAAATGCAGTATACCAAATCCATGATACTGTAACAAGTTCCCTTGTTGATATACTGCAACTGTATTAACAAAATAATTTGTCTATTTCTACATCACTCATGTTGCATGTATTATTCGCCATTGGTATTATTATCACTATTAGTATTATTAATATTGTTTTAGTTGTTGGATAAACAGCTAGTGAGACGAAGTTCTGTGCCGGGAAGCGAAATTGTGTGTTAAATAAATGTTTAAAAAATACAGCAATAGAATTAATTAGGTGGTTCCGTTATACACGATATAAGCCCATTTAAATGCAATGTAATAATATTTTTAGGTAGAGAGTATACTTTACCATTTAGAATAACCTAAGTCTATGTAGAGGCCGAAGGACATAAAATCGTAGGTGATATGATACAATATACAAATATTACGTTACTGGTACAGACTACGCAGGTATTTGATTGAAACTGCGTATGTGTATCCCGTACTTATTAACTATTTAAATAATAGTGATGTGTTTGCTCTACGACACGCGACGCCATCTTTGTTACAGCGTAGTCGTCGGAGAAATGACTTACAAATATCTTTGCAAAAGTTGACACAATGTCTGCCCGTCCAGTTGCCCGTCCAGTCGCCCGTCCAGTCGCCCGTCCAGTCGCCCGTCCAGTCGCCCGTCCAGTCGCCCGTCCAGTCGCCCGTCCAGTCGCCCGTCCAGTCGCCCGTCCAGTCGCCCGTCCAGTCGCCCGTCCAGTCGCCCGTCCAGTCGCCCGTCCAGTCGCCCGTCCAGTCGCCCGTCCAGTCGCCCGTCCAGTCGCCCGTCCAGTCGCCCGTCCAGTCGCCCGTCCAGTCGCCCGTCCAGTCGCCCGTCCAGTCGCCCGTCCAGTCGCCCGTCCAGTCGCCCGTCCAGTCGCCCGTCCAGTCGCCCGTCCAGTCGCCCGTCCAGTCGCCCGTCCAGTCGCCCGTCCAGTCGCCCGTCCAGTCGCCCGTCCAGTCGCCCGTCCAGTCGCCCGTCCAGTCGCCCGTCCAGTCGCCCGTCCAGTCGCCCGTCCAGTCGCCCGTCCAGTCGCCCGTCCAGTCGCCCGTCCAGTCGCCCGTCCAGTCGCCCGTCCAGTCGCCCGTCCAGTCGCCCGTCCAGTCGCCCGTCCAGTCGCCCGTCCAGTCGCCCGTCCAGTCGCCCGTCCAGTCGCCCGTCCAGTCGCCCGTCCAGTCGCCCGTCCAGTCGCCCGTCCAGTTGCCCGTCCAGTTGCCCGTCCAGTTGCCCGTCCAGTTGCCCGTCCAGTTGCCCGTCCAGTTGCCCGTCCAGTTGCCCGTCCAGTTGCCCGTCCAGTTGCCCGTCCAGTTGCCCGTCCAGTTGCCCGTCCAGTTGCCCGTCCAGTTGCCCGTCTAGATGCCCGTCTAGATGCCCGTCTAGATGCCCGTCCAGTTGCCTGTCAAATGGCATCATTGCCTGATGGGCTTATTGAACGTGGGTATACAAGGGTCGATTCGGGTAGGTTTTGTGTTTGCTTTTGTTGTGATTATTTTTTCTTGTTTTTGTTTTATTTTGCGTAGGAGACAACACATCGGAAATTATTCGGCGCACAAACTCAAAGTTGGTTGATGTAAATTGCTTAAGTTATAGACTGGAAACTCTCCGAGAACTTGGAAATGTGTGAGCAAAGCAAATCAATTTGGCTCTAAAATTAGTTCGGGCAAGTAAACAAAGTTGGCATGATGGGCACAAAATACTTTGATTTTAACTTTAAATAATTTTGGATGAATTGAATTATTTTTTAAAATGCAGTATTTCAGTATTCTTATCCAGTTATTCATCTGAAAGGCTGCGAAATCTTCGCAAGGGATCTGTGAGTAGATATATAATAGAAAATAAATTGCGCTGTAAAACGGGTTGCAGGAGAATAAGGAATCGGGCTGACAAAGAGTCCACACATTCCCAAGGCTGGTGGTTGTGGTTAATTAGATGCAAACATAAATCAACTACATATACACTAGCTTGTAGAAATTTGGAATATCACTTGCGTGTAGAAAAGTGCAACAATAAAAGACACAACATCAATATGCTGTATAACGGATCTGGTTCAAGATGTTAATGTAAATTACCTAAAGTGAGCTCAGTAAAACAATCGCCAATTGTACACAGTCAACTTGACTCACTGAGCTCGTGATTTAACAAGTCCGCGGCGATGGCCCGACCATGGCCCTTCCATTTGCCCGTCCAGTTGCCCGTTATCCATCTGAATTACATTAGATCATTACAAAGAATTTTATATTAAAAACAGTTACGGCTATCGTAAATTACAACTCTCGTGTAACTACTATTATATTATTTCTACGTATCTAAACACAGCACACGATTTTCATTGATTAGCAGCTGTAGTTGATTATCGTAGGTAATACCACGAGTGCTTTGGAAATTGTCGATAAATCCCTCCCCTGAAGCGAGGAGGGGATTTATCTAAGAATTTACAAATCACGAGTAGTATTTAATAGGACTAATTTATTAATGAAATTGCACATCGACATACCTACCTATGTATCCGCCTCCCTAGATAGATGAGTCGCAGCATACCGGCCAGTACGGAGGAGAGATAAGAAGAATTGTATAGAAGAAGCGATTTTTTTTAAGATACACCGCTCTGATTGGGGTATTTTATATGTGTAGTTAAACACTATTTGATTTAATTTAACGAGTGGAATAGACAAAAAAATCTTTGCCAATAGCACACGATTCATATCATTCGCAATTAATGTGTACTGATGTACGGAAACTAACACAGGATACTCCATTTCATACCAGGAAAAGTTCATGTGTGTGTATTGATGTGAGCGCTGATCAGAAAAAATTCGTTAGATATCGCATGCGTGCTAGTACACTTGCGTGTTGGAGCAATGCCGTTGCCTTGACATTTTTTCCGCAGCTGATACGAGAGGTCAAGGCACTATAATGAATGCCGGCGTTGTGGAGTATTACGCAGAAGGCAGGAATACTACGAATCGACAAAACCTGGAGCGACCAGATTTTGAACTCTAGTATTACAACGAAGACACAAGCTTTGTTTCAAAGTAGTGAATGTTATGTTAGTGAATATGTGTTAAAATGTAGAATCGTTTTTGCAATTAACAAATACAATGCAACATTAGTGTTATGAACAATTCGATTTTAACTCCAGATACGTCATAGAAATTTATTACATTATATATTATCCATGAATTTAATAATTAATTCTCTTTGTTGAAATAATTACGACTGACTTAAATGACTTTACCAACGTCACAACGTACCAACGACTGTTCAAATTTCTTTAACAACGTCATTTCACAACAGAATTCAACTCTCTACTTCCAAATATTTATTACATATTTTCTATTCGCTTATTCTCGACTCTAACCAAAAACTACATACACCAACTATCAAAGTGAATAAAAATAAGCTACTTCTATCACATGGACTTCTATGACATGGAGAAATTGGACAAAAATATAAAATAGAAGCTTCATATATGAAATTGCAAATGAACTATTCGTACTTTTTTATTGCTTACACATTTTATAACATACACCCCAGCACCAAAACGAATGAATGTTCAGCGGTAGAGCAATTAGAAGTGAGTTAGAATCATAAATTAAAATACAAGGAATTTAAAAAAAAATTATTCTTAAATCCTTCCTTCGAATAAAAGGAGCGAAATTACTATGAAAAACTCCACAATAAAACGGCAATGCGTAAACAATAACGCGGCAAGTGCATTGGATTCCTGCAGCCCATTCTGAACTCAAAAGTACAGTCGGCGTTTTCCTGGAAGCACGGATCAAAGAACGCATATAAATTTACCCGCAAAATTTCCTGCGGCGGCTTTCGCGCGGCGCGGGGGCACGGCGCAAAGAAAAGCCATTACTCTTCGCATTTGTCGGATTGACAAGGCCGCGAAAGGGCTGCATTCAATCCACGGCCCCCTCAGCCGGTGAGTGTAATGTGGCAGGGCCGCGCGCAGATCAGAGGGCCGAGGGCGGAATATCCCGCCACGCTCAACCCCGTCCGTCATAAATCAAGCCCTCGTGCCTGGGGTGAGCAGCGGGTGGAGGCGACGGGGATCGCGGGGTGAGGGCGGGCGGACAACGCGAGAGCGGGCGGACAACGCGAGAGCGGGCGGACAACGCGAGAGCGGGCGGACAACGCGAGAGCGGGCGGACAACGCGAGAGCGGGCGGACAACGCGAGAGCGGGCGGACAACACGAGAGCGGGCGGACAACGCGAGAGCGGGAGGACAACGCGAGAGCGGGAGGACAACGCGAGAGCGGGAGGACAACGCGAGAGCGGGAGGACAACGCGAGAGCGGGAGGACAACGCGAGAGCGGGAGGACAACTGGTGTCAGAAGGTGGGTGGGTGGCCATCGCGGGGCAGCGATGAGAATGGTGGGAGGTGGTGGGTGGGAGGTGGTGGGTGGGTGGGTGGGTGAGTGAGTGAGTGAGCGCTACCAGCGAGGCGATGTGAGAATGTGGGTGGGATCTGCAAAATCGCCGGCCCAGCGGCGACAGACTGCGGGCGTGAGGACAGAGGCGAGGGAATGCCAGAGAAGTTGGAGTTAAGGGATGTGTCCGGGCGTGCCAACGGATGGCCGGTCGATCAATTAAAGTCACCCTCCGCTAAGACCTGAGGCTTCCGCGCCGGCCATCGATCGACCTCTGGATCGACTGCGGACTTCTATCCATGCTTCCCCCGATGGCCACGGCTCCGCACCAACGTGGCGAGACTGGGGCGCTCCTTGCAAGTGGTGTCCCAGATCACCATGGGCCCTCTAAATGACTAGCATTACTTAAAATTCAATATATCGGACTAGCACTCACTGTAAACAATGATCAAACATACAAGAAAATAAAAATCTTCTTATCTTATCGTATCTTTCATGACATATTCATAATTTACATTTTTCTAAAAATAAATAGTTTTCCATACGTCATTTCATTTCCATACAAAAATGAGGAAATCTGCTTTACATTCTTGATGAGTCCTGATGAAAACACTCGAGTTTTGAGTATTGAACCGAAGAATAATAACTAGTAAATTTGCGTGCTCGATGCTAAGCAATAGTAATTGGCCGCGGAGATCGTGCAGAAATGATACTACGAATGGGGTCGTTAAATGGACGTTTTTCGTTCTATTTATTCATCACGAAAAGTTGCAAAAACATGCTGCCAGAGCCCCATCAATGTCACTGCGGGCGCGGACGTGTCGGCTAAGGGCGAGCGCTATTCGCACAAAATTGTGTTGGGCGTCAATGGGTTAATTGAAAAATCTTTTATAATAACTGATATATTAGTTTTAAAATATTATAGAGCAACTTGTCAATAAATTTTACTTTACTTTTTCTTCTAAGTAATGGGACTTTTATTTTCATATTTTTTTCATTATTTATGTAATTTATAAAAAATTAACAATATCAATTACATCTTCAATAACATTTTGTGTATGTATAATTTAAGCATATAGCCCTATGAATGACATAATTATGTAATTCGAAAAAAAATACAATATTCTATATACAATCATTTTATGATAAGTGTATAAGCAAAACAGTCTTCAAATCTCTCAGTGAATGTCTATGAAAATATTTGCTCACAGCCGACCGTTTATATTTCTTCCGTAACATTCATGACATGAAATGAAAGTTTAGAATTTTCTGACCCCAAAAGTTTGAAAGGGTATAGAGCAAACAGTTCACCCACTCTGTGAACAATAAAACTGGAACTAAACCGAAATACACCAACTCTGGACATTAAGTCCTTAATCACAAACGTATTTTCATTCATTTTATCGTGTCTCAGCTGCGCATATTAACCGGTTAGTAAGGCAATAGATCTCTATTAACTACTACGTATGTATGTGCTGATGCACGCCGGCGTTAACACACATCATGACTTTTCATCACGAAGAAAGTTTAATAATGTTGCTAATAAACATTAGGGGGAAAAAGAAAAATCGATCAAAAAGTATCTAATCTTTTGTCACACAGCTTCCGAGCGTTTTTAAGAAACGGTAAAATACAAAACACGATCCAACAAAATAACAAGCCTAAGTAATCTTAAATACAGGATTGTTTTAAAGTAAGACAAAGAATTGTTGCGTACGAGATTGCATTCGTTCGCAAGCGAACTTCTTTCGATTAGAGAGCTCCCTGTTTGAGGACAACGGAGACGCTGGGAAAATGGCCTTTAGTGGCAGCGATACGTCGACAGTGCACCGCAAACAATAGCCATTCTCGTGGGGATTGGAGCTTCTACGTAATTGCTACGTATGTCCCGTCTCGAATTCAGAAAAGTCTAGAAGAAGAAAATTGTAACAGAACAAAAAAGGGAAAATATTGTAGATAAACGCCAAGATACGATAGAAAGGGGACAAACATAAGAGAAGAAAGGAGAGAAAAAAACGCAAGAAACGTGAGTAAAATATGGCAGATAGGAAACAGAACGGAGGAAATCACGAGTCAGGAAACATCGATGTTTCTCAAGATGGGAAGGAGAGCGGGCGGGAGATAAAAGAAACACCCATGGATACAATTCAAGGAAAAAAGAAGTTTAAAAGTTAAGAAAAAATAAAGAAGTTTAAAAAAACAGAGAAAATGATATTAAAAAGGCAAAATAGAGAAAAGGAAGAAACAAGTGAGAAACAAAAGAAGAAGATAAAAACGTTACGAAGGAGAGAAAATATCAAATGAAAAGAAAGATATCAGACGAAAGGTTGCGAGAGTGCGTACAAAGAAAACACGCAATCAACTATAAAGACACGATCAAGTATAAATGATCACAAATGCGAAACGAAAGACAACGCTGAAAGGCATAATAAGGAACAAGATGCAATGAGGAGAGAGGGAGAGAAAGACAGAGAGAGGGAGAGAAAGACAGAGAGAGGGAGAGAAAGACAGAGAGAGGGAGAGAAAGACAGAGAGAGGGAGAGAAAGACAGAGAGAGGGAGAGAAAGACAGAGAGAGGGAGAGAAAGACAGAGAGAGGGAGAGAAAGACAGAGAGAGGGAGAGAAAGACAGAGAGAGGGAGAGAAAGACAGAGAGAGGGAGAGAAAGACAGAGAGAGGGAGAGAAAGACAGAGAGAGGGAGAGAAAGACAGAGAGAGGGAGAGAAAGACAGAGAGAGGGAGAGAAAGACAGAGAGAGGGAGAGAAAGACAGAGAGAGGGAGAGAAAGACAGAGAGAGGGAGAGAAAGACAGAGAGAGGGAGAGAAAGAGAGAGAGGGAGAGAAACAGAGAAAGGGAGAGAAACAGAGAGAGGGAGAGAAACAGAGAGAGGGAGAGAAACAGAGAGAGGGAGAGAAAGGCAGAGGGAGAGAAAGACAGAGGGAGAGAAAGACAGAGGGAGATAGAATAAACGTAGGCGGCTCCGGCAGCGGCCGAGGGGCGGACGTCGAAGGCGAGCGCAATACAATCCACTGCCCACCCCGGTCCCACCTCACCCCCACATCAGTCCCGCGGCAATCTGCCCGAGTTCCCCTCCTACGCCCCTTCTCCGCCGCTACGACCCCCTCGGGGTGCCCCGGGAACACCCACGCCTCTACTCCCGCCCCCGCCTTCCTAAAGCCCAGCCCTGAAGACAGGCCCTCGCGCGTCTCGCTGGCTCCGACATCCGAGCATTGCGTCTGGACTCCGCCTCCGCCACAGAGCCCCACTCTGGCACCCTTGCCCCGTTGAATTCCCCAGTCCCTAGCCCCGTTCCCCACGCCCAACCCCGACCTCTGGTCCCAAACTTCAGCCCCACTCCGCCCTAGAAATGATGCCCATATCCAAACCCCGCTCCCACCACCAAGGCCCACTTCGTCGCCCCCACCCCAGCCCCATTCAGGCTCCTCAAACCCAATAGTCCTTCCCTTCCCTCTTCCAGTGTCACAGCCTCAAACGTTGCCCTTCCCCCGGGACACGCTCCTCCCCCGAAAACGGACTCCTACCCCAGATCCCCGCTCCCGCCCTATTCCAGAGTCCCAACCCCATGCCCCACTCCAGTCCACCAGACCAACCCCTTAGCTCCCCATCCCACCCCGCTGCCCTCGGTGCGTCCCCGCGGACCCTGCGCCGCCGGCCAATCGTCGCGGAGGCGGAAGGACGGGACGGAGGCCGAGTCGCCGCCGGAGATAAGGCGGAGGGCTCAGCGGAAGACTCGGCTCAGCGCGGGACAAGCAGAGCGAGCGCCGCAACTCCCAGTGCGAAAGGGTGCGCCCCCCACACGCGACCTTTCTCTACGACATGTTGTAGACGAGTTACTCTAATCAGGGACCACGCTGAGAGGTTGAGAAAAAATGAACGTTATCACAATAGATATAGATCGAGCAATTTACGAATAAGTTAATTGTAACGCACTGACAAAATGTGTACAGTGTGAAGTACAAATGTGGCATCACATGGAAAATACGATTGTCCTGCTCTTGCGACGGCGTTGCCACAGGCGCGAGTGGAACTAGTGACGAGAGAGAGAGAGGGAGAGAGAGAGAGAGAAGGAGAGGGGTAGAGAGGGGTAGAGAGGGGTAGAGGGGGGTAGAGGGGGGTAGAGGGGGAGAGGGGAAGAGAGGGGAGAGAGGAAGAGAGGGGGAAAGTGGACCAAACAGAGGCAGGGAGGGGAGGGAGAGACGGAGGAAAGAGAGGGAGGGAGAGAGACAAATCTCAAGAGTGGTGCCTTATATGAGGGCGTCCTGCGATTTAGAATGCAATGTGGAGGTTGTCCCACAGTTCGTATATCTGTGGGGCTGTCTCATCTGTTTTCTCAACCTGTGCCGATCCATTTCGCCCGCCTACCGTTAATCAATCACGCAGTGCATTCACAGCGGCGGAAACTGTCTTCGAAATACACTTACAAGAACGAGTAAGTCGGAACTTCCCTTCGTAATGGCTGGCCCTCAGCTCGGAGCTCAGCAACAGTGGAGTTGGTTCGACTTCCGCGCGGCGACGGCTAAGCCGCGCATTAGACGGAAGCCAACGTATAGCCGAAATATTTATCACCCGAATCGCATGGAGTTCCACAAGACTACATACCCCCATGAGAGAGAGCGGAGAGATAGAGGCTGGCGGGCCGTTCTGCTGAGTACAAAGAGTTCGGTGAGAAACAAAGGTGAAAGGTGTTTCCGTACTATGGCGCGGGGGTTGATGGGCCCCAAGAGGGCTACTTACTGACCGGGACACGCCGCTTCCTAGGCTGAGGAGCCAATGCTTCGGCCGCTACTCTGCGACCTTCCTTGTATTTCCTTCAATGATTGATGCCATCTGGCTTTGGGCGTTCAAAAGAGCTTCGGAAAAAAGTTAAAGCTCTAACACGAGAACATGCAGCATACAAAAGATTGATGTGCCATTCCGGTCACGTCAACTGCCAAGATCATTAGTCCCGTAATGGGAGTGCGTGTTTTTACTGTTGAAAGTGGTGGTGATCTTTCGCCACTGGATGGAGAGAACCATTGTTGGCTGGTGGGGTTTTCTCCAACTAAGTATCTCCCACAAGAGGGGCAGCGCCGCAGCTGGGGCAATCTCCAAGATCCTGAGTGTGTAAGTAAGGGTAAGGGAAGAGGAAGGAAAGATAGCACGCGGACCGCGGCTCGATTCTGCGGGTACTGCTCCGACATTCGCCTGGTGTTGACCGGGCAAACCACGGAAAACTTCCGATCAGAGCATCCGGCCTCTAGAATTCTCTTCCCGACCGCATCTGAATTCGACCTAGCTACGTAGCTGGTATCCAAAATCCTGCCACCGTCGGGGCTGGAACCCTAGGACCCGGTCAGAGGCACTGTAATGTCCATCAATTGATACCTAAGAATCTGAACCACCCAAGCCTGTACATACAAAATGACATACAGCGTTTTTTACCGTGGCGACTAAGTTGATGCTCGTATCCTGCAGTTCCTATTCTATGACCGACGCCGGACGTATTGCATCCGGTGCGCAGAGCCACGCGAGTCGGACGACTTCCGTAGGTGCGCTCGGAAGCGAAATAGGGCGACACGGCAGTGGGGAGTTGGGAGACCGCGGCAACGTCCTCTACTCATTATTTTACTTCATTAATGAAATATCACAGTTTTAAAACTATATAGATATCTATTTTTGAAAATTGCTTTCATTGGTTATTTCCTGTAACGTCAAATGATTTGGCCACTAGTCACAGATTATGCTTTACCCCAGAAAGTGGCAGTCATAGGTAATGTTTTACCCCGGAAAGTGGCGGTGTTCCTCCCCTACTAGAGGGCGAGATCAGGCACCCAGCTAACCATCGGATTGCCGGATAATTACCCTCCCGGTCGACCACCAACAAGGCACAGCCCAAGGAGGATAAACTCTACAATCCCCCGATAAGTGTAGTGGTGTAGTGCAAATAAGATTAAGTGTCTAAGTAAGACGAGAAGACAAAGATCGCGGATGAAACATTGCACGATCTTTTGTCAGAGTATAGCTCCGGTATTCGCCTAGTATTGTCCGGAGTACTTATCGAAAACTACCGATCAGAGCAGCCGGTTGTTAGAATTCTCCTCCAGAAAGCGGCTGATTCGAACTAGTTAGTGTCTAAAATCTGTCTTCGTCGGGATTCGAAACATATGCCCACCAATCATCCCTACTTTTAGCGGCAATTCTGGTATTGAGCTAAACTCAGTTGGTACTTTGATAACCAATTTGAAGTTTCGTTGATGTAAGGATCCCAAACTACCACCCCAAAGTTACACAAAGCCTACTTAAGGAATTTACGAGTACCATCAGTTATACCTTTTTCTCTGAATAGAAACGAGAAACATTAGGTTGGCCCCCTGAAAAAAAAAGACGCTAGGCCAGCCGGCCAACCGCGATTCGCCGGAGCGAGCAGCGCCGAAGCTTCGCCGGACCCGTTCATATCCCGCGAAGGCGGCGGCAGCGACGGCGGGCTGAGCCGGGGCCGAGCTGTGCGCCGGAGGCTGAAGGATACAGGGGGGAGGGGGGAGGGGGAGGCATTCGATTTCCTGGCCGCGCGCTGCGGGGGCGCTCGCCCGACTTCCGGTCACCGCGAGCCTCCCTTGCCCCTCGCCCCGCGGCCGCCCCCGCCGCATTAAGGCTGTTTGTTCTGGGCTCCGCTGCGTCCGACAGCGCGGCTTAGCCCCGCTATATATGGCGGAGGCACAGGATTAGGTGCTGGACCCGATCCACCCGTGCCGCGTCGCCATTGTCCTCGCCCCCCCTCTCGCCACCGTCCGGTCCCGGACATCCTCGATCGGTCCAGGTTGTAACAGATCGCACCAGGTCGTCCCCGACCACTATAGGTTGTAGCCGGGCGTTCTCGCCACTTGCCACCCCGTCGCCACCCGTCGTCACCCCGTCGCCACCCGTCGCCACCCCCGTCTCCACCCGTCTCCACCCGTCTCCCACCCGTCTCCACCCGTCTCCACCCGTCTCCACCCGTCTCCACCCGTCTCCACCCGTCTCCACCCGTCTCCACCCCGTCTCCACCCGTCTCCACCCGTCTCCACCCGTCTCCACCCGTCTCCACCCCGTCTCCACACCCGTCTCCACCCGTCTCCACCCGTCTCCACCCGTCTCCACCCGTCTCCACCCGTCTCCACCCCGTCTCCACCTTTCGCCAACCGTCCCCACCCGTCCCCCACCCGTCCCCATTCTTTTCCATTCGTCCCCATTCGTCCCCATTTGTCCCCATCCGTCGCCACCCTTCCCCACCCCGTCGCTACCTTTCGCCATCCGTCCCCATCCGTCACTACCCATCCCCCATCCTTCCCCGTCCGTCGTCATCCTTCCCTAACCTTGCCCATCCTTCTCCACCCTTCCCCACCCGTCGCCACCCATGACCATCCGTGGCCACCCTTCTCATCCTACCCCATTCTCTCCCGTCCTCAACCGTCCCTGCCCGTCGACCCGGCAACCCACTTTTCAGATCCTCCGCACCCCTCCCACATGACGGCTTTTCGCCAACGGCGGAAAGAAAATACGAGACGCAGAGGCGCCCCGTCAGGGTGAAAACATCACAGGACCCCCTCGATCCCAGCGCTGGAGGCTGACAGGTCTTTATCAACCGATTTAGGAGTAGAAGCCAGCTCCAAAAAGGGCTGATATTTCCGCAGCTGCCCTCATCTCTGATGGAATATGATAACTGGTTAAACACACTAAGTTGTCTAATAATGTGCCTGTAAGTTCCACAAATAACAAAATTTTGCTTTTCTCAGATCAGTATTCGTATTTATTCAAACAATTTATTTCATTTTTATGTCCAATAAAGGTCGATATATCTTCATAACATAGCATTATATTGACACGAAGATTTAAAGTACTCCAAATATTTCATAAATTCGCAGTTCCCATATATTCGTCTTAATTTTCTTACCCAGAGTCAAAGATACTATAATAACAAAAAAGGGTGACTAATTTCATCTTCTGATAAAAAACCACAACATAAACAATATCATTGATTTGCAACTTCCCTAGAAAAGTTGAAATCGTAAAAAAATAATAATCGGTGGGCTACTGCTGTCCCACCACTTAAGCTTAAGCATTAGAATCAACAAGATAAAAACACTGCGCAATTGCTATAGACCTTTCTAGTTCCAGAATAGACTAGATTTTCTTTGACGACTAATTTAACAGATCTTTAATTGAGAATTTAACTGGAATAGTAACGAAGCTATGAAATTCAGAGAATGCTTTCTTCCTTTAGGAAAACGCTCCGTTAAGAATCCACCAAATCAGGAACGTTTTGGAACCACTGTACTAATATCTCTTAACTACATTAGATGCAACGTTTTTCAGAGAACCATTTTTTATCGAGATTTAACGATAATCTTATTTACCTCCTACCTATCATATTACCGGTCACTTTGCAAGGACACTGATGCAATAAAAAATATGCAAAATATATTTTTATAAACGACCTTTTACACTAGAGTTCATTTCAACGACTTTTAATACACATTTTAGTAAGTTGAAGTCAGCATGTGAACAATTAGTTATTTGAAAATGCTAAGAGCTGCATGTTGCAACAGACGCGTTTGTACATTTCAATCCAACATTTTTAGGTACACGGCGCATGGCAAGAATTTAATTCGAATTAATATTTTCCCATTTAACAAAAACACCCACGAATGTTTTTCACACAGATTGCATTGTACTTCTGAATAGATTTGCGAATGCTAAATAAACAGCAAATATTACGTTGATGTTGCAGGGTGTGAAGCAAATAAACCGGAGTGTTTTAAACAGATTTTGTATTATTTGCATTAGCACTTGTTAAGGCGAATTAAATATACGCCCGTGCCTATTGTATCATTCGTTAGTTTCATTACATTATACTATAATGAAAATAATTGTTGTGATATAATGCACAAAATGTGAGAAATTTAAAAACTGTAAAGGTTTTTTATCAGGTAGAAATCTAGATGATATTATATCAAAATATGTCTCCAAGTTACAAACATGAATGGCGGATATCGTAAAACTAGTCGAAGTTCATTTCTAACCAGAATTAGTAATGTTTGTGTATTTTTATGAAATTAAATGGAAAATCGAGGTGGACATGATGTGAAATATCAATAATTATATCAAAAGGAATATTTACTAGTATAATAGGACTGAAAAATGACAGTTAAGCAAATGATCTGCAATGTATCAATTTCCATATACATCAGGTACCACCTGAAAGTAACGTTAAAAATTGAGAAAAATATTAAATCTAAAAAAATCTAAAAAATAAAGCTTAAATACAAATTAAAATCCAACAACATAAAATCTTGATTAACTTTCCCAAACTTTACAACCAATGTCTGATCTGTAAGCTATATGTTTTTCAGGACTTAAGTTCAGAGGGTGTTCACGAAAACTGAATAAGATGATAATGTCAGGTAAAAAATAATACTGGAGCTACTGAATAAGATGATAATGTCAGGTAAAAAATAATACTGGAGCTACAGAATAGCAATACTTCCTCGTAGTTGTTAGCTTTGTATTCTTTTTGTCGAATTCTGGGTTATGTACCGTAAATCACCTGATCCTGTCTAGTAACATGGCAAATCTGGCAAAAGACCCCGAAAAAAAAAACCCTACTCTGTTGAGAGGTTCAGTAGACTGGAACGAAAAGTTTCTCAGATTCATGAGTAGTGTATTAGTTATTGAATGTACACTTTTCACTTTTTTCTAAATATTTAGATACTATAATAGTAAAATGAAAATATGACTTGAATAATATCATGACAAATTTGGAGGCGTTTAATATTCTTCCGATTCTTGAGGAAAAATTTACGATTTTTGATTGAAATGCGGATTTTAATGAAATTATCAGTTTTTCTTTTTTACTTAAGAACAGTGTCGTTTAGTATTTATATTGGAAAGAGAATTCATATTAGAAGAGAATTCATATTAGAAGAGTATTCATATTAGAAGAGTATTCATATTAGAAGTAGATTGTCGTTAAAAATTCATATAATGTGATTACAAAAGAAAATTGCTCATTTTAAACGTATATTTCGCATTTTTGTCGATTTTGACTAATAAGTCATTGTTTAACTTTTCCCGTCATTTTAATGCATTTGCGCTGATTTCAACGAGTTTAATATCATTTTAATGGTACATGCTTAAAATAATATTCACGTGGTGCAACAAATTTTCTCCACAGAATTCCTGAGCAGCCTATTCCATTTCTTCGTTCAGAAATTGAAATGTCAGCCTTGTGAGTACGTAATCTAAGGTTCTTGTGATACCTATCGGTGTCATTGTCGGTATGGGCGATTTCGGGATTAATGAAGACAGATTTTCTGAACCAAAATTTCGCAACGTGAGTTCACTTGAAGGTATAGAAGAAGTCTCGATAACCTATTCATTCAGTAACGTATCCAACAGGTTGTCCATCCAAGCTGGTTTTAAACACATTTTACGTCATTTTTCTTTGGTTATAGAGCATTTTAAAAAACATTTTAAGAGTATTTTGTTGATCATTTTTGGCAATGTTTTAGGTCATCAAAATCCGCCGCATAATTATAACTCTTTCATCTTCTTAAGAAACACGCACGATCCTCTACTGGCAAACATGTATAAAGTACGTCTCTAATAGTAATATTTACAATACAGACGTTCTTTATTCATTTGCGGGCAAAAATTTTATTTATTATGCATATATTGTTCATAAGAGCTGCAAATGAATTCTATAATTTTATTATTTAATGTTTATTAACGACGTGAGATAAAGTTTTTAGAAATTACGTATATTTCATCTGAAAAATCGAAAGCGTACTTCAAATTGGTGTTTATGTTACATTATTCAGTGCATTTAGCACTATCCCTCTACAGTAAGTGTAAAGAAAAATATGGGAGCAGTTTAAAGAAAATCATATATATATATATATATATATATATATATATATATATATATATTATATATATATATAAATTGCCGATTTTACACTCAAAATTACATAACAAACTAATAGTATTTTGAAAAAAATACAAGACATTAATTGAAGAACTAAATGTGAAAAAAATTGAATTTTTAAAAGAAGTATCTTTAATAATATAATTGTAGAAGAAATAATATAATTGTACAAAATATTCAGACTTTTACCATTTCCAAAACTTCACATTTAACAGTGAAATTCGGACCTAATAAATCTTCATAAGTGGTTGTTTTTTTTTTTTTCAGAAATGTGAAGAAAAAATTGGAGCCATTTCTGAGAAAATTTTGAAAATGTAACTGGAATATGAAGTACATCAAAAAATTAAATAATTATTTTCAAAATCATAAGCATTGCGTCAAGCTAAACTGAACATTGAGTCCAGCCAAGAGAATATTAAGTTCGGCAAAAATTCTTCGAATAGTTTAGACGCTACTTTTATTGACACACGCACAGATGAACAGACGGTCATACGGACAGGCACACAGACATTTTTAAATGTCTCAAAACGTGGTATTTCAGTTAAAATCTCAAAATCTATTTTCTGCAGGGCATTTTCTCGAATGCCCTGGCTCCATTTCACGGATGGACGCGCTCGAGTACCGTATTTAATTATTGCTACATATTTGGTAACTTAGCCGCAATTTTAAAAGACTCTTCAGTATGTGATTTAAAGTGTATTTGGAAACCTTTAATGAATATGCGTTGGCGTATCTTCATGACAAAACTTCAGCATTGCAATTTGCTCAACGGCAGAAAAGCAGTCTATTGACCATAATAAATTGATAGAATGCTGGGAGCGGATTGGTGACGACAATCACTTAGTAAATACAAAAGTATGTAATGAATAACACGGTTGAATTACGTCACTCGTTGATCAGAAACGTGCGAAAGACCGCTTTCGTATCATTAGCAAATGGTACACTAGCCAGTGATCAGTTGCGTTTAAGTTGGAAGTGCATATGAATGATGTATTTTGTTTTTCAGTTGGCTATCTTGTAAAGCAAATATTAGAAGAAAACATGAAGTTATTTATTAATTTTAATTTAATTATGAGTAATCCATATTGACGGACGTTTAATAAGCTGAATACATCGGGAGGTTATGAATTTAAGATTTAAATAGAAAAGGAAAAAAACATTTCAGCAAGAGAAGAATTCTTATAAAGAATCGATGTGAAGTTTCAGAAGTGAAATAGTTTTTGAAACTTTTATTGTTTTTCGAAATGAAAATTTTATTGTTTTTCGAATGCGAACACTAATACGGCAAGGGCAAATAATGTTAATTCTGGAAAAGTAAAATACGGTTAGTTAACAGAAACTTCAATCTACGCGTCAATGGGAAGAAATAATATAAACGCTTTTAGAGGTCGAGTTAGGGTGAAATGTAGACATTTCAGCATTCAATGATTAGTCAGAATTAGTCAGTTGAAATAGGATGTGTTAATGAGGGTTTCCGTACTCATTGGAATGTGACAATGAAAATACACGAAAATATATGGGAATTATAAAATTGAATTGGGAAGAGCAAACCTTTCATAAGTAATTTCACTAGTGGTTTGAAACTAATAGATAAGTTCTAAAATAGTTAATATACGAGAGCATTTACCTGAGAAGTTTCAACCCACAGGTGGAATTCGGTTAGACTCACGAATAAGTCATAAATCGATTAAATAGTATGAACATGGTGTTAAAAAGAGAAAAAAATAATAATGTGACATTTTCTTGGTGGGTTGCTTCAAACGCTATATTGATTACTGCTGTTTCCGTCATCAATGGAACATTTGTTTATTGTCCAATATTTGTTTATTGTCATCTTTAGAAAGACGATAGCGAAAAGGAACATGTCCATTTTTCGACTTTAGGCGCCCGTGATTGGTGTATAACCATCTTATTATAAAGCTAATTGAATTGATGAAAAATAAAAATATTGAAATGATGCTAATTGAACGCGGATTGAAACTAATAACCAGGGTGCGGATTCTGATGACCTAAAAATTATTTGAAAATGACCTATAAAATGGCTTAAAAATTAGAGGGAAAATACCAATTTTTTAAGAACATACTTCAAAATTTGTATAAAATGTTTATTTGTTTAATTTTACGATTTAAAAAAAATTATATTTAAAGTAGTCTTTATTTTAAGAGGAAATGTAATTCTTAGCTCCGATCTTTCTACCGACAGTTTTGAAAGGACGTGGAAGTTTCGGAAGATCTTTGTAATTGTGAGAGTTCGAAAAACAAGAGTCCCCTGCAGTAGAAATTTTGTCATGAACTGATGATTTGATAAACATTTTATTTTTGTCATTGTAAATTCATGATACATTCACTTACAAAAAACACGAAAAGGACGCAAAGGTTAAAAAATTTAAAAAATTGGCAAAAAATGACCCAATATGCTATACATTTCTATCACCTATATGTTGTGATAAACATTCATTTACTAGTTAGCTACATCTAGAATGCACAATAAAAAGATGACGTCATCAAAAGCTGATGACTCATTAGTGGAATATTCAACGTAAACTGAAATGTGAATTTTCGTGCACAAAGCGAATAACTTCGTAGCCTCGTAACATTTGGTAAATATTTTGCGCATTCGACCGCCTTCAGTGTTTTTGCGTGGCGCGTAATAGAACGCGCACTAGGCGGCCAGCGGTGCAGGTATTTAAGCGAAGTGAAACATATCAGGAGCATCAAGAAACCATGCTGAATTAGAGGGCTCTGGCACAGCGCGGCCAGCGGCCGTGTTACTTCTGGGAACGCAGCAGCCTGACGTGTTGGGAATACGGAAGAAAATTAATATGTAGCGAGTGCGGGGGGTCTGGTCCTGTGATTGCAGGCGAAAGCTAGCTATTGTAATTTTACGTGCGCGGTTGCTTTATTTGGCTTCTATAATGTAACTGCGTGGTATTTTTCTCGCTTTTTGTGGCTTGCGGTTCCCGATACAGTGAAATTCGAGAGTATAATGGATTGTATTTGTTAGATAACTAAAGTTTGCACAAGAATTTTATGGTAGCTCTATAATTCTATGTGCTTCTGTAAATCTCGTTTTTTTTCTCTCTCAATAACAAAATTGTGTGGACCTGAATATGTCCCTCAATTGCATGGAGGGACATATTCAGGTCTTTTTTTCTCCAATGTTTTATAATTACACAAAATACTACAACCTTGCTACTACTTTCTCGTATAAGTACGTGTATAACATAGTTTTCAGAGCATTCAAGCAACATAGGACAGAATATCACGAATTATAACTTTACAAATGTAAATCATCTTCCACTTATTATAATTGTGATTATCAAACATAGAAATTAATATTGATATGTTTTTTCTTAAATTAATTTTAAAAAATTGTTTATAAGAAGGGATAAGTAATCTGTAGTAAATAAATAACTGATTTTTATCAAGTTGAAAAACAATTATAATGAAGTGCTGGGTTGAATTCTCGTGTTCAAATGTAAACTCAATTATCGTGTAATTAAGTACAAAATAAGAAACAAAAAAATCAACCTTGGTCCATTGAAACTCACCCTTCGGTATTCAATCGGTACACAATACATTGCGCACATTAGAGTTGTAAAAACGAAAAGCGAACTTATTTTCCATTCAGATTTCACAAACTTAACTCCTCCTGGTATCTCCCCAAGCGAGGCAAGCGCCAACCGGAACAAGTAGAGTAGTGCATGAATGTGTAAGTAAGGGGAGAGAATAAGACTTAGAAGAGGAGGGAAAGATCGCGCGTGGTCACTGGCACCTTTGATAGGGTACTGCTTGGGCATCCGCCAGGTGTTGGTCGTAGAAACGACGGAAAACTACCGATCAGAGCTGCTGGACGCTAGAATTCTGCTCCAAACTGTGACAGAACTCGACCTAGCTATGTAGCTAGTTCCGAAAATCCGCGACCGTCGTGTCTCAAAACCAAAGACCTTCCTGTCAGAGTCGCTGCAAAGACAGAGACAACACTATCTCATCTACACTCTTTGTCTTCTGTTTCAGCATTCGTGATCAACAACACACCTGTAATGGTAAATGCACCTACGTACATGTGAAGTACGCATTGCTTAAGAAGAGCAATGAATATTTCTTTCAAACTGTACGTGAAAGAAATATTACCCCTTCATGCTTAAATTAGGGTCGCGCCGGGAGCAGGCGCTCCGGCTACGGTCAAGGGTGATTAAGCTACCCGAACCGCTGTCAACGCTAACACGATGCAGGCGTGGAGACAGGGACGTTTGGGAACTCGTGAGTTTTCAAAAGAGCAAAAGTCCTCTGACAGTTATGTCGATTTATGGCGTCCAGGGCGTGCCAAGTTCTGGCGGGCGGGGCGGCGTAATGGCCTCGTTAAACTCCTTGTCTCCCATATAAGGATCCGCTAGCGTTGAGAGGCAGGAGAGACAGCCTACAGACTTTGCTGTGTACACATCACGCTGCTCTGCAGCTCTATTCTTATATTAAAATTTCATACTTCATCGGACTTGGTCTCTGTAATTGAAACCTCGCTCAACATCACGCTCCTCCAGGGAACTTAGCTTCCCTGCGAACCCAACTTTTATTGCATCCTGTACTGGAAGCAATTGTAATTGCCTGCAATCGCTGCTAGTAGCACTACACCTGCAGCGAATGGCCATTACACACCACCTTTACGCCATAACGGGGTCACTAGAAATCGGCTACGTTGAAGTTCTGGCTACAGCACTGATTCTTTTTTTTTTTTTTGTCCTTTGTCCACTTTCCACGCCACACGATAAGAAAGATCGTCCACCCACGAACGTTGTCCTTAGGCGTGAAAAATTAACTTGTCGAGCTCCTCCCGCCCCGAAATGGCCGCGGCGGGCGGCGCGGGCGATCGCGGGGCCGAGGGCGCGGAGGTGAGAGGCGAGCGGCGACCGGGGGCCGGGGATTAATCCCAGGCGGGGGCAAACAGATTAATTTTCCTCCGGGCGTTGAAAGCCCCGGCGCGGGGGCAGGGGGCGAGCCAGGCCCAGGGGATTGCAGGGGCGGGGTGCTCCGTTACGGGCGGGGCACGGGAGGGGGGAGGGGGAGTTGACGATGGCGGGCCGCAGCCGGGGCCGAGGGAGTGGGCGAGGTAGCGCGTGGGTGAGTGAAGGCCCTGGGGAGGGGATGGGGGGGCGGTGTTTAGAGGAAGGCACGGAGAGTGATGAGGTGGGGGCGGGGAAAGCGGGGTGAGACGGCCAAGTGCAGGGAAGGCACTCTGCCTTGACCGCAGCGCTGGGGAGATTACGTTACCCGACACCTTCGACTCGGAAGGAAACCCGATCGGTTAACGAGCTGTGCTGATATTGCCGAAACACCTCCGCAATCCTACACTCTAAAACTAGCGAAACTATTATTCAACAGTTGTGTTGCGCCTCACAGACTTACTGAATTGCTGCAAATCGGCACGAGTTATATCGTCTGACGCAGTACAAAATTTCTTGTACCTGCGGAACACCAGTACAAGGCGGATGTTCTATCAATCAGGGGGGAGGGTGATTTTCAAAATTGCATCAGCATTTCATTGCGTCGCTCATACGATCCGAGGTCAGTGTACCAGGGACTCTGACAGGTCAGCGAGGTGATTTGTACATTGATACTTGATTATTGCTCATAAATAATATTGTAAATAAACCTCAGTAAATAGTCGAGCTCTTGTCTGTGATTTCTACTGAGATTCCGACGACGTCACATGTCAAAAAAAATGTCTTTAGTGTGAAGTGTCGCCGGTATTCAGAGGTCGCCAGCCCCCAGTGTTTCGCGCCAGACGTGCCCCGCGAGCGCGAAACCGCCTCTACGACTCACACTACGCGCCGCCTCTCCGGCGAGAACGCCACCGCCGCCACTCGGGCGCGACGACGCGGGAGGCGCCACCGGCCACGCGATCGGAGCTGCAAGCGAACTGTCACAACGGCGAAGACGTGTCATGCGCATGGCGCAGTGGCTGGGTCGGAGGATAAGGCGGTGGTGACCGTTGGACCTCTAGTGATAGAGGTAACGGAACTTTTGCCTCCCATGCGAATATTTATGCCCCTGTTCAAGAGCATATTGTTTTGTTGTTGTTGTTTGTTTTAATTTATTTTAAGTTGCATCAACATCTACGGTTTCCTGTGATTAATTATCAAGACATTTACATAATATTTTCATAGGTTACAAAAACTTCTTAAAGAAAAGTGTACAGAAAAGTATACCTAACAGGATATAAACATATAATATTGCTAAATACAAAATTGCAATTGTACAGTTTTGAAATATTTTTGGAGGGTTATATTTCATTTAGGATATTACACAAAATTCATGATTCACAGAATTGTATTACTTTGACAGAATTGTAGAATTCACGTCATTCATAGAATTGTAGTACTATTGTCAGGACTATTTCTTGCTCTTGGTCATCATACGGGGCTTGATTCTGATGTGTAGAAATAGATTTTAGTGGTGTAAGAAATGATTGATGTTGAGAGAGGTATTTTGGGGTACACAGGAGGAGGGGCATCTTTGGTTAGAAGCTGTTTGTGATTCAAATTACAATGACCAGTTCTTATTCGTAATATTATCACTGTTCTTTTTTAGAAAAGTCTTTGAAAGTTTCCAAAGAGTAAAAATTTACAGTTTTTTCAGATTGGTAGACTTCATTGTTCTCCAATGATTGTTACATTTCTTCTGCATACCCCTGCTGGAAGTTGTCATTACTTCCTTAAGGTTTCCGGTAACTCTTTGTATTTTGAGATCTAGCCCTAATGGGAGTCTTGTTAGGTTTATTTCACAGTACAGTTCGTGAATGTTGACTACTCTTATCATTGTTGCGCTCGAACCATTGAATATTATTGTTGTTGTTATTAATATTATTAATAATCTACTTATAGCCATTCGGTAACCTACGTGTCCATTACCCAACGGTTCGGCGTCTTCAGGGCCACTTGTCGAGGCAATTTAGAAGTCGCCGGTTGTCGATAAAGTAGAGTGATAGAACCTTTTTTTTCAGATTTTTAAACATCATGTTGAAAAAATTGCTTTGAAGAATGTAAGCGATTAATACCCGTTTGGATGAATTTTAAGGCAACTGCAATGTGATCATTAGCTCATTCAATTCTTCTCGACGAGACGAACCTCCAGCATCAATGTTTAGCCATACCAGATAAAACAGAAATCAAGATAGAAATAAGAAATAGGCACTGTGCAAAAGTGCAACATTTCTTTTTAAACATTACCATGTCTAGTGTCATGAGCATTAATTCATTTCAATACTATTGATTAGTTTATGGTAATTTGTAGTAATTTATGGTAACTGTCCAGAAATGTTTTGGGGAGAAGAAAAATAAAAAAACTATTGAATGATAAAAATAAAAGTTGATGCACATATCACATCATTGAGCAATATTCCATTACGTTAGAAATATATTCAACAAAAACCTGAAATATTTCTGCTACCTACACAAAAATTCAATCGGAAATGCATATGATTTTTTTTCTTTTTTCATACGAAAACATTCAAAGGTTACATGTATTATATGGCAGGAAATTTCAAAATTTTACACTTCAAATCCAAACAAGGGTTTAAATTGATATTAACAAAAATATGAGATTCGATTTAAAAGACCTTACAACACAAACAGAAACAAGAACATAGATATATAGAGGTAGTTTTTGCGCGCGTCAAAATACAAATTCAACAAAAAAATCTCATGTCTGTGACCACGTGCATCTGGTCCTCTGTTAAAACTCTGCATTCCACATGGTCTCTCACGAATTAAAAAAAAAAAGAATTGCGCCCACTCGAATTCGCTGAACTCTGACCTCGTGGGTGGGCAGGGGCGTGAGGCCAGAAGGGAGGGGAGGGGAGTGGAGGGGGTGGTTGCAGCTGGCTCGCAGAGCGTGACTCAGAAGCTAATTCAATGGGAGCGACAGCACCTCCTCCGTTTCACCGACCGCCACGGCAGCGTCGTACCCATAAAATTACAACGGCGGCGCTCTCGTGTTGCTCCTTGCTGGCGCTCCGCAGCAAATCTACCCTGATGAATATGGATACCGCCCCATGATAGATACTCCCCGAGATCTTATGAATATTGAATTTTTTTAGCGAGGCGTCTCTGTTCCGAAGAGGAGAAGAAGAAGAAGGAAAAAAGGAGGGCGAAGGCTTATATTATTTGTTGTTGGTTCATTAACTGGAGTCTTCCGAGTTTCAGCGCGTTGAGACACCAGTTTGCATAATCACGTTATGAAACCAGCTGATCTCAAGTACTTTGCGCAAGTTCCTGAGGAGTTTGGTGCCGGAAGAGGAGAAGAATGTTTCGATTTTAATATCAATGAAAACGATCTTCCCGTCGCGCGGTGAAGGCAGCGAGAGGGGTCGAGAGAGGGATCCGAAACGGATGGGCAAGCGATGCGGAAAGTGTCGGGGAGTGAGATTGGCAGGAGGATAGGTAAAAGAAGGAGAACTAAGAGTCGCGGCAGAGCGCAAAGGGAACTGACAGACGGTGCAGAGAGCAAAGCGATCTGACAGACGGTGCAGAGAGCAAAGCGATCTGACAGACGGTGCAGAGAGCAAAGCGATCTGACAGACGGTGCAGAGAGCAAAGCGATCTGACAGACGGTGCAGAGAGCAAAGCGATCTGACAGACGGTGCAGAGAGCAAAGCGATCTGACAGACGGTGCAGAGAGCAAAGCGATCTGACAGACGGTGCAGAGAGCAAAGCGATCTGACAGACGGTGCAGAGAGCAAAGCGATCTGACAGACGGTGCAGAGAGCAAAGCGATCTGACAGACGGTGCAGAGAGCAAAGCGATCTGACAGACGGTGCAGAGAGCAAAGCGATCTGACAGACGGTGCAGAGAGCAAAGCGATCTGACAGACGGTGCAGAGAGCAAAGCGATCTGACAGACGGTGCAGAGAGCAAAGCGATCTGACACACGGTGCAGAGAGCAAAGCGATCTGACACACGGTGCAGAGAGCAAAGCGATCTGACACACGGTGCAGAGAGCAAAGCGATCTGACAGACGGTGCAGAGAGCAAAGCGATCTGACAGACGGTGCAGAGAGCAAAGCGATCTGACACACGGTGCAGAGAGCAAAGCGATCTGACACACGGTGCAGAGAGCAAAGCGATCTGACACACGGTGCAGAGAGCAAAGCGATCTGACACACGGTGCAGAGAGCAAAGCGATCTGACAGACGGTGCAGAGAGCAAAGCGATCTGACAGACGGTGCAGAGAGCAAAGCGATCTGACACACGGTGCAGAGAGCAAAGCGATCTGACACACGGTGCAGAGAGCAAAGCGATCTGACACACGGTGCAGAGAGCAAAGCGATCTGACACACGGTGCAGAGAGCAAAGCGATCTGACAGACGGTGCAGAGAGCAAAGCGATCTGACAGACGGTGCAGAGAGCAAAGCGATCTGACAGACGGTGCAGAGAGCAAAGCGATCTGACAGACGGTGCAGAGAGCAAAGCGATCTGACAGACGGAGCAGAGAGGATAACTAAGGGTCGGGGATAAATAGGAAAGTGTGGGGATATTCGGATAAGGGATATGATAGACGGGGAGGGGAGGATAGGCGAGGAGGGCTGGGGAGACACACGATGGGATGGGGAAAGTCAAGGAGGGAGAGAAGATTTGGCAGTGGAAGGGACACAGTGTGGACGAGGAAAGATGGAGATTGGCTTGAGACAGGGAGGGACAAACGGAATAGGAAGGGATGGAGAAAGACGGGGAGGAGAAAGAGCGGGTAAAGACAGGGAGGCTAAGGCGCAAGGGGGGACTGGAAGGGTCGGAGAGAAACTCAGGACGAAGCAAGGGGCAAGACGGAGGGGGTATAGAAAAGTCTGGGACGGAGGATGAAGAGGCTCACAGGACAGGGCGACGCGGGACGGAGAGGGATAAGGACGGAGGGTCGCGGTCGCAGAGGAATGCAGGTCGGAGAGGGGAGGAGAAGGCAGAGGGATGGAGAAGGCGGAGAGGGACTGAGAAGCGAGAGGCATTGAGAGACGGTGTGGAATTGAGGGGCGGATAGGCGCGGATAGGCACGGGGAGGGACGGAAAGGGAGGGGAAGGAACGAAAAGAGACTGGAAGGAAGGTGAGAGACGGGGTACGTTGGAAAGGAACCAGGAGGGGTGGAGAGAGTCGGGGTGAGACTGAAAGGGACGGAGAGAGACAAGATGGGTCGGAGAGGGCATGGACTGACCTGGTGAGTTGAGGATGGGAGAGGGAGGAGCAGGAACGGCAGGGAGGGGGGTTGGGTGCGGGATTCGCAGGGCACCAGAGACACCACACAGACGCTTTTGGAGAGAGCTCGTACGTGTTGCTAACACGTGGGCAGGGATATATTCATGTGATGGTGGGTAGGGGGAGTTCGAATGGTCGAAAGTAAGGAATATACAGTTGTTTCCTGGAGAAACAAGTACCAAACCAGATACTACAATATGTATAAGTCTGTGAGTGAAAGCGTGTACGTGTGATGTGCGAGTGTGAATGTGAATATGATTTTATCATGGGTGTAATTTTATGCGGCTCTGAGCAGGCCGAATATATGAGAAATTCTGAATAAAAGTTATGCACAGTTTTGCGTCTATTTCATTTGTTATTTTGTTAATTATCTACCTTTAAAATGTAATTAACGTTTTCCGTCTAAAGACAAAGAGAAAACCACCACTCATTTTTTCTAATTTCCCTACTGCATGTGGAGTAAGGTGAACAGACGATAAAACTAAAACTTAAATAGGAAATCAAAAGAGATTAAGCATAGTCTAAAATAAATCGTAAATAGAGAAAATAAATGGAGTATAACCAATGAAAGAAAATCAAGAAACTTTTGTAACGATCTAAATTATTCTGTCGTAGGCAAAATGGGCAACTTCCTGGAGGACATGGAAACACAGACGTGGAAAAACAATAATTACGAGGATATGAAAGCAAAAATCAAGCGTCAATAATGTACACCGACCATAAAGTTAAGTAAAAGTGCTAAAAATGAGTATTAGAATATTTAGCAATAAAATCGACATGTCATTGAGAGAATACAAGAGAAAAGCAAAATAGTTACTTTTTTTGAAAAACCTGTTGCAGGAAAAAAAGAATAAACAGTTATAGATTAATTCTATAAACTATGCATTCTACAAACGTATTTTATTATACATTCTATGCAATATATTTTCCCTGTTAGATTGATAGAAGGAAATCAATAACAAGAATAAAATCGTAAGCAATTAGCTGAAGTATTAAATTAACGTTCTGAAATAATTTGTAATCTATAATTAAATGTATGATAAAAATCACCAAATCACCAACTATTCACCAATTATTTCGAAAAAACTATTGGCTCCCAGATACGTGACCCACCAGTTCTCTCTAATAAACTAATTTCTTTACAAACTTAACTTCTTTAATATTTTATGGAGCCAGTAACGAGAAAATCGATCACACAGATTCAAGTCGAATTAATTTACTTAACACATTTCGCGCACATTGCATTCTGCATGCATGTATAATAGTGTTTGATAATGTGTAATAATATGCAGAACATTCTAACCAGTAGAATATTGTATAATATATAATCTTACAGTGCATTGAAACATTTTTAATCCAAAATCATGTGGCTTCCTTCATACAAATTTTTAATCTGAAAACATTATATATAGTTATTTCCACTAAAACAGGAGAAGAAAATTAATTCGGAATTTCGAGACTACGTAATAGAATTTCGGTATTCGAAAAGAAAGTAAATGTGTTTAGCTTTCTTCTCTACTATTCCGTGCAGCACGCTACATTTTTCGTGCAATGGAGGGTTATGTATAATTTATGAATCAAGTTTCCACTTTTCCCCATCTTGCACGCTATTTACAAAGGGCAAAAATTACTGCAGTGTGCATTTATCAAAGAAAAGATATTGAAAAAGTTATACCCAAAAATATGATTCGACAATTATCAAAGGAATGAACCACAAAGCCGTTTCAAAAAAGCTGTTTCTAAATAAATTACCCATAGCCAGCACACCTCTTTCTTAATATAATATTAAACTCTCTGTTAGAGTTTGCTACATCCATTTTAAAAAGGCAGTCATTAATTACAAAGATTGAAAACATTCATTTATCTCGGTTCATTTCGACCCTCCTTACCTCATCTTGAATATGTACCCTTATTTACATGTATAAATAGAATGTTTTGCTGCAGTAGCCAAAATATGGGGGAAGTATATGAGTTTCAAACAAGAATTCTGAAAAAGGACGTGGAAGATATCTTACGTGGTAGACTGTAATATTGTAGTTCTGACAAACCCAGATTTTTTAAAAATTGTATTCAACTTTCTTCTGAAATTTGTTTCTTCTCTGTCACATACTGTTAGGTTTTGGATGTGTATTGATTAGAGTTTGGGTTACTTGGCCATGTTCGAATTCTTCATCCTCCCCCTGTCCTGCTATATAAATCGTAAAATGATGAGATACAAATTTTCATAAGGTAAATAGTATGGTATTCACGCATGCCGTCGATCACTGCATTTTATTTTTTCTATTTTCAACCTTTTTTACTTTCTCACCCTACGAAGTTCTTCGTAAAAAGAGAAAATTTTATAATGGTGCGCAGGAAAACGGCGACTTTTTTTATTTTTAGAATCAAAGACTGTAGGATATATCTCGAACTTCATCAACAAAGCTTTCGATGGGGACTTGCAACTACGTACACTAAAATATCAGATTCTTAATAAAAATACTTTTTAAACCCATTTTTTATAATTTGCCCTGTACATTTTAATCTCTATTTTTATACTTAAAACCAAATTATACGAACGAAACAATGCGGATGCAAGTACCGTCGATGACAATTGCAATATTCTGACACCAGCAGCCACCTCCAGCTATACTGATAGAAAATTTTAAAAACGGAACAACATGCCATTAATCGTGGATGGTGTAATCGTACGCTAATTGTAAGGATGGCGGATGATGAAGTTCAACAAGAAAACTAGTAGTATTAATTGATTCATTTCCACTTAATCTAATTAATAGAAGAATTTGAAAAACAGAATTAATATTCAATTAAACTATCTTGCAAACTTATGTTTTTATGAAACGCTGTGGACTATTATTCACACGCAACACACAGCTCAGGATCAGCAACTCTGAGAATTCTGAACAGACTAATTCCAGCGAAGCAGGGAATTCATTAATCGCGAACCGACTAGTTGACATTGACCAATCGAAGCCACAGTTTGCTAGTTAAACCAGGCACGTTTCCACACAGCAGCAGCTAAACAGTTACGCTGCGCGTTGGAATCATAACGGACAGGAAGAATGTGCCGGCACTGATTCGTCTTGCAGCATTCCTGATACAAAAAGGTTTGGGGTGGCGAAGCAGTTATTGTATAATTTTTAACGCTTCGCCTTGTTATCTGAGAGCCAATGAAAAGGCTCTTAATATGCCTATCGATCCCAGAGGGAAACTTAGGGTGAACATGTGAGAGCGTAGGCTTCCGCGGCCGGAGTCAGTATTTACTAGGCTGTCCGGGTGACGCCGCGTCCATGGCGAAGGTGCCGACGTTTCGGTCGCCATCACGCCCTGAGGAAGGTCGCAGAATGGCGACCGAAACGTCGGCACCTTCGCCATGGACGCGGCGTCACCCGGACATCCTAGTAAATACATTCGGGTGAACAGTCCTGTTAAGGGCCCCTACATACGGAGTCCCTCCGCAACGCCTTATAGTGGCACTACCGGCTTAGGTGACACAGTGCATCAATTGATGTCACTGCAGTTCCGTTCACCTGGAGGTCATACGGTTCGTGTCTGGATGGTGGCAGGATTTTCGAAATTAGCTAGATAGCTCGTTCGAATTCAGATGCTGTCTGGAGAGGAATTCTAGTTGCCAGCTGCTGTGATCGGCAGCTTTTCGTGGTATCTGCAGTCAATATCACGAGAATGCTGGAGCAAAACCCTAACAAACGGGCCAGGGACCGCGCGCAATCTATCCTGACTTTTCCTTGTCCATGTCCTACCCTCACCCCTTACTTACACACTCTTACACTTATACGCACTACGCGACCACACTTGTCGGGAGACCAGCCCACACCTAAGAACTTGTCCCCGCTGGGACGGTGACCCGTGGGGGAGATACTTGAAAGAAGAGATGAAAGCCCAGTAAGCTGACGTGCCTGTTCGTCGTCGGATCTCACCGTCGGTCAGGGGGGAAGGGACACTGCTAACTCCCGCTATAAAATTATTCACTACACCAATAGGAATAATGACCAGTTGACGTGCACGGAAAAAACAATTAATAAATCTAGATTAGATAATGATTCCCACTTACGTTCCAATTTCCTCTACTCCCGTGTTCCTTTTCCTGTTCCATCTTTCGTTACTTCTCTCATTTCTTCTCTAACCATTCACCATTCCCTCTCCTCGACTCTACCCATCACCGTCTATGCAATCCTCACCATTTCTCGTCTTCCAAGTCGGAGTTGCTGACCACCACCTCGGTGTTTCCTAAGTGAACAGACCCGAAGTCTCGTCTTTAAAACTTCCAGAGCACTTTCTTATCTTCCCGTTCGTGGAGGCATTCCCTTCAATTCCAGGGCTCTCGGAAGCTCTCAAAATTTTCATACCCACCGAAAACACTGCATTGAGGAAATCTGAAGCACGTCTGCCTCGAAAGTTCTTCGATAAGGCGATAAAGCCCGGCACTCAGCTGCTCTTTCCTCGTTTTATGTCGCTTTAATTTGTCTCTTCTCCCTTCTTCCTTGCTAGCTTCAGCTAAATGTGGGCTTGACATCCACCAACTCGCAGTCCTACAGAATTATTTCGATAGCATGGGTAACGATCATGGTTCTAAGGAAATTGGGACAGGTTACTGAATAAAGTATAGCACGCGGTTTGCGACCCGTTCTTTAGGTACTACTGACAATTATCATCCTGGAAGAAGCATCAACCTACTAGTATCTTATCCGCGTAGGAAAAAAATTGACATTGCGCATGTGCAATTTTTTTCATTGACATCTTTTTAGTCTTTAAGGGGCATTTCAAACTTGTTAGTTTGTTTTTCTGCTTGTTTTATCTTTTTTCCTACTAAGTAATATTTCCGAAGTACTGCACATTATTACAAACATATTTCCTTAGCAAGAAGGATGGTACCTATTTATAAATACTTAGTTGTAAATAACTAAAGAAATAAGACGATTCTCATAACTTATATGGAAGTGCATTTACTAAAATCCCTTTAGAGTCCTTTATACTCCTTTTAGATTCAAGTGAGCAGTGTACCTCAAGCATTTGCATTGGCTGATATCGGTCGAGTCCCGTACTCCTGAAGAGCCCGCAGATAAGGAACTCGTTGTCCTTTGTTTCAAGATCCGAAACAATTCCTCGCGCCGATTTACTACGCTATATGCCTAATTTTGGTAATAAATTTAGTAGATCTCCGTAAGCAAAGCTTCAGCTATGAATTTGCAAGTACTTACGCCAACACATACGGTGAGTTGAACTAAATACGAAAATGTCGACGGCGGAGGAAAAACTGCCAGAATTCTACAAAATATTATCTGGTAATATATTTTTAAATGGTATACTTAAATGGCTTTCGCAATTTTAATATCAAAATAATTTAAAAGATAAATTAAATCTAAAGAACTGAAGACTAGGTATGCCAGGCATCTTTTTCGCGCTTGCAATTCTGATTACACTCCTCGTGGTTCGTCGCGAGCAAGAGCGAAGCCAGAAATTAATTATTTTGTTCCTCGCGACCACAGAGGCGCGGAGTCGCCGTCGTCGCTTGGGGCTTGTGTCGAGGGGTGACGGAGGAGGTGACGGCGGAGGTATTGGGCGGTGGACGTGAAAACTATAGCGGCGGTGCTATTGGGCAAAGCGGTGGTGAAGTGTGAAGTGAGAAAGAGCGAGCTGGATGCGGAAGGAACAGCAGTGCAGATAAAGAGGTGAGGGAGCAGAACGAGTGAGGTCACGGTGGGACAGGTTGTAAAGGAGGTTGCAAGCAGTAAGAAGGGCGGGAGCGGAGAAGGACGACGGGAGAAAGCGACAGGGGAAAGGGCGAGGGGAAAGGGCGAGGGGAAAGGGCGAGGGGAAAGGGCGAGGGGAAAGGGCGAGGGGAAAGGGCGAGGGGAAAGGGCGAGGGGAAAGGGCGAGGGTAAAAGACTAGGGGAAAGGGCGAGGGGAAAAGGCGAGGGAAAAGACGGGTGAAAGGGCGGAGGCAAGGGCGGAGGCAAGGACGGGAAAATAGGGCACGAAAAGTGTGGAGGAGGGCGGGAAAAGTGAGCGGGAAAAGCGGGAAAAGGCTGAGATAGAGGACGAGGGCAAGGACGGCGGAGGCGAGGTTTCGGGAGGGGCAAAGGGAAACGAAGGGAGACGAGCGAGCGTTGTGGCTGCGCAGATGACTGGAACGAGCCCGAGGGCGACGGCAGGGACTGGGCCTAGGCAAGCAGGCGGAGGCGGAGGCGGAGGCAGCGACGGCGCGGCGTGCAGATAAGGGCCAAACGCCGGGCGCCGCGCGGCGGCGAGCCAACTTTCGCAATTCCGGCTGCCATCGCGACTCCGCGCGCGGCGCGGTGCGGCGCGTCGACCACATCGAGATACACAGCGAGGATAGGCGCGGCGCGGAGGGGAGAGGGGGGGCGCGATGGAATCAATATTGCAGAACAGAGGCCGTGTAACCGCCGCCCGGTATATTGCTCGTGTTCTTTTCCACATCAACGGTCGGTGATCTCGCTAGAGTGGAAGGAGAGAGATCGGTAACTGGCACGACAATGAGACAGGGTTCACTGATAAAAGAATAAAAATATGAAGTAAATTAAGCTACAGTAAAATTACTGAGGTATTTAAAGTCCAGGTACCCACTGAGGTATTTAAAGTCCACAACTTTCAAATATTAAAATATCTTGAATTACAACTCATACAAATATACGAAAATAAGGGAAATGATCGGCTTGAGAGAAGGCAGAGTGAATTTACTAGCAAGTTGCATTTTCTTGTAAATTATATACGTATGGCAAATTTGTGTTTATTTGGATAATGAATGCATAGTGATGTTGCCCCCAATGATTTCATTTTCGTAATTTCACAAGACCAATACAATGCACGACGATTCATTTTACGTTAACCTCTTTTTTTTGAGACAACCTACTGTGCGTGTCAGAAATTTACGTTAACTATTTTCACGTAAATATTGCTATTATTCCTTTCTTTGTGATTTAATTATTTTTGTTTCATTGCCCTAAAAATTCTGCAAACAGTTTGGCCATTCCATTCTGCCCTTCTTGTCACTATGTCTTAAGTTTACTTCCGATAATCCTTACTAATTAATACTTACTCCTTAATAATTACTTCCTTACTACCAATAACTGTGCGGATACAAAATGAAAACCGCGATAATTTTTCTTGGATGGTTATCACTTTCTCACAGAAAGATTTTATTCTTAAGAGTTTCCACTAAAGTTGCAATATTAAAACTCATCAGGCTAAATTATTCCAATATTTTGTGAATATTAAGAAATAAACTGAAGGAAAACAATAACGAGGAGAATATTCCTTCAAATCTTCGATCTAAACTCATTAGAATTGGAAAGTGACTTCCAGGCTTCAAGTCACAGTGACGATCACGAAAATATTTTGCGGCGTTTAAGAAGCATTTCTGGATGGACCCCAGACTTAAATTGATCCTCCAAGAAACAATTAAAGCAATTAAGAGAAAATGAGAGATTTGCTTGAGGCAGACCGCAATGTGCGTCATAATAGTCTCCGAAGAGAATAATGGAAGGCATCAAAGTCTTCTTGAAGATCAGCAAAGACCCAACAAAAGCCATTTAGATACAGCGAAAAACAGTTCACTCCAGTTTCGTTTATTGTTACTGCAAGAAGCTATCAAAGAACTGACAACCGAGAAATTGCTAAACAAAACAAGTGATTGAGTACAGAATGAACATTTTAAAACTGATAGCGACATCTGAAACATACTGTAGGGGCCCCGATAGACAATAGACTGTGCGTGGACCAAGATGGCAAGTCTGGAAGGAGATGATCGCAATGAAAAATGCAGAATTAATTATTCATAAAGACAAATGCTAGATGCCCGCTATAAAAAAGAAAATGAGAAAAATATTATTGCTCCTCATGAAGTTTTAGGAATGGCAGACAAGAACAGGATTATTAAAAATGAGCGAACATTGTCCGTCCAAAATCAATTTGTTATAATATGAAAAAATTACGAGCATTTCCACGTATATGATTATTACAGAATTCTCCGAAATATGAATAAAGCGAAAGTTGGTTGAGAACTTAATCTGAATTTGCACGCTTCAACATTTAGATTGTGGCCAGACTTAATTCAAGTTGCCCCGCAGTCTTTATACATAATTTAAAGGAAAGGAGCATTTGCAACATCAATAAACAGTCATTCAACCCTAATTGGTATTAACCAATTAAAGTTAGATAGGTCCTAGCTGATACCTTTCACTACGTAGACCGCAGGACACCTGATCGACCAGCAAACATATACTGAATGCTACAAGCGCAATGCAACGGAAACTCAAGCCACTGGGATTAGAGTCACCTAATTTACAGAATTTAATCGAATTTTCACATCGACAGACACACGAGAGAGAACTATGCAAACCTATTCCAGAATATGGTCATCACCGAAGACTTCTGTTTGAAACCGAGTGGTCAGGACCGGGTCAACTGAACTCTTGATTTTTTTTCTTCCGACGTAGACTGTAATGTTCAATGCATGTAAATAATTTTACTACAACCTACCCGAACTAATAATATGAAAAAATAACATTTCCCAATATATTGCAGTATATTTTAACAAAATTTCCGAATCAAGTGACTAATGTACGTATATAAAAAATATCGGAATATTTTTTTTCTTTTTTAAACACACCGCAATCCCTTTAATCTGCATCCGCGACAACTTGTACGCCCCTATGGTATTCTCGTTTACCCATCTAACACTTGAAACTTCACGTTACAACCCCGCCGTTTTAGATATTTCACGAGGGCCCGCCATCTTGGAGTTTGCCGAGCGCCGAGGAAGAGATTAGGTGGTAAATAAAGGCGGCCCGCTGCGCTCAATCCCCGCGAAATAATCGACGAGCAGCGAAGAGAACGGCGCGGGGCGCCTTCCGCAGCCCGCGCCGCAAATTCAATTATTTCGGCCGATTCATCGCGCTCGCTCCTCCGGCTGCCGGCGATTCCGCGAGGGACGCGGGACCACCCCGCGCTTCCTGTGCCAGCAGCTTCTGGCGATCCGATTCGGTTGGGTGTCGTGCGACATTGGTTCGGGAAGATGCACATTTTGAGGCAGACCCCCGACGCCAGCAGACGCAGCCGTTGACACCAAGTCGGCAAATATACGTTGTAGAGTAAAACAATCGTAAAGGTATCGTGTAGAGAAAAATTCAAAGAAAAATAATGCAAACACAATAATATATTAGAATGCTCCTCTTCTTCAATAGTCATTAGTCACGCAGTTAAATGAGGTTTTAATATTCCCATCGTGACAAAAGGTAATAAACGAATCTGCACATTCTGTCACACGCGGAAGAGCACCATATCCCAATTTCTAAATATAGTGGCTTTAAATCTACTCAAAACAACAATACAGTAATATAGTTTAAAGACCAGAAGCTGCATGAACTCAAAAGTGTCATGAAGTACTCTGACATTTGTAAGTCTACGTATGCTATAGCTGAATAAAAAACATAGTTACACAAACACAAAGTTAAAATACGCCAGTTGCATTTATTGAAAAAATAATACTTTTCACCAGCTATTACATTGTACGATACAATGTTTGTTTAAGCGATATTTAGAAGAGCCCTAATTACTGGCGCAGTGCGTGTGGCAGCTTCAACTGTGAAATGTCGCTAATTGAGTAAGGAGACCGCTTTGCACAGCGCCAGCAAGCGGGCGTTGATTGGCGTCGCGTTCATATCAGCCACTGAGCGAATTTCGATCGCCACCAGAGGCCGCTAAAGGGTTCAGAAGCGAGGTGCTAACCGAACAGATCGCGCCTCGCCTGCCGCAAATACACCGCCCCTCTCACTCTCTCTCCCACCCCTGACATCCGGCCCTTTCTCCCCAACACCCACCCTCCGATACCCCGTTCCTTCCGTCACTCATCCGGCCCTACCACCCTCCCTTTTACTCCCGACGTCCGTCCCGTCCGTTCGTCCGTCCCGTCCGTTCGTCCGTCCCGTCCGTTCGTCCGTCCCGTCCGTTCGTCCGTCCCGTCCGTTCGTCCGTCCCGTCCGTTCGTCCGTCCCGTCCGTTCGTCCGTCCCGTCCGTTCGTCCGTCCCGTCCGTTCGTCCGTCCCGTCCGTTCGTCCGTCCCGTCCGTTCGTCCGTCCCGTCCGTTCGTCCGTCCCGTCCGTTCGTCCGTCCCGTCCGTTCGTCCGTCCCGTCCGTTCGTCCGTCCCGTCCGTTCGTCCGTCCCGTCCGTTCGTCCGTCCCGTCCGTTCGCCCGTCCCGTCCGTTCGTCCGTCCCGTCCGTTCGTCCGTCCCGTCCGTTCGTCCGTCCCGTCCGTTCGTCCGTCCCGTCCGTTCGTCCGTCCCGTCCGTTCGTCCGTCCCGTCCGTTCGTCCGTCCCGTCCGTTCGTCCGTCCCGTCCGTTCGTCCGTCCCGTCCGTTCGTCCGTCCCGTCCGTTCGTCCGTCCCGTCCGTTCGTCCGTCCCGTCCGTTCGTCCGTCCCGTCCGTTCGTCCGTCCCGTCCGTTCGTCCGTCCCGTCCGTTCGTCCGTCCCGTCCGTTCGTCCGTCCCGTCCGTTCGTCCGTCCCGTCCGTTCGTCCGTCCCGTCCGTTCGTCCGTCCCGTCCGTTCGTCCGTCCCGTCCGTTCGTCCGTCCCGTCCGTTCGTCCGTCCCGTCCGTTCGTCCGTCCCGTCCGTTCGTCCGTCCCGTCCGTTCGTCCGTCCCGTCCGTTCGTCCGTCCCGTCCGTTCGTCCGTCCCGTCCGTTCGTCCGTCCCGTCCGTTCGCCCGTCCCGTCCGTTCGCCCGTCCCGTCCGTTCGTCCGTCCCGTCCGTTCGTCCGTCCCGTCCGTTCGTCCGTCCCGTCCGTTCGTCCGTCCCGTCCGTTCGTCCGTCCCGTCCGTTCGTCCGTCCCGTCCGTTCGTCCGTCCGTCCCGTCCGTTCGTCCGTCCGTCCCGTCCGTTCGTCCGTCCGTCCCGTCCGTCCGTCCGTCCCGTCCGTTCGTCCGTCCCGTCCGTTCGTCCGTCCCGTCCGTTCGTCCGTCCCGTCCGTTCGTCCGTCCCGTCCGTTCGTCCGTCCCGTCCGTTCGTCCGTCCCGTCCGTTCGTCCGTCCCGTCCGTTCGTCCGTCCCGTCCGTTCGTCCGTCCCGTCCGTTCGTCCGTCCCGTCCGTTCGTCCGTCCCGTCCGTTCGTCCGTCCCGTCCGTTCGTCCGTCCCGTCCGTTCGTCCGTCCCGTCCGTTCGTCCGTCCCGTCCGTTCGTCCGTCCCGTCCGTTCGTCCGTCCCGTCCGTTCGTCCGTCCCGTCCGTTCGTCCGTCCCGTCCGTTCGTCCGTCCCGTCCGTTCGTCCGTCCCGTCCGTTCGTCCGTCCCGTCCGTTCGTCCGTCCCGTCCGTTCGTCCGTTCGTCCGTCCATCCGTCCGACCGTTCGTTCGCCTGTTCGTTTCTCAGTCTCTTCGCCTATACGTTCGTCCGTTCGTTCCTCCATCCATCCATCCACCCCTCTCACCGTTCGCCCGACCCTCCTGTGAGTCCTGTGAGTCCTAACCAGTCGCTTACGTCTAATTCCCATCGTCCCCTCCCGTACTCCCTTTAAGTAGCATTTTTTATTCCCGCTCCTGCCGCACTCGCTCCCCGGCGCCGCCCCTCCACCCTGCCGCTGTGACACCCAGCGCCCCTATTGAAAATACGGGCCGCGCCGCGCGCTGTGCTTTGACAGGGTGAGGTGCAAAGTGCTGCAAAAACAGGCGCCGCAACGGACGCGCGTGCGGCTGTGAACGCGCCCGAGAATGCTCGCTCGCTGCGCAGGACTAGGGGCGCCGTCGCCGCGTTTCACACTTCGGATGTCATCGCTGGTGGCGCGGAGTAGATTTTGCTCGGAACCAAAACACGGAGCTTAGGGGCTAAACGCGGAATTGGCACACGCCCTGACCTGCCATAGTGTGAAAATATAGAACCACTAGTCACAGAGGAACCACTAGTCACAGAGGAACCACTAGTCACAGAGGAACCACTAGTCACAGAGGAACCACTAGTCACAGAGGAACCACTAGTCACAGAGGAACCACTAGTCACAGAGGAACCACTAGTCACAGAGGAACCACTAGTCACAGAGGAGCCACTAGTCACAGTGGAGCCACTAGTCACAGAGGAGCCACTAGTCACAGAGGAGCCACTAGTCACAGAGGAGCCACTAGTCACAGAGGAGCCACTAGTCACAGAGGAACCACTAGCCAAAGAGGTTTGAACATTCCGCTCTTTGCAACTCACTGCCTTAGAAGTGAATAGTTTTATAATTGATTCCAACTGAAAGACCTGGGCCTTAACAGTGCTTTCCTTTATTTACCTGTAGTATGCTCTGTACTGTGCATGGGCAATACTTTTATTCCCTATAGTGAGAGCGACAAAACCGCTTTTGATTCCGTAGTAATGAAACCGCGTGGGTCGGTAATTCATTGGAACTATTATTTCTTTCTTCTGTTAGTGAACAACGAACAATACGTAAATTTTAGTAAACGCAATGGAATGTTTGTAAAATTTGCTTTGAAATTAAGCAACCAAAAGGTATATGAAAAAACGGCGCTTTCAAAAAAATTTCTGAAACACGTCCGCATTCACTTGGCGGAAGAGGTTGTTTAAAAACCATTGTCAGAAATCGTAATCCAATGTTGTGCGTTATAATAACAGTTCCCTACGATAGACACACATGAAATTTCCATACAAAGGTTCATGAAACTCTGCGTATTACTACCGTTTGAATTTATACTGAGGAATCTAGTGGCATTTGGGTTGTTGTAGTAAGTTTTTCGTATATCAGAATTGATTCTGAATTTTCGAAGTACTTGCAGATAAGTGAAGTAATGTTATGTATAGCATAAATTTTATTATTTCATTGTTAAACTTTGTAGAAAGAAATATCATCATCATTAAATAGAGATACAATTTCATGTACCTTCTGACTTCATTAAACAATGTATGCATATAAAGCAAGATCAGTTGGTCACCCCAAATAAAAAGATCCGAAACGGGAAAGGCATTGGCACGGATATTGATACAATTTATGTTGAATACACCTCCCATCGAATTTATTATTATTATTATTATTATTATTATTATTATTATTATTATTATTATTATTATTATTAGCCAAGTGCACATTCTATTAAGGGCAAGGTCCTCCTTCTCCCGCAGGGAATTGTTAATCCTTCTTTAATGAAGTGATAGGATGATGATGATGAAGGGACGATCACAAATGCATCCATGCCCGAGTCGACACTCGAATCCGCGATCCTTCGATACGAAATCGACACGTAATTAAATAAAGAATATTGAAGCTTTCTGCAATATTATTACTATTATATACATACATTTTTAAATTAAAAGTTGTAGTAGTTCCTATTTCAACTACATGTTTATGTATTTATATTCGCCATTTCTGAAGTCATGATAATTATAACTTAAGTTAATTTGTTGATGCTAATGATTTATTGCTAATGATTTATTTGGTGATAGGGCGAAAAATATATTTACATACTCAAAATAGAAGAATAGGGTTCAAGAAATAATGCTTTTAAGATCATTTCAAACAATGAAATTAAAAATTCAAACAACGAAAACTAAAAACAAATTTGATTTATTATATAAAACACATTCGCAACTTAAAAACTATTGTTTATTTAATACTTTTGGGAAGACCTATAATAAATATATATTACAGACTAAATAAATTAACAAAGGGTAGGCGAGTCTTAATATTTTGCCAGGGTAACATGCTCGATTTTTTTTTTTTGTATTTCTTGGCTTTTCTTACGCCGATGTACAGTTTTGTTAGTAATGAATTCACAAATATTGGACATATTAATAAATATGTTTATTAATATATAATTAGCAAACATACTTTTGTTTTCAATATTTAGGTAAGATATTGTAGCAAAATAATCACATACTTAGAATAGTTCACTAATTCCTGAACCAAAAATCTAACCGAATATACAATAAGGAAATTAAGTTCTACTGAACAACAGGCATTTTGTAAATCCGTTGATTTGAAAATTGCGTGTCGGGCTCAAAAACTCTTTCAGAAGTGGGAGGTCCTGGTAAGTTGTCGTCAAAGCCCCTGAATTGGGCATTTATTTTCGTCCACTACGCTGCTCATGCGCGGCTCCGGCCAGTCCAAGTCAGCATGACGATGGGATACGTCCATTTTGAGCCGCAGTATACACACTCGACACACTCGATGGTCTTAGTTTCGTCCATTTTCTTTTTCCTCTATTTCGTTCCTGTTCTTGTTTTGAGGGAATCTCGCATCTCCTAATTTTCTGTAGGATCCCTTTACTTGCCTTGGCCCTGTAACCTCGAATTAGGATGGCATAGTCGATACTAAACAACATAGCTCAGAGGTTGTGCAATTAATCTTCAGAGTCAAAATAATCCAATATTTGACTAGAATAAAATGTAAAAACTACGATTCACCACTAACTAAATGTACTCACTTATTTTCAAAAAAACAACGACAAATGCACGGTGTCTCAAAATTAATGTATCAAACTTGTAGGACATATCGCACATCACTTCCTATCAATGAAATGTGAGAGTTAAATATTATAATGACGTTACACACATAACATTTGCCCCTGTTTGATAGGCAATCCGTCGTGTATCAGTGTTTGGCAGATACATGAACCTCTTTGACAGCGTCAGAACGTGTTCCAGCAAAACACTATTGCATGATGTGTTGCCTAGCAATCAGGGGCAAATGCGTGTAATTTCGTTATGAAAAACTAGCAGAATGAATATCTACTACTGGTACGTATTTATTTAGTATATGTATAGTATACATGACGTAAAATCGAAAGCATTGATTTTCATAAGTAATATCACGAGTGTTTTGGAAATTGTAGATAAATTCCCGACTCGCAAAGCGAGGAAGGGTTTTATCTGAAAATTTCCGAAGCACGAGTGGTATTTAATAGGACTATTCCACGAGTGAAATTATCTCCAGCAGAGCTCCAAAATGCTGAAAATAAGCTATGTTAAAACCAGATATGTTATGTTACAGTACATACGCGGTTTATTGGACATCGACATAGCGATCGATGTACATACCACCTCCTAAGAGAGGGTGCCACAGTTTATGATTGGCCAGAAGGGAGAAGCTGTAAGAAAAATCGGATAGAGAAAGCGATAAACTTTTTTGAAATACCCCGGCCTGATTGGGGCATTTTATATGTATAGTTAAACACTATTGGTTTTAATTTCACGGATGGAATAGTCAAAATAAATAATTGTAATTATCTGCATCACAACCATATTCTCTTTGATCCTATCCCCGTCCCCGTCTTCCCGCTCCGACAGCGCTGCTACGACCTGGTTGTTCTCGTGCCGCAATGGGCCCCTCGCTGTCGTCTTCGAACTCAGCGTCCGATTCGTCCCGTCTGCATCGTCCGCCCGCTCCTACTGTCCTGCTTGACTTCGCCCCGCGTCACGAGGCAACGCCCAACCACAATGAAGCCCAGGTAGATTGGAAACTGCATTTTACTGAAGCGCCATCTTCCCTCTCCATTTCTCGACCCATGATCATTGGTGAAATGTTGACATTTTAGATCTCTCCACATGTCCTACACGTTTGTAACATTTACTCTGAGACATCCTAAATAGAATAATCTGATGGAAGCAACACCATCCCACACGTAAACATAAAGAGCAAAAAATTGTTTTGACTTATAATGACTGTTGACCTGAAAGTTACGGACTGCAACTATTCAGTTTGCCTATATTTTTTCCATTTATTTCTGAACAGTGCCAAAAACGTGTCTATTGAACCTCATCACTGAACCTTCTGTTTTTACCGACAACCAGTACGTCGCGTTATCTCAAAATGGCCAAATAAAACGATTTTGCTACCAAGGTGTCTAGCACAGTTTTATTTGGTTCTTCTATTATACGTCTGAGTGAGCAAGTGCTCTTCAGTTAACGATCGATGACGTGCTAAGTTAAGTGAAGATTAATGCTAACTGCACAGCAACAAAAAGATTGGAATAAAATTAGGACTCCTGGAGCCTACTGAATAACAAGATACCGTATCTCTTGGTGCGGGAAACCACGCATTGCCGACTCATTGAAATACATAGGGATGAACTGGGCAATAATGAGCTCAAAATTAGTATAGGGAAATATGAATCAATGGAAGGATTTTATCGGCGAAAGCTGCATCTGTCGCTAAACAGTTGTAGTTAAATTATACAAATTAAAGAGTTTCCGAGAATAAGTCACTGAGGCATATCCCAAACTGATCTGGCCCAAATGGGCGACCTTTCTTATGGAATTATTTGAGGTTTCACGAAGCCAAGGAGGATAAGTATTCCTTTTACAAAAGCTGAGTTAAGAGCAGAAGCATTTAGTATAAGTACACAAAACTGTGACAAACAACTGTAAAGTGCTGAGATATAATATTGAGCAATGAGAAATATATCAGGAATTAACTGCAATCTGTTGACCTTATAACATCATTTTCTCAGAACAAAAAAGTGTCACACACCGTCCTGACTTCTCCATAATCGTCTGCGGGTCGTGTCCTCAGGAAACTCCAGAGAATTATTTTTGGTCTGCCTTACAGTTACCGCGCTCTTAAATCTGTCACCAACGCCTGGTGCAATTATTAGGTTGGAAACTGCCATTCCCAAAAAATATTTCTAATTAATTGTTTTTGTTTCGTGTATTATTACACGAAACAAAAACATCTAGCCCTCTGACATTTTTTCTACGTTCGAACTGTTCAGCCCAGTGGCTTTATATATGAGCGTTTCATAAATTATTATTGAAACACAAAGTATTCACAAACATTACACTAATTAATATTCAAGTTTTATGCAGAAAAAATCCTAAATATTCGGTAAACTCGTACTTAATATGCAAAAAAATCTAGTTAAAATCTCACATGTAGAGCTATCAAACAAACTCGTAATATACGTACATACAACAGATATCAAATAATTTCAACTAGTGGAGCTACAAAATGGCCCGTACTTCCTCGTACTAGTTTCCCTTTCGTTTGAGTTGGTGCGGCGTTTCATTTTGGTCCCACACCCTTCTGTGCCGCCATCCATCGCCGGCATATGGCGCTACGACCTCGCACGCGTCGCTCTGGGCCGCGCGTATAACAGGCGAAGGCGGCGAGTAGGGCGTCACGGAGCTCGCTTCATGGCTCGAATGAAAGGCGGTTACCACGTGTTGAAACTCGACGACGAGTTGACAGAACAGGCAGAGATGGACAGGCAGTGGGGACGAGCAGTGGAGTGGGGTAAGTGGAGTCGGGAAGTGAGTAGCGAGGTGGGGGGGGAGCGAGTGAGAAGTGAGGTCGGGGGTGGGTGAATACAATGTCAGGGGTGAGAGTTCAAGGTCGGGGATAAGTAAGTACAAGGTCGGCGAGTGGGGACAAGGTCTGAGGTCTGTGAGTATTGAGGTTGGAGCTGAGTGAAAGGCGAAGACGTGGGCGTATGTCATTGGATAGGACATATCCAAAAATGGCGAATCTCTCTCTAACCGATAGAGGAATCTGAGAGTTATGCTTTAAATTGGGAGGGAAAACATTCAAACATGAGAGAAATGGAAACGAAATATATCTAAAATCTTGTCTAAATGATCACAATTACAGACAACACCGAGATTCAGAAGGTCGCAATTTCGAATTCCCCTCAGGTATTTGCTCCTAGTCTCCATCCCCATACTCTCCACACGGCATCGAACTGACACACGCGGCAACCGCCTTTTATTGGAGCCATGAAGCGAGCTCCGTGACGCCCTACTCGGCGCCATCGCCTGCTAATGCGCGGCCCAAGGGAAGCGAAGTGTCTCGTGGCTTTTTGCCCCACGGCCGCTGCCCAGCCGCCCTCCCCGGTCGACCGCCAGGCGGCGCTGCCAGCAGAGGTCACCCTCCCTTTTCGCTGTCGCCCCCACCCCCGCTCACGCCACTACCTCCGCCACTGCCGTTCGCGACCCCGACTCCGCCGCCGCTACCCCAACCCCAGCCCCTCCCCCTGCCGCCGCCCGCGCCATCACACCCGTCCCCGCGCCCATGCCCATGCCGCCGCCGCTGCCCACCGCCTGCCGCCGCTCACGCCCCTTGAAGCTTCAAGCTGGAATCTCGCAAGCGCCTCCCGTGAAACACAGCCACCTCCTCCTCTGCTGTTTTTTGGTGCGGGGGCGGCGAAAGTATTAGGTCTTGATAGCTCGTCCGCCCCTCCCACCGCGTAGGCTACGTCGTCGCTGTTGCTGCTGCTGCTGCTGCTGCTGCCACGAGGTTTTTAGCGGCGTTTGTCGTTAGCGTGCCTCGGTCGCAACTTGTCTACGTCGCAGCCACTTTCGTGCCTTGCGCCGGTAATGAAGAGCAGGCGCCCGCGGGAGGGGGAGGGAATGGGAGGGGCAGGCGTAGAGCATCGGAGCAAGAAGTGTCACCGATCTGGCCCTCCCCCCGCGTGATGCAGACCACGAGGCAAGTAGAAAGGTGCAACATGCACATCATCTCCCGCCAGTGCAATCGATTGACGCTCTCAGGCCACAGGACGTGGAGGGGAGATGTCTTTTTTTTCACTTAATGGTGGCCTTTGCTCAAGGTTATTCAGCTCTCTAAATGGAAGCCTCCCTTAAGAAAAAAGTTTGTAGTGTGACATTTCACGAAATCCACAATAATCTTACGAAATATTCATAAGAGTGTTTGTAAACAGTGAATGTATTTTGTTTTGTTCTTGGGTTTCCAGAGAGAGACGTAGCTCTAATAATGGACGGCGAACTCAAAGGTGTAATAATAATACCGCTCTGAGTAATTTTCAAAGTGTAGTGAACATGAGAAATAGTCCTGTTAGTAATGACAAATATGGTCGAGTAAAAGAGTTCAATAATTTTAACTTGAAAATTTTCGGCATTCTAAATGTTTGCTACCAGAATGAAATGTTGAACTGGACAGAATCAGAACAACTTCGACGTAGATGTATGGTGATTTACGTCGAATAGGAGTCCTGTCAAGAATAAGAGTTTGTTTCCTTTTAGTTTTGAAAATAAATGATTTTGATTCAATTGCAAATATGTTAATTATTTCTGAGTAATCGGTGCAAATGTGATCGCGTGGGTGATTATTTTTTATCGTGAATAGTTACTTGTGTATTTACTAACATCTTCCAGTTGAACTTTGATACCTTAAGCCAATGAAACTTGTACGAGAACACGCTTAACAACGATTTTGAAGTTCGGAAGTTAAAACGCAGTCCGTCCGTGCGTCCATGAGCAATAATGGCGACTAAAGTATTCGTAGGAATTTTGCTAACATCAATACTCCTTATCCCGACTGAAACCCCTATCTGGCTGGACTGAGCGCCCTGTGATTTTGAAAAATTTTCTGAAAGTTTGGGGAAACTTTACATTAAATCACTGGAACATTTTTAAAATGTTCTTAAAAATGCATTCAGACTTTTTCTTTAAATAAAGTAGTGAAATACAGTAATAAAGTAAAATAAAGTAAGAAAGATGTAAAGTACACTTATAAAAACGGCGTATGACCTATTTTCTTTGACATTTAATTTTAGAAGAAGTGAGGTTTTGCTTCAAACGAAATTTGTTCTCCACAATTAGTTCTTTAATTATTTTTCACATATATTTTTGACAATATTAGTAGTTTGACAAAAATATGAGAATAATAAAACTAAAATTGTCTCAAAAATGACTCAGATTCTTTCTTTAAATTTTTTATACGAATAGAGGTAAATTCACAGAATAACAAAACATTAACGCTATTTTGATGACAGTAAATTGAACGAACTTACTTTTAATATATCTCACGTCGTTAATATTTACATTAAAGACATAATTTATACATTATTGCATTTGTTAGTGCAAGTGTTTCAACTAATTTCTTATAAAGTTTTTCGAAAACTCAAAATATCTTTCAAAAGTGCGCATTTTCAGGAACGCGCTGACATTTTTTTCTCAAAAACTGCTCCATTTTTTCAATTAAAATTTTCATATAAAAAAAGGTGTCACTCTTCTATCATATTCTTAAATTCATATTTCAATTGACTATGACGAAAAATTAAAATTGTGAAAAAAATGTACGTGTTTTTGTACAACTTATTCAATATGAATATTACATTGAAGTTAACAAGACTTTTCACTGGTATGTTCTATAAGCATTATATTCCACAATATGTTTTGGTGAGTAAATAATTTTTTAGAAAATTGATCATGACAGTGTGAAGTTGTCAGATATTAATACTTAAGTAACTTTGATTGCATTGTTGCTATTGAAACGAATGGTGCCAATATTATTCAGATACATAGATTAAATCCTAGAAAGCACATTAGCCCCGCGTGCATAAAAAGGTCAGTTTTAGATGTTTTATTGGTTTTATAAAATTAGTACTACGTTACGAAGCATATGATGTCTGGCTATACATTTCCAATTAGTACGGTCAAGTAGGTAGGACTCACGTCTCAACACACTTGGATACGTGGACACAAAGGCTGTGGTAGCGAAACCCACGTTAAACGTGAACGTTTTCAGTAGTGCTTGACGAGTGGGTGGCATTCGGACACCCTCGTGTATGACATCTACACAATCATCCTCCCATTATCTCTTGGCCTCACAGGCAATTGTACACAATCTGTGTGTTTAATCGACGAGCTAGCTCCTTCAACCAGAACAATGGTACAAGCACCGAGGTGATTCCAAGGAATACCTCGGGCAAATATGTACAGGTACATGACCGAGATAGGTCTATGCGATGTTCGAGGTGCCCGAACGTGCTCTTCACCACGCTCCAGAGAAGAGGTAGGCACTGCGAGACACCCTGGTAGGCATTTAGACGGCGAAGCGAATAGGAAACAAATTAGTGCGAGAAAGCTTGTGCCATTTTGCAGCGCCCCTAGTTATTTGTCCCGAGAATTTTAATTGTGGACATGGTCGAAACCAAATATGTTAAAGAAAGGAAGAATTGCAGTAGGCAACGTACGCTTACTGTGAAAAATGTCCAGAACATATGATCAGACCTTGAAGTATTGTAGCTGGTGTTTAAAAAACTTATTTTAAAAGCAGAATATTATTAACTTCTGAATTACTACCAAAATTGCATGAGTAATTGTTTGTAACACATCATCAAACAGAATTAATATTACTGTTTGTTTTTCTTCGTAATGAACGGCTATTGTAGTAATTAATGGGAATTGATGTGTTGCATTCAATGAAGTAGATTTGATTAAATACTGGATGCATCGAGCTACCAATGCGTTAAAAGAACAAAAAGTTCATGAACTCTTTTGTTGATTGTTAAATTTAGCTTTTCACTCACGCTTCTCGAACATCTCATCTACTGTATATACATTATTGATTTCATACACAATGAGGTTCCATTTCTGACGTAATATAAAATGCTCATTGTTCCTCGTTTGTTCTATAGTAAGTTTTAATTACACAATATTACAAGATGAAATAAAACCAAACTCCAAGAGTGCATGGAAAGATCAGTTTTCATTTCCTAGTAGTATGATCGTATACAATGTAAGCTGTTCTGTTATCGTAGAAGTCTACTGTTAACAGAGCTGCAATAGATGACGAAGCGAAATGGAAACAAACTAGTGCGAGAAACCATTTCGCAGCGCCTCTAGTTATTTGTCGCGAGAATTGTAATTGATGATATGGTCGAAACTAAATGTGTTAAACTGAAACTCAAGTATAAACGCAGCCTTTTTCCTGAAAACGGTTTGTTTAAAACGCCGAAATGAATTATCCAAATTGTAAAAAACCCAAAATAGCTTTCCCTTTCTCGCCAGTGACTTCAGAAAGTCAAATCAGTGCTTAACTGCTACGTTTGTGGAAGTAGGAAAATTATACCCAAGCTATTATGTCTTCCCACCGCCACTTTTTGAAGCTATTTTAAGCTGCACTTTGAACACTGGCGTTTTGCGGAGTGTAGCTTAACTATATCGCGCCAAGAAAGTCTCTCCACAGTAGCACCAGTGGCTGGTGAGAGTGATAGGAACAGAAATTATGTTGGTAGCACTACAGCTTGTAACAAATGAAAAAGTACAATTATTTCCTCTAATACGTTGTGTAGTCAGAATCCATGTTTTGATGTTCCTACCGAAAAATCAACTAACAGCAAAAACGTCCGTGTCGTCCGTCCGTCCGTCCGTCCGTCCGTCCGTCCGTCCGTCCGTCCGTCCGTCCGTCCGTCCGTCCGTCCGTCCGTCCGTCTTTAGCCAATGCTAGCGCCTAAAGCGTTGGCCGATTTTCTTTAAAGCTGATATTCTCAGTTCGATTCAAATGCATGTGATTTATGGGGCAATTGGGTGATGAGTGTGCGAATGAAAATTTCACACGTGGAAAAATACCTACTTATTATTTACCCGACATTTCTTAATAATTTTTTATAAATGGAATTTTGGAAAGTTAGAACTTTTATTTACCAATAAGTCAATAAAACGGAAATATATTTTCAAGTTTTTATTCATCATTCATTCTTTCATATATAAGTATGGAAATAGATATTTATTTGTTTTATATTCCAATGTTATAACAGTAGATGGTTTTCTGTCAATACCTACTACAAAAACACAATACCTTCATTAGCAATTGCATACTTTCCGTTTTGTTTAAACGGCCCTGTCCCTAGAAACGAGAGAGAATAACACTTTTTCTTAGTGTAGGTTATGGATTAGTTGTTGGGGTTTTTTTCGCCTGAACATTATAACGTTATGCCAGTTTTATTTTTCAGAGAAACGAATTTTGCATACAGCGAACAAGAAACATGTGCGCGTGTCAAGAGAACACAAAGAGGCAACATACCCACGGCTCTTATCAACAGTTTTATGAAAGGTACTAGGTCGTAAAATTACGCAGTCGACCCGCAACAGAAGAAGGCATAAAGCCGTAATAAATACTCGTAACGGCTGTCTCTTCACGCTCCACAGTCTGACGTTTATCCCAGCGACCGCCGAGACTTCCATGTTCCATTAGGCGAACGAGTGTGTGTGTGTGTGTGTGTGTGTGTGTGCGCAGTTGCCTGGGTCGTGTGAGGCTGCGACCTGTGACCCTCATAATACGCGCAGTCAGGGGACATTCCACGGCCTCCAGGATGACTCGAATGGCAATGAAGGAAAGAGACCTTGGCGAGTACAACGACAGGTGACCCTGCATCTGTGACTGCTTCGCAGCAATACGACTGGACTTTCTGCTTTTATTGCGTTCAGGGAAGGTTTATTAACATCGTAAGTTCGGAAATGTAGTGACGTTTGTGGCGATAAACAAATATCAACTGAAGAAAGAAAATTATGTATCGTTCAATGAAAATTCAGACTGCTGTGAAAGATGTTTGAATCTGCGTCGGTGCTCTGAAGTTTTATTCGCCAACTCAAGACCATGCATTCATACGTTTGACTAGAGCACAAAGGGTTTAATGCAGGCATGTCTAGGTCGCGGGGACGGTAACTAGCCCACTAGCCCTTGAGAGCACTGCTTCCGACGCAAAGTAAGGTTTGTACAAATTGATCTGGAATGTCTGTACGTCAATGAATATTATACGCGCGAGTTTTCTTGAGCCCCGAAATCACTATCCCCGCTTCTTTAGCAAAATTAGTCGAATTAATAATTAAAGATGACAACAAGAATGGTTGCTGCCGATCTGGTGGGTGAGATCGTTAAGTGAGGGATCGCGGGTTCGAGTCCCACCTCGGTCATTGTTGTATCTGTGTGCGTCCTTTCACTCCCTATCATCACCATATCATGTCACCCTCACGAATCCGATAACGTTAAATCCAATAGTGATCGCTAATGACCTAGATTTTTATGCGACCTTAAATAACAAAAAAAAAAGAACTGTTGCTAAAATCTGATAACTCTCTCCCGTGTATTTGAAACCGTTTATCGAAAAGCTTGCTAAAGATTTAATGTAATAATTTTTCAGTCGAAATAAAAATTCACCCCACTGCTCTTGCTTCTATCAAAATGAGGGCTAAAGGAAACATGCGCGAATAATATCTGACCCAGAAGAGCCTTTTGAAACGGTGAGTCGACAGCTGCTGCTCCAAAAGCGGTATTAATTCCCATTTCCTATCGTAAAGTAAAAAAATGACACATGAAATGAAATAATCAGTAATGTTTCAAATTGTATACTGAAAGTAAAACTAAACAGTTTGAATAGATAATATCTTGATTTCGTTATCACATTTATTTAAAAGTGTAATAATTGTGGTAACTACCAAAGGTCAGGTTAGGATGTTTAACAAAGATTTTCTATTTGAAGTGTTGTCCTACGTACGGGAGTTCTTGTTAATTCATTTCACATTATTGCTTTGTGTAACACATAACAGAATGATTTAATTAAACAATGCCAAACAGAAAACAAAGCAATAATTCTCCAAACAAACTTAGTCCATTACACTGGGGAAAAAATTATATAATATAGAGCTTAAAAAGAAAGTAAACGTGAAATAAAATAATTATTAAGGTATATAAACATAATTCAAATATCGGTTGTTTTTTCTAATACATCAAGCAAACATATTTTCATATGAAGCCACTATTGTTAGATATATTTGGAGCACGCTTTCGTCTTACATTTTCCCACTTTAGTTCGCACGTGTATACCCCGTTCTGGGTTTGAAAAAGAACTGAGTTCCGGAGACAGAGGAAGTTGCCGGTGTCCATAGGAGCGCCGGGCTTCCCAAGCGGGCAAGCAGCTCGTGCGGGTTTGATATGCCTGTTTTTTTTCTTTTTTTCTCGCCACCTTGAACCACGCGTGCATCCTGATTTAGTAGGTGCATATATCTTTCTGGAGGGAGGAGATCAGCGTTTTAGATGAATCTCGATGTTTTCCCCCGAGTTTGTTACCCCCGGGGATATGGACTATGAGAGGATGACGATGGTAAAGGATGAAAGGACAGCATACACATATAGACATACGCAAATACACCCATGCCCGAGGCTCGAACCCGCTGTCTTCTGGTTCGAGACCGCTACGGCACTACTGTCCTACCGATCTTGGCCATGTGACCGGCATATGCCTGTTTTATTGGGTTCTTCAAAACAATTCTTTTCTTCTGTTAGAGAGAAGTAACGTGGTTTAAAACGCGAAATTTCGTAACTTTCAAAATGTAGAGAATACCTCCCATTGATCTTTAAATCTTTACAGCTTGTATCACTCCCACACAGTTTGCGTGTAGACATAAAATTTATCTGATTAGTTCAAGTGTAACGTCAGGAAGAAATAGGCAAAATGCACACTGAAAAACTTGGCATTCCATCTTCGGCAGTGTAGTTTAAAAATGACACTTTTAGAAAAAATAACCGCGTGTTAGAAGAAGGCCTGGTGGTGCTACAATCTCGACGCTGAAGAGGCAACGGCAATGCTAGCTTCGAACTGCCTAACACAGCAGCATTCTCCATCAGCCATAGACTGAATTCGTCTGACCTTCCTAGCCAGTGTCGAAAATACCTCGCCGTCGTGACTCCAACCCTAGGGCCTCCGGGTCAGAGACGCTGCAGAGGGAACAGCAAATAGTACTAGCGTTCAATGACAAAATATCATAGCCTCATTTTTTGAAATGACATACCTCTTGGAATCTATGTTTACGATCAACACAAAGATGAGTACTATAATCACCAACATTTTAAACTATATTTAACTATATTTAAAAAATTGCATAAAAATAGAAGTTACGCTGCTTGGCACGTCTATATGTAATTTTAAATCCTCAAATAAGGGCTTTGCAGTGTATGAGAAGGGCTTCCGCAGCCAACTTTTAGACAGCTTCTTAAGGTGGGCCACGTGTTTACAAAGAAATAGAGTACATTACTTGGTTCGTCTTAAGTTTCTAAACTGCGAGCCTAAAGAACACTGAGCGTAAACAATTGGCAAAGTCATTCGGTTCTAACGGGACATGAACTGGCCAGGAATCTGTATGGAAAATAAACTATGTTGAAGTTTCCAAATTGATAAAGTATGCATTGCCGTTTCAAGGGAAGCTATGTTTCCAGCACATCTATTGACGCTATTCCCTTGCAAACAAAAATTTTACGTTTATAATTACATTGCCAAATCCTTAATTTAAGACTTTGATTATTCACGATGAACATACATACAATGATGACAGATAAACACTGAGATGAAAATTATCAGTATAATAAGATGATATTTAGTGAGATGAAAGGTAGTGATTGAGGCTTATAGCATACTGAAGAGTTTGGCTACTATCAGTTGCTCAACTTTTCACAAATTATTTATAAATGTCTGACACGCTTCACATAATTGTTATTAAACTAAGCATTGCCCTCATAGAAAACTATTTACCCACGTTCTGCACTACACACGCGCCCTCCAAACTTTACAGGTTTTAAAGGACCTTCTCAAAATGTACCGATCAGCTTGCAAATGGTTATTAAAATGTGAGTATTGACGCTTCATTTTATCTGTTTTTTTCTATAGATAGGTTCTTTTTAATTTGTCTCCGTGCTGATTACTGGATAATAAAGTAACAAATTATAATTTAAATCCAAACAATTGAACATTTTCATTACAAAGAAGTGGCTTAAAAAATTCATGCTTTTTTCGTTTCGTTCGTTACACTTTTATCGCTTGGTAATATAATAAGTTTTTTCCACGTCTCCCAAACTCTCTGTCAGTGTTTTTACTACGATCGACAAATAACGTTCGTCGAAACCTCACATTACGAGCTAATTGCAGGAAAATCACGTACGAGTGTGTTTCCAGAAAAAGTAAGAAGCCCTAAGGAACGTTCGTATAATTTAATGTGGAAGCAAATATTTGTGAAATTACGTGTGAAGAAGTTAAATTTAGAGGAGCTTCTCAAAACTGGTAACGGAACTTACAAGCATCACTACAGTTCATAAGATTTTTAAAGGGGGACTGGTATCAAGCATCCAAAAACGTGAATTATATAAACTACACGTCAATGGCTCAGCGAACCCTACTATTTGTTTTCGAAAGTTCGAGTCATAAGTATTGTTTTTTAATAATATGAAAAATTACAATGATTATAATATTTTTTGCCTCTAATTAGAGAAACAATTTAAAATGAAGTTATTTTCAAGATGATTTGTGTCAACGTTTTACGATTTTATTCTGCATCGTTTCATCTCACATGAGTCTTGAAGAATCTAAAGCTTCGGCTTTTAGTCTTAAAACCCTGAATGTTAATAATACCTGAATGTTAATAATACCTGACATTTAAGATTCCGGAAGGTCACAATAAAGGATACGTTGGTATGCAACAATTACGTAGAAACAAAAAAATCGAAATATTTCACTCATTACTTCCATTAAATTCTAATGATTTTAAATGTCACCGAAATGAAACTTTTGGTACAGTACATCCTTTCAGAGTTTCTTGCTTCTTCAGATATTTCAAATTGGTTTTGTAACAACAAATTAATAGTTAACGAAGGAAATACAGATTCAATGCATTTTTGCATTTCAAATCAGCAATTGCATGTTCCATTGAAAGTGAACAAAATGCAATTCGCTGATATTAGAGTAACAAAATTTTTAGATCTCTCAATTCAATCAAATCTAAAATGGAATATACATATAACAGAATTAAACACAAAATTAAGTTCATTATGTTACGTACTCGAATTTCATTCTTTCAAATTCTGTCAGCCTTCATGCAGCTCGTTGCGTGTATTTTGAAAATGTACATTCCCGCCTGAGATATGGCATACTATTCTGGGAAAGCTCATCATGTTATATCCAGACTTTTAGATTGCAAAAGAGAATTATTCGAATAATGAAAAATCTCATCCGCGATCACTGGAAGCTTCTCTTCATTGAACTTGAAATCTTACCATTGCCTTGCCTATTTATTTAAGAATCAAAAGTCAAAATTGACTAACTTAACATGGGAACATATTTTCATGCAACACTGATTTTTTTAACTACAATACACGTCGTAGAAATCACGTACATCAAGTGTCTGTATCAACAGCTCACTACCAGAAATCCACATACAATACATGTTACGTTACAACGCATTGCCAGATGACATTAAACAATTGAAGTCGGTACACAAATTTAAGTTAAAATTAAAATATTTTCTTCTGCACAACTGTTCCTATACAATTAGAGACTATACTGATCATCAAAGAGAAAAATAATGTTTATTGTAATCAAATAGTGATATATAATGAATTAGTTTACATTTTTATTGTATCATTTTTTTCAAAAAGATTTAATATGCTTGTAACAAATAATATACTTCAGCTTTCGAGTAAATAACCCTTATCTTGATCAGGTTTTTGTCCAGTTCCCCTGATACATTGAGCAAATATTGAGATGGTCCCTTTTTTAACTTCTGGATGTAAATATAGTTTCACTATGCGCACGTTTTGTTGAACTCTCCTTTTGTTTGTAGTGGTGCGAGCAGAGGTAAGGATGAGTTACTATTTTGGTAGCAATGCAGAAAAATCAAACCTGCAGTTTTCTATAACTCCGGAACGCAAATGTCTGGTTTTTCAAATGTTGCTATTCTCGCGATTTTTTAAATTTTATTTTTATTTATCATTAACTATTATTCATCCTTCAACTATTTACAGTTAAAAGATGGGAAGGGATCCTGGAACTCAAGAAAAGGTGCGCAGATGATCTTCTCCCCCATACGTCACATACAGTTTTTACTGTCTTTGACTAAATAAATCTAAGTTCGTAATATGCACTTTTGCGTGGTGTTAACATTTTCACAGCTTCTAACGAACCCAGAGTTACCTCAAGAACTGAAACAATATCCCGGCTGGAGAGGCAATCCCATATTACGAAGTGATTCATTAATAAATTCTGATCATTAACTAACAAACTAAATAATTCCACATTACTCGTAATATAAAATCCACACAAAAACGTTTTAGCAGTTGTAATTCATCCATTTCCTTTCAGACTAAGCCGACAAAAAATTTAACGATCTCCATTTAAGTTGCGAAATTGACCAAGTTCTTTTCGCAGGTACAAGTGATTGTGTGACAAAGATAACCTTCACTGTAAGAAACGTTGCAGTATTTGGTATTTCTTATCCACACGATCAAACAAGAAATAGATATTCTGAACGCATGAGTTTATCTCAGAGCCAGTTTGGCAGCTACCTCTGCAGCGGCTCTGACCGGAAGGTCCTAGGGTTCGAGTCCCGAGGTTGGCGGATTTAGCTACGTAGTGTTTTGCGCACTAGCTAGGTCGAATTTAGCCACTGTCTTTAGGTGCCTGGGTCCCACTGAAGCACTTCTCTTGAATGGAAAATCGGTCTCAAATCGACGTGCAGGTCGGTGCTGTAGGAACCCCGCCACCTCCCAGCATTAAAATATTAACTACACAAACGGGACTAGTCATCATAACTAGGAGCACGGGAACTTCAATTAATTAATCAATCAATAATTACACCAGCGCTACCGTAACTTGAAAGTAACTATATCATCTCCAGAATTGATACAAAATATCAAATAGATGAAAGTGATAAGTTGTCATGAGCGAGCAGATTTATATGCGGGAAACCGACCCAAAGTTGCGTACGTTACTAACGACACTGGTAAACTAAATATCACAGGAGAATGAAATGGGGCATTTCCTTCTCATAAAAACGTCAGACACAGAGTCTGCTGTCTAGTGTGCTAACAACCCAAACAAACTTAATTTTAACAAACTATTACTGCACATGGTTAATGTTTTCCTATGCCGATACCTTAGTTTTGGTATTATTGGCAAAATAGTATCAATTTACCTATACCGATTCCCATTTTGACTATTTGCAGGAAGTTATCAATTCCTTGAATATCCGCGGAGAGTACCCACCAAAACGAACCCTCCTTAACTATGAGGATCTTAAATGATTATCGCAACGTTGCACCGGCGATGTGAAGTGTATTAGAAGAAATAAGTTTGTAGCTTCAAGAGTGGTAAGGCATATTTTTGTGCACTGAAGTAAGCAAAGGCTGTTTATTTATCAGCTCATGTATTTGTTTTTTTTTGTGCTAGAGCTGAGATAAATCTTATTTTGCCGGAAGGAAAGGTAATATATTTTGAAATCACCACATTCTCTAAACGATATCGATTAGTTTAATCAAATATTCACAACCTTACTTTCAATCTTCCTGTATGGGTTGTCAACCCAGTAATTAAATAAACTGGATTGCAGCAACCTTTAAAGACGTAAAAAAATTAAAACATCAATCTGCAGTCTACCTTAGAATTTATTCAAATATTGATGGTTCAAATCAAAAGTTGCTTCAGAGATTATTTAGTCGAGATCGCTAAATCTTCGTATTCTCTATACCAAGTCCTCATCCCATTCAGTCCACACGTCCAGTACTCACTTAAGTAAACAAATGTCAAAAGCATGAAACTGAAGGTCAGCGAAATGAAAGAAATAAAAAGTGGGCATCCGTTGCCTCCGGAGTCACGCAAGAACAATGGAGTATGCAAGAGACACGGAAATTATCCATCAAAACAGACCAAACAAGAAACAATCAAGGAATGCAAATGTTGCATATATCCTAATAAGTGTGTAGCCCCGGACGCAATGTATCTGAACAAGAACAACATGAAGACTACAGTCACAAGATAAAAACTCCATATCAATGATATGCATTTTCTAAATATGAAGACGTAATGTATTTGAGAGAACGTATTCGCTGTTTAATATTTTCTGTCGAACCCAAGTCAAGCATAATTCATGGAGAAAAATGGAATATTTATTCAGAAACAAAGGACAGTCCAATCTAGCAACGAAATTACAAATAAAACATAAGCAACTGGCGCTCATATACTTCAGAGGGCTAGACAACAGGAATCCAACATCAAGAACTCGTAGAAAATAAGATATATATAAAACAGCAGAATGAACTACATCTCAATGTCGTTTTACGTACTTCATTAGCACGAGGTTTTACATTGAGTACGGTAGTCCTCATGTTGAAGATACTTTTTTTCATTTCCAGTATAGGAAAATCGTCGCCAACCACGTGACAATTATAAATGTTACGTGCAAATTAACTCTAAATGTAATATAAAAGAACACCAGGTAAAACTCCAAGGGCAGTCAAAAGTACGAAAACGGTCAATTCCAACTTACAATAGGATAAAACGAAACGACTTTACATTTAAAAGTTATTTTCCAGCATGAACAATTTTATTTATTGGTATGCAGTAGAGGTTTCGAAAAACGAATATCATTTAAATTTAGTGAAATATTCTTGAAGATATTTAAAAAACAATTTTAATGTCATTGTTCAATCAATAGGTATGCGATTGCATACATTTAACTCCTCCTTAAAAACTAAATTTAAATATAATACAATGATTGTGTTTTTATTCATTTAAACTAACATTGCTAAAATACAAAAAAACGCCTTTAAACAAAAATTAATGTTTATTCTGATTCTCCATTCTCTTGTAGTCTATCCCCCCATTAACAAAAAAGACCGGGTGAGTACAGTGAATATGCGGTTGTTGGCCAAGGCCCAAACTCAGCTGTAGAGCAATCGGAAATAACGGACAGTATTGTTTTATTGCTGTGCCGCCCAATAGATGAGCGACTTTTGCTGCTGCAAACCACTAGCCTTCACTACGACGCCAGTTCCTAAGCGTTGTCCTGGGGTGGACGAATGATGATGATGGCTTGATTAATGTTCATGTGAAATGAAGGAAGAAGCAGCAATGGCGCACTGTGAGTCAGGGGAAACGCGAAAATCGTCGACGTCGCTAGACGAATCGCGTAACCACACTCCATGAAGTCACGGAGACATTGCGCGTTCCTGGTTGGGTGACAGTCTCGGAACCCCGGGATCTAACGGTGACGAGCCCTACCCAAAGGGATAAACGGCAATGACTGACTACAGCTGACGATGACTGACTAGATTAAAGGAGGAATACTCCACTACATGTTCGACGCCAGGAGGTGGCTGCAACAGAACGTTATTACGATATGTAACAGAATTTCTTTAATTAAAAAAAATTCTCAGAACACCAACTGCGAACCAGCTTTGTCCATCGTACGGATCGATCGGGATATGAAACCCGACAAAAAGGAATCATTACAGAGTATTATGATCACCCTTTGTTTTTCAATTATTCCGAAACAAAACACATGTGGAACAACAGATCAAAATATATTAACTCCACAGTTAATTCAATTTCTCTTCAATTAAGTTTCAGGCAAATTCTTAATACATTTTAAACTGTCTAAAGTCCTACATCAAAGATGTGCAGAATCGCAGAACATCACGTTCATGTAAATGCAGTAAATACACAAGTATCACATTCGAAAATGATACATTTTGTGGCAGTTCTCTTCAATTTTATATTTTGTCTGAGTTAATACTTTTATAGATGTCCCTTTTATTTACAATATCGCTCGTGGGCTGCAATAGTGGTGCAACTCCAAAAAATATGGGTTTTGAGTTAATGAACTCTCCAGAATTGCATACTTGTCTACTTTCCAGCAGCATATCTTAAAGTATAGTATTCCACCGACAAATGACAGAAAGAAGAATGTAAGAATGATGCATTTCAACACAAGGTGAAAACGTCAAACTCATTTACCTAAACACCTGATGTTTGGAGTTGTGCCCAAGAATATGTAAAAAACTAAATTTTAAATTTCGTCACTTTCAAGCCATCTTTTGTCTATTAAGCGGATAGGCATTCTGAAAATTTGTTGTGTCCATTTTCCCAATCAAACACTTAACAAAGGACGATAATTTGGAAAATAATAAGTCTTCCAAACAATGTTTAACGTCTCATAAACGTAATATAAAGATTATGTTAATGCAGCAGGAGAAAACTATTTTTGCTACTTCCATCATTACTTGATTGATCCATTGATGTTTTCTGGCACGAAGGCTGTCATTAGTCCCGTGTAGTGAATGTCTTTCACAGGATGTGGCGATGTACCTCCCTCGCTGGATGGTGAGATCCGGCGTCGACCTTCACGTCGACTTGCAGGGGATTCTCACTCCAGATACTCTCGTCTCCCCAGCCAGGACAAGCTCTAATCTCCCGTCAGGTCTTCCAACATATTCGAACCGACGGGATTCGAACCGTAGGACTTCCCGATGCAGAGTAAGTGGCAGTGCTGGTTCTGAGCTAAACTCAACTGGTCATCCATCATTATGTCATGTCAAACTTGACATCTCGAACGATTTTCTTTCGTCGCCAGTATCACATTCTATCTGTTCACAACTGCATTAGATTACACATCCAGGGAAGAAGAAAATCGTGCATACGAATCAGGATAAATAATTAACCAACATAAAAAAATGAATTATGAAATAATGAAATGAAGACTGGATTATAGCAAGATGTTAAGAGATAAAATACGTATAATTGAAGATGCACTCGTTGCACATTCTTCGTGGCTAAGCAAAGCATTGGCTAGAACTGTGCATTACCCGAGGTCCACCGGTGTATTTCGTGCAGCTCGCAAGTGTCAAATCTTTATAATTTAGAGTAATTGAGTAATCTGGGTCCGTCCGTCCGTCCGTCCGATGGTCCGTCCGTCCGTCCGATGGTCCGTCCGTCCGTCCGATGGTCCGTCCGTCCGATGGTCCGTCCGTCCGATGGTCCGTCCGTCCGATGGTCCGTCCGTCCGATGGTCCGTCCGTCCGATGGTCCGTCCGTCCGATGGTCCGTCCGTCCGATGGTCCGTCCGTCCGATGGTCCGTCCGTCCGATGGTCCGTCCGTCCGATGGTCCGTCCGTCCGATGGTCCGTCCGTCCGATGGTCCGTCCGTCCGATGGTCCGTCCGTCCGATGGTCCGTCCGTCCGATGGTCCGTCCGTCCGATGGTCCGTCCGTCCGATGGTCCGTCCGTCCGTCCAACCGACCGTCCGTCCGTCCATCCGACTGACCGTCCGTTCGTGCGACTGACCGTCCGACTGACCGTCCGACTGACCGTCCGACTGACCGTCCGACTGACCGTCCGACTGACCGTCCGACTGACCGTCCGACTGACCGTCCGACTGACCGTCCGACTGACCGTCCGACTGACCGTCCGACTGACCGTCCGACTGACCGTCCGACTGACCGTCCGACTGACCGTCCGACTGACTGACCGTCCGTCCGTCCGTCCGTCCGTCCGTCGCTCAGCGTTAGTTCATCTCCGGTCCATCAACAGAGACAAATAAGGTATCTCTGGACTCTTGAAAGGAAACTGATCAAGTTGTTTGCGAATTTCAGAAGGTACTGAGAGATTTGTCAAAAACACGTACTTTTTGTTTGTTCTTTAAAGCACGTAAAACGAGTTTTGAGTAACTGACGACACCTTCAGAGGTGATCAATAGCTCCTTCGATTTTTCTCGCTAAGACGTTTTTAATGATTTCAATGGACCTACGAGAACATTGATGAAATGCTGAAAACTCGATTTTCGGCGTTTGCACATGAGTTGATACGACGTGATTAACCAGGTTGACAATAATGAAACCTAATTTTATAATGAATTATCGAAAACACGTGCTGGCAAGGCACCTAAAATGCATTTCGGTGGAGTTTTAAAGCCCCCTATGGAGGTTGCTCCCACAAGAGACAAATCGACTGGCTATTTCTAACTTGATTTTCTCAGAATATATTGAAAGAATTTTAGATAAAAACATTTTTGAGTGTTTTTAAGGCACAATAGTGAAACTTTGTGGATTACTTCACAGCCTTTCCACCTTAACGTGATCTTTAAAACAAGATTTAAAATGTTGATGATAGTTTTTCATTATACTGACGATAGTTAAAACGATTTATATAATAAAACATGAAAAAATATTTCTAACAAAAGCATTTTTTTTAAAAAAAGCACTTTTTCATGTAACTTTATCTGAGGGCAACTGCACTGTTTTTACAATTTCTATTTAATATGAACTTGCATAGCACAAATAAAAATTGGCAACAAGAAAGCATCGACCGTTGGAAGCGCCACGTTAAGCTAGGAAATAATGTTTAAATATACATTGGAAATTACAGGTAAAGTGTCTTTAACACTAAATGTCTAACGCCGCTTTGTGACGTTGACTAAAGGGGCCGTTCTTCAGTGTCAAATGAAAATGGGTCCGCTGGCGTCAGATCATCACTCGGGGGAAAGTAGAACAATCTGATTCGGCAATAATAATAATAATAATAATAATAATAATAATAATAATAATAATAATAATAATAATAATAATGCCTTTCTTAGATTCAACGATAATATGGTTCAATGGGTATCTCTGCCGGGGTGCGGGAGACTGGGGAGTACGTTCCCATAATATTTGCAAATACATTTAAGTTCTTTTTTTGTTTTATTTTGTTTTGTTTTGGAAACATACTTTCAGATTAACTCATTACAGAGTTTATTTTTTTGGATTTATAATATTCAGACAGTGAAACACGGTGTACATAAAAATGTTTTGCCGCCTTTCATTACCCAAACTGTGCCTGTGGAAGGAACTCATTATGAATATCCTACTGAACTGGGAGATTGATGGAGGGGGGGTCTCTCGAACCTGCATTTTCAGAACGAAAGAAAGGGACCAATAATCACTTTGCTTATCATCACCCGTCGTCATCGTTTCCGAAGTTGCGGACTTTTTCCAAATTTGTAGACAAATATTTATTTTTGAATTCAGAATATCATCTACACAACTTTTCATTTTAAAACTAGCGCTTGTCAACTTCAATATTTTTTTAAATATGACCTTGGTGTAATAATTTTAACACAGGATGTATACACTTCTTTTAATACCCCCAGACACCCCCCATGTATGATAATATATCAGACCTAATCATTCAGCATTCATAAGATTCTCTAAAGGAGGTTGCTTGTGTGAAGTGCAAGTTAAGTAGTGTTCGAGGTGTGTTAGCGAGTATGGTAGTTATTTGGCGTTTGTGTTAGTGTAGTGATTGAACTAAATGCGTCTAGCAAAAAAACAAGGGTTACTGAGGAGCGCTGCTCCTTTCACGAAAAATGGCGGTACTTTATTTTGCATACAAAAAATGGAAAAGATCTCATGAAGCTATTTTACAATTAGCATGAAAAATTTAAAAAGAGAAAACTCAAGATACGTATAACATTTGTTACACATTTCCTTTTTGCTTCTGGCAAAATGAGAAAATCATGCATCGACTTTGTGATCCTCCCTGAGAAGTTTTATGAATTTATGAAGATAATATTGCAACATGTATCCACGCATTAAAATATTCAATTAAATCATATATTCTCAATTTAAAAATGTAGAATTTTGTTGTTTAAGGCCTTCGAGAATTTTTGATCTTCAGATATGAACGAGATTTATACGATCAAGTACCACATGCTATTAAAACAAATATGGTCTCTTGCAATGAGATAACAGACCTGCTTTCGTTTAAAATGAAACCTATTATCACTGCTAAAAGCACAAATACCATAAGAGTTAATACAAGTTTGTTTTTCATTTCACCGCACAAACATGGAGCTACCCTGCGAAGATACAAAGGAACGACTCCTATTCTCACTATAGGTTGTGCAGGTGTACCTCAGTGGGAAAATACTAGTGCAGAAACAACGAAGGTGAACGCACCGTCGACGTTGGACCGTCAGATTAAACTCATTTGCATCTTTGTATTTTCCCGCCGCACAATGTCGTTTCTCCACTGTGTGCAACTGGAGTGTTAAAACTGCAGTCACATCAAAGGAAATGAGTAGGTTCCATTTTAAAATGCAAAGATATAAGTCGTAAACACTGAGTTTTGGCCAATGTGAATAATATACTTTTGACCTACCTGCAACTATGCGTTTTTTCATCAGCTTCCTCACTTCTATAATGGGGTATCTATTGAAACTGACATTGTGTGTGTGTGTATTTTTGTGTGTATTCATGTTTGTGAGTAAGCTTGAAGAGGAAAACAATCTGCAATTGGAGTGATATAAATCAACTACTAGCGAAAAAAATTTGCAAAATGTAACTACATTTCTTTCTATTATCAAAATAATATAATTCATATTGACATTTTTTCTCCGTAATCTAACCTTACATTTTAGACTACAACGCTATCTGAAAATGACACTTTAGTAAATCATTCAATGTCTGGACTTACGACATACGTTTTAATTATTTATTATTAATATTATTATTCATGAAAGAGAATTGTGGATTTTTTTCTTAAATATCTGCGTACCTACACTTTATGCAATAACTTAACAATATTATTCAAATACTAATTTCATATTTTGCAAACTGATGTATATAAAAAATAATTGATACAAACAACCTTCATTCTCAAATAAATATACATGGTACCGTAGTGTATTGAATTAAGAAAAGATCACTCTTCTTTATGAGCACGATACAAACTATTCAATGCAGGGAATATTGAAAGGTTCAGATTACGTCTACGAAAAGGTGCCAGTATTTATAAGACGTGAACATTTGAAGGTTACGCCATTTCACTTTCTTATTCAGGAAACAATCCAGATTTTAACTATGAGTTACAAATTCATGAGATCTACAGAAAACGTCACTACCAATAAAATTAATATCATGTGTGTAACAATCCTGCTTTCTTTACCTCTAAATAATTTGGGAAATTCTTTATGTTAATTAGCAATGAGTCGTGTCTTTGCCACATACAAAAGTAGCAATGTGACTAAATGATCAGAAGAATGATTTTTTCAAATCATTGGAATGGTTTTTGCGTTTGAAAAGTAAGATATTTTTCTTTGCATAAGCGTAAAATATAATACGTATTTATTAAAACGTAATATATTGATTATAAATAATAAAACATAACCTATTTTGAATTAATATTACTAATTCTAAAAATACATGAAGAATCGCTCTTGCTTTAACGCAGATTGTGGCCCATTGACATGGAGTCTTGGCAAACAATCATGTCTATCCACGCGGGCAAGGAAACATTTTCCAGCTTCACAAAACAGCCAAAATGTGTTTCGCACACGTTCCACGCTTGCATTGGCAGTGTTAGTTACGTAAGCACTGCACCAGACAAACCGGGCAACGAGCCGGAACGAGGCCTGCAAGATTTCGCCAAGTGAATGTTGACTCGACTCGCACAGCTTGATATATCCACGACTCGACTGAACACATTCGAAACTTATTGGCGTTTGCATTAGTCAACATGGATTTCGTTCCCTTTACGAATCGCTCCGGCTCTTTAATCAGCACTCTTCAACGGAGTAACTCTGATATTGGGCTTTGATTAAGCCTCAATGAAATGAAGCTTTTTCAATTTTATAACTCTATAAAAATTAATGTTTTCAAAAGAATAGGATTTTTTAGAAAATTATTTTAAAAAATAGAATCCCTATCGAAAGAAAATGTGAAATCAATATAAGAATTAAAGATTTTATTACAGAAATCGCATACATTCAAATCCTATTCATCGCACCATAGAGTCAATAAACAGACACTTGAACTCGAAAAACTTCGAAAATCGCGCCCGTTCTCCCCTTTAAAAAAAATAAAGAACGTGCAGAGTTCCACTAACGCGAAAAAACAACATTCGCGTCGTCCTTCGAAAGTGAAGCTCGACTGACAGCCCCAAGTGGCAGTTGCGGGCAGCGACCGCATCGACCACGCAGGCCCATCTCGCACTGCAGCAGCACTGCCGGTGCAACCACCCGGCTGTCGGCAATGCTCACTCCGCAGCGCGTTATTTACATACACTGGCTGGACACATCGCTCCGAGAACACGCGGCCGCCGAGGCAGATAGGAAATCGGCTGGAAAACACGCGCGAATCCGACCAAAGGGGTTAATGAACATTTTCCGGAACGACGATCAAAATCACTACGATTTACCTTTCGTGAACGTCAACGTTTCGCTCACTACATTATTCATAAAATAAACTATTCTACGGCGTAATACTTCAAAGAGAGGTTCAAACAAAAAATTACAAACGGACTCATTTTAAAATTGATTGTACACTGATAGCTCAATACCAAATCATCGAAAGTGACAGCACAGATCATGCGCTAACTTTCATTTTTCGGTGACTTTTGCTACTTTTGTTTAATGCACGATTTAACCCATGACAAAATAAAGAACGTGAATTTCTTTCTGAATCCAAATAGAATTAAGAGTTTCGTATTTGTCATTGCCAGAATTTTTTATTTTATTTTTTTTATTTACTTACCTTTTTTCGACGACTTCTGATCAGTAACCAGCAAACCAACAGGAACAACTGCACAGGATATCTTCAGAATGACAGCAACAGACACAGTTTTATAGCTACTGGAGCAAGCGTCAACCCACACGATAGTCCACACTCACACACCTAGCGGACTGCGAATAGGCTTATTCAAGCTAGTAATAACGAGACTGAGCTCCAAACGTCACCGTCTGCCGGGAGAACTCCCCTGCGCTGCGCCTGCGTGTCTGACCACCAGAGCGCGCTGTCTGCGCTCGCCGCGCGGCCTAGCGGAGATCCAACGTGCTTCTGGCGCCGCGCTAGCCTCCCGGCAGGGAACTCTCAAATTCACCTGCGATCAATAATTGCGCTGAATTCGCCTGCGAGTGCATAGAATGCAGCCAGACATGTGGATCATGACACGCTCTTGCAAAGGCAAGCAGTGCCCGGGATTAGCCAAACGAACAGCTGGGTTGTGAAGTGAACGTGACAGCTCACCCTCGTCCAAAGACAGTGATTTGTTTCTGAACCGACTCGAGTCCCGAAAGAAAAAATGAGACCCGATCGCAACAGGTCGCTCTTGAATGCCAGCTCGATTCCGCCCTCTGACGAGCACGACGCTGCAGTTTCAGAAAGAGAAGTTAATGGTGCCGTTTGACACAAATTTATGTGCTGGAGTGGAACTGTGGAATGTGATACGGTTTCCAATACACAACGTAATATTGCTCAAAGTCACGAAAGTCTGTGACTTACCACTATTAAGAAGTTGAGCTCTTTAAAAATGTTGTAGCAAGAGTATCGCCTATATACTATTTTAATGACAGAAATGTAATATAACTGACGATGAATGCGATTAAATACATTTTTGTTGGAGTCATGAACGCCCAAGAATAAAATACTACGTTCAATTTCAGATATTTCTCATTAGGGATTTATAAAATTGTCGTTTAAAATGCTGCGTTTAACTGCAGCGCGACCTCACTTGACGAGTGCGGGTTCTCCGCACGTTTCAAATACGTCACTTTCGCGCCAAGGCGGTGATAATGGCGGCTTACATCCTCGCAGGTGTTGTGCTGGTTGCATTTATCACAGGCGAAATTCTCTCCATAGAAAACAAGAAAGCTGTTTTTACTTTTCCAGAATTCCCTTACAAGGAAACTATTAAAAATGTAAGTAACTATGAAATGCAGAAATTATTTATAATTGTAAGGTTATATTTTGTCTTTAAACAAATCCTGAGGGTATTTAAATAATTTTATCTTAGATAAAAAAAATATATTCTAGGAAATGGCATTTCGCGAATATGAATCTGCTTGTGAACAAAGTCCATCTTGCGTGCATACAACTGGAATATCTAGAATCCGTTGCTTAAGAGAATGTGTTTCTCCTTCATGTTACCAGGATATATACCAAACTGACCAGGTAAGCATATTTTGCTTTTTCTTGACAAACAGAGCTTTTCTGATAATTCAATGTTATTTTAGTTCTTTCTAAGTTCACATTTTAAATTTCTTTGTCCATCACTAAAGGCTGATCAAATTCAACAAATAGTTTTAAATATTTCATTTTTCAAATTCATCTTAAAAATATTAATCTGAAACAACACTCATTTTTATCTTATTTGCAAATATTATCTAATTTTGAATCATTTTTATAGACATGTATCAAAATATAGAAATGGGTTTTGTCAGTGGTATGAATTAATATTTAAATTTTTATAGAATGTTGTGTCTTGAAAATTATAAATATTATTAATGAGAAAAAAAATTATGCACATACACTACTTGTATAATTAGAGGAAAAATCACTCACATAGTTATTTTAGGACATAATTGATGCATAGAATACAATTTTTTTTAATGTTTGCCATACAACAAAATAATATTTTATAACTTAAGTAACTTATTCCAGAGTTCTGAGTACATATTTGTTTCTCTTAAAACATTTGCTGGAATTTTAAATAGTTTTTAAATTTTTTCTTAAATTCAAAATGTACGTCTTTGAAATTTTATATTAATTTAAACTGATGTAATTTAATAATTTATTTAAAAACTTTTGATTTCAGTTCCTTGAATACCAAACATTGTAAATATTACAGTACAACTACTTTGTTATTAGCAAAAACAATAATCTGATATCATTAATTCATTTTTTTTTCTTTCTTTTTATAGCTAGAAGAAGGAGAAATAGATGTACGTCTCAATTCATTCAAAGGCTGTTTCATCCAAAGAGCTAGCCGTCCTAGGCCATAAATCATCTTCCAATCTGAGATAAAAAGTCTGAAAAGCTTTATAAGATCAATGTTTTAAAATTAGTTTAGATAATGAAAATATTTTAGCTTTTTCTTATCAGGAAAAAAATTAGAGCATATCATACTTTGCATTTCTACTACAGGAATAGAAGAGATGTTTTAAAAGAAATATAATCATATCTCCTAATTTTACAACCTAAATAGTTTGAGCAATTTACATCAGAAACATGGCAGTTGAAAATAATTTGGTAGTTGGTGCTTTCTGGAGATGGTTCATACTACTATGTTACTTTGAAAAATGTTGATGAATGATCTACAAACAATAAGAATAGTAAGTCAGTTGTCAAACTCAGGAATGATCTTTAATTGCAGTTGGACATTCATAAGAATAATCTGCCCTCTCTGTCTATCTGATTGTTGGTTCTGTCCTTCGCATCTACAAAGAACTGCTTGTGAAATTTAATATTGAGTGTTTTCAACAAATATCTAGAGCTTATGAACTCTGAAACCATTTTAATTGGTGGAATTTTAGAAACTAAATGCTCATTTGACGCACTGCATTGCCAATTTTAAAAATTAAGCTTTTAGTAAATTTATCTTTCCAAGGGTAATGTTAGAAAACAAAGGCTGTGAAATAGTTCTTTTGATGTGAACTTGTTGGCATCATTTGAATATTTTATTAATCTGTAGATATACATAAATTGTATCCATTTAGCATCTTCATAATACCTTATTTTACAAACAGGGTGTAATTAAAGTTTTATGAAATTTTAATTGTATTTTACGTTATTTATTTACATATAATACAAGACAACTTTTAATAGTGTTTGTTGGTTTTGTACTGCTCTATTTTGGTTTTAACACTTTTAAATGTTTAACTATTAAGTATACAAAAAACAATCAAATGTAAGACTACTGTATGTTTCTATTATTATGAAATAAAGATAATGCAAACTAAACATCGATATTTTCGCGTTTCCCTTTTGTAGTATCAAAATTTGTCTTTGTTGAAGCATTTCTCATAGTTTGAGTCAACTCTGGAGAAATGTTTGCATTCAGCAGAAGAATCTAAAAAAAAACAATTTACACCATAAATTATGAAGTGAACTGGACAAAGGAAATCATGAAGAAAGAGCAGAATTTGAAATGGTAAAGATGCTTTTGCTGACACCTTATATCAGGCTCAAATCTAGAATTGAAGAAATTTTTAACAAATAATAAAAATTACTTTAATTCAAATATAACTAAATGTTTCATAGAAAGAAAACAAAATGTATAAGTGTCATACCTTTCTTTAATTTTATTTTCTAAAATTGTAAAAGTCTTACTTGCCAAGTTTTATAGGTGAATATTACTGTTAAATGCAACTGATTTATCAAGTGTTTTAATATTTGATGGTTTAAGTTACATTTTTTCATTGCTGCTAACACACTAATGTGCCTAAATGTGCATTCTTTCAGAAATAAATCTACCCTTACTTAAAAATAATAAATTATTAATAAGAGAATTGAATGTATTTAAAAGTATGTTCATTTGATAAAATGTAATTGTAGATTAAAAACCATATAATTAAAGAAATATTTTTCTGAATATTGATAATTCTGTTGTCAACTGTCTATTTTCTAAAAATTGTCAACTGACTTAGATAAGTCTCCAAAAATGAATAATTGTAATGTCAGATCTTCATGTTCGTTAGATTTAAGTATACATTTATATGAAGTGCTCAAGGACAAATAGTCCTATGTCCTTTCAAACAAAAATTTAGTTATGAGGCAAAATATAACCATTATCTGTATATAATAATAAGGAATCTCCAATAAATTTGTCTGAAATACTCTACCATTTGTGGCCAAAATATAATATTACTTATATGGGCACAAGCCGAAAGGCTGAGGACTGCGCAAGTGGTGATATCTGAATGTTTGCCAAAATATGGAGTAGGACTATCTGGTCCCACCCCTTCGTATATTATTTTAATATTAGCCTAGGTGTGCACAACTTAAAACAAGAAAGAGCCAATTACCCTCTGAGTCCCTTTTCCATCATACTTTTTTATTTACATATGACATAGTTTACCTGTAAATACATAAAACCTATCACAGGGATAATGGGGGTCACGGGGTAAAAGTTCTTAAGTCAAAATTCTTAGTTTGGAGAAAACAAGGGTTAGATTATTGAGCTTCTATTGATGAGTGGTATGAAGCTTTATTTCCCAAGACTTTTTTGTCGTTAAGGAGATAGCATTTGAATTCAGTCGTTTTACTAAAATAAAATATAAATACTTAACTAGTTGTTTCAGTACTTAACCCAACTTCTCCAAAAAATGACTTAAGAACTTTTACCTTGTGTCCACAGAATTAATATATACAACTAATCTGATATTGAAACATTTTCAGGTTTGCCAGATGGTTTAGAGAGCTTCTCTTCCAAATATCAATTACCTAAAGTGCCCACTTAAAAAAGGGATAAATCAGGAATTGATCATAATTATGGAAATAAACCCCCTTGTGCACACAGCTTTGAATATTAGTAAAGTGCAAGAACTATCACTGATATCAATAATACACAAGCATTATACACCAATTTAAACACAGTGGCACTTTAATGTCACAAGCCGGATGGAGAGGGATACCCTGACATCCAATTGGGAGCTTTGTAACGACTTAAATTTTTGGTAGTGGACCTCCCGATTGAATGGCAATGTCCCCCTCTCCTTCTAACTAGTGACCTTTAAGTGTTACTGTGTTTAAATATAGTATATAAACTTCATAAAACAAAACCATAAGCTATAATGTTTTATATAGCTTTATATAGTCTATATATAGACCTATTGGTTTTGTGTATTATTACAGTCAGCAATAACTCAGTCTTAATAGTCTTATAATTAATAATTAGGAATATTAATTTGAATTTTTTCTTACATTACCCTGTGCATTACAGTTTGAGCAAGCCTACTTGTAAGGGTATTTGTTAATTGCTGAGAATTGGCAAGGTATGTTGCAATTCTTTCAACGGTCTCAGAAAGTAAGTCACAATAAGGAGCCCTACTTTTTTTTCTGGTTCGAATATTACTATTTTGAAAGCCTGTTTCCACACTAAAACATAAAACATCATCACAAAAATATCATGAAGGAATATAAAAATACAGCATGATATAAATTTCAAAGCGTAAGTTATTTTTTAAGAACGTGACTCACCATGTTCCAAGAACATAATAATGCAACCACCAACACAAAAAATAAAGAAGTTCACAATTGATTTCTGGTTTCTTGGGCATGAAGTAGATCCGTAGCACAGTATGTGTCCATGGATGAGTAGCAAGGGTACTATACAATTCGTTTTCTGGATGCATTTTAAAAGCATACTGTAAAACTGCACCCATTGCTTTTAAACTATTTTTGGACACATGAGGTATATTCTATTCAGAAATTCAAATACATGTTATGACTTTTAAGTCCTGTTATTACTTAAAAACAATTACTCTTCAAATAGTTACACAAGCTATTATATTATTATTATTGGCGTATAGGCCATTACTGACCACGCTACACGATTAATGTGTGTAATGCTTCCAGGATCAGCTTTTCAGCTGTATCCTTGGATTACAACAAGGTTGTTACGCCTTGAAGTGTGAATTATGAGATGATAGGTTGATGATAATAGGTGAAGGGACAATCACAAATACGACCATGCCTACGCAGGACTCGAACCTGCAGCCTCCTCGGCACAGACGACGGCTGCCGCAACCATCTGCGCCACGGGGCCGACCAAGCTATTATATATTATATAAAGGTACTAGTACATCCTCAAATTGTTTGGTTCACTTATCTCTCCAAGAATGCATTTTGGTTGTTCAGCTTGGATAATTTGGATTCCTGAATACCCTATTTCCTGAACCTCCTATTTCCTGAACCTCCTATTTCCTAAACATCTGAAATTCATACTAATTTCAAGATAACACCTTATATTTAATAAAAACAATCATTTTTTAATCAGTGTGTTCATTACTTATGAACTTCTTATCTTTAATACTTTGTTAATTATTTGGTTGAATATTACCAAGCCACCAAACAAAAGCAGCTAAAGATCAGAGTTCAAAGTTGGCAACAACATAATAGTCTCTTTTATGGGAAATTATGCTGAATCTGGTAGAGGATACCAGGGAAAATAATGAAAAGATAAAGATCAAACAATAATAGAATCAATGAAAGGGAAGACAAATAAAACTTTCTGTCTGTCAATATTGCCCTCAAATACCTAATGCAATGGCTAGGATTTCAACTCTATATGAAGAGGTGGAAAGTAAATGTACTGGTCACTACATTGCATATCATTCTATTTCTTGGGCATTGTATCTCTTTAAAGCAATCTAAACATAATTGTAACTGGTCACAGTGAATTGGGGGGTGTGGAGAAGGGGTTCGAAGAATCATCTAAAGCCTGTGGGTTCACACCTCACATTAAGCATGGAGGTTTTCATCCAGTGGCAATGGTTTTGTCAGCTTACTATATCACCATGTATTCGGTCTCAATATCATTCCATCTATAATCATTCATTTCAAACCATCACTCACTTCTAATGATTTACTCAACCATTCTTCACATTCTTAAATGGCAAACACATGCACAAGTGATCACCTGTCCATGAAAAAGGGTGATAAGCCTCTTCCATTGCCTATGCTCAGAAATGAAGGTGGTACTCATATCAGAAAGGCATACTTACAATCAACTTTTATATCACCTTTAAATGTCTTACCTTACTACAGATGTTCTGTAAGTGTCGGAAAAGTATCTGCAGAAAAGGTAATGAGATGTAATGGAGATCCGCAGCAACAATTATCATTAGAGGATGAGGAAGCTCAGATGATATTGTATCATATAAAAAATTTAAAGTGAAGACAAGAATATCATAGTCCTCTTGAATTAATAGATAAAGCATTTGCATTATGTCAATATGAAGGATGAATCCTTTCTGTAAAAGATAGTTATTAAATGTTCTGCTGCTATTTAGACACTTTCGTTGTTACAAATCTTACCTTCTGAGAATCAACAAAAGTTTCTTCATAATATTTATTTATTTGCATTAGTAACTGAAGACTGGGGCGTATTAATTGAAGATTTGGATATCCAGAAGTGTGATAGATCATTTTCACAAATTCTTGTTGATTGACATAGCTTAACAAAACTAAAAGCAAAAAAATAAAAAAAATAAAGTAGGTGTAATTTAGATATTTAAATCAGAAAAAAAATGTTTAATTGTCATTAAATATAGCGTAAACCATGTATGATAAGTCAGGATATGTACATAATCATACAATGTATAATACAGATATTTCTAGAATTTAAATACAATACAAAAAACAAAATTCAATTCAATTTTGGTACTAAATATAATACAATGCTAATTAATTTTATAAATAGTAGTGTAAGAAGACTAAAACTGAAAACAATAATAAAAAAACAAGGAAAGAGAGGAAAAAAAGAAAAAATGGTCTTCATATGAGCTTGATGTCTTGTCTGGGTCCGTCCTTTATGACCAACAATTGTGAGTTTCACTGAGAGGAAAATGTTGATTTATTTTTGTCTAGTATCATAGTTATGAACTTCTGAGTTTACAGTAACAGAATACTTGTTTCTTATAAGGGCTGTCTTGTGAAGATTAACCTTTCAAATATGTAAGTATTTGAATACGTTTCAATTTCTACCATGAACCATAATTTGAATCAAGCTAACTCATCCACAGATGAAAGTATTTAAAATAACATACCTCTCAGATCTTTCCTCTTCATTGCCATTAAGAGACACATCGATGCAAGACCAAGAGCTGGTGCTCTTGACTCCACACAAATATCATTTGACTTTTCAAAATGACTCAACACTTTCATAATGTGAGTAGCACATTGCAGAAGTAATTTGGAAGTGGGTGCCTTAGGGATTCCAGTTCTTGCTGCTTTCATATAATATGTAATATTGTGATCTATGCCACAAACAAAAATTATGAATTCAAGCAATAGTAAAATTAATGTTAAAAAATAAGACTCAATCTGTCAAAGGATATCTCTTTCTAAAAGTTAATTTTCATTAAAAAATTAATAAATTATAAAATGTTCTAAAATATAAAGGTATATCCTCTCAGGAACAAGATTTGGAATCATTTTGTTGATCACCACAGAAACTGAAGCTTCAGAAATCCACATTCTTTAGCTGTTATCAAAAATCAGTAAAATGTTTAAAAACATTAGGCTAGGCAACCAAACAACAAGTGTGACTTTCATTTGAAATGGAAGAAAGTCATTTTTCATATTTTTAAACCCCACTGTAATAAGTGTATATAATATTAATCTTTACCACTGTTTTGTTAGAAGCCTATATGAAAAATTGAATTTTAAAATACAAGATGCAAAAGGAGCCACATCTGCAGTAATCCCCACTAATGTGGGCCTCAGACAAGATAGTCCTCTATCACTTCTTCTGTTCAATATATATATATATATATATATATATATATATATATATATATATATATATATATATATATATATATATATATATATATGAACTACATTATGAAGATTTGGAAGAAAGAAGGTAAAGGGGCATTGCCGTGGGGCAAGGTAAGGAAATAAAATCAATACTTAAAGCAGATGACCAAGTAATTGTAATGACATCAGAGAATGAACTGAAAAAACACAACATATAGACTGAACAACATTGTAACAAAATACGGACTGCGAATATCAACAGTGAAAACTAAAGCAATGGGCTTTAAAGGCAATGAATATACAAGGGCAAAAAAAATATTGACAACAAAATAATAGAACAAGTGTCAAACAGTTAGCTGTCTAGGTAGCAAAATTTCAATACAGGAAGAGGATTTTGAATCAAAGTTGGCGAACTTCAACAAAATCAATGGCTGAATATAAAGACACTTCTGATACATGACTACAGAAACAAAAATTAAGACTCCATAGTCATTTCCAAACCAACACTACTGTATGGCAGTGAAACATGGGTATTGAAGAAAAGAGTTAGACAAAGAATTAAAGAAGACCAAATGAGATATCTTAGACCAGTATTAAAAGTGACAAGGAAAGTGAAAATAAGAAATAAAGAAATGAGGAAGAAACTAAAAACCAAAAAAAATTATTGAAATCTTGGTAAAGTATCAAAAGAAATGGCAAGATAATAAAGATGATATAATTTTATTTTTTTTATTTACATCAAAACAGTTTCCAATTATGTGTGACGTGCTATGGGGAGAAGTTAATTTGAAGTTACATTTATGTCCAGAAGCAAAACAAGGGGCCATCTCAGCATTTGCTCAAGGGTCAGGGAAACAGTGACTAATAGACTACTGGAAGAACATAACTATTGGTCTAAACCTACACAGTTCATGACAATGACCACTGTTTTGTAATGAAACATAATAATTTATGTAATTTTGTCAAACTAGTTTCACTTAAAGCAGAACACACCGCCATCAACAGCCAATCATTTTAGAGGCCGCTATCCCAGATTTTTGTTAAATAATAAACATATTGTATATTATGTATATTGTAAACATTGTAACATACATTGTATGTTATTTTTGTGGTGTAGATATGATACTATACAATATTATTGTTTAAATAATTACATAATTTTAACATAAATAAATATTTAAATTAATTTTGCCAACTAAAGGAAGGTAAAAAACAAAAACTCTAGACCTTTGGGGGGGGGGGGGGCATGGCCCACCTGGATCCACCACTGAGTGTGATTCACTACATGAGAAAATAAACATAGTTTGTTTTTCCTTTAATTTAACATTTCTATTAGTAAGAGACCTACCTTTCATAGCTGAACTTTCAGAACAATATTCACTCAGAACATTTGGTAAGGTATCCCATAAAAGACATAGTATGCCTTCAGATGATTTTTCTTTCTGACTCAAAATAGATTTTACAAGCACTGATGCAGCATGACAAGACAACTTCTTTTTACTGTATTTGACCACCTCCTGTACATAGAACATACAAATCACTGTGAATGAAAAGAATTTTGTTTTCATTAAATCTGAAATATTTTCTACTCTAAGTTATTACCAACAAACAAAAAATAACATCTTCACTTGAAAATGCCATCTTCATAAGAGCAGAATCATAATTTTCATTATCTTCTTTCTCCAGCCATAAACATAACTGAACAAACAACACTCAATCATATCAAGACAATGCAATTATTTCTCATATTCTAGAAAGCAACACAAAAATCAATTATTTGGGAGTAAAATCACCAACACTAAATTAGTACACTTCTTCTTCTTCTTCTTCCTCGCGAATAAGCCACATAGGACCACGCGTTCATACATCCTGCATTTACCGTGGCTCAGTCTCATATATCGCGGTAGCAGGTGTATGAGTCACCCAATTGGGGGGGGGGATCAGTATTTTCTACTGAATCCAATTTTTATCCCCCAGGGCTGTTAGCTCTGGGGGTATGAAAGATGAAATGATGATGATAATGAGGGGTGAAAGGACGACACACTCATACAAACACACACAAATACACCCATGCCCGAGGCGGGACTCGAACCCGCGATCTTCTGGTCCGAGACCACTCCGGCAATTAGTACACTAGTACAATAGATGATAAATAATTGCACTAAAACAACTCATAATAAAAAGTAGGTGTTTTTTTTTTTTTTTTTTTTTAGAAATTGATAAAGCTTCTAAAAATTAAAAACAGAGAGCACCCAAAATATACAAGAAGGTAACTATTCTCTTCCAAACAAATACTTTGAAAGGATGTATCTGCTTCATGCAAAACTGTATAAAGAGATTGCTGAATTCTCCTTTATTCTTGGATCCATTCATTTATTCATTTCTGTTTATAAGTATTGTTAATCAAAGTAAATTCAAAAAATATTATTGCAATTGCTTAAAAAAATATAAGGAACTGCCAAAAAAAATAATTACTTATGAAACTCACCATTTCATACTGAAATTTTGTTGGAATTCGTGGAGATGAAAAAGACCAAAACAAAACTGCTGGATGGTGTGTGTATAACTGAGCACATGAAATATTGTTGAAAAATTTCAATAAAATATCTGTTGACTTGTATATTACTTCAAGTGATGGAATTGAAGCCTGACAAAGAACTGCTTCCTGAGTAAAGTTAAGGGGGGAAAAAATTTAAAAATTAAAAGTTATTAGATTATTGAGTGCTTAAAAGAAAAAAACAGTAGTTTCTATTGCAAATCTATTTCTCTACAGCTACATCTATAATTATTTTCCATGATATTTTATGTTATATCATATCCTCAATTTTTACTCATTGCCCACAATTAAATTGAAACTTACAGTGTAGAGAAACCAAAATGCCTTTAATACTGGTGTTGGGAATTCAGCAACTGGCAAAGACGTAAGATAATTTAATAAACAGTTTAAATGAAGTTCACGAGCTGGAAGGCTGAAACAAAATGCCTAGACATACTATCATCTATACAAAATCTAGCTACATCAAGAATCAAAGAGTAGATTCTATATATGTTTTTTACCTAGGAAGAAATAAGCAAAAGAAGTAGAAATACATGATGACAAAATGTTTGCAACTTTCCGGAATATTTGGTTCATTAAGTACATTCAACCAATCACTAAACCTTAAAGGTAGTGAGCAAATTCCTTCTTCAAAATAAAATTTGAGATCAAAACTTTCAAGCCATGAAGACGTCCCTAAATGATCTTCAGCCAAGCAAGTGAGATATTCAATCATTACTTGCTGAACAAGGTGTCTCAAATGGTGTAAATTTCTGAAAACAACAGAAATGAAAACATAAAATAAGGATGTTGGAAGCTTTTGGAATTTAATAAATCTTACTACCTTGTGGTTGCCCAATTTAAGGTAAATGGGAGAAGTATTGTAAATCCTGCTTTTGCTAAGTCTCCAGAAAAAAATTTTATGTTAAAATCTTCTGCCTTGTATAAATACTTAATGCACTGTAGGACACCAATATACAATTCCAATGACTCCTCATCAAGTTCTGATTTCTGAAATTTTATTAACAATTTTATAATACATCACAGAATTTTTAGTATTATTAGTAAGCAAAGCAGATTTATGAAATAGAACGTTCTACATGATACATAAGGGGTCATCCATAAAAGTCATTTACATTCTTGATTCCTCATCCTATAGGTCCAGAAGTGTCCGAAGTAGCATACACCCATCTCTAATGAATGGGCATTCATAAAAATGCTCATACCCTCCCTTCCCCATCTATTACGGAATATTCATTAAAAAGTAATGTGTACATTGTTTTTACAACCATAATATTTGTTTATATCAGAATAAAATTGATGCAAATAAAATAAGTGACTAATTCTTTCGACCACAACAAATGGTCACAAACATAGGTATTCATTTCCAGTATTGGGAAAAGTACATAAAAAAAGTAATTGAGCTCAATTACAGTTACTTGTCAAATGTTTTACTCAATTACAATTACAAATTACATTTTCTGCATGTAACTAGTAAAATCACAATTACAATTACAAGACACAAACAAGAACAAAAAGAACAACACATCACACAGGTAGTGATGTGTTTTTCTTGAACAAACTAATTGAAACAAACTAATCTTTTGTCAGCACGCTGGGATGGAGCCATGTAAATTCTCTTATACCATGGATGAGGCATCTCGTTCAGTATTGTTTATGAGGAGTGAATTACTAGTAAAAAGTACATTCTGCTGAAAGTATCGATTGCATGCTAAAATTACTAACAAAATAATCGTTACAAGTAATTGAATAATTTTTACTCAATTCTTCCCTTCACTGTTAATGTCTCTCAATGTCTCAGAGAAACTATTTTTCAGAAATCTTCCTGTATTTAGCCTGTGAACATCTTTAATGAATTATCCTTAAGTTGTAGGTAGTGGACCTAAAACTGTATTTTCTCAGACCCAGGGAAAAAGATTTTCTTTCTCCAGTAATATGTTTGTTGTAATAACTATTTACACGTATGTTAAGAAATTACTTACTACAAAGCATACATTTATGGTAAGATTTTATTTTCTTAAATTAATGTGTTTACTTTTAATATTTAAACAATTATTATTACATAAAACAGTGAAATTTTAATTAATTATAATGTTAAAAATTAAAATAAAAATAAAAAGAAGTACAACATTCCTTTGTCAACATACCATTATATATGGAAGCCACATATTTTGAATGAAGGAGACAACACAGGCCAGTACTTTTTTGCTTGCTTTTGTTTTCATATCATGCATTTGCAATTGAGTCTCCATATCTCTCTCCGATTCATTTTCACTCTCATAAAAATCTTCATCTCTTTGATAATTTGATGTAAGCCCCAAGCAAAATCTAATACATATATATATTTTTTTATCTAAAACAATGAGCTTCTAAAACTTTTCTTTATTAAACAGAAATATTTGCAAGACTAAACAGAAAATTAAGGAAAAGTTCACAATTTATAAATATGTATGTGGATATGAAACACTCAAAATGAGTTTCACAGTTGTTTTGAGGAACTGAAGCATAAATTTATAATATTATAATAGATTCTTGCTTCAGGCGTAATAGAGGCTAATTTTCAAAACGTTACATGTGTGCTGATGAGGAATCAGTTTGAGGTTTGTCTCTTGTCAACTAATTTTTGGAACAAAATACAAGTTAAATTTAGTAGAATGAAACATTTTCCAACATTTGAACCAGCAGTGCCAATCAAAAGCTTACATCATCAAGGTTTGCACTCAGAAATGGTATAGCAAGTACTCAGCTACTGTCGAAGAAATTACTAAATTGTAATGGCTTCTTCACCTTAATAAACAAACTCAGTATAAATTATGATTGAACTAATGGTGCTAAAACAGTACATTTTTTTCTCGCCTTCAGTAATTGTTATGTAATACTATTTATACCACAATTTCCTCCGAAGTAACACATCACAGTCATAATTTTTGTAAAACTCATTTGCAATCGTAGAACATTTGGTGTGAAAATTAAATATTTTCAAGTAATAGATTTTTTATTAAAAACTTTAAATGAAATGTATTTCTGGCATTGTATTCACTGTACAAGGTATGCTGTGTCATCAATATATCCAATGAGCTTTTAACCCTAACCATATTCTGCATAAGCAGTATGCGGGAAAGTAAAATAATTAAGAGTTAGGTGTAACACAATACTGATAGTGTTGGCAAACAAATGCAAATAGATTGAAAAATATATAATAGCAATTATTAAACACTATAATTTTGTAATATTCTATAAATATATAAAAGTATTAGTTTATATTAATGCGGACAAAAGGCAGCCGTCATTAACATCTTCAGATATCAGTGCTGTGTTACAAAAAGCAACATGCCGGTAATTCATATGGGATACACATTTAGCCAATTAGCATTGTTGATACTGCTAGCAAGAAAATGAAAATGGATAAAAAAATTATAATTACTAAATATAATATTTTTATATTCATCAAAACTACGTGTTTTTTACATACATTACTCTTCATTTCCACATCTTGTTAAGCAAAGCGAAATCATCTAATTGTTGTCACATTTAACACAGTTAAAGGACACAATTTAAAACGAAATAATATAAATATAATAAATACTAATAACATGAAATATGAAATAATATATAAATTCTAGCTTACATAGCATCCAAATGTGTAGCATCACCATTCACTTTATGTTGACGAAGTGCAGTAAATTGGGAGTAAGCGACTATTTCTGAGGCCAAATTGCACAAAAATACACATATTTTAAAAAAATTCAACATGACCTTATTTGAAGATCTGTTTTTGATGACATACCATTAAGAAAAAATTTGAATCTTCATAATTGTAATTGTAGGAAGATGTTGAAAAAATTCTGATTTTTTGCAATTTTTGAAAAATCAGTTTTTTGCGAAAATTAGACCAGCACTATTTTCTTAAATGTCCTTTACACTATCCAACAACGAAACTTAATAAAAAACAATTAAGCCAATTTCTAAAAATGCCCCAGGGCTTCATGTAAATTCCCCCTAGAATAAAAATATCTATTTCAAATTCAAGGGGTAGGGACTTTAGATAGTTTTTTAAAACGGAATATCAGTTTTGGTGAAAATCGGCTGAACGATTTAGACGTTAGCGTTATTCACAGACAGACAGATGTTTTGCCTTCAATCAATTTTCCGTTGTCAAGGACCTACAAAATATGGATTCTGGCAACACCACATGCTAAAGAATTTTTTTCTTCTAAATTTAGCATCTGGATTTATCCACTTTCTCGTCGCTATGGTCCTGTAATAAGAGTTTTTCTGCCGTAAAATTCACCGTTTTTTCATGCATCATTACATAAGAAAGTAAAATACTGAGTCAGTTTATTAAGGCCAAGAAACCATTACAATAAAATATACAAGATTATAGACATTAATATATTCATTAAAACACTAAATTTATCATTAATTTAGACCTAGACACAATTTCAAAGCAGAAAAATGTCATGATCCAAAAAGACAAGAACTAATGTCTCACATAATAATCTACAAACAAAATTGGAAAACAAAATTGTTTCTATAGCAAATAATAGAATTTGCTAATTTTATTAATTAGGTATATTTGAAAATTTAATTAGACTGAGTATATGGATTTTGTATTATCTTTTTATGTTTTATTATATGTACATACATTACATTCTATTATGTTGTAATGTTATCTACCTATGTTAACAACAAACATACATAACACATAGCACAACTCAGTCTGCTGGAATCATTTTTTAAAAAAGTAACAAAAATTTGTTACTTTTAGATACATCCAAGTCCATCCAATTCCCTCTCTGAAGCCAACAGTAATTGTCTATAGTTGGCTGTAACAGTAACATTGAGTAGTGTTTTAGAAGCACTGCATTGTAAATTTAAACTAAATCTAAATTATGCATCCTACATTGTACATCTACGAATCAATGCAGAAACAAAAGTTTCTCTTTTCTAATTTCATGATGCTCAAAAATTATTTATCATTTACGCACTATCTCAACAAAAAATATGACATGACAAGACCATAATTGCATACCGAAGTGCTCCAGATCCAATCTTTGCCATAAGTGCTATTATTTTAGCACAGATTCTTTCAAAATCTTTTGAATTACATAGGAGAGCTAGAGATGCAAGACTTTTCTGGATAACATCTGGTACCTCTCTCAGAAAATCACAATTTGTGAGAGCTGGGTCACTTTGAGAGAAAAGGCTATACAACACGAGTGAAGCATTAATAATAATTTCATCACCCAACTCTTCTTTGTTCTTCAATATTGACATTACAAGGGAAAGCACTTGTGAAATATTTGCATTGTTTCCAAACAACTGTTTCAGAGTCAAATTTTTATTGAACCTATAGACAAAAAATGTAATTGAAATGTTTATACAGTGTTTAACTAAATACACAAAAGAATGCCTTTATAAGAGATTAAATGGAAAAGGAGAAGTTGCACATATTAAACATTCAAGGTGATGAGGTCATGAAAGTGGAAAATTTGATTTAGTGACATTCACAACAACACTAAAAGCTACACAATCAACAGTGTCATTACAGGTAACGTAATGTACGAGAAGTAAACAAAAAACCTAATGAAGAAGATAAATAACAAAAGGTGGAGAGTCTTCACAATTAGATGCTGAAATTGTTACTTACTCTTCAATAAACACAGCTAAAAGTCTTAAAGCATCATTCGCTGTTGAAAGTTCCTTTTGAGACTGCTTGAATAAAAAATACAAAGTGCGCTGCATACATTCTACCACATACGCAGCTCGGATCTGAGTGGAAAATTTTTCACTATTTAAGAAAAATTCTAAACATTTCAAAATTTCCCTGGAAAATAATATTTTTTTTTCTTCTTTTTTTTTTCAATAAAGATTGGAAGGAAATAATATGTAAGTTTATTTATTGTCTCAAAATGTATACCTCAAAAGTATGGAATCTTGAGTTGCCATGGCTTCTCCCAAATATTCCACAATATCAGCTTCAATAAACCTATCACATACATTTTGTGAGGTATCGTCATTACCTGATGTTTTAAATTCAAGATAAATCAGTAAGAATTGTACAGCTTCAAGCTGGAAAATCAAGTGAACTTTAAGCTGACATTTCTCTAGAAAATTTCTACTTGAACATAGGCATTTGAAATATCTTATGTGAATGTTGCTACACTTTAATTATGAAATTTCACCAAATAGGCCTATATATTGTAGGAAATTGTTACAGGATTATTCTTATTCTTGCAAATCGTTCTTCAGCCTATTTCCTATACTTCATATCACTATATCAAACATGATGTTTTCTACAGCATTTGCGGAAGGTTTTCATTTTATTTTTATTAAATTTGAGTGTTTTGAAAAAAGGTGCAGCATACCAACGATGTAAAACAAATGATACTATCTTTTTCTTTCTTAATAAATTTGAAATAGTATCAGAAATTATATTATTTAAAAAGAAATGCATTTATTGTTTTATCATAAAGGCTATCTGTTAATGAATTACAATTCAAACACATGAAAAACAAAATAAATATATTTTCAAGAAAGACAAATTTTTCTTTGTGAGAGAAATATTCATCAGAATTTACAGTTACAACGGGAAATAGATGAACATTTCCCAATTTTTATTTCAAATCTTTTGTTTGAAAAACCTGAATGTGAACTATAAAACTAAGTGAATGTGAAGTATAAAACTAATGTTGAGTATAATAGTTTTAAATGTTTTGGATTTAATTTTAACAAGAGATTAAATACTTATATTGTTGAGTTATGTCTGTTTTTGGCCTTAAATTTATAGAAAATAAAATAAAAAGTTTCAGTTTACTGCAAATGTATTGAATCTAAAACATGCATTTGGTGTAATAAAAATATTCAGAACCAACTTGCTCTGTACCTTAATTTTATCATCTCGGGACATGAGGTGACGCTTAATATTGGATACCAGCAGATCCTCGTTCACATTCTCAAACCTAACATCATCTTTTGATTCCATCTTTCTCAATCCTCAAACAATCAAATTCAATTTCGGTAGATATTATAAACAAATCACTAGAAAATAAACCAACGTGTAATTGTCGGTGTTTAAACTCACTTTGTGATAATTATTCTTTTATTTTATATCAATTTTTAAGATAAGCATGGCTTAGGTACTGGACCGCCAACAATCCGTAGGAAATACTTTGAGCTTTTGTTTTGAGTATATTCTCCAATGACATTTTATTACAAAACAAATGACTTACGCATTTCAAAAGTCTTCGAATATTGCGTGCAAAGTGCTAGGGATTCAGTGATCGCTAAAAACAACAGAAATATCTGAAGACAGGAACACATTTATTTTATTCTATATGTGCATATTTAAATGCTTATGGTATACTATATGTGAACATATTAAGAAATATAAAACATTTTCACGATTTTTTTTCAGGGCCTGCAGCTCTTTCAGGGTTGAGTAGCGTGCTAAAAATGATACGATGCTCAAGTGTTCTGATACATAATTGCAACAAAGAAAACAAGATACTTTCGACTGATCGCATCTGCAACTACCGAATACCGATCTCTAACGAATCATTAAGTCCATGCCCATGTTCAATCTACTGAAGTTTTCGGTAGGAACGAAAAACGTTCTCTACCTCTGTGTCTTGACAGACGCGTCCACAAATGTACAATCATGATATTCGGATTTTCATTAGTCCTTCATCTTACCACCTACTGCAACTGCTACAGTTCTCTAGATTGATCACAATGGTGTAAGTTATTAAACAAAAAAGGGATTTTTTTTGCATACGACCTACTGCGATAACCATTACGAAACCTTTTATTATTGCTACGGTTTGAAGGCAACAATAGAAATCACTGAATTGTACTTTTGTTGTTAATTTAAGAAATTTTCATTTTGCCTATTTTAGCATTTGATGACTATTTTTACCCTTTTCTTCTTATTACGTCATCATTTTCCTTTTTTTCTTCTGTCACCGATCTCGACCAAGCTGAAACTTGCCTGCAAGCTTGAGCACGCTAGTCGCGATCGCAGGAAGGGTCGAGATTGGGCTTCTGAGCCAGGAAGTGCAAAACTTTGCCACGAAAAAGCGAGATGATACTAGACACGAGTTTTGGATCTTTCATGGACGTCGGCAGACTTCGCTCACAAGGAATCCCATCCCACTTTTGAGTAGTGCGGATTAGGGAAAAGATTTACTACATGGCTCTTCTCAATGCTAGAGATTTCATACACGTTCGAATAAAGAAAACTATCGTAGCGTTTTCACTTTTGCCCTTACGCGATTCACGAGAGAATAATATAGTCAATAGCTTTTCGTAGACACAGCATCGTGACAGTGAAACAAATTCTTAGTTATGATCATGCCGATATTTAGAGGCTAACATGTGCATTCCTACCGGAAACTGATCATGTGCATTCAAGTTTATAAATTTGTCTTTGAAATTAACAATAAGAAGTACTTTGAGCATTGACTTGATTGGCAAGTATACCGTGATTGCGTGATACCGTTGATTATTAGACACAGCTTTCAATCAGAAGGTTAATAGCTACACTCATATTCTCGTTGGTTTCTTTCGGAGATTACCGTAACGCAGCGCTAATGTTTACAACTTGCTCATTCAATTGATATGAACGGCATGTATTGAATACTTACCACTAAAACTCAATTTACGACATAATGACAACAGCATCCCTGGTTATAATATCACACGTATTGGATATCATTTTGTTTGTGTATCAACCGGGTGGGCCAGAGAAAACAAGGGGCATGGACAGTCTATCCACAGGAGCCCCTAATTTCAAACCAAAATTCCCTCCTGTCCCAATTCTTAAACAGAATTAATTTCTCCATGCATCAGAAATAACTTATGGCGTTAAATTTGGATTAGAGATTTTTTTAAATTTCTTTTGAAAGAAAAAAATTCGGGGCCCCAATTAAGTAGGGGTATGGGGCAAGTTGCCCCAGATCCTCCCTTCTCCTCGATATGCACACGATATATTTATAATAAAATTTAAATTCAAAATTTGCTGTGAAACTATTATCACACATTTTCTGCGCACTGTAGGTACTTGTTTTTATACACGTTCCTTGTGAAATGGCTCTTGTAAAATGTATAGCATAAAGCCTAATAAAACACAAAATACGCAATTTTAAAAAACAATGAAAAGTTTCGAAATCACTGGGAAATTCGAACGCGACACAAATTGCGTTGACTTTTCCATATCTAGTTATATTGATTGAACTACGTAGAACATTTGAACAGCTGTTGTCCAACGTTTATAAGAAGCCATTCAAAAAATACGTCTCTTTTAGGGGAGGGAAAGGGTTCCCGCATAAATGTGAAAAAGCAAACAAAGGGTTTTTTGTAAAAAATTAACCTTCTAGCTTAAGTATTAGATTTTTAACATTAAACTAGAAATTAATGTTAAAATTGTATCTTGTGGTTAAATTTGAAAATTTTTTTGCAAGTCAATATTAAATTTCACACAATTTTTATTCAAGTAATCTTCTTTTAACTCAGGAAATGTAATGCCGGAAGGTTCTGAATGGAATATTCATCTCAGGTGGATGCTATTAATTTTACAAGTTGTTACAAATGGTAGGGAGAAGTTTAAGCCAAGCTGCATTTTTACATGTATTTTTGAACGACCCTCAACTGCACATTTTTTTCAGGCATGGCTGCCTTGAACGCGACAATTTTTTAACCTGTTTCCTTTCTTGCTGTTTTGAAGAGCAGCGGTAACGTTTCAGCTGCCGAATCTGCCCGAACCGCTCTGTACCACACTACATAAGTGCACTTTTTTCAGCCATGGTAGAGCACAACACAATATTTGTTACATGTTTCCTATCTTGTTATTTTGGAGAACTGTGGAAGGTTTCAGCTTCCCGAACCGCTGAGTTGCATAGTATATACGTGCATTAAGAACCACAGTATATAAGTGTGTAAGTACCCAGACACAACACAAGCCATGGCACAACCCAATATTTATTAGCTGTTTCCTCTATTGTTGTCTTGGAGAACAGTGGACGGATTCAGCTTGCGAGGCACACCCAGCAGCTGCCAGGACGGCGCGCGTGGGCGTGCAGCGGCGGCGGCGGTGGCGGTGGCGGCGGAGGCGGAGGCGGTGTTGTGGAGGCTGCGGCGGCGACGGTGGCGACGGAGGCGGAGGAGGACGCGTGTCAGCCAGGAGCCGCCCTCGCGTGCCTTGCCGACAGGTTCGTCCTCCTCCGGAATCGTTTCCAGGCAAAGCACGATCTCCCGAAGGGGGATGACGGTCGGAGAGTTGTTGTATATCTCCCGCGGACACAGACGTTTCATGTTCTTTTTTCGAAAACTTACACGCGGCTTTAATCTGCACCGACGCATACGATTTGGACGTGGGAAAGAATTCAATGATCGTACAACATTTTCATCTTCTGGTTGTTCTTCTGCGGTTAAATCTTCAAGCCCTGTTCTTGCAAGAACGAATTCGTCCTCGTCATTATCACTATCTTCTTCTCTCGGCCCGACTGTCTCCTTTACAACAACGAGAGACGAATTTTCCAGAAGATTGTGTCTCGGAGATTCCTTGTTGGTATTTTCATGGGTTGAATCTTCATCGTATTCACACGAAGTGTCCTCTTCATTTGCACCATCTTCCTTGTTGGATTCCATTATTTGTGGAATTTTTTTTCTCTCTTGGTGCACCGCATAATTAGTGAACATCAATCTTACAAGAAATGAGTAAATACGATTACATGTTGTCTGGATCGGAACATTCATTAAACAGTCGTAGAATTCTTGTATAGGTGGAATGTAAAAATTCAGTAAGTAGTGCGACTGCGGCATCCAAATTTTTACAGTCATCCAGGTTCTTTTAAGTTTGTGAAACTTGTCGAGCGATTCAGTTCCAATCTCTTTTCTCTCGTAATCCATATGTGATGGATTTAACACACCACGATCCATGGCAGCAAGATTCGTGACAAAACGGTATACGAATTTGCAGATAAATCCGCAAACGCTTCTAGGAATAGCCTGCGACAAGTCGGTTATATGGAGTGCATCCTTATAATCTGACAGTAATCTCTGTAACTAACTGTTTTTGTCTCCTACACTTCCTATCGATATGTCAACAACCTACATAACAGAGTCCGGCCGTTAACATAATTCGTCATGTAATTGTTTAGTGAGATAGTATTCCATTCCCTCAGAGGGTACATAGTCTCAGAAAAACAAACTTGATAAATACGTAGATTGAAGACAAATCTTCACAAGAACAATCAGCAGTAAAGTGGCTTGTTATCATGAATGCAGCCGGAAAGTACATAAATGACATTTAAAGCTTAAAAATGTATGGAGAAGACAATCCGAACAATCTGTCCCTGTTCATTACCGTTTTTATCCTCCTTTAAATAATGCCAAAACATACACATTCTGCACAAGAAATATTTTTATTTCAATTAAATAATGAATTGTTACTTTTCAATAAATTAACTAATTACAATTAATTGAGTTTTGTCATTACTCATACAATAGAGTATGTGGCACCCCAACATTTATTTAATTAACTGCTATCTTGTACTACGACATTGAATTTTGTAATGGATGACTTTTGTAATATATTACCTAAATTCATGATCTAATTCTCTTTACTTCGTAGCTTTCCTGCGAAAGATGAATACATTTCGCCTAATTTCGAAAGAAGAGAAAGTATTGTAATCGTGCGCCAGAAAACGAAGATTTTTGACAACAAAAAAAAACTCTTATTACCGGGCCCTGGTAACGAAAAAAGTGGATAAAACTAGTTCGTATACATAGTAAATTATATTCTCTACACGTTGTGAAGTCAGAATCCATATTTTGTGGGTACTTGTTACCAAAAAATCGATTGACGGCAAAACACGTCAACGCTAAAGCCTAATTGATGATTTTCTCCAAAAGTAATATTTCCTAATCGGTTTAAAGGAACTCAAGGCCCTGCGAGTTTCAAACATATTTTGTTTTTTGCGGGTAACATGAAGCTTCAATCACGTTTTCAAACTTTTCTCAAAAATCTCCAATTTTTTTGATTGAACTTTGTCCTTGAATAGTGTAGAAATCGATCAAAAGAATGGCACAGATCTCATTTTCGTTAATATTCCTCATTTTTTGAAGTCAAATTTTTTTCAGCGCCTTCCTACAACTTCAATATTAAAGATAGAGATTTTTTCGTGTTCACAGTCGTCTTGAAATAAGATCATGAACCATTTTTCTAAAATATGAGTAATTTTTGTGTAATTTGCATAAATTAGGCAATTTCTACTCTCTAGCTGTTACTTCGTAAGAAGTGAAAGTATTGTAATCGTGCGTCGGAGTAAGGCTAATAATCGGCAGAAAAACACTTATTGCCGGGCCATGTTTTATAATTGTTTCTTGAAGAAATACGAGTGTCTTATTTACTTTAATAAGTACGAATATTAAATATAATCCACCCCAAGTTGCGGATAGTCATTTGTGACGTTTCTACTATCTATTTATTTACTTTAAATTTCTTGCAACTTGCCTTATATAAATAACTAGTAGAATGTTGCGACGCTGTTTTAAAAATATTTTCATGTGATGAAAATGACTTTCATACATCATTTCTTTCATTGTAGGTTTGTTCAAATATGTTCTTACAGAATCTTTCGTTGGACTTACCAATGAATCCTTTAAATCCTAAAATTTTTTTTTTCAAATTTTTAAACTGTTGAGTTTCGGAAGAAATTTTTTAAAAACTTTAAAAAGGTCAAAAAATGATTCTTAAAAAAATTAATGAATTTAAAATATACATCAAATGAAAGAGCATCTTTTGTTCAGTAATGTCGCAAAATATTAAATTTCTGACACAATTACAACACGACTTAAAAATGATTAACTTTAGCGATGCGAGTATTTTTTGGAAATTTTTAAAAATTCATATAATCTCGAAAAATAATATTTGGGAAAACATGAAAAACACGTGTTTCATATTTTTGCTTATACTCTTCACAGAAGAAAAAGTTTTAAAATCTGGGACATCAAGGTCAAATTTTCCTTAAATTTGTGCGATTTGACGTAGAATGACACATAGAGATGAATGAATATCTAAATATGATCGGATGATTTCGTACCGTAGGCAAATTTCCAAGATCCGCATGTCCAGTCCGTCTAACTTTCCCTATATTACCTGTCTGTGCGTTTCTGTCCAAGAATTATTACTGAATGATTATAACACATAATATTTAATTTCTATGAATTGTGAGTAATACAAAAATTAAGGATGAAACATACTTCCCTATCCAAGCCTCGTAGATTAGATTTTTAGTATTTAGATATTTAGTATTTTTCAAAATAAAAATTAACAATATTATTCCCCTCCTACAAATAACATCAAATTGTCCACAATGCAATTACATCAACATCTGCTAACATGTTCTCATCTGACACGAAGACTAAAGGCCCATTCACAATGCAAACATAAACATAAGCATGGCGTTAACATAAAAAGTCAGTACTACGTCCATAAGCGGACTCATTCACAATGCGTTCGCATAAGCATAACACGTAAGACGTTAACTTAGAAGCTTGCAAGCTTCTGTGCTTATGCTTAAGTAAGACATAAAAAATGAACCAATCACCGAACGGAAACTCAAAATCGAGAATCGAAATTGGATCGAATTGGAGTTAGAACTAACACCATATGGGCCATGGACACAGTCGATAGCTTGAAATCGATTCTTACATCCATCCAATAGTAAACCAGAATGTCTCACAGCCAATAGAAACTTCTTAGTTTGCTTACGTTTATGTTAGACACTGTGAATACTTTTAGTCTATCACTTATGTAAATGTTTATGCCTATGCGCTATGCTTATGTTTACGTTTGCATTGTGAATGGGCTTTAACGTATACCTCACTACGATCCTATCAGTTGAGGGCTGCGGACATAAAGGGAAAATTCTCCATTCTCTAGTTACTCCGTATATTCCATAATCTTTCTATTTACATGGGACTTTGCCTTTCTATCTATTAGAATTTTGATATTCAAATGAATGCATTTATAGTTCCCACGTCTTCTGTTTATATTCCGTTACTATTGCAACTACATTGCCCACCTTGAAATCTCTTAACCAATAATAAATTGTAATGAAAATTATATCAAATTGTATTGAAAAGGCAGGGGTCTTTTTTTCTTATCACTATATCTATTTACAGACTTACTAGCTTATCTTAAATATAAAACTTACATACTATTACAAAGGGGAGGACATCCCTTGCGGGTCCTCAGTGTGGATCTAAATCAACAAACTTTTATAGGAATACGGATATTTGTTTTAAATTCGTGTTTGAATTCTTTGTGAAGTTGAGAGTTGGCTATGTATCAAGGAGTATTAGTAACTGTTCTAGAAATTTATTTTATAGGACTTGAAGTTTGTGGAGTTAGTTTTAGCGGAAATGACGCAAATATGGCCGGCGTAAAATATTCTGGGTCTTAAAACTGTATTGCGAAATGGTGTGGCAGATTTGTAATGAACTAGCAAAATACCCGGAGTTGACCAGGTTTTTTCATATTCAATTCCCCCCTCCCCCCTTTCTCTCTCTCTCTCTCTGTCCGCCTTCCTCATCGCCTCTCTCTGTCCCTATTCCAGTCTGTCTGGCTCTCTCTGTCTCTGTCTGCCTGTGTCCATCTGTCTCTTAAAAAAAACGTCATGTACAATTTTTGAAGAAGAAAAAAACCCAGTAGGTTTCGTGTTATTTTTAAGCTTAACGTTAATGCAATTATTTTTTCTCAAAAATGGTTAAACATTATTTATTGTATTTTTTTGGATGGATAATGCAAAGAATATAAAAAAGAGCGCAGAACTCATTTTCGTTTAACTCTGAATTTTCGAAAATTGCCAAAGTTAGAAATAATGTGATGTTGTTGTGACCGTGGAGATGTAGCACCACTAATTACTTTCTCAAACATAGGATATGCAATGTACGAGTACACTATTGTAGCGTCGTGCTACGCTCAAACCGCCGGATGTTAAACAAAGGGCGGCGTGATGACGCAATGGGACTTTCCGTGGACGTAGCGGGCCCAGAGCGGCTTTGGGGGCGGCGGGTAGAGCCAAAGAGCCTATATAAGGCCAGGAGAACAATGCCCCAGTCTTCTTGTGCTAGCGGTGTCGCCGACAGGTGAAGCGCGTGTCTGTGCGTGTAGGTGCATTAGGGCGAGGGGCCGGCAACTCATTGTCGTGACTTGCAAGACGCGTAGATGGTCTCAAAGTAGAGCGGCTTCATACAGGGAACATCGGTGGTATGTTGCGGTGTGGTAGCCGTTCTTAAATTATCTCTCCTTGTATTGGGTCTATTTATTTAGTTTATTGTGAGCAGGGTAGTTGTTAAATTGAGACTACGGTCTAGATTGTTAATAAATCTACTGTTTTACAAACCACTTTCGTCTGTGTTCGATTACACCCGTATGACGCCACACTATTGTAATGTTGCAGCAAAAACGGCGATTTTTCGACAGAAAAGCTCTTATTGTGGGGTTCTGATAAAATTGCATAAATAAGGTTCCTATATGTAGTAAATTACTCCATCTAACACATACTGTACCGGAAGAGGTGGCTCACGGCATTACCTGATGTCACTGCAGTGCTTCAGACCGGGAGGTGCTAGGTTCTAATCCCGACAGTGGCAGGATTTCTGACTCTAGCTAGAAAGCTAGGTCGAATTCAGTTGCTGTCTGAAGGAGAATTCGAGCGGCCGGCTGCTCTGATCAGTAGTTTTCCTAGGTTTCTCCGATGAATACAAGGCAAATGCCGAAGCAGTACCCTAACAAACAGGCCATTCACCGCGCGCGATCCTTCCTCTTCCTTGTCAACTACTCACCTCTTACTTTAACACACTTTCACTTACATGCAGTACACTACCATATATGCCGACAGACCGGTCGGGAGTTTAGAACTTGTCTCGGCTGGGGTGGTACCCGGCTGGTGGGAAATACCTGGTTAGGAAAACTAGGTAAAACCGCTAGCCGACAGGTAGGTCTCACCATCCAGCGGACGAAGATCTCCGCAACATCCTGAGGAAATATATGGGATTAACTACACTTATAGGATTAATAGCCTTAGTAGTTGATGCGCCCGGAATCACTATTCAATCAATCAACATGTTCTACAGTCAAATCCACATTTGTAGGCCCTTGATACGACGGTCCTTAACGGATGGACGATCAGACATTTTGCCATAAATCAATTTTTCTGCATCAAGGATACATGGATTCCCACTATACTCCGATTATATGTAAAACGAATTGCCCACGATCAACTAGGGCGCTGTTATCGAATCGGGAAATTCTTTGCACTTAATTTTTGTATAATGAAGCTCCCAATCGGATATCCCTGACTCAGGTGATCAATTCAATTCGTCCTACATTAAATCGGGGTATACTCAGTGTATTAGAGGAAGCTAATTACTACAATTAGAAGCACAAAATATCCATTTCCAGTACTGGGACCCTGAAAACGAATTTTTTCTGTCGAAAAATCACCCTTCCTCTGCAGAACTGCAGTGCTTATCTATACTACGTAACCGAGTCTGTGCGGTAAAATACGAGAAAGTAAAGAGAGAATACGTTTGCGAGAAAGTTAAAAGAGAATGCATTTGTCGAACAAGCTCATACAAGAGCAGAACTGCAACTGCCTAAAAATCCGTTGCCTAAACCAAGATATTATTTGCCCCTGAAGAATATTACGTAACTGGAGATTTGTTGACTGAGACTGTCTACATAGTACGTTCTGTACGGCCAATGGTCTACATTGTGGACCTACGATAGATGAGGCACGGCGCAGACAGCCCGGCGAATGAATGTTATCTCAAAGAGGTCTGTTGTCAGCCATTTATTGTCTTCACGGTAACTCTGAGTTTGATTTCTCTTCAAGGGGTGTGAGAACATATTGTCGACTTCATTTGAAGACAGTCAAGAAATATTGTAAATTCTCTTTAAAAGGGAACAAACTAGCAATGCTCGACGCACCAAAACAGCATGTTAAGTTTGGAAGCCAATCAGAACGAGCAAAGATCACGTACATTTTTTATTTGCGAAGTAAAGTAATAGCCCAAGCAAATTAGACAAATCGAATGAAAAAAAAATCCCTGAGTTTTGAAACTTGGCATGATTCTGTTTTAGAACCTACTGCATAACAAACAAAAACTCCTGAAGTGGGGTGGGCGAGCTGGAGGCGGGGCGACTATTTGAAGTTGCCTTTTCGACCCTTATCAAATAATTTATGGATTATCGGTTTTCGTACCCGAGGAGATTGATAGTTATGGATATATATGCAAAAAATGTCGAAAAAGCACCTTCAGATAGTCGCTCCGCTCCTGGCTTCCCCCCACCCCACTTCAGAATTTTTAGTATATTATGCAGTAGGTACCAAAAAACAATCATGCCAAGTTTCAAAACTCCTGGATTGTCTTCTTTCGATCGCCATTTTTTGGTCTTATTTGACTGGGCTACAAAAGCGGACGAAGGTTCAAGGCGCCAATGGTGTATACTTCATTTTTTTTCTTGGTGAGTTAGTAAAAACAGCGTCGCTATTCAATCAGAGCCTTCATTTTTTGTTATTTCTTCGAGATATCATCAAGATGATAAGCGCGACCGGGTCAGCATCTGTAATATACCGTCTCAACCTTATACTGCGATTTATACTTGTCTCGTGGCAGTTGACGGTTTCAGCCAATCGAGAACTTGAAAGTCACCATAGTGATGTCACTAGTACGTCTGGTTTAAGTGAACTCGGACATAGTGAACCCTTGGTTATAGTGAACTTGTCACTGGCCCCGTTTTACTTACCTTACAAAAAATAAGCATAAGTAGATTGGTGGCAGGTCTGTTTCTGTTGAAAAACAGTAAATGTAGACAGTATCTATTCCTCCAGATGTTCCTGAGCAATCCATCTTTTGTTGGGTCTACTTATATTTCTTCGCCCATATGGGTTTATACTTTGAAACTGCTTTAGAAATCTTTCTGCTTGCATTCTTCACACATGTGAAAGCCATCTCCTCTGGTTCTCTTTAATGTCATTCACTATATTTTTTGCTTTGAGTTTTTTTTTGATTTCAATGTTTCTTTGCCAATCTAAACATATAATTCTTACCAGGTGCCAGAAATGTCTCATTTGTATGGCTTCCAATCTCTGCCTAACTGCTTTAAGGTCCATATTTCTGATCCATACATTAACACACATAGGCTTAGATATGTTGTGTATTCTTAGTTTTGTCTCTGTTGTCATTTTTCTTCCAAAGTTTTACCCCATTATATTTTTTTATTTTTCTTTCTTGATCTTCTGAATTTTGTCCAATGATGTTTCCCAGATATTTTAATTTTTCTACTTGTTATATTATTTTCCCATCTATAATAATTTTAACCCTCCTCATTTTTTTGCCTTGGAATGCCATAGCTTTAGTCTTATTTGTCGAGATTTCCATGTCGTATGTTAGAGCTATCTTATGAAATTCATTTGCTGTCCTCTGCTAGTCATCATCTTTTTCCACTGTTAGGATCATGTCATCTGCATAGAGCATCATTTGGACCATTTGTATTTTGTTTAAATTTATACTGATTTTCACTTTTTGATCATGTGGTTTACATATGTGTTAATAGGCATGGTGATAGCCCACAACTGTCTCAGTCCTCTAGTTGTTCTAAAAGTCTCTGTATTGCTTCCATCATTCATTCTTACTTTAATATGAGAGTCTGTATATAGACTCTGGATTCCATTTATTATGTCTGTAGGTATCTCTACATCTTCCAGTATTTCCCACATTTTATTTCTGTTCACCCTATCATAGGCTTTCTCAAAGTCTATAAAGAGGAGGAAAGTTGTAAAATTCACTTCATTTTATATCTCCAGGATTGTCTGTAATGCAAAAATAGCATGTTTTGTACTTCTGTCCTTTCTAAATCCATTTTGTTCTTCTTCCAAGAATTTTTCGCTATATTCATTTAATCTACAACTTAAGATATTAGCAAAAAGTTTTGATACTGTAGCCAGGACAGTGATCCCTCTACAGTTGTTGAAATCTGTTTTTGTTGTGTATAGTTGTGTAAATTTCTCACTATGGTAAAAAATTATGGTATTTGTTCCATATTCGACGTGCTCTGAGTTTTTGAAAATTGTTAAAAGTTAACATTTCAAAACTACAAAATTGGAGATAGAAATTATTGCCTTTGACAAAGTCTTTTTTTAAAAGAATTGGTACATTAAAAAAAAGCCATATATGGTTTTTTGAAATATCGAGCAATTTTTGTGTAATTTGAGCTTGATATAATTGCACTTTATGAAGAAAAACACATTTTCACAAATACCGCTCCCAATTTTTTCCACAGTTAAAACAAGAGACGCTTAAAAGAATAGTATGGCCTTGTTTTCGTTGAACACACTGAATTTTTAAAAATTGCAAATTTAGAAACAATGAGCAAAAATGTTTACTATTGTGGCACCAGTGCTTTTTTTTTTTGTATTTCACTTACATACAATTTGTATAAATTATTGCATTTTTGACTACAAGTTCTTCAGTCTAATAAAGTTTCTCAAAAACTTAAAACCTTATCTGTAAAAATGAGTTCAAAATTACGCATTTTTAGAAATGCTCAAACGCCATTTTCTCGAAAATAGCTCAGACTTGTTTTTTACCCTTTTTTATGGATACTGCTTAATGCACTGTATAATATGACATAAACACCATTTAGTTGAATTCTTATGTTTCTTCAAAAATTACTCATATGTATTCTTTTTTACGGTATCTCTCACATAAATATTTACATCATGGGGATTTGGGGGGGGGGGGATACATCGGGGGATACATTATCGAGTACAATTGCTTCAGATAATTTCCTATAAAGATTCTCGAAAGTTTTGGGCGAAAAATAACTTCAAAATAAACGTTTTCAGAAACGTTCAAATAACATTTTCTTAAAAACAACTCCCAAGTTTTCAATGAAAATATATACATAGAACCAGGTTTGACCCTTCAATAACATTTTTAAAGTCATATTTCTGTTCTACTATTAGGGATCTGACAAACTGAGAAAAAGTGAAAAAAATGTCTGAAGGGCCTATACATGGCAGCTAAGAAAAGAGTGGGGCAAAACCACCAAAATAGTAAAGACTGAGGAAACTAACTAGTATGAGAAAGTCTGTTCTATTCTGTAGCACCACCAGTTCATTAGATTGTTTTTCAGTTTGTTCAAGATTATTTTAGCATGAAAAATCATTAATTAATTTTATTTTTCAAATTGCTAATAAGGTCTGGTTAATTCCTATGTTATGTGATCAAATATTGTAATATTTATAATAAACAATAATTTATTACAATGTACAAACCTTTTTTGAGAAAAACTAAATGTTTATTTTGATTTCAATTTAGGTTTATTTCTCTGGCACTTGCCTGCTTGAAAATCTCCAATCACATACTTTCAAAAGGAAGCAGTAAGTGAATGTTATTACTTTAGGAAGATGAAGTGGAGGACAATAAAAAAGACACATATTGTAACCATGGTTCATCAGTTTTTATCTGATGTGAGTTAATGAATATACAACACAATGAAATTGTACTAGAAGTTACAGTTTTGCACAATCAAATAACATAATTTACTGCACTAGAAAAAATGAACACAAATGCTGCATGCTTTCTCAAATTATTATCATTGAAAAGTTTTTACTGTATAAATTCATCTTTCAAAAAAGCTTTTTTGGTATAAAAAAACAACATATTCTTTGAAAAACAAATGTATTCATTTTCTCTGTGCATACATGAAACAACAGAACCTTTCATTTTTTGCTACTACAAAGCTATTAATTATCAAAAACTGTAGGTTCCATTTATAAGCAGTTTCTTTATAATATTCTTTGGGCCCATATTGTAGGTGCATATATTATTTATATATAAAACGTGTTAGCTACACTACAACACTAGACATCAAAACATACCTGAGCAAAATTAATTTTCATAGTTCAGCCCTTCAAGAGAACTTTCACACATCTGGCCACACGCTCATGGAAGAACTTCGAATCTTCCATCAAAATAATATTTTAGTTAATTGGTTACCTGCAAGCAGTATGTCTTCTCTGTAAATTCACTTGTTCCAAAACTGGACTTTTGTACTCTTGATTTTGGTACCTCATTATTTCAAGTCGAATTACAGAGTTATTAGAACTTAAAGTACAAAAAAGAAAACTTCCAATTCTAGGGTAACATTTCTGGAAGGTTTGGAAATGCATAGATATTTCCAAAATTAAATATACATAAAGTTCAGCAATATCAACACTTCATAATTTTGTAAACTATCAAAAAAATACAAATTAGTGTTAATCGTAAATAACTATAACATTACAAACAGTTACTAACTGAAGTTTCTACATGTGTACAATTTGTACACTTACCTTGGGTATCCCAAGAATGAATATGATGTAACAACACTAAAACTACTTTTCATTAACAAACAACAAAGAAGTGTACATGTATTTATATAGGTTGTGACAGGTGTACAAAGTATTACATTTATGACAATAAATGTATTATGAATATGAATATTAAACATTTTTACAGAACATTGTGTAACCAAGTAAAATGAAATACATTTCTAAGAATATAAAGAACATTACATTACATATCATATACATAAAATTACATTTACACATAAATACATGGTGAGCAATGCATGTGTTTGGTGACACTGTGTAAATACTAGCACATTTATATATTAAATCTTTTAAACACAGGTGGGTTATAATTCTACATAGTGTCTACGACAAGTACACCAAAAAACTACATATGATATTCTCTCCAGATCAACAAAAACATAACAAAGACATGAAAGTACTATATAAAACATTTACAGAAAACAGGACAGTCTCAATGTGAAATCTTAATAAAAATGAGGAAGGTATGTAACATAGGAAAGCACTATTCCAAGGGAAAAAAACATGATAAATGAATTAATCTATATTTCAAAATATTCATGTTGCTTCAATTACTTAATATTATTGCATTGTAATAGTTGAAAGATATATGGAACAAATGAGAGAGAAAAATAAATAATGCCCCTGATGAAGGAAATACAAGCCCCATAAGGACAGGTGAAATCCTTGAATAGAAAGTGATATCCAGTAAAATCTACTTAAAAAGTAACATCCTGTTTGCACACCTGTGATGTTTATATCAGCACATGTCTGCATGATGTCATCTACCCTTACCTGCAAATCAGCTCTTTTTATGGAAATAAGAAATTTCCCATTTGAAAACAATAATTCAATTAATTTATTTAACAAATGTAATAAAAATTATAAAAGTTTCAACATTTTTCATTGAAGGTAGGGTAAGACTTCATGGAAATTGTTTTTGTTTTTGCGATAATAATTGGCTGGAAAGAAACTTGAGCTGATGTGTTGGATGTCCCTTCTCGCAGTGAGTACTGGCCTAAGGGATTGGACTTTATACTTCCTGTGGCAGCATGTCCCCTCCTCTCCTGTGAGGTTTTAAAAGCCTTTAGTGCTCGAAAAACTTCTTCCTCTCGGCCACCATCCCACTGAGAGGACTTGCAGAGTTGCTGGAGGCTGAGGGGGAGCGGAGGGGGGCAATCCATAAAAAAGACGACGATTTCGGGGACTTCTCGATATCGTCGTTCATATTGGTAAAACAGCTTTTTGGATACCGAATCAATTCTGTAATCAATACAAGTATAAATATATTGTTGGATTTTTCGACATTTGCTCTTTGATGGAAATTACACACTGTACAAAAACACTTTTGTAAAATACTTAATGTAACTGTCGCTACTATCCTTGGTCAATCAATCAATAAGCAAACTCCATTACCAATCATTAGAAAATATTCATAGAAATCACATGTGAATGCAAACACACAAATATGTGAACTTTCATAAAACACACATTTAGGACTATCTTTTACACAGAACAATAGTTTGAAATAATTAGTTTTAATTACCAATATTTATGAACAGACAAAGAAAAACAAGTATTTTATATCACAACATTTACATCATGTACTGTAACCTTTCTCATAGAAGAATTGTTTTTTTATATGTGGTAACAGAGTCTCAATAAACTTACGAGATATATTATCACAATGAAAAGTAATAACTTGAATTATTTTTTTGGGGTACACACAATGAATAGATTGATATTATCGAAAATAAAAGTTAATCCTCCCAACTTAAATCACTGGAAGAAAAATACCCTTCTTTCATTTTTTAAAGATCTATCATAACTTGCAAGGAGGAAAACTTTACAATTTTTTTTCCAAAACAGAAAAAGGTTTTCATTGTCATATGTTGAAATAATATGTACAACCAAAAACATAACAAATTTTTCATCTCTGTTTTTCCACAATAACAAATTTTTCTTCTCTATTTTTCTCTTTCTAATTTTTTCCTTTGTTTCTTTTGTTCTTTCTTCTTCTCAAAGGGCCATACATTATCTTTGGAACTTATACTATCTACCATAAGATTTTCCCATTAATTTACAAAATACAAATCTTATTTCAAAATTGTTACCTGCACTGGAGAGAGCTGGCGGTTCCTTGGGCTGTTTGTTACTGCCGTTGCTGCTGGTGTCGTTGGTCCTGGGACTAGAACAGGGTTCCTTGAGAATTGGGCTGGACTCATTTCCCTTGGACATGCCAACTGGGGAGCCTGAAAGAAAAATTCACTTTCAGAAAACTTTCCTGTCGATTTGAACCTTCTACTGAAATACATACATGAAGTTTATAGGTTCCAAGAGACCAGTGGATGAAGACTAAAATGAATGCATTTAAAGACAACATTTCAGAAGGGCATCAGGAACTATGAGTGAAAATTTTGCATGCAATTCCTTCAACTTTCTTTCTCTTATTGATTACCCCTTTTGGTGTTCATGGCTTTTAGAATTTGAAAAAACAGTTACCAATGTAATATGTTATGAAGCTCACAGAAATTATAACCATCTCATGACTTTCTATTATTACTATTACCAATTATTATTTTTGAAGAGCATTGATGAAAAGGAATTAACGAAAAAAGTATGATTAAATTTGAATACATTTTAGGTTTCATCTATTTTATTTTACTTTCAGGAAGAAAAAGAAAAAAAGCAGTCAATAAAGAAAATAAAAAATAAAGAAAAAGAAAAAAAGCAGCACCTTGTAGCAGGAACTAAGTAACTAAATAGACTTGATTTGTAATACAAGTGAATACAAGTAATATTCAAATTGCATTTGTTCCAAAATTATCAGCCCGTGCCCATCCCATGCCTTTTTCTGATCTAAATAATCAACAAAAATATAATATTCAAAGTATAATTGTCTTTTCAGATATTGAGAAAGTATGAATTTTCTATAGACTCTTCTTATACCTTTTTTATTTGTTTAAGCGATTATAATTATAAGTGGTGTTCATAAGATATTACTTTTTTATGTTTTTAGAACTATAAAAAAGGTTTGTCCTTAGACAATCTCTAAGAAGACGTTCCCCTAATTAATTTAGATGTTTTAAACCTGAGAATACACAAAGAGTTGATAACTAATCACAAAGCCTAAGTAAGTGAGCTTTTGTTCAATGGCAAACCAATCACATTATCTCAAATTATTATTATTAATCAGACTCAATATATAGGGGGCACAGTTATCAAACACAAATTCATGCACACATGCTCACAGTTAAAGATGGCTCCACCACCAATATCATGGGAGCTATAGAATGCTGTTCCTCTACCATACCTGGGTTGTGAAGAGTTTGAGGAGCAGCCATCAGGAGCAGTTGAGACCACAATTGTGACAATGCTGCTTCCTTGCCGGGTCTGGCCTCTTTGCACAAATGTGCAAGAGTGTTCGGCTCGTCCCCATGCTGTTAGTGGTCACACATAAGCATACCACTGACAACAACACTCCTAACTTAACTCTGTTCAGTGTTTCTCTTCTAACCATTACTCATTCATTTGATTTTTCTACTTTCTTGAATCTTTGAGAACTTCTGTTTTGTTTCCAGAGCAAATGAAAATATATTTGAATTATCACACACATTCTGAAATACATACTCAATGCAACAAAATCTGTCCAGGGATTCTGAGACTGCTTTCTGTCTCCAGCAAGACTTGCCTAATTTTATCTGATAACGTGAATGCATTTTATACCTGCAAATATTTGTTGATCTTAGCTTCTATTTTTGTCAGTTGTTTGTCTGGCTGTTTTGTTGTTCAAACATATTTCTAAGAGAAACTTTTCAACAAGAATCCTCAACAAATTAGAAAACAGTGAGTTCTAGCTATTGAATACATTATGAAGCTTTTACAATTCAAACATAATATTATTCATCTTAATATTTTAAATAAAAGAAATGATTTTCAGAAGAGAAACACTGATATTCTACATTATCTGATGAACTCTTGCCTCTTGGTCTTCCGGCAATAATTTATTAACTTTGTATAGATTATAATTTAAATGTCTCTTTTTGTTCTCTCTTCAACTATTCCAAAAATTCTTAAAACAATTTTAGAAGTTGAGACTATTTCAAGAAATGGAAAATAAATATTATAATTTTTTAGTTGGCAATTGGTAAACAAAGTCAAAAGTTTTAATTCATGGTCCTTCTCTGTAATATGTGCATGAAAATATCAAGCAAGAGTTCACTAGTTTAAAAAAAATATAAGACACTTTAATTTGAAAGATTTGAAAATGTGAAATAATTTTTAAAATATGAAAAAACGTCAAATATGTAAGAAAACAAAACAACACAAAATTATTATATTTAAATTAAAATGTACAGACTTGTTGCCAACATCTACAAACAATAAAGAAATAGAAAAACAAAACACCAATTGAAGAATGTGAAAGAAGCACCAAAAATGTGGCAGAAAATAAGCAGAAAGAAACAAAGCACTTCATAATTTTTTTTTTGATCAAAACACCTCAGAAATCTAACCAACACAATATTTCCAGTCTTCAATTATATGAGCAAATAAGAACCTATACTTTAAGGTTCCATAACCTACCTTTATTCTGATGAATTTCAAGACCAAAGTTGGAAGAAATATTAACCAACAACCATTCACATGCATACATGCAGATTGTTCACAAGCCTTTTGAGGATTTGGTTCATGTTTATAAATATACAAGAGAGTTTATTTCATTTTCACTAACTTAAAAAACTATGACTAAATTTGAACCATTCACACTGAAGGTAAGAACCAATACCAGGAACTCAAAATAAATTCATGATCTATTAGCACATGCACAATATAATTAAATGCTACAATGCTCTAGTTGTTAATAATATAACAAACATCAAAACAGTAATTTCAAAAGGGCCACATTTCTAATCTTTGCAAAAAAAGAGTTAATTCCACCATTTGATACAGAAAATGCTTTCAGCATGGCGAAAAGATATCAACTATTGTCTTTAATCGATGGTTTTAGCTTTGTTACTTATGAAAATGCTGCATATCTCTATGTTTATATAATCTAAACATATGAAGTTTTCTGTTAACTTCAAAGAGGACACCTTTCCCAAGATGTTGCATTTTCCAACACTGAATTGAATGCGTGTGCGCGCGTGTACATGTGTGTGAGTGTGCACATGGACTGAACAGCAAATAGGGATGTTTCCGTTTTAATATTATTTAATTTCTCTTTCATTTGTTAGACCAGAAGCTCTCTGGGGCTGTTGGATATGCAATTGATTTGTTGATAAATCTCATAGGTAATATTAGCGTAACTGAAGAACTAGTAGAAATATGGAGAATTTGGTTTCAAAGTAGCAAACCAAGTGACAGATGAATACTTTTGTTAAGTTAAAAATATCTTAAATAAATCATTATCATGAAAATATAAGACCTCAGTAAAGTTGAAATATAATCATATTACAAACTTTATAACTAGATCAAATTTATTTAGAATACTTATATTTGTCATACTGCATATAACTTGTTTTGCAGCTCATTGTGGAAAATTATTTTCAATGGAAAAGAAAGATCTTAAGAAAATGAATAATAATTATTATAAAATAAACTTGTATTTGTTGAAAAAATAACAGTAATGCAGAAGAAAAAGGAGAAGCCAAGAACACACAAACATTAACTTTCTAAAATTATGTCATTCTTGTTTAATTTAAAACAGTATTAAAACATGCATACAAAGATATTTCTTCTTTTGATACTTACCAGGCTATCCTGATCCCTGGAGGAACTGTTTGAATTTTCCACTTGTGCCTTCAATTTCTTGTTCCTTAAACAATTGGTTTATTATGAGTTTTGCAAAAAATGGTATTTTCACAAAAGAATACAACTGATTTATTGAAAAATCTAACAAATAAACAAAAATTCTGTTCTTTGGACAATGCAAACATAAACCCCCAATTTCTTCTATTTAATTGTCTTAAAAATTGTTAATTAAGATTAACCATATCTAAAGTCAACTTTACATACCTGGCATCCAGTTGTATAATATGCTGATGGGCCATTGCTAACTGCTCTTCAAGAGTTGCAGATTCTACACATTTATTGGAGTACTTCTCTGATAATGATAAAATCTCTTTCTTGATTCCTTCAATTTCCTCACTGTAAAAATCATAGAAAAATATTAGAACTTGTAACCTGAAAAAATGAAAAAACTAAAAAGTGTTTATGAATAAATCTTACATGTGCTCCTTATGTAAGGCACCAAAATCCTTCGAATACTGCACTTTTTTCATGAATTCAGCCTTAAATTTTGCAATTTCCTTTTGAACTTCAATCTCGTGAGCTTTTCTCATAGCATCCAAAGCTACAAAATACAAAGAGACTTTTCATCAAGAAGAAATGTGTTATTATGCAATATAATAGTGCACTTGGAAAGAACAACAACAGAAGAACATAATTATAATTGTATGAATATTTTAGCCAGAATACATCTATTTTGATTATTTTAGCAACTTAATAGCAAATTCACCAAACAATATTTTTTTCTCACAAGGTAAAATGGGTAATGGTGGTTCTTCATATTTTACCTGCAAGAGTAGCCTGCGTTTCTTCAGCAAGAGCCTGGTCCTTTTCTTGGCGCATTTGTTCCAACTCTTGTTGATGTTTTTCTTCCATTTCAGCTATAATACGACGATGACTCTTCTCCATAGCAATAAGACCCTTCTCACACAAAGCCTAAACCAAAAAAAGAAAAGAAATCTTTTACTCTGATGGGCCTTAATTGAAGTGAGAAAACAGAAGTTACTGGAAATGAAAGTGAATAACATTAACTTCTTAATGACACTAAATGAAAGACTAATTTGGTCCTGGTTGAAAATAAACTACTAAAAGCACCATACATTTTTCAAAATTACAAGTTACAACTGAAAGGAAAATAGAAAGAAATTTCTAGGAGAGAAAAATGATAGATCTACCTTCAAATGTTCCACTTCATACTGATAACGCTGTTGTATGTTTTTGTCATCAAATCTGTCAACAGAACCTGATGCTATAGTTTTCTCATAGAGGCTGCGAAGATTTGCTACTTGCTGATTATACTCAGAATCAAGAGAATCCAGCTGCATTTGTAGCTGCTGAGCTTTCTCTCTTAATTCCTCATTTTCTTGTTGATGTTTAGAAATCTAAAACAAATGTTTTAAATAATATTTTTACCTTGCTCAGAGATAAGAAAATAAACTATACCACAGTAAAAAACTTGAATATGAATTTAACTTTTCACTAAGATCTTGCATGATTTCATTTTGATGGTAACAATTTACATTTTTTACAGTTTCAAAGAAACAATTTAAATAATTATATTGATATATCAATAAAATTCATACTATTACCAACCCTACATAATAACCCTTTAACCCAAACATGACATTTTTTGAAAAACCAATACTAACCAACTCATTCTGCTTTTGCTCCAAGGTGCTGTGCAGTAAATTCATAGCTTTCTCATGACTAAGTTTCAACTCTTGAATTTGATCCTCATGTTGTTCACGTAATCTGTAAAAAATATTGTTATTATTGTGGGCCAACTCTTGCCTAAGTACACAATGATAGAAACAAATAACTTAGTATCAGACAGAAGTAAGCAAGAAGTTAAATTAGTTTCTTGAAGTACAATAGTATATAAGATAGACTGGAATTTCAGAATCAGAGAAAAAGTAGGATTATTTTACGATTCACTTTTATTTACAGAAAAGCAAAACATATGTGCCAATTTTATGTCTTTTAAAAATGTTTTGCTTAGAGAATAGAAAGGATCCTCCCACTGAAAAGACATTTCAGAATTTTTATCTTCTGAGACCAATCCACATTCTCGCCTTTAATAAACGTACTTGCTTATTTAATATATATTACAGCAGGAGACACATACGTATTTCTACAGGCTTTCATAAGTATACTGTGAGAGAGAATGTGGAATAGAGAGGTGAATTACCCAAAGGAATATTTGAAGTAACAAATGACTGGAACCAAAAAGAAACCACACTAATATTAAAATCATTGAGTGCTCCTTTTTGAAATTTTCCTTGTCACTTCTAAGTTAACACACTGATTTCATTCAAATTTTAAAAATATTACAATATATAATTTAACAAATGTACCTTTGAACAGCTGCTTGTAGCTGTTGGCATCTCTGACACTCCTGGCCATCTAACACACATTGGGTAAGATTTGCCACCATATCTTGCAGTGTTGAACATTTTGAGCAAATAGCATTCCATGTTATTTCACTATCTTTTTTAACATTATTTTCCAAATTAACGGATTTTGTAGATTTTTGACCAGCACCAAGAGATACTTCTGATTCCATGCACTGTCGAAGCCTACAAAGACTTTCCTCCAGGCCAAGTAACGATTTCATGACTGTGTCAATGGATTCTTGAGATTTTGTACTTTTCTTTGGACTCTGCAATGCTTCAATAGAAGAATTACATTCATTTGCAAAATGCTGGTACAAATGTTCAAATTCTGTGCCAGCCAAAATTTCCAAATTGCAGCCTTCATCAGACAACAAAGGATCGATTTCCAAGAAGTTAGAAGCATCTGCAGAACTTCCTTCATTAACAACACTGGAAAATTCATTATATGGACCTTCCTGTAGTAACAACGATATTCTAGCATCAATTAAAGCTTTGTGAGCCATCACATCAGAGAATTCTGAAAGAAGCCTACGAGATTCTTCTGCATCTGAATCACTATGCTTTCTCTGCCTTAGAGAACCTTTATGTTTCCACTTATCAACACAGTCCTCATATTTCTGAGTTAACTCTTCAATGCTGGATTCCATTTCTTGCTGAAGAATGTTCTCAACAGCATCAGACCATTGCTCTAAAATGGACCTATGTTTTGCCATGAAGCTAAATGTTGCTTCTTGCTCTGCAGTGAGCTGGGCTTCGTACAACTGACCACAGCGCATTGTGATATGGGAAATCTCTGCTTGGATAAGTTCCCTATTCACAGCTTCCTGAGCCATCTCCCAAGCCTCTCGAATCATTCGATCTTCTAGCGATGATGATGCCTTTTCGTTTCGATCATTTGCTTGACACCCTTCATCATTCGTGTAGCTCAGTGTTTCATTTGCTAATGATGCAGCTAATTCGCTCAACTTTGCTGTTTTGTAGTTGTGAACTGAATCATTTAATTCCTGTTGCCTTTTCAACAATAATTTAATGATACTTGAATTGGCGTTACTTGGAGATGCGGGAGGAGAGCTCTCTTTGACCACAGCACCAGAGTTTTGAAGTGCAAGTTTTCTCTGAAGGAGAAGTTTCTTGACCAAAACTTTCGTTAGGTATTCTACTGACGACTCACAGTGATGTTCTTCCTGATCATGTCCACTGAGTTTAGATTTCAAAGCGGAAATGAGTCTAGTGCTTTGCAAAATCTCATTGTCCATGACCCACTTCTTAAATTTACTTGTTCCATCTTCAGACTGCAATACTGACTGAGCTATCCTTTTTACTAATATTGTTTCATAAGCTAATTTTTCTGCTAAGAGGTGTAACTGAGCTTCTCGATCCAACTTATTACTTCTACGAAGAGCATCTCTTTTTGCTAACAGGAAAGTTAATTTTGTTCTCAACATGCTTTCTAAATGACTCACCACACACTGCACAGAATTCTTCACAGAATTTTCATCCTGTGGTTCCACGGTAACTTCTAAATCAAGCGGCAAGCACTGAGTATTGCACTCTTGAAGCATATCTTTGACTTCACAAAGCCTTTGCTCCAAAACAGCAAAGTTGTCCAACAAAGCACCTGTGTGGTTCATAGATCTGTCTTGAAGAGCTGTTGACATTAAATTAAGGCACTCCTGAACTTTGTCACGAGATTTAATAACTAAATCTTCTAGCTGCCTGACATACACACTTTCTTCAGGAGGATTTTCCTCAGATGGTGTTTCTCTTGGACTTTCAACATTTACAGCTACAGATTGGCAAGGTTCACTCTCAGTTTTGTAAATCAGTCCATCTTCAGAAACAAGTTTTTCCGATGCTTTTTTTACTTTGGCTTCTAATGAACTCAAACGAATTAAAACTTTCATAGGTTCTGAGCTAGTAGCACTATCAAGAGATTTCCGCCGCAGTCTGGATGATGATGCTTTCAAAGAATCTCCCTTGGATGCATCTTCTGACTGTGACTTCTGAGGAGATTCGCTTCCAGGAGTCTTTGTTGCTTTGGGTTGCGTGACGTGTTTGCCTGTTTCTAAAGCTATTATCTTTGCTTCCAATTCACCCAACTTTTCTTCTAGTTCCTTGCATATTTGGAAAGATTCTCTCCCTTTCAAGGAAAGGGAGCGTCTCTTATCTCGAGATTCAGATTTTGTTAACTTCTGTTTTAGTGTCCGAACCTGAAATTCAAAAAGAAAAGTTAAGTAATATAGCTAATTTAGATGATACAATGTTGTGCTATGAATCCTAAATGTAGTTTCAGAAATACCTGTTTTTCTGCAGCACTTAGTTTCAATGTCAAATCTTCTATGCGAGAAACCATCAGAGATGTTTCTGAGTTGTGGGCTCCTTCATTACTACTTGCTTCCTGGCGCAGACTAATACAGACTAGTTCTAAATCATCATATAATGCATGAGATTCCCGAAGTTCTCGTCTCATTGCTCTTATTTCTGCTACTGCTTTCTCAAATCTCCCTCTCAGTTCTTCATACTCCTCTAATAATCTGTAATACCAACAATAACAAATTATAAGTTTTTTTAATAACTAGCCTCAATAAAAGGAATTTTATTACTACCTACTTTCCTTCAATTTTAGCTGAATATGTAAAACAATTGCAAATTGTAAACAGAGATAATATTCTAATACATACATTGGGGTGGGGAAGGGGGAGGGAAAGGGAGAAGGGGGAGGGGAGCTCATGGGACTTGATACATATGAGCAAGCCAATGATATATATTCATAATACACAGCTTTTACTAATTTTCTATAATAATGAAAGTCATTCAGTATGCCAATTGTTAATGTTATAAATATTAACTATAAGTCAAGAAATGCTATAAGTTAAAATACATTTTGTATTCAGCATAAACAAAAAAAAATATTTATAAGAAAACATTAAATCAGCTAAACATTAGACCTGCCGCCCCCTCAGAGTAAAATCCTAGGTGCACCTGGATTCTAATAGTGAGAGATATGGCAGACAGTTCTTACAAGTTGATCTCAAACTAAAATATGCTTTTTCCAGTATGTTATACATTAAAAAAAGTGATATGACTTTTGACAAATACAGGAAAAAAGCATGTTTGTCAATTATTGAAATATTTTTGAACCAAACATCAACAACCAATATTATCAAAATTTTCCCAATGAATGGAATATGTGAAGTTTATGTGTAGTGTAAATTTGTTAAGGAAAGTGAAATAGTGTGAATACGTTCACAAGAGAAAAAAATTCACAGCATACTAACCTTTCTCGGTCCATTTCACTGGGACTCATATCCAGCTCTATTTTAGTCAGATCACTCAGAGAATCCACACTCCGCCCTCGTTCCCGAGAAGCACTGAGTCCACCGCTTGTTGAGGAACTTCTACTGGGACTTCCAGCAGTGGCAACCTGATTTTCCAAATCATGTACTCTCTGGTACAGACTCTCATTTTCATCAATACCATGAGACAGTCGCTGCTGTAAGTTTGTGACTTCTTCTCTGAGTCTCAGAGAAACATTCTGTTCAGCAGACAACTCTCGACCCAAACGTTCGCACACCTGTGAGGTTTGTTCCAAAGCAGCTTCAGTAGTGTTGAGCTTGCGTTGCCACTCTTCAGAGTCTGAATGATACCTACAAGTAAATTCATCAATATTTTAGTTCGAGTTATTGCATATTAAAATACACAAGGTACCTGACTACAAAAACATTAAGAGAGCTGCAGTTGTATTTGCGACTAGTACTAAATTGTGAACTGTTCTCAAATTTGAATGAGATATGAAATATATAAATTTATAAATTATCTTGTGTTCATAAAAAAATATGAGTCTTTGATAACAATTCCATAATATAATTTTGTTTTGAACAGGTTCAGAGCTTGTTTCATCTATCCACACAAATAAGTACAAAATAAAGAAATTTATTATGACTTGAGATAAAGAGAAAACTTGTATTTGCAACATTTTTGTATAATAACAAGCATTTGAGTGAAGCTAGAGTAAACAAAATACATAAGACAATTCCACTCCTGGATTTATAAATGCTTACCTTTTAATGTTGCATAAACATACCACTGCAAATAGAAATTCTAAGGGGCAAAAGTAAGCTTACCTTTCTTGAATTTGTTGATACAACGATCTCCATTCTGGTCCTGATGTATGCTCTCGCCATCGGGCAAGTAGTTCTTCATGTTCTTGTAGCAACACTTTGTAACTGCACACACAGCACAAAAAGACTCATGCAACATTCATCTAGCTCATTCCAAAGGCATTTGCAATGCAAACGATACAAAGCAGTGCAGGGAAATGATATCAAAGCAAGGCTGACCATATATTACAACTGTTATAAACACAACATTCCATAATCTCACAACTATTGATTATTATTTCAGAATTTTGACAGTAAACAAAGCTTCATAATCAAATAATTGTTTACATCATTACACTCTTAGCTATTGGATTACTAACAAAATGTACATTGAAACTAAAATTGAAATCTGGTGAACTCAGTGATCACTAGGAATCAGATAACATTAATACTTATTCTTTCCATGTGTCAGAAAGTATGCAAACTTCAAATGTGCATAAAACATCCAACTTCTAATTATTTAAACATGATTTTAACATGCAAATTTTGTAGGTTGTTCTCATACTAACTTTTAAATTATTTTGGAACTGATATTTCCCTGCAGATTGACTACATACATATAGGTAACCAAAAGAATATGGTCAGCCCTTTCAAACACGAAAAAAAGCTGTATAATACATTTATTGTACATGGCACAGGAAATAAAACAATTTTAAAAACCAAACAAATTCAAAGAATATTTGAACTTACTTTTGCTTCAGTTGCTCAAGCTCAGCCACTTCCAGAGTGCGCTGCTCTAGCTGCATTTCTGTATGTTGTAAAGATGCAAGAAGATCTTTCACCTGAGAACATAAAGAAGCAATTCATGAATGCAAATTGTAAATATGCAAGAAAGATGAGTGAATAAACAAAAACGGTAAAAAATGTGAATCAGACCAAGGCAGTAAACCATTCACTACATTGTTTGCTCTACAGATCAACAAAATATTCATAATGAAGGATTTAATGTTAATGACTGAATAGCTACCTGTTTTTCCAAGGCAGCCATTTCATTTTTATGATGACGTAGTTTCAAAAGTTCTTTTTCGGCATTACCAACATCACATAATGCATTACTCAGTTGCCTCTTGAGTTCATCAATTTCGGTGGATTGACTATCTGCTGAGTCAAATAATGAACTCTTTACAGACTCCATCTGAAAAGAAGGAATAAAACACATTACAAACAATTGTTCAAATTCTAATATCACAGAAAGCAAAGTTGTCAGTTACAGAAATCCAAAACAAGGCTTAAATTTGTTCAGGAAAATGATGTGGTAATGTATTTGATAATATTAACAACGGTAGGTGCACCACAAAATTTTCTCATGATATTAATACTACTTACTCCTGTACTTTCCTCTGCATCTGATTCGGGCACTTCTCCACAGCATGCCAGCAACAAGTCATCAGGTCGAACCGAATCAAGAGTAGATCTCCTTGAAGATGGAGGAGAAGATCGCGATCGCTTATACACACGAGACCTGTAGACAGACCAGAACAAAATCTCCTTAATTTATGCTTCAACCATCTATACATAACAGCTCACTGCAGGCAAAGATATAAAATACTTGTAAAAATATAATTAAAAAAAAAAAATCCATGAAACTTTTTGAGCTGCAAGTTCCTTTGGCACTCACCTCGCCTTTTCTTTCACTCTCGAAATGGGAGTCCTGTTCAAAGGTGGTGACGGAGGCAAAGGGGTCAGAGGCTCCCCCCAGTCTTCACTCTCCCGCCGGCCTCCCTCAGATGCTGTTCGGTACTCTTCATCAGAAGAGAACAGCACTGAGCGTGGAGTGAGGGGAGTACTAGGCACTATGGATGGTTCTCGTTCTGAACACACAACTCTGCAACATATTTCAATACTTTTAATACGATTTATGATTTTATACGAAAATACTGAAACAGATGGGCAACCTTTAACTCTTATTTTCCATTCCACTCCTGTATTGTTTAAGTACTCAAAAATGTTAACCATTGACATTATTAGCACCTATCATATACATATTATATTCCTATAGTAGAATTAAAAATTACTTTTTAGAATTCTCTCATATCTTTCCTTAATGTATCATTTCTGCAAATAAATACTATCCATTTCAAATTAAAACATCAACTACCACTACTTTTACTAAAAAATGTTTTTTCTCCGTTATATTTTCTGTCGACTGTCAGACTGTCATAAAAACTAAAAAACTTGGAGACCTTAAAGTTTACATTAATGAAAACAATGTATTCACATTAAAATGTCTTTAAATAAATATACAACATAAGTAACATAAAGAGCTTACAGGTTGGCTATTCATTTCCTGGACAAAAAAATTCCCTAACTTTTCCAGGTTTTCCAGTGCAATTTGCCCTATTGATAAGATTTGTAGAGTATTTCACACTACTTTTAAAAAAATATTAAAGCAAGACTGGCACTAATTTGTCAGCACTCCAATTTCACTATTAAAAAGTACAAATTTAAAAAATTCTCAACAAAAAAAATTAAGTCAATATTATTTTTAAGGAATAATATGTGGTTACATAATTTTCAAAATTTCCCCCAACTTCTCGATTCTTCTACAATTTTCTTGATTTTTCCCAGACTTTTCAAGAGCAAAGTAACTTGCTATTTATTCCTGGGAAAAGGCCATCATATAAATAAAACTAATACAATAGATCAGACCTACGAAAAATGATCATCTTTAATTCGCTTGTCTTAAAATTACTGAACACTGTTCCTCAGTGTTCTAATGTTCTTAATTTTTTTGTAGACCATCTTTTCATTAGCATTTTTTCACTAAAAAATCAGAGGATCTCAAATTAGCAATTACAAATGAATAACACAACTATTAATAAAATATAGAGGCAGTGAAATCACAAAAACAAAACATGTTCATATATTGAATAAGATATACAACAATACACATAAAGTAATATTATTTCTGAGGTAATGTTTTGAGGAAAGAGTCTACAAGTATATTATCATACAACACATGAACTAGACAAATGAGACATTCATGCAATAATATTGGTCCCACATAATATAATAAAAATAAAGTAAGGAACTATTAATGCTATTACGAAGAAGTAGAGAAATTAACAACTTACGGGACTTGAGTGGTATCCAGTTCACGCTCAAGCTTTTCCCCAACACTAATAGTTGATCCATCAAGTACATTTGGTTCTTGCAGGCCTGCTGCTCGTCGAATTGCAGACATCCAGTTATTCCGAATACCAGCTGTCACTGCTGAGAGCACATATCGCCGTTCATCCCACGACTGCAAGAATACATACATTTCACCAAATTCAGAACACAGTAATTCATATGAAAACATGCTATTATATAAAAATAGAAATAATGAATAATATCAAATTACCTAATTTTGAACATTCTGTAATTAATCTCAAGTATTATTTTGTGATTACTTATTTACATGTCACTTTCTACAATATTGTAATTACCTTACTGTGAAGACTTACAGGTTCTAGCATTTGAAGTTAATTCAGTTTTGAAAATACCCTAACCCCACATTATTTTGAGACACTGAGATGGAATGAATATTAAAACAATATTTCTTCAAATTCTGTTTCAAAGGAGGAGTTATTTGCAGACATCAGAAACGTCTACCTCAACGCTAGCATGCTTCACACTCCTTGTGTTTCTCCAATGCGAACTACGAGAACTCAAGAGCATTGCCTCTGCCACATCACACACCATTTCACAGAGTGGAGTGGAGGGGATCAGAAAATGGGATGGGAAAAGCACAGAACAATGAGACCCACCTACCCGCAGAAGCAAGCTTGACCTTGACTTCTCTCTAATGAGCTTGGGAACCACACACAGCTTTGTGATATTATACACAGGTAGAAAAGTTGCCAAGGTTCAAAGCAATACAAGTATTTATGATTTATCATAGAAAATGAGGTCTAATTAATTTCAAATTGTCTAAAAAAAACAACAACATTCTATTAAATTGAAAAGCCTATTATCTATTAAAAGTTTAAATCAACCAGGAACACACTTTAAATCTTATTTTTTACCTTCTCAGAGATAATTTGGAAAAAAATTTAGAAAATGATTAATTGAAAATTTAATCCCAAAAATACGTTTTGGAGATAATTATTTTTTGTTATTAGATAAGCAAACTTTTATAATTGTTCCCACTGGAATACCCTCACACTAATTATTTCTTGTGGAATTAAAACAAATTCTCTGAATTTGATTTTAATAATCACAATAAGTGAATCAGAATTCCAATACAGTTCTGTTGTTATTAAATATTTAAATTCATTTACTGTATTTATAAACACTTTGAAAACATAGAATGGCAGTACATAAAAAGCATAACTTGTAGATAATGTATCTGACAGGACAACATTCAAGCATGGATTTGTTTTACAATTCACAAATTCAATTTTACAAAACAATTGTTACAACACAAACATACCGTTGCCTGAAAGCCATAATTTCTGACTACTTGTACTTCTGACACACTGCGGACACCACTCAGATCAAGCACACCATCTAAGATGCCTTTATCTTCAGCAGATGGATCTCGATAGTACATGAGAGCAGTTCCTCTCAAAACAAACCAGTGCTTGTTGAATTCCTGTATAGCATCAAACTTTGTTACAAAAGAACAAGTACAAGAATCACACACCACATTAAACATAACGGTACACAGAATTATTTCAAATCTGAATGTTACATATAATAAAAGAAATATTTATTTATGATCACAATAGCCAATGTCCTTAATAATTTCTATTTACCAACATTTCTTACAGTATGATCAGTGTTGTAATTTGGGGAGGGGGGAGAGTTCCAGGAACTTCCCCAACCTCACAAAACAAATTCAGAGTTTTAGATTTTACTAATCTAAAAAGAAAAATAAACATATTTTAACTGTGTATGTTTTTCATTCACACTATTTAAATTAAATGTTTAAAATTTGTTAACATATTATGAATTAGAAAGAATTATCTACAATTTTATGCTTATTTGATATTGCTTCACCACAATGACTAAATCAAGACTGAATTGCCTAACAAATTTTCTAACAATCTAACATAACGTAACTAACACTAACATATTAACTAAACTGATTTACTGTCAAAAGTAAACTGAAATACTTTTGATGATAAATTTTATTTGTATAAATATTTCAAGTAAATAACTTTGATTGGTAATTTTTTGTTCTTTTTATCCTCAGGAAAATAAATTTAACTAGAGATATGGGCAATTTAGTTTTAAGAGAATGAAACAAAATCATGAAAATCTTGCAATTATTTGAAACCTATAAAAAACTATAAATTAATAAACAAAAATAGTTTTAATGTTTCAATAAATGCAAAATGTCTGCATGGATGGATTAAAACATATGTCAGCTGGACAACAACCTCCCCATAATACTCAACAGTCCTCCCCAACAAAAGAAAAACCAGAGTGCCCCATTTAAATTTATTAAATTAATTAACAGTCTTCTAAATACAAATAATTACAAATTATCTGCTGAGGAAATTCATCTACCCTGCGAACTTGTTATATTATATATGTTGTTTTTTTCCTCGATCAGTACAATGTTAAAATAATGCTTATTTATTTTTATGTACAAGTCATATTTGAAGCTACAAAAAACGAAAAAGATTTTGAAAGAAAACATCTAATTTTGTTGGAGAATAAATTAAAAATGCTGCTGTTTAATAATTTATTCCCTCACTTTTCCTAAAAATTAGATTTAAGAGCAAAAACCATCATTAACACTTACTTTGTTCAAACCCTGCTTCATAAGCCAACCCTTCTTTATATTAAGCAAATCTTCAGCAGGAAGATCCACTCGAAGTTCTGAACTTGGTGAATATCGCTGAGATGACAAGTCGAGGCCACAACCATCAGGATCTCCACGCACCTATAGATTATTAATTTATCATTAAGATCTGAAAGCTGGGAAATTATATATGTGCACTTACATAATGGGAGATGGGAAATTATATATGTGCATAAGATAAGACATGATGATGGACCTTTTTTAATAAAAACAAATATATTTCCTGAAAATGAGCAGAATAATAATTTATGGATCTGCCATATATTTAATATTATTAATTAAAAAAAAAAAAAATCTAGTAATCCTGTTATCTTCACTTAAAGAGGAGACGAGTATGTTGATTATCGTTCTACATTTTGTAAATTCATGAAAGAGCACTACGTCAATTTTACATGGTGCTCTGAGATGAGAGCTAAGCTACAATGCTAGAAGTTAGAAATGTCAAGGACAAGTGCGATTTTGAAACAATTGCACAATTGCATCTTCGATTGCTACATCATGATTTAGCCAGTAAGATTCCTAAGAGATTGCCCATTTACACAGAAACGGGCAACGAATCCATAACTTTGTGATTCTTACAGGAAACACTGAAACAAGTTCTACTTGCAACCTTGTTTAGAAATGTCCACTACTTACCAGTTTATCACCAGATGCATCCGGCTGATCTGTCCCTTGTATATTTTTCTTTTGATCTTCTTCACTACAGTCACTGTCACGTGTAGGCTTCACTACACCTGCCAGGCCTCGATGGTAACCTATACCTTGGTGTCGTCGGAATCGTGGTCGAGTGATAGAATCGGCTATATCTTTGAGCTTCTCATCTCGTTTGCTTTCATCCTCATAATCAAAGAGAATTCGGCGTGCCACATCATTGTCCCCTGTAAAATCAACCATTTAAGTAAACTCAAATTACTCCTAATAATTAGGCCTGTACACTAATGGATCATATTTCTACTTAGAATATCTTATACATTTTTGTCAATGTAATAAAATACCACATTTGCAAGAAAATTTGCATAAACTAATTAAAACAGCCAGAATGTGTTGATTGAGACTAAAATGAGATTGGAAGAAAATTTTACAGCTACAAATTAGGAAAGCAGGAGAAGATAAATATCCAGGTCAATGGGACAATAATAATAAAATTGACCAAACAAAAGTGATGCAAGAGTTTCAGTTATGGAAGGCATGAATAAAAAAGGAACAACATAGAATAAAATGTTAAGAAAGTACAAAGATACTGAAATTTTGAAGTCCTGGCAATTGGATTTTTGCAGTACCCCTGTAATAATAAAATCCATCTTACTGAGTTGAAAATCTGTTTTATGTTTTGGCTGTATCAGATCTATTGAACACAAAATGTTAGTCTCCTGAGGTTCACCAGACTTGACTGAATTGTACTAAGAAAAATTATAACATGAAACAGTGACTCAAAATACTAATGATAGAATGGCTATATCACCTAATTTTGATCTTCTTTCTAAGCATTGGTTATAGAGAATAATGCTTACTCTGTGGGTCAGTAGGAGGTCTGTGGCTGTCCTGCCACCCAGGAAGCATCCCGCTGAAGTCTTCGGAAAAGCTTCGGCCCGATCTCACTCCTCTCTTCTCCCTGTTCTGCACACGGCGGGTGCGCGCCTTCTCTTCACTCTGGATTTTGTCTCTGGTGGGAGGGGAGGCTGAAGAGGCAGGTTGATCATGGTAAGCTATAAAAATTGTACACAGCTCACTATTTACATCTAAGACTGCATCATTTAAAACAATCCCATGCACTGGTGTATAAAGAGCCAGTGCTACACGGGGCCTTTGCGGAAGACTGCCATCTCTAGGAGAGATAAATAATAATAATTTTTAAGAAAAAAAGCAATCTAGCTCTGCTAGATCAAGTGGTAGCACAGGGAATAAAGTTAAGGTGAAAAGCACCAGCAGTGGAGAAATGATGGTAAAAATAGCAAAGAAAATATTTTGGATGAAGAAGTCAATGCCAGTAGTGTTGAGGCATGTTCACGGCACATTGTTTATCAACATACATCTTGATTAGGATATTGGTGCAACTTGAATACTGGCATGTAACTTGAAAACTATCAATGTATCACCCCCCTATCCTTTGCCTAAACTCTGCCAGTACAAGAAACTATATGACTGTTCTATGAAATGCAAGCATCATCTCTTTTGGACAGATATATTATTAGTTCTTACTAATTAGGATGCCTTCAACATTGACAAAATTGGGAATTCATTTATATTGTAATGGAATTTACTATGAAGATTCAAATATAATTTTCAACATTTCAAAAGGAAGAAATAATACAAAATAATACCTCAATAAAAAATATTAAATGCTAAAGAAATATAAACACAAATATGTAGTCAGTCTGTGATGAAATCAAAGAAAAGAAAATATTAAAGTTTACATTATTTCCACCTCCCTCCTGTATATTTGTATCCACAATTTTACTACTTTTCAATTAATTTCTTCACCTTTGCGTGTATCCACTGGAGCAGATGCAGGCACTCTTGGAGGGGTGTCTGTCACAACAGGGCTGACATCTCTTGTGGGATACACATCTCCTTCAACTTGCAACCAAGAACTCGGTGGTGGAGTGTGATGAATTGGCCGAGGCTCAGAATGACAACTGTTGAACCTTGGACGAGTCTCCTGAGGCGTTGACGCTAAAAAATTGTGCGTTATTAGTGACCAAATTATGAGGAACGTTTCAAGAGTATGCGATTGATTATTTTTTTTTTTTTAAACCTTTTGTATTCTTTTTTTGCTACATCTTAGATTTATATATTTATGCAAAGAATTGTAATGAGAATGACCATTATTTTATTTTTTTTTTAAACCTTTTGTATTATTTTTTTGCTACATCTTAGATTTACATATTTATGCAAAGAATTGTAATGAGAATGACCACAAGAAATATGAATCATTAAAAATCCTTCTAAAACTTACCTCTGATGGTTGGGCTGGGTTGATGTATGCTTGTCGATTGTCCTCCAGGAAATGTTGCATTGCGTTTATGTCGACCCTGCAATACATAAAAGAAGGTTTTAGCTGCTGTCACTATTGGGACATGAATGGAATGGAATATTCATTCCACTCTCCACTCAAAAACTCAAGACATATTCCAGAACAAACAAATCTAGGTCTCTAAATGACAGGTTGTACTTGCCCATCCTTTCTCCTAATGCATATGTCAATTTTGAATAATTATTAAGAGAGTCTTACAATGACAGACCTCTCACATGAAGAGAGCTAAAAGACCACGCTTTCCAAGCATGGTTGCCAAGAAGGCTATGACATCAGCAGGCTCTCCTCACAGAACAAGGCTCAATGTAGAGATGATCACATACAGAACTTTAACAGCTGCTTCCACACTCCCACAAAGGAAAATGAATACTCACAGAGGTAATCTACTGCAGTTTACATAACAAATTGGAATAAGACCTGTAGCATTAATTTGAACAACATTCTTTTCCTTTTGGATAAAAATATACAGTATTGACTAAGATAACATAATGCAAAAGAAGAATGTCTATGAAATTAAACTAGAAAATAGTACATTATAATCCAAACAAAATAAAGTGAATATTATGTTCTGAGTAGAAAAATTTTTAAAAATTATATTATGTTAGCAATTACTATTAATTGATAGTAATACACAATAGTGATTATTTTAGAAAAGTAGTTCAAACTTTCAACCTACATTCATTAAAGGTTATTAAACCATTACCATAAGATGTGTCACTGAACATTCCAAATACACATTTTGATTATGGAATACCTTCTAAAAATAATTTGTCAATTTGTGTTCACACCTTAGTTGCTTTACAAATAAAATTACACAACAGCTCAAACTACTAAATTGCACACTAAAATGCTTGCTGACACGAGTGCAACAAGTAAATGCAATTCATTCAAACGTTTCACAACATTACACACAAATCACTTAACCGTCAACTCCTACATCAATATGGTGATGCAACCCTCACGCCACGACAAGATCTTCTCAAATGGCTGTGAAGCCCTCCACAAATGTAATGCAGGAAACAGTCAATTTGGCCGTTACCAATCTACAACGTTGACGTCATCACTCCAGTACTCCCACACATTACCCATTACAGAATCAGTTCCCTTACTAGAAACATAAAATGTCAGTTCTGTGAAACTTTTGCTCGTGTAGACGTAATTACAATTTGGCTGCATCAAATTTGTTGCCAATAATACAAACAAAATAAGATTCTAGTAAAGTAAAATAGAACCTGCAAGAAGTATGCAATTGTATTAGAAAAACTGACAGAATTGGTTTAGTAATCATAATATTAAATCGTTATGGAGACATCATAGCAAAATTGAGTACGTTGACATCGCGAGTTAACTCACTAACACCAACGACTTTTATTGCAGCACCATTTGCTACTTAAGATCTCAACAGCATGGGCGTTATCTCTTGAAGAGCTTGTTAGTGTCAAGATTAATAAAAATGAGCTGCAATTGCCTCGCAGATGCACTGAATTGGCACATCCTAATCCCCAGAGCGCATCATGCGACCCATTCTTAAAGCGATATTTCACCGAGCACTCGTTCGTAAAGGAGGTGCCGTCAGAGAAATTACCGAAATTGTCCATAGCCACCGCAATTGGGATCCTAAAATAAGGGGGGCTAGGGAAACAAAGCCCCTGTACAATTTCTTTGTTGCCAGGAGGGTTTCAAAGTTTGGAACAAGAATATTAAATACTGACTTGAGAACATTTTATGTATCAAACACAACACCATACCGAGGATTTTTTTTCGGAGACTTTGAGGAATCGAAGACTTTGAGGAATCGAAGACTTTGAGGAATCGAAGACTTTGAGGAATCGAAGACTTTGAGGAATCGAAGACTTTGAGGAATCGAAGACTTTGAGGAATCGAAGACTTTGAGGAATCGAAGACTTTGAGGAATTGAAGACTTTGAGGAATTGAAGACTTTGAGGAATTGAAGACTTTGAGGAATTGAAGATGGCGAGAGATGCTGAAAAAAAGGGATTCGAGACATCGAAGTGGGCTCACCTTGGAGCGCGGGAAGACGGAGAGAACGTCGCTCCAGCTCCGGTACTCCTCGCGGCACGTGCCCTTGACGAAGTGCACGCGGTCGGGCGCCGTGATGGCCAAGCTGAAGGCATTGCCCGTCACCTCCTCGGCGTCCGCCACCTCCAGCACCTTGTTCATGTCGATGCTCGCCTGCGGCACCGTGTCGGGCTGCAACACACACACGCAAGCGCATATTAGGAGTTATTTATTTACTGACCAAAACCAACACGTTATACTTCAATAGGAGTAATTGAGTAATCGCTGGACTCGGGATATTGAAGATTGGGGGAGGGGAGAAAAACTACATTAAATACACACGAGTAGTTGAAATTTGTGACCCTCTAGACAGAGACGCACTGTGGGAACACGATTTACTTATTTATCAATTTATATAATAAAAATTGTTAAAAGAAATTTATTCTGCAGGCGTAAAGACATCCAAATTGTGACCATGTTACTGAGTAATTTAATTATTAAAATGTTACTCAATAACTGTCACAATTTGGATGTCTTTACGACTGCGGAATATAATTCTCCGAGTGTAATTGTGTGCAAGAAGGTGACGGGAATGGTGACAATTATATATTAATTTATATATTTAATTTATTTATATAATTTATTTTTTAATTTATTAGTTTAATTTATCCCTTTATTTATTGTCAAAGACGTGTACGACTTGAGGAGGGGAAGAGAAGTCTTACATTTAGTGTTAACATGTAGAATGATTTTAAGAAAGAAACTTCTCAGTATTTTCTAAATGGATCAAGAGAAATTGGACGAAAATTACTGTCAAAATGCTGATGTTAACACCCAGAAAATCACGAGCATAGTCAGACTTTTAGAATTATATAACACAAAACATAGCAAATACTACTCTACCCACATCAGTATTGCATTAAACATTTGTGGCCTCCGCTCCCGCCAACGCCAGAGCGCCTTACAGTATGCAATTCGCTGCACACTGAAGAAGCGGTAGTTGCGTTGCTAGGCATTGGCACCGTCACTTATCCAACATGTACTTCCTGTAGCAGACCTCACGAGCATACGATCGTCGTATCTAAATCGGAAAAACTTCGTAATCGATATTTCACATCAGCCATGCAGTAATCGGCTTCGACTCAGTTACTCCGCTGGCGCCGGCAACCTGCCACCTTCGGACTTTGAACCTAGAACCACGGTCATTTGCGAAGTAACACATTCAGAAGCAAACGTATGAAATAACCCGGCATCAGTATCTGCGTTAGGAAAAGCCACACCTAACTGTCTAGAGTACCGGTGGCTGGGAGATGACTGGTTCGGAAATAGTCTGATACCAGACATTTGCTTAGTACGTTAAACACAAGCCAATTTACGGCACCTGCCGGAATCGAGTTCGTAGGCCAACACCTCCATCGATGGTGAACGTAGTTTCTTTAAGGACTTCTACGGGAAGGCTGGCGCAGCACACTATACAAACTGGCCACGAACCGCGTGGGTCTCTTCCTATCCATCTCCGACGATCTGGGAAGCCGCTACTGTTTAAGGGATGCTTATAAAATATAGAAAATTTTCTGTTTAACTTCCATTGAACTACCCTTGGGTGGGGAGGGGGCTCAAGCTGTAATACAAGTACACCTCCCAGCGGAGGGACCATGGTTCCATTTCCGGCGAATCCATGTAAAAATGTATGGTGGGTAAAGCGAACGTTCTCACCATACTTTTAAGGGGTTCTCCGTTTCCTCTGACTCTCATTCGACCAACCCTCTACCATCATTCACTTCTTTATCATTACCCCTGTTATCTATTAGATCACTACTCAACGGCATCGATGACATTAGCAGATGGACACTTAATCGCAATACATTATATAGACATTCATAGACAAAATGAAATTACACAATATACGGTAGCTGCTAAATCTATGACCATGTAAAGGTATGGAAAACGGATAATGAATGAGAAGGACAAACAACAAGTTTAGGCAGCACTGTGTATGCAAGACGCCCATTGGGAATCACAAGAAGAGACAGGCTGAGAAATGATGTTAGAAAAAAACTAAAACAAAAGGTCTAGAAGAAGAAATACAACTATTATTTTAAACGAAATTGAAAGATCACTTAAATAGAATCAACATCAGCAGAGAGCCAAAAGTGATCTGAAAGTACAAACCTGCAGGAAAAAAGATATAAAATAGAAGCCCACAAAACACAGCAACAGCAGGAACACTTGAACCACTGAATCTACCAAGAATACTCTAAACAAAGTATACTTTGATTTTTTAAGTGGCCGATGGCATTAGGTCTTTGTTACACCTCCTACCTTATGAAATGAATCTTTTTAACACTGGTAAGCACATTTCTGAGGCCCCAAGCCCCGTTGAGAAGGACGTTCGCGGATTAATTAAACAGATTCCTTTTGTACGACAGGAGATGTAAAGAATGATCTAATGTCATCGTGCACTTAAAAAAAAAAGAAGTATAATGGAACCTGCTCTAAAGCCTAATCTCCGACAGTTCATGACAACGACGACGACGACGACGACGACGATGTTGATGATGATGATGGCTGAGAGCCACACCCTCGGGCGGCGGCGGGGCGGCGCCACGCGCGCGCTATGGGGCATTGACCCACATCCCCCATGACCCTCCGCCCGGGCGCTTCCGAGCGGGCGGAATGTGATAACGAGCGCCGGCCCAGGAGATGCCCCCCCCCCCCCCGCGGGGCCCTCCCCTTCCCTCCCCACCCGCACTCGTCTATACATATTCATTTCCGCGCCGCCTTCTTCGACGATCGGCGACCGGCCCAAGGCCGCCGCTAACAACCGCCTCCGCTCGCTTCCCCTCCTCCCCCTCCCGCCCACCCACGTACTGCATGGCCCCCAAAGCACAAGATCGTGTTGGCCCCTCCCCTCCGAAGCAAATTCCTCCAGATTTACTAAAAAACGCTAATTATAATTATATAACATTTTTGTACAAACGCACATGGACATTATCGAAGTTTTTCCTCCCCTCTCTCTCTCTCTCTCTCTCTCGGTATATGAATATGTATATGTGTGTGTATACACACACACACACACACACACATATATATATATATATATATATATATATATATATATATATATATATATATATCTGAAGTGGGGTTCGAAACCACGATCCTCCAAGTTAAGACTGCTTAGGTACAACCACCTGCGATAAGGTGATTGATCCTAAACAGTCTCGTCTCGGAAGAATCGTGGGTTCGAATCCTGCCTCAGGCATTGATGTTAGTTTCCTGGGTAGTGCATGGTCAAGGCCCTTATCCATACCCCCATGTATCACCTCAAGAAATACCCTTTCTTTCCCGACACTCCCCCGCCTCGTTTAGAAGTAGGTAGGACGATGCCAAACGGCCAGACTGCCTGCGGACAGGTGAAGTAACGCGGTCCACAGGACCAAGACGTTGCTTTACAACCCTCAAGCAGTTCTAACTTAATCTCCGGGCCCGTGAGTCAGAGACAACCAGTATATGTATTACGAGGCAGATGCGACTCTACGGGCCTCGGCAATGCCAAGGAGTGAGAGGTTGATGCAAGTCCATCAGAGGCGGAAGGGCAGTACAAATACCGAGGGCTGGGGACGGCGGTGAATTCCTAGCGGAAAGACGCCAATGCTAAGAGTACGATATATTTTTATTTAGATAATTTTACGGATGAAATGTTTTTGAATATTCTATGATTTTTTGTGGGTGAGGGGCGCTCCCCCCGCCTTGAAGGCCAGTGAAAACTCGTCACTCTCGCTGCTTATTTTGCTCATAGGTAAATCCGGTCCCGTGCGCGCACCTCACTCTCGAGTTGTCGGGAAGGAAGACGGCGGAGGGGAGGGCAGGGAAGAGAGGGTTGTGGGGGAGGGGGAACAGAAATCACGCGGAGAATAGCAGTGGTGGCATGTGCCATTAAAAGTCGTTGGCTCACAACAGAAGCCGGAGTGGTTCATCAACAATGCGGCGAGATGGCCCAATTGTCTCCATTAATGAATCAAGCCGTGCGTGAGAGACTGCGGATGTATTCTGGCTGCTAAGAATATACGAAAGCAGTCAAGAACTCCCCCACGATGTAAGGAAGTGGTACGTAGCGCTTACTCCGTCATGGAGATAAAAGGATTAATTTTCTTTCTTTTTTTTTTCTTTTTTCTTTTTCTTTTCATACAATTAACAATACTTTATTACTTCTTAAAACTGATGTTTCGATTGTTGGTTTGGCTGTGAATGATATTTTATTTAAAAAAGTGTCATTATAATAGGTTGTCAGAAAACTATATAATGAAACTTAAAGAATTTTACAAAGATGTAATGTATTTTTGAATCAACGAATTTGTTCATCTCAGTTGAAATTGGTTCGAAGAACTCCTGGTGGCAGCGGATTTGCCTGCATTACACCAATTGGTCACGGAAGAGGAGGAAATTAAAAGCAATACGAGGACAAAGAGACAATAGACGATCGTGTGGCAGGAGCGTGCCAAGGGAAAGGACTGGGGCATGGGAAAAGAGAGGAGTTTACAAGAGGAGAGGTCGTGGTAGAAGGGAGTGGCACAGGGAGACGGGAGTTCCATTCGAATACTCGAATGTGAACGTAATGCAATTTATGAAGAAGGCGAAGAAGAAGAAAAGACGAAAATAAGAAGAAATGCAAAAGAAACGATGAGGAAGAAAAAATAGAAGAAAACAGAAAATAAAAAATAAAAGAAGAAAAAGAAGAAAAAAGAAATAAAAAATAAAAGAAGAAAAAAATAACTCTTCTTTTCTTCTTTTCTAATGAATAAGAAGAAAAGTAAAATAAGAAAAAAAAGCGAAGACATAAACGAAGTGTTTTCAGTGGCGCTGGCAGCTTTTCGCAATTGTTCTCATCGAAACAGTTCGTTGGCGGACGCCTGCTGCCCATTACTGCGAAGGGAAGGGCGAGACTCCACGCGTCCCCAGCGGCGGCGCCCAGGGCCACGGCCATCACGGCGCCAACAGTAGCGGAGGCGCTGGTAGTTGAGGTTGGGGCGAAGGGGGCGATGGAGTAAGCGGAGCTCCTTGGCCCACGCAGCCCAGCGTTTCGCCTTCTGGTCGGGCAGTCTCTGCCCTTCCCTCTCTTCGTCCCCTCTGGGCGGGCGCGTCCGCAGCCCCCTGATTACGCGGCCCCCGCCAATTAGCGGTTCGTGGAAGCGGCGTGCCTCGCCACCGCCGTATAGTGCTGCGGCCTCGCGGCGCGCCCATTCCATCCCCGCCCCCGCCCCGCCCCGTGCCAACGCCCCGCGCCGCCACGCGCGCCCGAGGCGGCGTATCCGCTGTCCCCGCGAGACGGTCGGCGTATAGTCGTGCATATGACACATTTCAGCTGTTGCGGTTTCATCCAATAGGGAGCTTATATGTCGCTACAGTGGCGTCTCTATGGGGTCCTTCAAGCTCCCGATTGGCTGAAACCATGAGTTGATTTACTTCAAATACACGGATAAATAAAATCCTAGTATACTTGTGCGTCGACGGGGCTACTGCCTAGGTGCTTAACGCAGGGAGAACTCCCTCTGGTAGAGCATAGGTGCGGGTACATAAGCACAATAGACAATCTACTGTCATCTCGAGAGTCTGAACGACAGCGCGGAAGTTTACAATTCGGATCGGGATGCGATAGCGCACTGTCAGAGGGGAGGGGGTTCTGTATGTATCTTAAGAGGAGGAGAGACGTGAAATGCATGAAAAACAGTAAATGGAACGCACAATAAATTAGATTACATGCCCGGATTAGCGATGGGACAAGACAGAGAGACCTACCGGATCCGTTCGCCATTCAATCCAAACCTCTTCTCAGGTATAAGATAATCATGCACAGCCACTGCCCTAGTCTGTAGATCCTGATTGCTGCTACACTGTGACATGACTCAAGTGTGGGTGGTAGAGGCGCTGATTTAGTTAAAAACCTCTTTATCTAGCGGGAAGGATTGCAGCCTCATACCGTGATAAAACATTGACTATACTAAAGGGACTGTTGGCTATATCTGTTGAAATGTCTGGAAACACCAATCAATAAACCAATCATTCTCGAGTGGCACATGTCCTTGATCTAGAATAATAGCCGTATTTCTATTACGCGTAGTAAGGCCAAAGCTATTGCAGGCTGAAGCGCCAGAGAAATAAGGAGTTCAGAGTGATGAAAGAGAAGGATCAGAATAGAAGAGAAAGCAAGATTTACAATTGTATTGGTTGTTTCACCCACTGATTTCCCAGGCCTCTCTCGTTTAATCTAAGAACAAAATTTTAGATTTACATTTTACAGTCAGCACTTGTTTTTTCCCCCTTCAGTTGACGTCATGGGCTTCTCAAGTTTCGTATCCAGAAAAGGAAATCGGTAGAATTAAATTAATGTATATTTTGACACACATCATCCTGTACTTTCTTGATAAAGATTCTACAGACAATGTTACTGTCCCAGGCAATACGCACTCATTTGCTACTGGGAAGAGGGGTTTGGGTACTCGCACATCACACTCTTTTAATCATTTAACATAACCAAATTCAAATTCAATACTCGGCAATTCGGTATATTTCTTTTATTGTGCAGAAACCATTTCATTCTTTATTTTTTTATATTATTGTTACTTTGTACCCAACTATACTCTGTCAACTGTTTTTATCACCTCTCAGAACTAATGAAGTGTGAGACGACAGGTAAGTAATTTTGCTATTCTGAAAGATGCGTTTGTAAACAAAACTGTTGATAACTCCCGCCAAAATCTAAATTTGAATAACCAGTTGAAACAGTAGTAAGCCTGAGGAAGCCTAACAAATTATTAAGCAACACCATCTCAATGTAATGTAGAACTACCGTCTAATGAAACTACCTCGATAAAACCAGGTAGGTCGTGACCAATTAAACTTGTATGAAAATCGCCGCATACCTCTCGCATTTGAATAGAATTGACCCCGATTTACAAGCATATGCGTTAGCAATCAACCTCCAGATGCTCCTTGCCGAATGAGGCAATTCAAACACAAATCCACATTGCAGTAAACAAGAGACCCCCTTCCTCCTCAACAGAGCCTCGACAGGTGG